>CM030358.1:124013547-125213547 GCA_017893485.1 Hemerocallis citrina | reverse complement strand
TTCGAATATGCCTGAGTAAATTCTGCAGGTGATCTATGGTCACTTGGGGATGTGAGCCTGCAGTATTTTATATAATTAATGAAAAAAAAACATACTTATTCACCGACAACTTATTCACTCACAGCCGTTTCAATTGTTTATCTAGTGGCCAATGATATTTTACTACATGCATCATCATAATATCTAGTGGTCAATTGTCACTTTTGATAATTAATACACCATAAAAAATATAGAACTTCAATATGTACATCCAAAATAGCAGTAAAATTGTAACTATTAATAGTTGTATTCTCCATATGCAACATCAGTTAACCTAACAAAAGTAAAATAATAGTGTAGAATTACAACTAATAATTGATCTAGTAACATGATAGAAAGTGGAGCATGCAGAGAAGTTATTTGCAGCACTAATTGTTAGGTAAACAAAGATACGCAGATTGACAGTGGCTTAACAACATGACCTTAGGATCTACATATTCCAAATTTCAAGTGGCCTTCTTTATAAATTTTAGGTGACATTGACAATGCCAAATTCCTCAAATATACAGAACCCTAGCTTAAGCCCTAATAGAACCAAATCAAATCAAAGCAAAGGACAAATTTTTACCGAGTTTCCTGACGTCGGTGATGAGCCGCGCGGTCTAGAAGAGCCTCTCCATCGCCATCGCCACCTGTTTCGGTGGCACCTCTGCCGTTGATTTGTATTCTTTCTATGGGTCTTGTGGCGGCGGTGGTGGCAGTTGCTGCGTATGATTGGAGGGGGCAACGGGTTGGGAGAAAGAAAGAGAGCGGCAAAGGGAGAGAAGGGTTTAGGGCGTGGGTATTAGGGATTTTATTTGAGGTATTTGTATGGTCAAGATTACATCTAGGAATAAGATATGTGGTCCAGATTTTAAATATTTTAAGGGATTTGTGGGGTCCATGTGAGATCTAAGATATAATAAAATAGAGATGTATGGTCTAGATCTGCTTTGGACAGATTTATTCTTGCTTTTATAATAGAAAATAGATATTATAGATAGATAGATAGATAGATAGATATATAGTAATTTACACGTGTGATGCACATTTAATATATTAAAAAAATTAAAGTAAAAAATCTGACGTAGTGAGGACTCAATCCTGAAACCTCTTTCATATTAATTATGCACGTGCAATGCACGGGTTGGTAGATTGACAAATGGCACTAAGGACTTGTCCCAATATAATATTAGAGATTACAGATTTTGCTAGCTTTAATTTTAAATTTGTGTAAACACCCGTACCATCCATAATTTGATATTTGTCTAAATATCTGCATATTAATTTTTTTTGTCTAAACATTCTTAACAATTAATATACAGTAAACATCTTTCTTTCTGTTTTGTATCCATCAGAAGAAAAAAAACTGAGAAAATTCCTTTGTACTCCCTTTTCTTAATATTAATATTCATTTAATTAATGTTTCATTTGAATAGGTACTAGCATAACTCTGTGCATTATTTTATAGAATTTTTAGAAAGTGAGAAAATAGCAATTTGCAGATAGTTGCTGACTGGGCCGGCCCTGAGTTCCCGGAGGCAAGGTGAACTCCCGAAGTGGGATCCCCATACATTTAATATATATAAAAAATATGTATACAAAAATTTGCACATTGTTCAAACCAAAATATGCAAAATATATATCATCGAATAACTGTGAAGAAAGAGCCAAAGAGGGTTTGTTTTAAATGTGAGTTTCGGGTCGAAGGTTTAGGGTAAGGGTTTTGGGTTTGAATTTGAATGTGGATTTCGGGTTTGAGTTTCTATTGATTTAAATGTGGATTTGTTTTTAATCAAGCAAATTTAAAGCCTCAAATTCAATCACGTCCAAACTTAAATAATTTAAACAAAATTCTAAAGTCCCAAATATTTATTTTTTGGGGCCACCCATAATAACAATATTTTTAACATGCAAAATATGTGCCTATATTTACAATGGAAGAACAAATTTGGAGGCTCCTAGAATGCAAATTATTCGGAGACCTTAGGCAGCCGCCTCACTGGCCTCAAGGGTGGGGCCGGCCTTGGTTGCTGATATATAAATAAATAATTTAATGTTCAAGTTTAAATCCATTCCTTTTCCTTTCTGATTAAGAGACAAGACTGTTACTAATCATTCTATGTTTGTGTTGCTGCTTTTTTCGGTGTGGGAGCAAACAGATAGTGAGTTAGTAATGGATGGAAACTGCTAAAAGTCAAACCTGTGCCTTGGCCATTAAAAGTCTTTAGAGCTCCTGAGATTGAATCTGGATCGTTGATTGACCTCCTGTGATCTGAAATCGACGGTTGTTGATGCGGCCGTTGGACCTGCAAAATGTCTTAAACACCGGGGGTGGCCCCCAGCGACAAACCCTCCGATGCTCAAGTCAAAACCAGAAAAAGAGAGAGAGTAAAAACTGGTGAATTGTTGATTGCCTGGAGACTAAGGACGGGGAGGAGTATTTATAGGCCTGAAAGACATTCTAGAAGCCGAATCGTGACCGTTGGCTCTTTCATGTCTCCCCCCTCCTGAAGAGATAAGATATCCCTGTGAGAGGATAAGAGATGAGACTCCTAGCCATCATGGGCTGGGTGTCTCTCTTAGTAGGCCTAGTCTGTCACTTTTTTTGGGCTTGAGAGAAGCCCATGTCTTGGAGTGGGCCCAGGCCTGTAAAATAGGCCTGTGATGGCTAATCTGCCTGTAGATGCTTTGAGATCCATGCAGGGATCGTACAGCTCTGACTTGCTGCGATTTTTACCATCATCATAAGCCCCCCCACTCCTGGAAGGCGAATTTCATTTCTTTCGGGAAGTAGTACGTCATATTCTGAGAATCTGGCAAATAATCTTAGCAGTCGGAGTGTTAGGAGATACCGAAAACTGATATGTGGCTTCTGAAGGTAGTGAATATATTCCTGGATTTTTCCATATTTTTTTGGACTTTTCTGAATTTTCTAGAATTTTCTGGGAATTTTTCCATAGTTCTTCGAATTTCTCCGAATCTTATGGAATGCTCCACAATTTTAAAATCACTCTTTCGAATTTTATAATTAATAAATTCAATTTTAATTATTTTTTTGGCTTTTTAAATTATTTTTCCGAATTTAAATAATTATTTTTGAATTTTTTAATTAATTTTTCGAATTAAAAATGATTTTTAACTGGTTTTTTGGATTTATCAGGGCTAGCACGAGATTTGAAGTGATCTGGGGCACCCATCATAGCTGGGCTCGCGTGCTGAGGCGATCAGATGGCGGAGATCTTTTAATCAGGCCGAAATTCTCTGATGCGTTGATCAATATTTGGTGTTGATTTCTTGGAGATCGAACGGTTGACAACCGTCTTCTTCACCCCCTAGCTCGGCCGACGAAATTGCCGAGCTACTTTTGTCTCCTTCGATGTGTAGCTCGGCAAGTACCTCCTTCGACAATTCTGGAGCTATGGAGACCTCATTCCAAGCTTTCGCCGAGCTTCAAACTCTCAACTCTCCCACCGAGCTACAGAATTGAGCTTTGCTCGTCTTCGAATCTCTGGTTCTCGCTCGAACTTCGACGATGATGCTCTGTCGACCTATGGGAGTGTCGAACTAGCTCCTCTTGGTCGAGCTACGGAGCTTGGAGTCCTCACCGAGCTATGGAAGCTCCGAATTTACCGAGCTATGGAGTTTTGACGTTGCCGAGCTATGGGTTCGGTCGTCTCCGAGCTATGGAAACTCGTCGAGCTATGGAGCTATGATTTTCGCCGAGCTACCACGGATTCGCCGAGCTACGGAGCTCATTCTCGCCGAGCTACCGATTCGCCGAGCTACAAGAGCTCGTTCTCGCTGAGCTATGAAGCTTGGGCTCTCACCGAGCTACTGTTTCGCCGAGCTATGGATTCGTCTCGTCGAGCTACAGAGTTAGTGAGATTTTTGGACTCTGTTTTCGGCGGAGCTTTGGGTTTGAGCTCCATGGGTTTCGGTGAGGAGAGTTCGGCTTGGAGCGATGTTGGGGTCTCGACGGCGAGCAGAGGCACTCCATTTTGGTCGAGGTGAAGTGAAGACGAGCTCCATACGAGCTCTGTTTTTGGGTTTTTTGATGTCGAAGTGAAGAGCAGGAGTTTTTGGCGAGAACGATTCAGAGATGAAGAAGTAGGGAAAAGGTGGAGCGAATTTTGGTGTTTCGGGTTTTGGATCTGCCACCTGTTACCACCTTTAGCCACTTTCTTTGATTTTGTTGGCGGTTTGGGTTGCGAATTCGACCCGTTTGCACCTGTTTCTTCTTAAGCCCACCGAAAGTTGTATTTTGGGGATTTTTGGAGCTTTTTGAACTTAGGTGTGCATATATATATATATATATATATATATATATATATATATATATATATATATATATATATATTGTCGTGTATATGCAACAACTCATATATATACATATGTAATTACTTATATGTGTATACCCAGCTTTTTACTCCATCACCATCGATTGGATCTTGTATGTATATCAATAGCTGTGCTAGGAGAGCTGTTTGCATACTTGTTCTTTGATCCCAACAAGTTGTTGTGGCATATCCGGGATAGAGTTGAACATTTAAGTTTGTCATTTGCGCCAGGCAAGTTTGTAGAGAACTCTACGGTGGAGTTGAATGCTGAGCTTGTCGTGGAGCTCGCTGTTTGATCCCAGCGAGTGTGGAGAGACAATTCTTTGACTGAGTCGATGTATGGCTCGCTGTTTGATCCCAGCAAATTTAGATGGAACTCAGTGGTAGAATTGAGTGCTGAGCTTGCTGTTTGCGCCCAGCAAGCGTGTAGAAGCAACTCATTGATTGAGTTGGTTGTTGCATTTACTGTTTGCGCCTAGCAAGCGTGCAGGGTCAACTCGTTGATTGAGTTGGTTGTTGCACTTACTATTTGTGCCTAGCAAGCGTGTAAGGACAACTCTAAGATAGGGTTGACGTAGAAACTGCCGTTTGACCCCGGCAAGTTTCGAGACAACTTTGAAATAAAGCAGATGTATAGCTTGTCGTTTGATCCCGGCGAGCTTGGAGATAACTCGAAGATAGAGTTGAACGTTCAAGCTTATTGTTTGCACCCAGCAAGTTTAGAGGGATAGCTCTTTGACTGAGTTGACGTAGAGCTTGCTGTTTGCGCCTAGCAAACGGTGAGAGACGACTCAGAGATAGAGTTGAACGTTTAAGCTTGCCATTTGCGCCCAGCAAGTTTAGAGGGATAACTTTGTGACTGATTTGACGTAAAGCCTGCTGTTTGTTCCCTGCAAGTTTGGAGAGAACTCGATGGCAAAATTGAGTGTTGAACTTGCTGTTTGCATCCAGCAAGCATGTAGAGGACTCTGTGGCGGGGTTGGACATTGTACCTGCTGTTTGCACCCAGCAATTGTGTAGAGACAACTCTTTGATTGAGTTGGTCCAGGAACTGCCGTTTGACCCCGGTGAGTTTGTAGGGGCAACTCGTGGCGGAGTTGGTGTAGAGCTTGCTGTTTGATCCCAGCGAGTTTGTGGAGACGACTCTGTGGTAGAATTGATGTAAAAACTGCCGTTTGGTCCCAGCAAGTTTGGAGAGGACTCTAAGACAGAGTTGGATGTTGCACCTGCTGTTTGTGCCCAGCAAGCATGTAGAGACAACTCTGAGATAGAGTTGATGCCGAAACTATCGTTTGATCACGGCGAGTTTGTGGAAAAAACTCTGTGGTAGAGTTGATGTAAAAATCGCCGTTTGGTCCCGGTGAGTTTGGAGGGAGAGCTATAAGATAGACTTGAGCTTGAACTTGTTGTTTGGCCCAGTTGTTACTGGTGCTTGGGCGAAGACTAAGGTGTTAAACTTATTTCGGGGAGCCAACGAGTTGTTGACGGAGCTCAAGTGGCAATCAAAGCATAAAACTCGTCGTTCGGGGCCAACGAGTGATCGACAGAGCTCAAGCATAGAACAAGGCGTCGAACTCGTTGTTTGGGGCTAACGAGCTATAGACAAAGCTCGTGCGGAGAGCAAAGCATTAAAATCGGTGTTTGGAGCCAACGAGCTATTTGGCGGAGCCTGAGCGACGACCGAAGCATTGAACTTGTTGTTTGGAGCCAACGAGTTATTTGGTGAAGCTTGAGCAAAGACAAAGTGTTCAACTCGTTGTTTGGAGCCAACAAGCTATTTGGTGAAGCTTGAGCGAAGGCCAAGGCATTGAACTCGTTGTTTGGGACGAACGAGTAGTTAATGGAGCTTCAAGCAGCGAGCAGAGCGCTGAACTCGTTGTTTGGAGACAACAAGTTGTAGCTTGAAGGAGTTGAAGTAGTGTGCTGAATGTTGAACTAGTATAGGCAGAGCTTGTGTGGAGAGCAGAGCGTCGAACTCGTTGTTTGGGACCAACGAGTTGTAGCTCAAGCAATGAGCGGAGCACTAAACTTGTTGTTTGGGACAAACGGGTTGTTGATGGAGCTCAAGCGGCGAGCAGAGCGCTGAACTCGTTGTTGGGAAGTGACGAATTGTTGATGGAACTCAGGTGATAACCAGAATGTAGAACTTGTTAATCGGAGACAACAAGCATAGGCAAAGCTCCTGTGGCGCGCAGAGCATAGAACTTGTTGCTTGGAGCCCACAAGTTGTAGATGGAACTCGAGCAAAGACCAACGCATTGAACTCGTTATTTGGATCTAATGAGCTATTTGGTGAAGCTTGAGTGAAGACAAAATGTCCAACTCGTTGTTTGGAGCCAACGAGCTATTTGGTGAAGCTTGAGCGAAGACCAAGGTGTTGAACTCCTTGTTTGGAGCCAACAAGCTACTTGGTGAAGCTTGAGCGGAGGCCAAGGCACTGAACTCGTTGTTTGAAGCCAACGAACTATTTGGTAAAGCTTGAGCGAAGACCAAGGCATTGAACTCGTTGTTTGGAGCCAACGAGCTACTTGGTGGAGCTTGAGCAAAGACCAAGGCCCTGAACTCATTGTTTGGAGCCAAAAAGTCATTGATGGGGCTCAAGCGGCGAGCAGAGCACTGAACTCATTGTTTGGGACAAACGAGTTGTTGATGGAGCTCGAGCGGCGAGCAGAGCATTGAACTCATTATTTGGGACAAATGAGTTGTTGATGAAGCTCGAGCGGGGAGCAGTGTTGAACTCGTTGTTTAGGATAAAAGAGCTTTTGATGGAGCTCAGGCGGCGAGTAGAGCGCTGAACTCATTGTTTGGGACAAACAAGTTGTTGATGGAGCTCAAGCGGCGAGTAGAGTGCTGAACTCGTTGTTTGGAACCAACGAGCTATTGATGGAGCTTAAGCAGCGAGTAGAGCACTAAACTCGTTGTTTGGAACCAACGAGCTATTGATGGAGCTCAAGCGGCGGTAGAGCGCTGAACTCGTTGTTTGGAACAAACAAGTTGTTGATGGAGCTCGAGCGGCGAGCAGAGCGTTGAACTCGTTGTTTGGGACAAACGAGTTGTTGATGAAGGTCGAGCGGGGTGCAGAGCGTTGAACTCGTTATTTGGGACAAACGTGTTGCCGATGGAGTTCATGCGGCGAGCGAAGATCGGGGTGTTGGACTCGTTGCTCGATGTTGACCAGTGGTTGGCCGGAGGAACCCAAGTGGTGTGCGTAGCGCCGAACTCATTGTTAGAGCGAATGAGTTGTAGGTATTCTGAATCTTCTTAGTGTGGAAGTGAAGTAACTTGTGTTTATTCAGCGTTAAGATGATTCCATTCTTCTCTTTACTAACAAGTGGTTGCGTGCATGGAATGAGGTTCCCCGAGATACTGAGCTTGTCCTCCTTCATGACATGATGTGCTTGACGGAGTTGGAACTCTCCCGTTTGCACGGTGCTTCAAACGAGACAGAGTTGGAGGCTGCTCAAGTGAAGGAGGTCGGATGAATCTGGAGTTTGCTCGTCTACGGAAGACTTGTCTTGAATATCATCATCAAGAGTTGAGGTGGCCCTATGGAGCTGTTAGCTGGTATGAGGCCGGTGAGGAGTTTTGTTTCTCTTGGGTAGAGCATCTTTTCAGTGTGTATAGCTGGAAGAACAGCTTTCATGACAGTTTGCTGTACAGTGTTCGCAGGACTTTCGGTAGCGATTCTTAAACATGAAACATGAAGTCATTGTAACTTTGTTGTAGTAATGAGACTTGTAGTTTGTGGAATGAGAAGTCTTCTACATGCTTGTGTTTTGTCCTGTGATACATCGTCTTGGGGGTTGGCTAGTCGTATGAGCTGATTTTGGGAGAGTTAAACTTTGGACTAGCCATTTTGCCTTTGCAGATATCTGTAGTGCTACTGGATCTGAACATATGAGTTGGTGATTGTTCTGTGATTTTTGGGATTCGTTTCATATGCTTGATCCTTGCTGTCATGGTTGAGGTGTCATCGACGGGTTTTTTTTGTCACTAAATAACAGGGCCTCAAGTCTGTTGCGTATAGCTTAAAGAACTGTCGACGGTGTATGACAGAGTGTAGCATTCTCCGTCTTGAACCCAGCTAGTTGTAGGGACAACTCTGAAGGAGATTTGTTTTCCAAACTTGCTGTATGGGGCCTCTGACAGATTGTGAGAGTCACATCGAATAGAGAGTTGAACCCCGAGTGCGGCATTTTACAAGTGTTTCTAGGGTAACTTTGATCCATGATTTTGGACCTATTAATCTGTTGTTGAGGAAATTTAACTAGTTGTAGGAACAGATCGAATGGCGAGTTGAACTCTGAACGTGTGTTATTATAGGTTGCGAGAGTAACTCTGAACCATGAACATGGATTCCGAACTTATTAGTTTAAGTATTAACTGGTTGCAGGAGCAGCTCGAATAGTAAAGCGCACTCTGAACTTGCTTCTTTGCAAATTGACAGGGTCTCTTTTGAACCATGAACTGGACTCTGAACCGGTCGTCGAGGCATTGATGGATTGCAGGAGCAGATCAAATAGCGAAGTGCACTGTGAATTTGTGTTATTGCAAATTGTTTAGAGTCCCTGTCGAGCCATGGGTATGGACTCCGAATCCGTCTTACGGGGAGACTCGCAACTAGTGTTTGGTGCTGCTTACATGTTTAAGTGTGGCACTCAACTTGTTCTTTCCGAGCCTCCAGGAAAGTTCAGCTAGTTGTAGGAATAGATCGATCGGTGAGTTGTGTTCTAAACGTGCATGTTTGCACGCTGCAACTCCCGAGTTTTGGATTCCGAACTTACGTTGAGGAAAGCTTGTAACGAGTGCCTAGCACCGCTTTAAATGTAAGTTGGGTGTGTAGCTCATTGTTTGCTTTGATGAATTAACAGGTTGTAGGAGCAGATCGAATGGCGAAACACTTTGAACTTGTTTCATTGTAAATTGCTGTAATAACTTCGCACTATGGATGTGGGCTCCGAACCTGTCTTGTAGGAAGTTTTCAACAATTTTTTGGTGTCATTTTCATGTACAAGTTTGGCACCCAACTCGTTGTACTTCACTAGGTGTTTTACTTTCCAAGTCCCTGCTGATATCTCCCTGCCCCCGGGTCTTCAAGTTGATGAGCCATCAGGCGAACAACTTGGTAGACCTTGTCTGGAGTTGCCTATTTTGGAGGGATCCCCCCATTGATTTGCATAGTGAAAGAGAAATCTTTTGATGCACCAATGTGTTTAGGCAAGATTATTTGTTTCCGTCAACTGAGCGAATTGGCTTCAGGAGAGAGATTCAAGTTTATTACTATATCATGATGAGAACTAGTTTGTACCTGGCGAGAGATGGTGTGGCAGGTTTGGAAGTTCTTGGTAGGGTTGGTTATGGCAGAGGCTTCAAGCTTATTTATAGTTTTGGAGTTTTTGTGACTGTTTTCTGGCGGTAGCTCTATGGCGTCGAGGGGGAGAGTGGAGCCCACCATTGTAACGGTGTAGCGTGCTCGCGTTGCCTGTGGCTTACTACAGCTTGGGCTACGCCAGCTGTTATTGGGAACTTCACTTTCGTATGAAATGTGAAGGCAATGGCATGAGATGTCGTCCGGCCTGGACGACCGAATATGGCATTGTATGCAACTTTGACATCGACTACCATAGAGTCCAGTGCTTCTGTTTGAATAGCGGGGGCTTTCCCTGCTGTTACGTCGAGTGCAACAATTCCCTCGACTTGGAAAGGTGCACCAGAGGAGTCATGAAGTATATAGCCGGCTGGCTTGAGTCGGTCTTGAGAGAGCTTGAGAGCCTGAAATGTGGCCATGAAGAGGATGTTTACTGAGCTACCATTTTTCACCAGGATGCGGCATACCTCATGATTTAGCATGCAAAGGTTTATGACCAATGCGTCGCAATGAGGTGTTTGGACGCCTTCTAAGTCCTTGTGAGAGAAAGATGTCAGGACCCCGGTGTATTTGGCAGGCAGAGTGTTATCTATGGAGTTGACTTTGCTGACAAAAGCTTTACTGGAGGAGTTGGAATCTCCCCCTATCGGGTCTTCATGAATGGAGTGGAGGACGGTCATGTGTTCAGAGTCTTGCGACTCACATGGCCTCGGGACGGAGAATTTTTGGCGTCGTTGTCTTTCTGAACGAAGTTAGAGAGATAGTCCCTACGAACCAGGGCTTCCAGTTCTTCATTATGGGCTCGTCAGTTGTAAGTAGTGTGTCCTTGATCTCTGTGAAATGTGTACCACTTATTTTTGTCTTTTCTTCTGCTCAACGGTGACATCGTGGGGGGAGGATGAATTATTTCGTCCTTCTCCATGCCCATGAAGATGACTGATATGCTTGCATTGAGAAGAGCGAAGTTGTCGAAGCGTGATGCTAGAGTTGGACGGCGTGAACTTGCACCATTTTTCTAAAACTTCTTGAGTTCTTCCTCGCTTGTGTTCTTCCGTTTGTCCCCAGAAGATGATTCATTCTTGCCTTGAGGACATAGAGTTTCCTCAACCCTGATATACTTGTCACTCCTTTTCAGGAGCACAGTGAAACTTTTGGGTGACTTTTTGGCGAGGGAGGCTTTCAGGTCTTTGTTAGTGACGTTGCGGCGAAAAGCTGTAGTTGTGATTGAAGTGTTCAAGGCAGAAATTAGCCTTGCTTCAGTAGTAACACGCTTGACGAAGTCTTGCGGTGAAAGAACTACGGTTGCGATTAAAGTGTTCATGGCGTGAATTGACCTTGCTTCGGTTGTAAAATGCTTGATGAAGTCTTGCAGAAAAAGAGCTGCAATTGTGACTAAAGTGTTCAAGGCGCCAATCGACCTTGCTTCAGTTGTAAAATGCTTGACAAAGTCTTGCGGCTAAAGAGATGCCGTTGCGACTGAAGTGTTCAAGGAAGAAATTAGTGTTGCTTCAGTAGTAACATGCTTGACGAAGTCCTTTAGCAGTTCTCCATCTTCTTACTTCAGTTCTAGCAGGGAGACACTGGTTTTTTTAGTTCTCTGGCTAGTAACGAGGTGTGCAATGAAGAGTTCCTCGAGCTGATCGAAAGAAAATGTGGATTCGGGTTTCAGACATGAATACCATTCCCTAGCTGATGATTTTAGTGTAGCGGGAAATGTCCGACACTTGAATGCATCAGTGGCGTTATAGAACATCATAAGTGTGTTAAAGCTCTCGATGTGGTCCGTCAGGTCTGTTTCCCCGTTGTAGGATTCGAGTTGAGGAGCTTTGAAGTTCTGTGGAACGGGTGCATCGAGGATGGTTTTGCTGAAGGGAGGTTGATTAGGGTGGTAGGCCCTGTTGAACCAGTTTCTCTCATTCTTCATCTGTTCTAGGCGATCTTCTACTTCTTAGACACGGCGAAGGACTTGGTTGTCCTTCTTTTGGGATCCAGTTGAAGCATTGTGGACTGAGATGCATTCGTACTGAGGACATTGTTTAGGACAGTTTTGTCAGGAGCCCCCCGGTGCCTCTCCGTTGGAAGAAGCATGATTAGGTTGTTGGGGTGACTGTTAAGGAGGAATCTGGTCTTCCATAGGAGGAGTTGGTTGACGAAGAGTGGTAGTGCGATGGCTGGAGGCCGCCCCTTTACCTCTTAGTCATTGTGGCATGGCGATAAGTCTTACTTGTGTAGTTTCCCACAGACGGCGCCAATCTGTTGCTGCTTTTTCGGTGTGGGAGCAAACAGATAGTGAGTTAGTAATGGATGGAAACTACTAAAAGTCAAACCTGTGCCTTGGCTATTAAAAGATGTTAGAGCTCCTGAGATTGAATCTGGATCGTTGATTGACCTCCTGTGATCTGAAATCGACGGTTGTTGATGCGGCCGTTGGACCTGCAAAACGTCTGAAATACCGGGGGGCGGCCCCCGGCGACAGACCCTCCTCTGACGCTCAAGTCAGAAGCAGAAAGAGAGAGAGAGAGAGTAAAAACTGGTGATTTGTTGATTACCTGTAGACTGAGGAGGGGGAGGAGTATTTATAGGCCTGAGAGACATTCTAAAAGCCGAATTGTGACTGTCGAATTGATTCTCCTCCCCTGAAGAGATAAGATATCCCTGTGAGAGGATAAGAGATGAGACTCCTAACCATCATGGGCTGGGTGTCTCTCTTAGTGGGCCTAGTCTGTCACTTTTTATGGGCTTGAGAGATGTCCATGTCTTGGAGTGGGCCCAGGCCTCTAAAATAGGCCTGTGATGGCTAATCTGCCTATAGATGCTTTGAGATCCGTGCAGGGATCGTACAGCTCTGATCTGCTGCAATTTTTACCATCACCAGTTTGCTAATTAAGGAGATTAATCAGTTGATATAGCATAAAATGTCTACTAGATTTTTTATTCTATTAATTATTGAAACACACAACACAGCCTTAAATAATAATATTGGGTACATAGATCTTCCACAATCTTTGTCCGAGATCTTTAATGATCTCATTTCTTCCCTATAACTATGCTTGGAGGCCTACTGAGGGCATTGCTTGGCGTTGGTCATCAACTGGCACTTTTTCGGTTAAATCTTTTTATTGCTTCCTTAACTCGAGGGGAGTTCAATCACCGATAGCTAAATTCTTCTGGGACTCATGGGCTCCCCTTAAAGTGAAGATCACTTCATGGCTGGCTTTCAATAACAAGTTGCTCACCGTTGAAGTGCTTAATAGAAGAAATTTATCCTGGGGACAGCTTTGCTCCCTGTGCATTCAACACTCAGAGGATGTTGATCATCTTTTTGTTCAATGTCCTATCATCATTCCGTTGTAGAAGATTTGCTCTCTAGCATGGGGCACGGGATCCTTACCCCCAGTGTTAGCCTCTTGTTGGTTCGCTAAGCCTTCGAACTCCTCTTTTCGAAGTGCTTGGATATTATCGGTTCATACCCTCATTTGGATCATTTGGAAGGAGAGGAATACCAGAGTATTCCAGTACCGCGGTTCTTCTGCATTCGCAATGATAGATGAATTTTTATTGCTTTTCAATCTTTCGGCATCGGGCTTGAAACCCAAAGACAACGCTTCTATTGCTTTCCAAAGATTAGTTGATGCACTTCATTGTCTTCGCACTCTTCATGCTTTATAATTTTCTTTACCTTTGCCTGTGTGCTTACCATTTCTCTTCTTCTCCTTTTGATATATGCAGGTTTAATTTTCTCCCTAGGGGAGCAACTGACTTTGTTTTGTGATCTTTGCTTCTTCTTTTCGACTGGTGCTTACTTGTGGTCTCTGGAATGGTTTTTTGATCGGTTTTGGTTACGGTTGGGGTTTTGTGATGCTGATGCCTTCTCCATCTATGGGCTGTTATCCCCAGAAGTTGTTTCTTTCTTTTTTATGCAATGGGCATCGATATTTTGTAGACTTTGCTTATATGTTTTTCTCTTTTATCTAGTCTGTGGATTGTTTTTTGGTTATGGCTTTGGCCTGATGTCCTCCAAACTGATCCTTTTCTCTCTGGGTGCGATGTGTGACATGCAGCCTCTTGTGGCTGGGTTTGTAATGCTTATTGGCCTCGCCATCTCCTTTCTAAGAATTTGCGTTGTTCTCAGTTTGCTTCTGGAGATGTTGTTGCTGATCAGCTGTTTATTTCTTTGATTTTCGGTGGAGAGTTTATCTAGTCTGTGGATAGCTTGATCCTATGCATCTCTTTTCTATTTAACTGGCTGGCGGATTATTTATGGTTATGTTTTAGTCTGAGGTGTTCTTATGTTCTTCGACTGATTATCTGGGTGTGAAGCGTGTTTTGCTGCCTCCTCTTGATGTGTTGAAGGGGCTTACTGGCTTTGCCATCACTTTTCTATGCATTTGTGCTGTTTTGAGTTTGCCTTTATCGTCTCTCGGTTGAGACTGTCTGATTAGGTTGCTTTTAGCTGTACTCAGTTTGGCTCAGGTCACTCCCCTCCGGCTCTATTCTTGTTGTGGTGGTCTTCAGCGTCAGGCGATGAGGAAGCTCGGGTCATGGTTCGCTTTGTCTCCTCGTGCGTTTGAGCTCCCTGTTTGCTCGTTTGTGTTCCTGTGTGGAGATCGTGTTCCGTTTCAGCCGGATTGGAGAGGCCCCTGCTTCGGAGCGCCTCTTATTTTTCGCTCTCTAGTGTTTATTGATGTATCTCTTATCCTTTTTCTCTGTAATTTGGTTCCATTTTACGGCTTGTAAAATTTACATTTTGATTAGATTTAATATATTTTTGATCTGATGGCTGGGGTTGTAAGACCCTATCCGATTCATCAAAAAAAAATATTGGGTACATAGAAAGGTATCCAATGCATGTATTTGCAACTTGGCTACAAATAGGCTCTCTGCTAATCCAGTCTGAGTAATGCTACAATTCATAACCGTTATTAGCGTTAAAACATACAAAAGAGTTCAATCTTTCTTGGGATTGACAACGAGAATAATAATTAAGGATGTTAATTAATTATTTAGAGAAATGCGTAAACTAACTCTTAACTGGAGGGTTTAATGCTACACCTACTACAAAATCTACTACATTTTCTTCTATTATCTTAGGTGGCACATTATTAGTGAAATGTATTGTAGAGTAGGTATAGAGAATATGGTAGAATCCTCCAATAGTAGTGCCACCTAAGATAGTAAAAAAAATGTAGTAAATTTGGTAGTAGGTGTAGCATTACTTAAAGAATTAATACCCACAAACTCATGTCATTATGATAAATAATTAAAGAGTTCACATTAATATCATGAGTTATATAAATTAACATAATCGAAGAAAAGCGTTAAGTTACATAACTCATGCCTTATTATCCCCTCATTTATAATCAGCATATATAATTCTAAATACAATTATACAATTATACTTCTACGAATTTTTTTATAACGCAACTCGTAGAAGTGAGTTTCGATTCACGGTTTGTAAGATACGACAACGTATCACTTGCATACAAACAATAAAAAAATAAAGTGATACATGACCGATTTTCGCAAACCGTAAGTCGAAACTCACTTCTACAAGTTGCATTGGCTTGTGTGTGGTGAATCCAAGCTACTCGCAAAGATTCATTATTTTTAGTTGTCGTTTGTGCATTCTCACGTATGTTGTTTCGTGTATATATATAGTGTGATTCGGTGTGCATATATTGTATTTGTGATTAGGTCTATATGAATAGTACATTGAGAATTGTTGTATTTTTTTTTTACAGAGAAATGGTAAGAACAAGGGGATCGGTAGGGCCGTCTGGCAGTGGTAGGGTTCAAGCATCCACACAAAGGCCAACCATCCACACAAGTCATAGGATTATTATTTTTAGTTGTGAATTTTGTATACATAAGATTGTATGTACAATAGCAAGATTTTATATTCTGGTGTAAGTTGGTGGCTGATCATCCTCTTCCACCAAGGTTGGTGCATCATTTTCGAGTGGATGTCTCCGTTTAGGACCTTTAGACACAAGCTTACTCACTTTGCAAGACCGCCACATATCCGAAGAAGTGTGGAGAGGGACGACAAAAGGTTTAATTTCCATACACACATGACATTGTCGATGCACCCGCGTACCCACGAGTACTTAGTCCAAGTCTGGATCGAGCACTGCTCTCAGTCCTTGTCGAGCGATGGAGACCGAAGACACACACCTTCCATCTACATGTGGAATAGCTGACGGTCACATTGCAAGATATCGCCACGAGAAATATGAACTTCGAGAATTTAGTGGTTGTTCGTGATTGGAGAAACAATTTTTGATGGACAATCAATCTGAATTTCATGGTTGAAGAAACAATTCGAAAATTTCTTGACCAATGACTCAACCGATCATGACGTGCAGTGCTACACTAGGGCTTACATTTTAACTGTACTTGGAGGTGTTTTCTTAACAAACTCCGCCGGTGATACCGTCCCACTAATGTATATACGGTTGCTCACCGAGCTTAGCATAGCGGGGCAGTATAGTTGGAGAAGTTATACATTAGCTACCATGTACAAGACTTTGTGTGCATGTTCGTTAGATTCAGTTGAGATGACGGGGCCGATGGTCTTGTTATAGATTTGGTGTTGGGAACGTTTACATGTGGGTCATCCCCGAATTACAAAATTGACGGAGGTTGGGTGGCCAATACACCAAATGAGGAAATGTTGGTGTAACACCCCGAATCCCAAATATACTGAATTCAAGATGTTCTACAGGATCTTTTCGCTTCCTTTAGTACAATTTTACAAGGAAATTAAAACTTTTCACTTTACATCAGAGTTTACATGAATACATTACAATTTACATTGCACAGCGGAAGTAAACTTTACAACAATGAAATAAATGTACAACAAAATTGTATAATCTTTAAGCATCTGTTCCTCTTTAATCTTTATCATGCCATTTACCTGCATATAAAACTGTGGGTACGTCAGTTTATTCAACCGACGATCATTATACACGATCATCCTCTCTATGCCGGAAATAGTATAACTTATTTTCCATATTTAGCAAACACAAACTTGTCACATATCAAACTAAATGGACTACCCTATTGATGTCGTGTCGTGATTGTGCACTTAGTCCTTAATGCAGTTATTTATGTTACATGACACTAATGCGCACTTGTTCGGATTCTATGCATCCCATACTACATAGGTCCGAGGGCAAGCCCTTAATCGTTCTTCATCTTTGTAGGGTTCAATCCCTCGCCATGACTTAATCTACTACTGTAATTACGGTAGGTATCTTAGATGATCTATGAGTACAAGCACGTGTATAGAAAATCCTGGAGGGGAATCCCACGTCATGTCACGACGCATCGTGAAGACAGCCTGTGGCAATTCAGCCTCACTTCATGGCACACGATCCTCTTGCAGTCACCAAACATCCCACAAGCGTCGCCACCGGAACGATAATTCTGGAGTAGTGCCCACGCCATGTCTTGACGCATCAAGCAGGCAGCCTGTGGATCACTCTCATACCGCCAATCCGATGGCCCTCATACTCGTGTTTTTTCTCCTACTATCATCACGTCTTCACTATGTACTAATCCTTAGTTTTTATCAAAATCATGAACAAAAATCAAAGCTCTAGAGTTAGCCTCTCCACTAAACCGGACTTATTCATTCATTCAAACACGACCAACCTTGGTCTTTCATTTCAATTTTCATTTCATTTAATTTCCAAACGCCGGAGGAGACTTAGCTACTCTTTTTGTTTCAATTTTCACTTCACAATTTCCAAAATGAGCATTTCTAACTCATAAATTCATTTGTTGATTTGTCACACTCAAAAGTATTTCTCTTTTCCAATCATGATTTCTAATTCGCTCAAATAGTTCATAACTATACATGAAATTCAACTATTCATCATGTAACTCATGAAATGTTATTTTCACATACAAATCCACGTCATTAATTATTCGATCAAAGGTGAACATTTACACTTCATAATTTCCACACTATTCTCAAATGAGAATAATTTGCATCACACACACAATATAATTTCTTTTTGCCAAATTAATCTTCTAATCCTTCATTTCAAGTTATTTTTTTGCAAGGTATAACTCTACAAAAATATAAATATAGAACCATAGTTCTATTCACATATTTTATTCTCAAATCATGTTTCATTTCATGCAAATACTCCCCAAATTATTTTTCTTAAGTCCTATGTATTTTTAGAAGAATAGTCATATTTTTTCCATAATTTTTTGATCACTAAAACACCCAAAAAAAACATTTTTTTCATAACTGCCGTAGCCAAGGGTCGAACCCAGGGCCACAGAGAACACAGCCGAAGGCACAGGCCACTAGGCCATTTGTGCTAGCGGTATAAAGAGGAGCTGAGAGTATTAAATACTCTCGGCCGCTGATTCCTATACATTTAAAAATTGTGAAACAAAATGTGTGCCACAGGGATTCGAACCGGCCTTCACAGGGAACCCAACGCACGCTCTGACCACTTGAGCTACATGCTCGGGTTGTCAAAGTATAACTAAAATTCTTTTTAAACCAATTTTCTCTGTTGTTAAAACGTTCTGATGTTCAACTAGTCCTCATTTCACTTTGCTTTTATAAAAATTACTGTAAAATTCCAGATTGATTATTCCTTGTCTAATTTACATATCAGTATGAAAAAATAATTTTTTTTCCAACAATTAAAACATATTTTCATACAATTAATCCGAATTCTACCTTATAACTACCACATTCTTCATTTCGACATTTATTAACAAATAATACCACTAATCCCTTTATTAGCAAACTAAGGATTAATTCTCTATTTTTAACCCTTTATCATACATACAAATCTATAACTTAATTCATTTATTTCAATATCACACAATGATCCATCTATTCACATGAAGTAGCATTGCCAATCTACTAACTTGTGTATATAATTTGTGATGTAGATAATGAGACCTTTGCTAACAACCCATGGTTATAATTAATCCATACAAACTTAGATTTTTACTAATCAAATCACATACAATTTCACACCCACATTCCAATCAATTCATAGGTCAATTGTCCAATTAAAAGTGTACTCTTATTAATATTTTTCATGCCTCATTCATTCATTTCTAACATGCATTTCTAATTTAGAAATATGGAGAATTTACCCACCTCAATGGAGAGACAAACACAATTAGCAACTTCCTAAACAAAAGTCCTTGCACACGAATGGTCCTCCTCCTAGAAGCACGCACTCGAGCCTCCAAAAGAACCAAAACCGAGCTCCACACAAGCCCACCGAGCACTCCAAAACCGACCCTTCTTCTCCTTGGTGTTGCAAGCACAATCCCACACACTCTCAATCTTTTAACTCACACAATCACTACTAGATAGAGTATTTTAGACTATAGGTTTGGAAGGATTAATAGGCACAAGAATAACTAGCCAGGGGGGGGGGGGGGGTATTTATACTAAAAATCAAAGAGAATGGATGGCTAGGATCAAGTGATTGGTTATAAGATGGAGGGCTAAGATGAAAGTAGGAGTTGCATTAACTACCCACCACCAAGTAACCACCAAGCATGATCACCACTAAAATTTTGATTTTCCCTCCAAAAGATTGCAACCGGCCATGCTAGGAATGTGCATATTGCACGTGTACGTACAATGCACGTGCATGCCACTTGGTCCAAAAATTATACATTAAATTTTTGTATAAAAATAAAATAGTCTTTAAATTGTATTCTACATGACAAGTTGTATAAAAATAGTTCATGGGCTTTAGTTTTGGGCCAAAATAATTATTTTAAAAATAAAATAAATAAATTAAATTTTTGGGCTTTAGGAAAAAGGCTTTTTGTCTAATTGAAAGAAGACTTTATAGAAAAACAATTAAAGGCACATATTTAAATATCTATACTCATCCTGATGAAAATATTTACCAAAAATATTGCACGTGCACACTACGTGCAAAATAAAAAATAATTTTTCATTAAATGAAAAATCAGGGCATTACAGTTGGCACCTTTAGTAGTGTATTGAGCCAGAAATCACAGCTATAAAGATAACCCACGTGGTGGTTTAACATACTACAGAGACAAGCTCGACCAACTGAGATGACTTTGTCATTTGGGAGTCGTATACCCCCGCTCGTGTGCAAAGACTACTACCAGCGTGTACGGCTGGTTCACAGCTATGGTTGACGAGAGCCTTACTCATCAACTTTGGTATGGTGGAGCATTACTTTTTGGAAAGAGTCCTTCGCCAATTTGGTCTGCAGCAAAACATTCTCATTAACCACTCTTATGATGTTGAGTTTCATGCTGTTAGAGGGATGGATCATATTCCCAATCATGACTAGGCAGGATTCCACATGCTTCATGTGGCATTGTGGACTGAACAGAGGTTTCACTTGGTACTTGAAGATGTCGAGAGATACATTGGCAAGGCACGTGACGCCTACATGACATGGTACTGGCAAATAACACGATTATACATATCTTCGAAGACCAACATACCATCGGAGATTCAAGTACCGATTCCGGCGAAAGAGATTGAATCACCACTATTACATTCTTCGTCACGACCGATGTACTAACCGAAGGCATCACCATAACGTTTGATGGTGAGTTCAATCGGTTTGATATTTTCGTATTTGGATACTATTTTTTAACGTTTATATATTTTTCATGAGATTGTGTCTACTACGACTTTTCTTTGTGTTTTTGATCAATAATTCATGGGATATTGCAAAGAAATGCTCTCGTGTACTTTCGAGTAATGTCGTCGAGGGCATGAAAACTTTTGGTCGTGAGATACTCAGTCCATGCAGAGACTCGCTTGAAAAGGTAAGAGATGGAGCACGATTGGACCATTATCTAAATACGACGGTACGCCCCTCTCAAAGAAAGAGCCTGATTAATAGGCCACTGCACCCCGGGAAACAACAACAACAACAACAACAAGCTCCACCACAAGACGAGCACCAACAACATGACAATGATGAAAAAGAAGAAATAGAAGAGCAAGAACAAATCACATGCACATCAGAATTGACCCAAGTAGAGCGTTCTCGCCGACAGCCGGTTTGGAAGAAGAAAAAGCCACAACACTACTCTCCAAATTAGGTTGTAGAAGTTCCCCTTTGTTTTGTTGAATTAGATTTTGTAATATGAAGTTTGTGTTTTAGATAAGTTAATGTTATTGCTATTGTTATTGTTATTGTTATTGACTCAAAATTCACAATTGACACAAGTTGTCTGTATTTACACAAAATTTAGAATGTTGATGTTATTCACACAACACTTTCACAATTGACATAAGTTTTTTTTTGTTATTGTTATTGTTGTTAGTTGAGATTGAGACAGTGATGTTGACTATGTTGTTGTTGCTGCTTGTTTTTATTGTTATTGTTGCTAGATTCGTAACTTTCATTGGTGTCAGAGATGCATGAATTGTTGTTGGAGCAATTGATGCTGATATTGATGAAACAATTTTTTTTAATCTGAAGCTGTTTTTGGCAACAACGACTTCTTCTAACCTAGGTCATCGTTTGAAACAACGAATTCAGGTTTGTTGAAATTTGAGCAAAAGCTCTTCCTTTCTGACTTCAACTTGTATTTTTCTAAAAATTGAAGCCAATGTTGGAAACGACTTCTTATAACCGAGTTCATTGTTTGAAACAACAACTTCAGATTAACCCAAATTTGAGCATAAACTCATGCTCTCTGTTATGAACTTGTCATTTTCAACCAACTGAAGCCGTTGTTTGAAACGACGACATCTTATAACATAGTTCGTTGTTTGAAACAACGTCTTTAGGTTAGATGAAATTTGAGCAAAAACTCTTGCTCTCTGACTTGAACTTATATTTTTCAACCAACTGATGTCGTTGTTGGAAACAAACCTAGGTCGTTGTTTGAAATAACGACTTTAGGTTAGCCCAAATTTGATTAAAAAAACTCTTGCTCTCTGACTCGAACTTATCTTTTTCCACCAACTGAAGTGTTGTTGGAAACAACGATTTCTTCTAACCTAGGTCATTGTTTGAAACAATGGTTTCACTTTAACACAAATTTGAGCAAAAACTCTTGCTTTCTAAGTTGAACTTGTCCTTTGTGACTATCTCCGATTTTTTTTTCCTTTTGTGTGTGTGTTTTGCGCGGGGGGGGGGGGGGGGGGGGGGGGGTTATGAAGAGAATGAAGAAATAATTTTTTGCATTTTTTTAATGTGATGACATCTTATGACTTAAATGTTCAGTTAACTATCAATCCAAAGAACTTATATTTGCTTATTGCAGTTTCCAATAACATGGTGTTGGATTTACTTAACTTTTTGTCTCTCCAATAAATCGAAGTCATACAGTTGAAGAATTCAAACAGAGACTTGACCCACCATCCCTAAGCCTACCCCTACATCTAACCCTAACCCTACCCTCCAACCATAACCCTAACCCCTAACAATCAAGAGTTGATCATTTTTCAATTATTTAATTTTTAATGGAGATTTAATTTTTGAAAATCGAGAAGGAAGTACTGAATGAAGGTTCAAACGCGACAGCAAACTTTGTAAGATAGCTTGATAAATGAACGGACTAAACATCCTATAACTCTTGGAATTAGTCATGTTCATAGTTCTCCCTCTTTTGCAACAAAAGTTGGCATTAGAAAAGAAAACAATAGAAAATGAGCCGAAGGAGTACAATGTGACTTGACTAATCATGTATTGGTATTAGGGTTAGGTGGAGAGGGAGAATACGATAAAGACACCAACAATTAAAAAAAAAATTTAACTTTTTTTTTATTTCATTTGTTATTAATAACCTAGGCCGTAAACAAAGAAAGAAAGATAAGTTTTTTACATCTCACAATTTCAAAAAAAAATCACAATTGAAAATATATTTGGACGAAAAGAAAGCAATTAGGAAAGAAATTCAGTGCACTTCAGAGCAGAGAGTCATCAGATCCCATTGTGGGGTAAACACTAAACACAGTCAGTTCAAAGATAGTTACATCTCATGTATGTAAATAAGTCTTACGTCGGGGTCATACGATCGCATCAATAATTTTAAAAAAATTTATAATAAATTAAGTAAAAAATTTCTTATTAATAACAACCAAAAAAAAGTAAAAGAAAGTCTAAAGGAAAAAATATTAGAACGAGAAAATGACTAAGTCGTTGTCTCCGATAACAGGTTATATTATCCTAACCCGTTCTCTCCAATAATGGGTTAGGTTAGATGAAGTCGTTGTTTCTAACAAAAACTTCTGTTGGTTGAAAAAGACAAGTTCAAGGCAGAGGGTAAGAGTTTTTGCAAAAATTTGGGTTAACCTGAAGCCGTTGTTTCAAACAACGACTTAGGATAGAAGAAGTCATTGTTTCCAACAATCGCTTCATTTGGTTGAAAAATACTAGTTCATGTCAGATACCAAGAGTTTTTGGGTCAAATTTTGGTTAAGCTTAAGCCATTGTTGGAGACAACGGCCTAAGTTAAAATTTTCAACAAAAAAAAACACAAGAATCATCAACAGCAGCATCAACTACTGCAACCAAAATAAGAGCAACAATTTCAACAACTTCATATACGATCTCATTCAATCATCACATTCTCATCTCATTCAAGGACTTTCCATAATTAACAGTCATCAAATTCTCAATTATAAGTCCATAATCAACTCAACTCCACATAAAACTGACAACAAGATCAATATCAACAACAATAACATAAACAACCACAACGTCAAGAACACCATTAAATAAATGTGCATTTCAACTTAAAATAACAACAAGACCATCGACGTTATCCTAAATATTGCACATAATACTTCTATTACAATTCCAAAAAAAGTATTTTCAAAAAATACAATGACGCACAAACAATATTACACCTAATACTTCAATTACATTTCCCATAAATAAATGTTCAAAAAAGAAGTTACATATACATATACAAACATTTAGAATTATAAATCTCTTTGAAGATCACGATCAAGCTTGCTTCTGCTTGATCAGCAACATACACTTGAAAATTCAAATATCTTAAATTTCAAACAAAGGAAATAAGTATTATAAGTCTCGAACTTGAATTTTACGTACACAATAACAATTTTACCTCCTAATGGTTCATCAGAATTATTGTCGGAACTCTCTTCACCGGTTGGATCCAATTTCTGTGCATTGGTAGTGCTAAATAAATGAAAATATTGAGTTAGTCAACCTTTATCTATCAACTTAAACTTAAAAAACCAAGATTGAGTCAATATTTTTTAAGTCAAGTAATAAACAATTCAACTAAAAAATAGTATTTTACCTAGCAACTTTGTTTGGACCATTTCTTGAATCGTGTTTTTGCTCCCCCAAACTGCAAGCATTGCACCGTCTATGTTTTCGTAGAAACTTCACTCTTATCGGCTTCAATCTCTTCCCGCTAGGCCTTCTGTTTGTAATGCACTGCCACGACAACATGAGACATATCCACATCTTTTCTATATGTATGTCCACTACCTTATGCATATTGTCCACTACTTTTGGGTTGTGCACTACCTTCAGGATGTTCGCTCAATTCGGGTTGCACAAGATAAATGTCTTCAATGCCTTTGAGCATGTGGTCGAGCATGTATTTGTAATATTCATCGGAAGAACAACTAAGACCGAGCATTTGTTTTGCGTGATGGCTCAATCAACTCATGATAGCGAGAAGCAAAATTTCCGCTAGTGCCTTCGTAAACGGATGTATAGCTTCTTGTAATATATTGTTCCGATAGTGCGATATGATTGGTGAACCTAAGAACCACCAAAATATGTTTGTAAGGAATACCTATGAATTCAAACAAGTAACATCTACAACTAGCCATTTGACCGGGTTTGCAAAATTGAACCGCCATCCCCGGTTCTGAATTTCCACAAAGCTTCATATAAAAAGTTGCACTCGTCGTTGTGTCAAGATCGGCAATGAAAGTCACATTATATAATAAGCTTTTCTATGTTTCATCTTGGAATTTGTAGAACAACTTCAATGTGTAGACTCACACCATTTTTTCCTCCATAAGCCATTGAGTCTTCAATTTCTGTCTCTTTTCATAATTTAAGTTCCTCTTGTCTTTGTAAGTTTCTCTTGTCTTTACCTTGCTAAGACTCTATCGAAGATGACGAAAAATTCATGTAAGGAGTACTTCTTTTGAGTATGAAGATTCAAGAAATAATACATAGACTCGCCGGCCTAAAATGACGATCTTGCAAAGACGGGGGCTTATTTCTCACGAATTTCACGTAGATCATTCAACCATTTATTATTTTTAACTTCATAATCCAAAAGCAATAATTTTCATTTTCCTTCAAAATCATCTATAAATTCAGAATTATAGATGATACTCTTAAAAGATTCCCTTAAACTTATTAATATAATTCGTTATATGCACCTCCTGCGGTAACTTATCCAAAATATGTCAAATGCAATACATATGCCGACTGTGAGAGAGAACTGTCTTCACTTCAACACCGATCCCACGATTCTGATCTGCCACCATACCGGATGGAGCACATTTCATTACTCATAACCACTTTTCAAATAACCACACAAATGAAGCTGCATTCTCATTTGGAATGAACCCACAACTTAAGAAAGTTGATTGCCAATAATTATTTATTCCAATAAATAAAATAAATAATATCCCATATCAGTTCGTGCTATGTGTGGCATTAAAGGAAACTACATCACCAAATTCTTCATAATTCATCCTAGCAGTACCATCCACCCAAGTACAATGAGATAATTCGCCTTCGGGATCTAGTTAAAAATCATAAAATAATAACAGATCCTTCTGTTTTTGCGATTCAAAAATTCAATCAGCATTTTCCCATTGTGTCCTTTTATAGCTTCTTTCGAGTCTCTCTCGTGATTTCATCAATTTCGGTAAATCCTATTTTATCGTGACATCTATTAGCACTTTCAAAGAAAATCATTTGTTTGTACGTAAGAATACTAGCTTGGGAAAGTTCATCAATTATTACTTTATTTGATTTCGACACACTACAATTTTGGGACAACAAATGTGTTCTACCAGGTAAAGTAAACTTATGATTATGTGGTTCATGAAATGAAAAAACTCATATATTACTTTTTCGTTTAGTTTCACATGAACAAAAGCTTTACAACTCATTCTAGAAGTAGTTCCCCACCTGACATCATTAGGCTCACTCGGTGATGCTCCGTCTTTATTACATAAATATGACTTATCCACTACCTCGGTTCCCTTTAAATTATTCCCAACCTTACCCATTTGGAAGTCCGCACATCTAGCATAACTCTTACAAAAGTTCTTTGCTTTCTCTAGAGTATGAAACATCATACCTATCTCCTGTTTGATGCGTGCTAACTTGTAGCCTAGATTCACCTTTTTGTGGAGATACAAAATTATCGCCTGCAACCGAGTTTCCTTCATCATTATCCATATAGAACATCAAAAATCAAATCAAATGACATTTGATGCATCTAGTACTTGCAAATTATATTTGATTCTATAAAAATAACTAAAAAACATTCCAATATTATAAAAAGTGACCGAAAACATAGAAATCCTCACAAATAGTAACAAAAAATTATGAAACTTTGCGGGTAGGTCGGATTCACCACACAGAAGCTAATACAATTGTAGAAGTAAGTTTTGACTCACGATTTGCGAGATATGGCCATGTATCACTTTTTTTATTATTTTTTTTCTTGTATGCAAGTGATACATTGCCGTATCTTGTAAACCGTGAATTGAAACTCACTTCTACAAGTTGTGTTAGCTTGTATGTGGTGAATCCAATCTACTTGCAAAGTTTCGTAATTTTTATTTGCCGTTTGTGCAGTTTTACAAATATCAAACAACAACTCCAAAATTATAGTTTTAGTTGTAGTTGTAGTTGTTTAATTTTTGTAAAACCGCACAAACGGCAACAAAAAATTCTGAAACTTTACGAGTAGATCGAATTCACCACACACATAAACTAACACAACTTATATAAATGAGTTTCAACTCATGGTTTGCGAGATACGGCCATGTATCACTTTATTTTATTATTCCTTGTATGCAAGTGAAACATTGCCGTACCTTGTAAAACGTGAGTCGAAACTCACTTCTACAAGTTGCATTAGCTTGTATGTGGTGAAACCGACCTACTCACAAAGTTTTGTAATTTTTTATGTCATTTGTGCAGTTTTACAAATATCAAACAACAATAACTAAAACAACATCTATATTTTTTTCTTCAAATTGAGCGAACAACAACAACTACATCTATAATTCTACCATCTACAAACATCAAACCACCATATTCTATACACAACAAACAACTACATCTATATAACTACACATCACAAAAATAAATTAGAAAAATAACCTGTGTCGTTATTGATTGTTAATAGCAAGCAATGATGACCAATTATACAAAGAGGGGGTTTTCGATTACCTTGCAAAATGCGGTGTTGTACGGCATAGATGATGTCGACAATGTCTACAAATTTTAATGGGGAAATATAATTTCGAGTTTGTGATTGGGTTTCGAAGATTGGAAAAGAATGGGGTTTTGTGGGAAGCTTCACGGTCGGGGAGGTGAGGGATTGGAGCTTGAGGAGGAGAGGAGTGTCGGGGATGTCGTTGGTGATCTCAGAATTGAAGAGAAGGAGTGTAGGAGGAGGAAGAGGAGGCTTGGGTTGTCGGGAGTGAGAGAGGGCCGCAACTTTTTGGGTTTCGGTAGGAGGAGGAAGGGATTTTGGGTGTTGTGTTTCGGAAGAGAAAGAGAGTGAGAGAGTGGTTTTAAAGGGGTATATTGGGGTGAAATCCCCATAATACCCCCCCCCCCCCAATAACTTAAGTTGATGGGGAGGGGTTTGAGCAGAGGAGACCTAGGCCTGATCAACTTAGTCCAATAGCAGGGGGGTCCGTTCGCAAGGGTCTGTGCAAACAGACCCATTTGCAATGGAAGCCCCCCCCCCCCAACACACACACACACACACACACACACACACACACACACACTCACACACACATATATATATATATATATTCCCCTTCCGTTGTGTACTAGGCCTCCGTATGCACTCGTGTGTACTTGGCCTTCCCGCCTTCCTATTGACGATCCGAATCGTTCACATTGATCTACACATCTAAATTAGTCTAAATATGTAACACCAAATCATTTGAAATTCATTTGCCCATCCATTGAAGTGTTCCAAAACTGCATGGTTAAAAGTCATTGTTTTTTAAAGTCACGTGATGGATGGGAAAATGAATTTCAAATGAATTTCATTTTACATATTTAGACTAATTTAGATGTGTAGATCAATGTGAACGTTTCAGATCGTCAATACGAAGGCGGGAAGGCCGAGTGCACAATGGAAGGGGGCTATATATATATATATATATATATATATATATATATACTTTTCCATTTGTGATTATCAAGCGGGCGTCACGTGGCCGGTTAGGCGAGAAGTTGCCTTCCCTTCTATAAGTCTCCCTACCCCACCCCTCCTAGGACCATTTTTCGAGAATTCTCCAAGTTCAACAAACCATCCCCGCCAGCCAATCCAGCAGAACGGGTACATCCTCGGGGGGCAGAGGATCCTCATCCGCTTGGTCTTCTGCTTGCTCCTTTTCGGGGGCAAGCAAGGTTGAAAAACAACTCTCGCAGCCTCTCGCATCGGAGGAGGTTGACATCGAGCGAGTGAGTATGGAAGCGGGAGGCCTCGAGTTGTAAGTGAACAGGGCCGCTATTGAAGTTACGCGTGGAGGTTCGGAGTTCGCATATATCGAGTCTCAGGAGGAGAGTACCCTGGCACCGGTGAAGGTAAAGGAAGAATAGGGCGAGAGTTATAACATCCCGGGTCGTGATGAGGGCGAGGCGGGAGGAACTTCCTCTGTGCTAGTCGCGGGAGCCGCAGCCTTGGACAACATCATAGGCGCCTCGCCTCCTCGCAGTCGCCATCTTGTCAAGAGGAAGAGACAAAATCTCTCTCCTGATAAGAAGCGCATGTCGATGCCCTATCGGGACGACCCTGCAGGTTGTGTGTCCTCTCAGGTGTATCCAGAGAATTTGCATGAATTGGTCCGGCTCGGAATGCCACCCTCTTCACCGAATAGGACCAAATCAGAGGCCGAAAAGACACAGAAAACATTGATATAGAGCGATCTCGATGGTATTCTGGAACAGTACCATGTATTTTCAGAGTAAGACTTACTGATCCCAGAACTGGGCATCTGGCCAACTGACAAGCTTGCCGAACGGTTTTTTATCCCTCTTGATGCATTCGCTTCGGGATTGCATCTTCCTCTTCACCCATTCATTAAGAAGGTGTTAAACATGGAATAAGTCCAATGCAGTATGGGCCGACCTCATGGAAGTAGTTAACCAGCTTCGTCATGCTTTGCCATAGGAAGAACGTCGCTCTGAGTTTCAGTTGCTTCCACGCGAGTTTGGGGTTGAGCTCGCTTCTGGGGTGTCCGAATCGGTGGTATATCCCTCCCAAGTCTAGGGAAGTGTGTGCGGTGCACAACCACACGGACTCTATAAAGAAGTGGAAGGAGAAGTATTTCTTAGTGTTTAGTCTTGAACCTTGGGACATACCAACCGTATGATCGCATGCATCGGCCCCTAAGGGCCTATTTGTTTGGAGGGAATGGAGGTGAGGGGAGGGGAGGGACTTTTTTAAAAGTTTATTCTTTGGTTGATTTTTTAGAAGGGGGGGCGGGGGGAATGGAGGGGTGCAAAATCCCTCCTAAGCCAATTTTGGCTCCCCCCCAATAATGGGGGGGTTGGAGGGGAGGAAAAGCGGGTCTAATTTTTTTTAAGTGATTAGACTAAAATATCCTGGATAATATTGTGAAATACAAAATTTCCATTTTTAGATCTATAAATATTAATCTAAAACTAAACACTAATATCTAAAACTAAACTTTTCAGATGTTTATGATATTTTTAAAAATGGTATGAGTGGGTTTGCTCGGAATTCAACTACTCATTTATGGGATGCTGAGCCTGAAGTTTGGGATGCTCTAATTCAGGTAACATTCTTAAATCTTTTTTTTCACATTAATATATCATTATTGAGTAAGTGGCTAACAAGCTCAAGGAGTTTGAAGACTTGATTTAATTAGTATTATGTGGTTAACTTGAATATTTTGTTGAGCTTGGTTTATATATTGGCCTTCATTATTTTTTAAAGCATTTTTATGGGGACTAATTGTATATGCTTATAGTCCTGCATGTATTATTTTGCTAAGTTAGGTGAACAAGAAGTACAATAAAGAATACCAAGTTAGAATTAAAAACAGTAATGCATAGGCTCTCCTAGAATGTAAAAGAGTATAAAAGTAATTTAATTATAAAACCTCTTCCTTCCCCTTGTGAACCAAACAAGAAAATAATTATTTTCCCTCCCCTCCCTGTAACATCCTGAATTTTTATTTATAAGAGTTTGAGATTTTTATTTATATACTGTTGTATCTTCGTACTGCTTTCATTTAATGTCAGAAATGTTTTAAATTCGAATGTATAAAGTTTGAAATTTAATGAAATGACATGTTTTCTACTTCGAATTTAATGGATCTTTTGCATCAGAATATGGCTAGAAGAGGAGCTCAAAATAGAGAAGGTTTGGACTTGGAAACGGAACTAGCGAGAGTTTATCAGACACTCAATGCAGTTGCCATGAATCAGAATCAGGGAAGGGTGCCTGCGAATCCAGTACCCGAAGCAATCAAACTCGTGGAATCATTCAACCGGATGAAACCACCGGTGTTTGACGGAAAGTCAGACCCTGATGCGGTTGATAATTAGATGCGACAGATCGAGACTCTCTTCGAAGTTTTGGAAACTCCGGAAGGCAGTAAGGTGAAGTTGGCAGTGCTGCAGTTCGAGAAGGATGTGGCTGTATGGTGGCAGTTGATGAAGCAGACGATGGGAGATATTGTCCTTGGCTAGAAGGAATTCTTGGAGAAATTTCGCAGTCATTATTTTCCATCAGACGTCCAGGAGAAGAAGGCCATGGAGTTTCTGGTGCTACAGTAGGGTGGCATGTCGGTTAGGGAGTAAGAGAAAAGGTTCACTCAGCTCTCAAGGTATTCTCCCGAATTGGTGATGGACGAGGCAAAGAAGGCTCAAAAGTTCGAGCATGGTTTGAGGCCAAGTCTAAGATCGTGGATGATACCCCTGGGTATCAGGAGGTTTGACAAGTTGGTCAAACGAGCTGCAGCCACTGAGGCAGACATGAAGCAGTTCTATGTTGTTCATAATCGGAGGAACAACTGGAATGTGGGGAAGAGGCCCGCAGTTTCTGGCAATTTCAGGGGACAACCGCCAGCTCAAAGGTTCAAATCGACAAGGGCGAATGCTGTTAATGTGGCTGGAAGACCCAAAAATGGTTTTGTGAGACCTCCCGTAATGACTTGTTTCAACTGTGGAGAGACTGGTCATTACAGATCTCACTGCCCAAAGTTGCGGGATGTCGTCCGTAATGGACCAACGCAGCAAAGTGGGAAGAAGCCGTACCAACAGAAGCGAGTATTTGCCTTGATTGAAGCTAATGCTGAAGAGGTGGATCACATCATTACTGGTACGAGGGAGGATGTTTAAGAGTATTTTCTGTTGTTTCTCTTTTCCAGCTTTTATAGTGAACTATTATGTAACGAGTGTGTTATATAACAGGGGAACTTTATTTGAATGGAAAGAAAGCTGTTGTTTTGTTCGATACTGGATCCTCTCACACTTTTGTATCACCTAAGTTTGCTAAAGTTTTGGGGGTCGAACCGAAAATCTTTCCAGGCAAGGTTTTAACAGTAGCTACTCCATCAGGGGAGACTTTAACCACTGATCGGTACTATGCGGACTGCGAGTTAGTGATTGGAGATAGAATTTTTGGGATTGATCTGATCGAGTTGAATGTCTTGGGGGTCAATGTTATCATTGGCATAGATTGGATATCGGTGTACAGTGCAAGCATCGAGTGCAAGACCAAAGAAGTAACAGTGAAGGCTCCGGATGGACCTGAAGTCACTTTCAAAGGAAGAGGAGATGTTTAGGCTTGGTTGCTGCCATCAGCAAGCAGAAGGGGATTCCTGCAGAGGTGCAACAAATTTCAGTTGTTCTGGATTATCCAACCGTATTCTTGGAAGATTTTACTGGGTTACCCTCGTATCGTGATGTAGAGTTCAGCATCACTATTCAGCCAAGGAGTGCACCTATTTCCAAGGCACCGTATAGGATGGTGCCTGTGGAGCAGGATGAGATCAAACGGCAGATTGAGGAACTGTTAGAGAAAGACTTTATTCAACCGAGTGCGTCACCTTGGGGAGCACCGGTGCTATTGCTAAAGAAGAAGGATGGCTCGATGAGAATGTGCATCGATTATCGGGAGCTAAATAAGGTCACTGTTAAGAACAAAGATCCGATTCCAAGAATTGATGACTTGGTCGATCGTCTACAAGGAGTAGCTGTTTTCTCCAAAATAGATCTTCGATCAGGATATCATTAAGTTCGAGTGAAGGCTGAAGATGTGCATAAGATTGCGTTCAGAACTCAACACGGGCATTACGAATTCTTAGTTATGCCATTTGGAGTGACGAATGCACCTGTAATTTTCATGGATATGATGAACAGAGTTCTAAGGCCGTTTATTGATTCTTTCGTCGTGGTGTTTATCGACGATATTCTTTTGTACTCCAAGTCGGAGGAGGAGCGCACAGAGCATCTGGTAGCAGTTTTGAGAAAGCTTCGGGAGCATGAGTTGTATGCCAAGTTGTCCAAGTGCGATTTCTAGAAATCTGAGGTGGCATTCCTAGGTCACATCCTTTCTAAGGATGGAGTGGCTACTCATCCGCAGAAGATAGAGGCGGTGAAAGATTGGGCAAGGCCTACTACAGTAAAGGAAATCAGGAGTTTTCATGGGTTAACTGGATACTATAGGAAGTTCATTCAGGGCTATGCGCAGATAGCTGTGCCACTTACTGGTCTGACCAAGAAGAATGTGAACTTCAAGTGGACTGAGTAGTGCAAGGCAATCTTTCAGGAGTTGAAAGAGAGGCTGACTACTACTCCCATCTTAGCTTTGCCTAGAGCAGGTGTTGAGTATGATGTCTACAGCGATGCTTCACATTCTGGGCATGGTTGTGTCTTAATGCAAGAAGGGAAAGTGATCACTTATGGGTCTAGAAAACTATGACCGCATGAGAAAAAATTATCTGACTCATGATCTGGAGTTGGTTGCGATTATCTTCGCCTTGAAGCAATGGAGACGTTACATGTATAGTGAGAAGCTGAACATATACACAGACCACAAAAGCTTGGAGTTCATCTACCAGCAGAAAGATCTGAATCTGAGGTAACGGAGATGGCTGGAGGTGCTTGCGGACATTCATCCAGAGATTAAGTACCATCCTGGGAAGGCTAATGTTGTTGCTGATGCACTTAGCCGAAAGAGCAGTTTGGCTAGTTTGATTACAATCCAGAGGCAGCTGGCAGAGGAGTTGGATTGGGCTGGTATTAAAGCTGTTCTGCAAGGCTTGGGATCATCTTTAGCCCAGTTGAGGCTTCAACCAATGCTGAATGAAAGGATTATCGCAAGTCAGAAGGATGATGCTGAGATTCAGAAGATGAAGGAGCAGGTCGGTGCTGGCAAATTGTCAGAGTTCCAGATCAGGGATGAGGTGTTGTGGTTCAGAGAGAGGCTGTGTATTCTGGATCAAGCAGAATTGCGAGAGAGCATTCTTCAGGAGGCACATGCTACTCTTTTGTCTGTACATGCTGGGAGTACCAAAATGTATAAGGACATTAAACAATACTTTTGGTGGTCAGGTTTGAAGCGGGATGTGGCCGAGTTTGTGGCGAAGTGTGAGATCTGTCAGCAAGTCAAAGCCGAGAATCAGAAACCCGGAGGTCTATTGCAACCGTTACCTATTTCGGAATGGAAGTGAGATAACATCAGTATGGATTTCATCACAGGCTTGCCCAAGAGTTCAAAGGGCAACGATGCAGTTTGGGCCATAGTCGATCGACTAACCAAGTCCGCTCACTTCTTGGCGATGAAACTCACTTCTTCTATGGACAAGTTGGCCGAGCTGTATGTTGGAAAGATCGTCATGCTTCATGGTGTTCTGTTAACCATTGTGTCTGATCGAGATGCACAATTTACTTTGCATTTCTGGTGGAGTCGTTAGACAGCTTTGGGTACCAGGAAGGATTTCAGCACTGCTTTTCATCCACAGACCGATGGGCAGACCGAGAGAGTCAACCGTGTTCTTGAGGATATGCTTCGGTGTTGTGTTCTAGATTTTGGAGGCAATTGGGAAAGGCAACTAGCTCTGGTGAAGTTTGCCTACAACAACAGTTTTCAGACTAGTATGGGATGGCGCCGTATGAAGCTCTGTATGGCAGGAAGTGCAGAACGCCTATTTGTTGGTTTGAAGTTGGGGAGCGGCAGATGTTTGGGCCTGAGATCGTGTAGAAGACCTCTGAAAAGATCGATCTGATCAGGAAGAGGTTGGTGGATGCTCAGAGTAGGCAGAAGAGCTATGCAGACAACCGGAGGAGGGACCTTGAGTTTGAGGTTGGTGACTTTGTCTCTCTGAAGGTTTCACCTAGCAAGGGTGTGATTCGGCAGAGGTGTGAAGTTATCCCCGAGGTTTATAGGCTCGTACAAGATATTGAAGCGGATTGGGAAAACTGCTTACCGGTTGGAGTTGCCAAAAGAGTTGTCTCAGGTGCACAATGTCATCCATGTGTCTATGCTGAGAGGGTACACTCCAGATCCGAGTCATCATTTGCCCAACGTGCCGGAGGAATTGCAGTTGGATCTGAGTTACATTGAGCTCCCAGTTGAGATTGTGGATCGTCGGGAGAAAGTCTTAAGGAATAAGATGATACCAATGGTCAAAGTAGTCTGGAGAAACCAGTTGGTTGAAGAGGCTACTTGGGAATCTGAGGAGAGGATGATGAAGGATAATCCTGAGCTCTTTGTTTGATTTGTATCTTCTTTCTATTTCTTTCTCTTCTTCTTGTTGTATTTCTGTTTTCTCACCATTTAAGTGTAGTTCCGGGGACGGAACTATTCTGAGGAGGGAGTGTTGTAACTTCTTGATTTTTATTTAGAAGTGTTTGAGATTTTACGGGTCTTACACGTATGATTTTATATGCATTTTTTCTAGAGACAAATATTTTCTTCATAGCCTAAGCTATTAATTGTTCTCTTTATTTTCCTAAAAAATCTATTTTTGAAGCCTAATTAAATCCTAGGCCTAATTATCTCTTTCTAGCCCATTATAATTAATTTATTAATTAATTCTCTTGAGCCCATGATCTTTTGGCCCATTAGTAAGCCCAATTAATTTAAATTCTCTCTTAATTAACCCGACTTGTAATGTAGGCCAACTTAATAAACAATTAATTAAAATGTGCATGAACAAATTTTTGTATGGGGTACTAGTTTGCATGTGCATTGCACTTGCACTTGCATTGAGCACCCCCCAAGTAGGCCGGATAGTGCAAAGAGAGAGGGAGAGATGGGAGAAGTGGTGAGGTGGTTATCTCATTCATGGGTGTTTGCTACAACTCCCAAACTCATCCTAGCCTTTGATCCTTAACTATTTGGACTAATCCTAGCCATTCAATCCACTCAAAAATGTGTATAAATACCCCCTTTCGTTGACTCATTTTTGGACTTGAAAAAGAAAGAAACATAAAGAGTTAGAAAAAGATTGAGAGAAAGTGAGAGAAAGATTAAGTGTGTGCTAGTGTGTGTGTGTGCACCTTTGGAGTCCGGCCAAATCGACAAGAAGAAGGGGAGCTCGGGTTCCATCAAGCACAAAGAGGTGAAGGCAATTGCAGCTCAAACTATGAGGAGAATGCTCTTATTCATTCTAGGAGATTCCCTAGGACTTTTGTATGTTTTCTCTCCATTAGAGGTGGGTGATTTTCTCAACCTTCTAATTAGACATCATGATAGGGTGTGATTGATAAGAGTAAGAAGAAATTATAATTAATATAACCATATGATGTGAAAATGAGACAAATTGATGATGGTAGGAATGCATGTTAGAAAAAATGCTAATTGATTGCAAAATTAAGATTGTTAATTTAGAATTTACCATGCTATCATGTTTCATTTGAATGTTATGTGCTAAATTAAGAATATGTGTTGCATGTTAAATAATTGAAAGGAGAACTATAGAAATATGTGATTTTTGATTATGAGCTTGTAAATGATGAAAAAGGGAAATTTATTACTGAAATAATCATGTATTGGTAACAAAAAAAATTAATATAAATGATTTAGGAAATTTTGAAGGCAATTTGTAGAAAGATTATGCTTGTTTTCTCTAAAATCGAAATTAAGTAGTAAAATGCAAGTAGAGAGCAAAAATCATGCTTTTGTATCAAAAATGAAATTTTATTTTTCTGGACTACTGTAATTATATAAAAATTTAGTTCTGGAGTTTTTGAATTAATATAGAGAAGAAGAAAGAACAAAAAAATACTCTTTTGTACAAAAAATCGAAATAACAGAGCCTCGAACTTAAACCCCAAAAACTCCACTGTATATAAATCTGGTTGAGTAGACCATTTGGTTGATTTGTGCTTTGGGCGCTACTGTAGTGTGTTGGTACCCTTAGAGGTCTCGGGTTTGAAACTTAGTCCCTGTTCTTTTGTTCTGTTTTTGAATAAAATCCGAAGCCCGAAACCCACAACTCCTATAGATTAAAACCCCTTCACATACCGCTTGAGCGTCTTAGCTCAGTTGGCTTTCAGTGGCGGTTGACTAGCCTTAGGTCTTGGGTTCGAAACCTGGCTTCGGCAGGTTCATAAAATTTGAATTTTTTTAGTTTTAAAAAAATGATTCTTGGCTTTTAAAAATCCAAAAAAAATTACCACAATTATTCTAAAATCATGTAGAGCTTATGAAAAATATTAGAGCATTAATTTGTCTAAGATAAGGGTGAACTAGTGATGAAAATTGAGTAGAATTGCATAAAGTGATATTTGTGAAAATATGAAAAAGCAATTTTTTTTTCATACGAAAATTTTATTAAGTGATAAAAGAGTTATTTTGAAGGAAGAAAATTTTAAGTGAGTTGATTATGGACTTTTATTCTTTTCATTTAGATTTGTGTGCACTTTAAAGATTGATGAAAAATATAATTTTGTGATTTGAATTAAGTAAAGGAAATAAACAATTATATGAGAATCAAATGTGTTTATTGAAATGAAACTTTTTGAGCATAAAATACATGAATTGAAATTGAACTTGACATATGAGATTGGTTCATAGAAAAGAATGGAAATCATGTTAATTGTGAAAAAGAACTTATGAGCATGAAGACTCAATTTTGTGATTATGAAGTGAAATTGAGAACTAGAGTGTAGCTAAGTCTTATACCGGCATTGAAATAAAGTTGTTGAAATGAAATTTGAAATCAAAAGACCAAGATTGGGTCATGTTGCCTAAATGATTAAGACCGGTATAGTGGGAGTGCTAACTCTAGGAGATTGATTTTTATTCATGATTCATGTACAATTAAGGACTAGATACATAGTGAAGATGTGATGAAAGTAAGAGAAAAACACAAGTATGAGGGCCTCGGGTCTACGGTGTGAGAGTGATTCATAGGTTGCCTACTTAATGCGTCAAGTCTTGGCGTGGACACTACTCTGGAATTATCGGGACCGTGCCGACGCTTGTGGGGTGTTTTGTTGATTACAGGTGGTGCCATGGTCTATGACGGAGGCTGAATTGACCATAGGATCTGCATGATGCATCATGTCACGACGTGGGATTCCCCTCTAGATTGTCTGGACATGGGCTCGTAACTCATAGGACATCTAGGATACTTACCGTAGTTACAGTAGTAGATTAAGTCATGGCGAGGGATTGAATCCTACAGATGAAGAACGATTAAGGGCTTGCCCTCGAACCTATGTAGTATGGGATGCATAGAATCCGAACAAGTGTGTATTAGTGTCATATAATATAAATAACTGCATTAAGGACTAAGTGCACAATCACAACACGACATCAATAGGCTAGTCCCTGTAGCTATGCTTTGTGACAGAAGTTTGTGTTTTTCCAAGTGAGAGAAAATTGATGTATTATATCCTAGCATCAGTTGAATGAACTGACGTGCCCACAGTTTCTATGCAGGATAAAGTGATTGACAAGATTAAAGTATGCATGCTGCTTAAAGAATGATTCAAGTATTGTACATTTTACTCGTGTAAATTGTTGTAAATTGCTTCCGCTGTATAAGTGTGAATGTATATGTAACTCTGATTTAATAAAAGTTTTAATTTCCTTGTAAAATTGTACGAAGAGAAGTGTAAAGATCCTGTGGAACTTCGAATTTGGTCTTATTTGGAATTCGGGTGTTACACTCCCCTTCCCTTCTCTCCTCGAACTGAACAGAAAATATGATTAAAATCTCTCCCCTTCCTTTACCTCCCCTCCCCTCCCTTCCCCTCCCCTCCCCTTCTTTAAACCAAACAGAGCCTAAGGCCCTAGAGCCCGAAGAGCTTTCCTAGGAAGAAAAGGCGTGGTTCGGCAGACTGTTTTACGACAAAATGAGCATCGATTGGTCCAAGGTGACAGAGATGTCACTTCGTAGCCAGTGGGTGCTACGTTCTGGTGAGTTCCTTCCTTTGTGATGCGTGTTATGCGTGTTATTCGCCTAACTACCAATTGAATTCTGACGCCCCCCCCCCCCCCCCTTCTCTTTTTTTTGGAGCCTTGGGAGATGATGATGTCGATGTCCTCTTGACTGCTCCAGAAGCGCAGCGAGCGATCGATGGTAAGGGAAGAAGATGGAGGCGACATCAAGTGTTGGAGGGTCCTCGATAGGGCGATCAAAAAGGGTGAGGGGGATGAGGGTGCGGGTGTAACACCCCGAATTTCATTATAGGAAATACAAGACACAAATCTAGAATCTTTACCTCAATGTAAACCAAACACAATACAAAAATACAGGGAAATTTAAAACATTCTTTACAACAGTTCTTATTACAATGCACATCAAAAATTTAATACACTTTTAACCCAACTTGAATCAAACAATTAAATCCAGTCATCTCAGAAACCCAAGTTTTAACTCTTGTTTAAGCCACTCACTTGCAAATCCTGCAAAACTGTCAAAATTGTGGGCACATCAGTTACATACAACTGACACTACACTGATTAAATCAGCAACTCTCCAATGTCTCACAACCACACACTTGTAGTACAAAATAAAACTATAATAAAGGAATCATAAATCAATAATTGATACTGGAATTAAATGAATAAATATGTGTCATGAAATCAAACAAAAAAATACATAAAACAATGTTCAAGAATACACAATGCCTACAATGCTCAGTAATGCATATTTGTTCGAATTCTATGTCGTCCATACAACATAGGTCCGAGTGCAAGCCCTTTACGTTCACCACATTTCAGGGTTCGATCACTCGCTATGCAACCTACAACCATAACTACTACGAAATTTAGATATTTTGCAAGATTGGTTCTTGCCCGGGAATACTTGAGGTCAGACTGTATCCACGGATCATCCTGGAGACTCTTTCACTCTCGTCCAGGAATTTGTAGAGAATACCTCTCTCCGCAGGTCATCCAAGAACCCTCATTGCACAAATATCCCATGAGTGTCGTTCTCGTCCCGGAATATTGGAGATCAATCCCGCTCCGCATATCATCATGGGGCCTCTTTCATCCCTCGTTCCGGAATACTGGGGAATATCTCACTCCGCAGATCATACTGGAGTCCTCATACTCATGTTTGCTCTTATTTCATCATATCTCCAACTATTGCCCGTCCTTATGTTTAAATAGGGGTAACCAAGGCCACCTAGAGCTAGCTCCACCCTACCGGACTTAACTCCACAAAACTTGGAACACTAGCCCACCCTGGCTAATTCCTACGATCAAATAATTCACTACCGGTAATCTAGGGTCATGCTCAACCTTTAGTGCTCACAACTTAATATCTCAACAACATTTTTCTAGGGTTCTCACAATAATTCTAAATTTTCAAATAATAACCCTAATTTTTTTATTTTATCAAAAAGAAACCTAATTTTTCGAATAAGAACCACCACTTGGTCCATCTATCTAAACGATCTTTCTTTTACTCTTTTATGATAATCATTTCTCCACAAAATCACATTCGTAAATCAGCACTTCAATTAAAGTCATCGCCTACCAAATATAAAATATTCATTTATCCACAAAATCTCTACCACATCTTACACCTCATTTAATGGACAATTAACTTCTATAAAAGACTCTTTCATTTATAGAAACAAATCAAATTAACTATACTTCTTTATTTCAAATTTTAATGCTCCTTTCCATATACAAACCACAATCAACTTTCTGGGATTTTAATCAAATTAAAACAAAAAAATTAACCCTCTTTAAACTCTGGGATTTATCCCTCAAAAATATGAAATTTTATAGTTCCAAAATCTGAAACCTTCATCTCTTAAAAACTAAAAAAACACACTATAGAATCTGAAATTTTCATCGTTCAAAACGAAACATTTAACTCCTCAAATCTGGGAGTCATATTCATCTAAAGTATAGAATTGCAACACTCGAAATTGCAACTCAAACTCATAAAAGAAAATTCTGAAAACTTGTTTCTCAGAATCTAAAATTTATATGTTCTCAAACCTGAAACAAAACTCTCAAAACTGGAGCATATATTCTAAAAATTAAAGTTTGTATTCCATCTATAAACATAGATCATATCACACAATTTATAATGCAATTATATAGAGTTTGAAACTCTATTTTACCAAAAGAATCTGAAACTATATTTCATAATATATGAAACTTTGTACCTTCGAAACTTGATATAAAAAAATCAAATAAACTTCACACCATTGCTAGATATATATACATGCATAACCACATATACACTAGGGTTCTCAAACCCTAGCACACACCAAAACCCCACACCCACATCAAAATCCGTGCCCCATCATGCACATGTCGAAGCCTTCAAAATAGTGCAGCCTGGGTCTGCACAGTGCTCGGGTTGCACTGTGCAAACCCGGGGCTGTGTAAATCTCCAATCCCAACCCTCGAGTGCTCAAATATGTTTCTTTTGGCAATATACATGATATTTCAAGCCCCCAATCAACTAGTATTCACAATATAAAATTTTCATGCATTTAAACAGCAAATAAACTCAACAGGTTTGATCTTTACATCAGTCAAACATGCATTTTTAGATCAATAACAAGTCCTAAACAATAATAACATTTTACATGATCATTCAATCGATTTTATGGGTAAAAAGTTTAATCTTTTCATACCCTAACATTATATAATATTTCATAGTCAATTATCCATGTCCCACATATAAATAATTGATTTTCTTCCTTCATAATATCAACTAAACACCGTATTAATCACTTCAATAATTTATCTCATAGCAAACATTATACTCATACCCATTCATAGATCCACAAATAAATTCCTAGCATAATACTACATCAATCATGAACAAAAATAACACATCAAGAGAGTTCGAGAGACGCCCACCTCTTGAAGAATTTTAATACAAAAGTAAAGAAAGTCTTCCTCATTCCTAAGAAATTGCTCTCTTCTCCAAACGTCCAAAAATTCACCAATGAGAAATAAAAAAGGAGGTGGTCGAAACCCAACTCTACCTTATATATGGTCGGGAGAAAATTTTAGGGTTTCATGGGATTTTTTTCGCAAATAGGTCCCCTAGAATCTCCTACTTTACAAATTCAAATATTTAGGAAATCAATTAAGTTATGATCCATATATAACTCAATCAATTTGGCTCCATAATTGTCACACCCTCCTATTTTATAATTTTAAATTAGTCATTTGTAATTCTTTTATTACTATCAGGTATTATTATTGTTATTAATATGCATAAATATGCAATTTTATTTAATATATATAGTCCTTTATTTATTTATTTGTTTGGTGGAGCGGGTTTTATTCGATTTTATTCAGAAAAGAAGAATTTTATGGGCATATAAATAATGAAAGATTCATGGAGGGGCTTATTATGAATTTTCCATATTTTTAACTATTCCCCTATCCACCCTCTTCTTTTCTGCAGACCGAAACCCAAACAGCCCAACCCTAGGGCATTGGCCAATCGACCTTCCAACCACTCCAAGCTTCCAATTGTTTGGGGATTTTTGTAAAATTTTGAGAGCTCTTCAACATGGTGGTATTGGTTTGCAAGGAGGACTTTGTTAAGGTGCGAAGAAAGTGTAGTTTGATTAGCGGCCGGACGAGCGAGGAGTATCTTCTTGCTGGTTTGTCAGAGAGTATGATTGTACCAGGTATATCTTAGGTTGTGATAAAATTTTAAACTGATTCAATGTGATTTGTGTTGGTTATAGCCGGATAAAGATATACTAGAAAATACAGAATTTTAATAAGTTGAAAATTGTGCTATATGGTGAATTTGCATGATTTAAATTATTTGGTGTATTTGGGATATATTGGGTATATATATGGTAATATGAAGTAATATATATATATATATATATATATATATATATATATATATATATATATATATATATATATATATATATATGGGTGATAATGAAAGGTGATATGATAAATGGTGAAATTGATGAATTGGTATATATATATATATATATATATATATATATATATATGGGTGATAATGAAAGGTGATATGATAAATGGTGAAATTGATGAATTGGTATATGAGATATAGAGATGTTTGAGGTGAAATTAATGTGTGATAACATGATGTAATAAAATAAATAATATAGTATACTCATAATATATGAGGATGTGACAAAATAAATAATATTGTGCATTCATGATATGTAATAATATGATGTAGTGTGTATGCTAATGTGGGGTATAATGAGAAGATAAAAAGCATGGTAAATGACAAAGTGTGATAATATGTTAAAATAAAAGATGAGATGAAATGTGATGATAAGATGAGTTAAAAAGATGAGATGAAAATGATAATAAAGTTAAATTTTGTTGACCAGTACCTGCATAAATCCTGGGGTTTGGGCTAGACCTCCTAACACCCAAGGACCGGCTTGGGGTGCATGGTTATTACCCAAACTATGTTTGGGGTGCGTGTTTTTATCGCCCAAGCTATCGGCTTGAGGCCCGGTTATTACCCAGCTTGTCTGGGGTGCGTAATTATTACCCAGACTATCGACCTTGGGGTGCGGTGATTATTACCCAAACTCTGTTTGGGGTGCGTGATTATTACCCAAGTTCTACTTGGGGTGCGTGTTTCCCTCGCTGGCATAGGCTAGGAGGAAGACGTAGCATCGGACGCGTAAGACCCCCGGGAGGCAGAGGTCCGTGTGTTTACTGGGCTGTCGGCTTACAGTATATTGGGATACTGTGGCTCACTGGTCGAAAAATTTTATAAAATGAATTAATGAGAAATGAAAAAGAAAATGAGAAAGTAAAGTAAGCATGTGATGGGAAACGAGAATGAGAAAATAAGAAAAGTATATGTTGTGAAATGAGAATAAGAAAGTAAAGAAAGTATTTAATGTGAAGTAGAAATGAGAAAGTAAAGAAAGTATTTAATGTGAAGTGGAAATGAGAAAGTAAAGCAAGCGTATGAATTGAAATGAATATGAGAAGTAAAGAAAATGTGTATGTATTATATGAATGAAAAGTAAAGTAAAATGTGAAAGGAGTGTGAAACATGAAGTAAAATGTATTTTGAGATGAATAATAAAAGTAAGTGGTATTAGGTGATGAGAATGGTTATTAAAGTAAAATATGATACGATATGAGTTTGATGTACCTTGGGATTGTGTCGAGGAACTACTTTCCCGCTATTTCCATGGAAATGGTCCTGCCTTGGCACAACTCCAGGGGTGAATTGGTGGGTTGTTGATATGATGGTTGGATTGCGAGAGGGAAAATAAAGTAAATATTTTAAGATGAAAATGAAAATAAAGTAATAAGTAATTAAACGAGCTATCGGCTTCAGATATGATGTTATATTACCCAAGTTCTACTTGGAGTGTGGTGATTATTACCTAGTATATCTGGGGTGCGGTGATTATGTTTGGGGTGCGGAGTATTATCTGATAAGAATGAAAGTTAAAGTAAATTGTACTATGAGATGTAAGCAAAAAATGAAAGAAATATATATTATTAATAAGAATGAAAAGCAACATAAGTTGTGTGATGAGATAAAAATGAATTATTAAGTAAAATATACGATAAAATGAGAATGAGCATTCCAATAAGCTATATGATGAAAGTAGAATGAAAAGAAGGTAAATTGTTAGATATATATTAAGAGGGAAGGTGAATGTATTATGGGATGTGATGAGATGTGTTATAAGATATGATTGAACATGATGATATGCAATAAAATAAATACATGTGATAAGGTGTAAGGAAAATGTATGTGATATTATATGATTGAATGAATGTGAAGCTACGTGATGAGAATAAAGATCTATATGTTATAAGATTGAATGAGTGTGACGTCATGCAACGAGAATGAAGATAAATATAGTATGAGATTGAATGAATGAAATGTTACTAGCTTGAATGACTATGATGTTAGAGACAAAATTAATGTGAATATAAAGTACCTTGGAATTGTGCCGAGGAACTACTCGCCCGCTACTTTCATGGAAATGGTGCAAACTACCTGCCGAGGCACAACTTCAAGGTATAGAGAGTGAAGTTGGGAAGCGAGACGGGTTGAAGATTCAAATGATTAATTCTGTGCTAAGTCACTTTTATGATGCTTTTATATTCAAATTTTAGGTTCACTTAATTATCATGATATTCGTAAGTTCTTTCAATTTTCTTTATATAGTTTCATTTATTTTCTAAACTAGTAATTATACTCACACCAGACATGCCTAAACCCTGTTGTTTTCTGGGGGTTAGGGGATTCCCTCCGTGAGGGTGGACGACCCTAACTCCCTTATAGGTCTTGATTAGCAGCGAGGTGAGATAGTTGTTATGGTTTTGATAGTTTTACTTTTCTCGTAGCCGAATGGGTGGTTCATGTATTTATTATATATTTTGTTATCTTAAGTTATGTAGAGTTGGAGATAGTGTTTGGGTGATAGTTTGTATTATGGAGAAATATGTGTATAACTGTAAGGAATGATAATATATATAGTGATGTGAAGTATGAAAGCCCGTACCCACCTCGTCGTGGAGTACTGGGTTCTGTGGTTGGTTTTTGAAAGGTTTTTCTAAAGTTTTTCTAAAAATCTTATATGTTTTCAAAAAAAAATATCTTTTATGTTTTCAAAAGAAATTTTGGTTTTTAAATTGTATCTTGCTTATTATAAGAAATTATGCTCCCAAATCCCCATATATTATTGCTTGTGTGATGTTGAATGATTTGGCCTGGGGAGGAGTGATATATATATTACAGGTACATTGATTTTTGTAATTGTATGCATATTTTCGTAAGAAACATTTGTAAAATGGCTAATATTTCATGGAAAACTCTGCCGAAATTTATAATAAAAATCTGAGTATTTTTCTAAGTAAGACATGGTGTAGATAAGTAATAGATTAAGTTAGTAAACATTTGAATAAGGAATAGTTAAAAAAATTGGAGTGTTACAATAATCTTATCCCCTAATCTCTCATAATTGGCCGGCCTCCAATTCAGAAATTCAAAATTTAAATTTGAATTTCGGGCTCTTTTCATGGCCCAAAATGATTTCTTTTATAAAATCCATTTTGTCAATATAATTTCAAAAGTAGTCCTCTACATTCAAAATAAATTCAAAAAAATATATAAATAAGAATAAGAATAAGACATTGTCATTAAATAAGAAGAAGTAATTTTTGACACGAAATTTTAAGAATTTAAATTTCACAATATTTGTACGTGTTTTGCACGTGCAAAATAGTAATTTCTTAAAATATTCAAAATAGTCAAAATAGTCAAATACATCATTTTAACATTATTTTATAATTCAAAATAATAAATTTTATTTTCTTGGGTGTTACAACATGCTTTCAGGGATCCAAAGGACTATTCCTGGGCGTAGCTGAGTGAGAGATCACTCCGGGTTCAGGAGCTGATGGAGTATCCCATGCCGTCGATCCACCCGTACCTGGAGGAGATCATCCCTGACAAGACTCGGGAGAATTTTACACCTAACTGGCCAGTGAAACATGTCGACTCCATTAGGGAGTCTCGAATAGCCGTAGAGGTGGTAAACAATCTTGCGCGACAGGAAGGCCCTTGCAAAGGAGACGTTCAGCTCGGCCTACCTCCAATATGTTCAATACTCGGTGGTAGTAAGTGTGTTCTGGAGCAGTTGTATTCCCCTGTTGATATCCTTCTCGTTGATTTTTCTTTTTGCTACAGTCCACACTCTACGGGAGCAAGCTTATGAGGCAGTATGATTATGACTTGGAGACTGCCAAGCGCTGGGCCCTGCGATATGAGTCAAAGTGGCTCAAGGAGAAGAGCCAAACAGAAGAGCTAGAGAAGAAGGTGAAGGAGTTAGAAGCGGAGGTTGATGATGCAGTTGGTCAGATCGCGTGGGACCAGGAGGAGGGCTACGAGTGGGCCCTTCAACACATCAAAGAAAGGCACCCCAAAGTCGACTTTGAAGGCCTCTGCTACGACCTCGAGCCGGATCCTGGCAGCACCCCTTTGACCCCGAGGGAACTCCCTCTCAATATTGAAGTCCCTGTCGGATATGAACACATTCACTCTCCTCATTGGGAGGTCATCCCCTAACTTTTAGTTTTTCTCATTTTTACATGTTTCCGATTTTGTACCTGCTGGGCGCAAACTGGCCACCGCCTACTATAAATTCGACTGTCTATTTCACGCCTGAGTTGCAATGCATTTTGTCAAGCAGGTTGTGGGATGTGGACCTCGAGAGCGAGGTTCATGCTCTCTGTAACAAGCTGGGCCAGGATGAGGAAATGATCGTCCGCCTTCGCAAGGAGGTGATTGATCGGGAAGGGGCGTTCAGTTTTTATATCAGTCGATCGCAAGAGGTGGTGCGGGGAATTGGCTCGTCTGAAGGTAGTATTTCCTGACACCGATATCACTCTCGCTCAAGCAGATGCTGGTGGTCCCTTCAGCAACCATTCTTCGGACTCCATCCTTAAATGGATGCTCATGGAGGACTTTGAGATCTTTCGGTTGAGGACCAGACTGGGGGAGGCAAGCCAGACATCTACCTTTTACAATCCCTTATCGAGGCTGGAGCTCTACCTTGGGATCCTCTCGAGGGTGGGGGCTGCCCAGAGCGGAGTAGTGGGATCAACCAGTGTAGCTAGCATGAGGGGTTTGGAGGTGCTTCGCCTGGGCACCGAACCCTCGGTGGCCGGAGTAGTGTTTCCTGGATCGAGACAGGAAAATGACCTCGGGGCTTGGAACCTAGTGCCTTGAACTTGTGGTCCCATTGTAATTATACGAATGTAGTCTCTGTCTTTGGTTTATAATAAAGTTGTTCCAACAACCTTCGCTTTTTTCCGATGATTCTTTGATTTTTTTTCCTTTTTTTAAAGCGGGGAAAGGGGGTGTCTCGAGCTCTCCCTCATAAGGTTCAGCCCCAGAGCCATGCTGAGGGCATGGAATGCTCAGGTTGGGGTTCGGTCTGGGGAGCCACGTCGAGGGCATGGAATACCCAACTCAAGGTTCGGCCTCGGGAGCCATGCCGAGGGCACGAAATGCTCAGGTCAAGGTTTGGCCTCAAGAGCCGTGCCGAGGGCATGGAATACTCTACTCAGGTTCGACCTTGTATGCCACTCCGAGGATGGGGGGAAGGTGCATTCTGACACGTGCTCACATGTCTCCATGTGGAATTATGCCCTTGGTGTAGTTATTGATGTTCCACTTCTATATAACCTTAGTCTTCGATCATGCTCATTTGCCCTCCTCCTGCTTCGATTTTCTTTTGAACGTTTGTTTTTCGTTCGAGAACATAAAAGATGGTGGATTTCGAGCTTATTAAGGTCAAGCATATAGAGATTAGGGCCAAGAAGAAGGCCCGGGAGGAGGCGCAGGCAAGGATGAATACTAGGGGATATGCTAAGAAATCTGAGGTGGAGATGTCGTAGAAGCCTCCTCTAAAAACGAGGGAGCTCCCGAACAAAAGGAAGAAAGGTGTCGAGCCCCCCAAGGCCGAGGCAGTTGAGCCGACCATCAAGAATGAGGGAAAGAGGTCTCCTCCAGCACCCATGGCCGATGCCACACCCTCGGTAAAATATGCCAAGTCAGTAAAGGTGTGGGTTCCCTCTGAGTTAGTGACTGAGGTAAAGGCATCAATCAGTCGGTCCGCCGCATTGGAGATGGTTTCCCATCTTACCACTACTCGCGACCTTATCGACCTCGAGGGTAAAGCCGAAGAGGACATTTATGTTGGTTGGGCACCGGCTTCGGTTCTGGTAGTAGTTTTTTGTTTTATTCGCTACCTTTGAGCTTGGCTAAATGCACCCCAACGATCTTATGCAGGTAACCATCAACAGAGCCGAGTTGAAGTGGTGGCAGGACAAGCTTATTCAAGCCACATGGCGTGCAGAAGCAACCGAAGAAGAAATCCTTTCGCGGGCCGGCGACCTTCGGGAGCGAATAGGTGAGTTAAAGGCAAACCTAATCAAGGAGAGGGGGGCTCGAGCGGAGCTTTCGAAGGAAAGGGACCAACTGATCTCCAAGAATGAGGCATGGCAGGCAGAGGCGACAAAGTGGAAGTAGGAATGTGATGGGGCCCTGGCTGTGGTTTTTGAGGCTGAGGACAGGGGGTATGGAAGAGCCCTCAAGGACGTCAAGGTGAAGCAGCCGGGGATCAACCTGGCAGCCTTCCCCCCGAATCAGATGATGAAGGGGCCAGCCTCAGATATCATGTCGAGGAGCAATTTCGGGTCTTACCAGGCACGTTGTATTGCATGTGTTTTTCTTACGTCACACGTTGATGCATTCAATGCACCTTGGGAGTCGTAGCGTTGCCCGCAATAAATGTAGGATGTTAGGGAGCTCTCCATGGCTTCTATAAGATGGTAGACTCACAACTTTCTCACACTCCCATCTTCATCTTGCGATGTCTTGGTGTTCAACGGGATCTATACTGAGTGGTCCGAAATTCCATCAGCGGGTCGAAGACGGTGGGGGAGCATCTGGAGGGACTGGCCTCGACCCCACCAGGATTGGTATTCAGTTGGGGGACCCATTCTTGTCCCGAATTTTGAGATCTGGCATTCTACCCACTAGGTTCTAAGGGGTGACGATGTTGCCCTTTTCTTTCCCCTCGGTATTTGGTGGGGTCTTCTCGGCTAGGACGCCTCGTGCAGATACTGGTACTACTGCGAGGCTCGAAGGAGAGGAGTAATCCTTCTTGAGGTGAAAAGTGGTATCCCAAATTTTTGGATCTGAGGTCCCTAGCCGGGGGGGGGGGGATGGGGATGAGAGTTCCCTTCCTCAGAGAGCTCTCTCCTGTTAAGGGACTCACCATCGAGGCCGGGGCATGTGTGTGATGCCTCTTTTGCACAGCGAGTTTCCCCCCTCGGCCGACCAAGTGCTCCTCATCCTCGTACTTAATGCACACTGATGTGGCATCGGGGGTGATAGGTTGTGCTAAAGTCCCCCGACTGACTTTTCATGTGTTCCCCTCTTGAGGTGATGCAACCTGTACTCGAGGTATTGGAGATGGCGATAAGCCGAGGCACGAGGTGATTACAAGTTGATGCTGAAGTGCGAGACGACCATAAGAGGATTCATGTTGTAGCTTATTTCATTGTAATTTCCGATTGCGGACTGGTCATTGCCCTTTTTGTAATTATTTTCCTTTTAATAAATGGTATTTCTGTTTGACTCTTTATTAGCACGAGAAGTTTTTGCTCATTATTTTTCGATGCACAAACTTTCAACATCGAATGCCACCGCGGAGGAGTGGATCCGATTATCCTTGACACTGAGAACTTCGATATCAGCTGCCAAGCCCGAGTTTTTTTGTGTGGATCCTTCGGCATCAGATGCCACCTCGAGGGGGAGATATGAGGATTTTAGGCATTGGAGCCTTCGGCGTGGAGGCAGGCCCCTTGTGTGACCATTGCAAGTGAACCAATGAGTTGAATTCTGAATGAAAATTGAACTTTATTCATTGATTACCGAAGGTGAGTACATGCATCGGCTTACAAGTGAAGATCCCTAGGGGCCTTCGTAGAATTTCATCAAGTGCTCTGCATTCTAGTTCCTCTTGACTACCCTGCCCCCCCGGGTCTTCAAGTCGATATTTGCCGGGATGGACCACTTTGGAGACCCTATATGGGTCATCCTAGTTAGGTGCTAGCTTTCGAGAAGCCATGAACAAGGCGTACGCGACCTTTTCCATCCTTGGGTACCAGAGCTCAGCGTCGTGGAGGATTTTGATGATATAGTAGATGAGCTTTTGAGCTCCGCCCTCTTCCCTGATCAGGACTGCACTGAGGGCCTGTTCTGAAGCCGCCAAGGTATAACACCTCATCAGGCTCGATTTTACTGAGAAGAAGGAGATTAGAGAGGTATTTCTTACTCTAATCGAAAGCTCGTTGCTAAGGCTCTCCCCATTTGAAGTTCTTCGCCCCCCGAGGGGTTTGAAGAAAGGAAATGACTTCTCTCCTGACTTTGAGAAGAAATGACCGATGGGGGCGAGGTGGCCGGTAAGCCGTTGCACTTCCTTGACACTCCTTAGTGGGACCATGTCTAACATTGCCCGGATTTTTTTTGTGGTTCACCTCTATCCCTTGTTGTCATACCATAAAGCCGAGGAACTTCCCTGTGGTGACGTCGAAGGAACACTTGGAAGGGTTGAGTATCATGTTGTGCGTTCTCAGGACCCCAAAGGCTTCTTCTATATCGTTTACATGGTCACTGCCTCAAAGGCTTTTAATGAGCATGTCGTCGATATAGACCTCCATGTTTCGGCTAATCTGGTCTTTGAAGACTCGAATAACGAGCCTCTGATAAGTAGTGTCAGCATTTTTCAACCTGAAGGGCATAACCCTATAGCAGTAGAGACCCTGGTCGGTGATTAAGGCCATCTTCAGAATATTTGGGGGGTACATCAAAATTTGGTTATAGCATGTGTAGGCATCCATGAAGCTCAACACTTCGTGTCCGGACATTGCATTGATTAGGGCATTGATGATGGGAAGGGGGAACATATCTTTAGGGGAGGCCTTGTTGAGGTCGGTGAAGTCGATACACATCCTCCACTTCCTGTTGGCCTTCTTGACCAGCACGATGTTTGCCAACCACTCGGGGTAGTTGACGTCTTTGATGAATCAAGCGGATAGAAGTTTGTCGACTTCTTCTTTCATCACTTGTTGCCTTTCTGTGGCAAATTTCCCATGCCTCTTTTGTACCAGCTTGGAATCTTGGTGGACGCTAAGCCTATGCATTATAAGGTCCTCAGATATCCCAGGCATATCTGAGGGCGTCCAAGCAAAAAGATCATTATTGCGGCGGATACAGCAGATTACATCCTCCTTTAAGGCGGAGTGGAGAGACTTTCTCACCTTGAAGCATTTAACAGGTTCAGCCTCGAAAAACAGGATCTCCTCAAGCTCGTCCACCAGCTCGGAGCTAATTGAACTTCGGGCCGATCGCAGCACTTTGAGAGGGAGGACGGTGCCCCCCACCATGGCAGCATAACAGGCCCAAACTGCCTCTTGATTACCCTTGACAATGCCGATCCCAGACTTGGTAGAGAATTTCATGTGCATATGGTATGCCGAGGGTACCGCCTCGAAGGAAGTGAGGCCGGTTCAGCCCAGGGTGGTGTTGTAGGCAGCCTTGATATTGACCACCATGAAATCCATCTCCTCTATTCGGGAGGTCGGGAATTTTCCTGTAGTGACATCCACGATGATGATTCTTTCGATCTGGACTGGGGCACCGGAGAATCCGTGCAGAGTGTAACCCACTGGTTTCATCCTTTCCCGAGAGAATTTCAAAGCTTCGAAGTCCGCTAGAAAAAAGGATATTTACCGAGCTCCCATTATCGATGAGAATACGGTGGACCTCATAATTGGCAAGCCCCAGACTTATGACCAAGGCATCACAGTGCTGGACCGAACGCCTTCAAGGTCCTCATCTGAAAAAGAGATAGCTAGCCTAGGCCCCGGGGGAGGGGGATAGTTGAGAATGGATTTTAACTCCCGGATGAAGGCCTTGCAAAAGGAGCTAAACTCTCCCCCCATGTGTCTACCATAGACACAGTGGAGGATGGCCAGGTTGTAGGTATCCTGATGTTCGGGCTCCAGGTTGGGACGTTTGTTTGCCCCATGAAGGGGCAGAGAGGCTCTCGAGCCGTTCCGAGTGAATTTGGCAAGATAGCCTCTCTGGATGAGGGCCTCAATTTCGTCCTTCAGGGCTCGGCAGTTTTTAGTGTTGTGGCCATGGTTCTGATGGAAATGACAGTAGTACCTCAGGTCCTTTCTCTTATTGGGGTTATTGGACTGAGGAGGGTATTAGAGTATGTCTTCGCCCTCTATTTCCATCAAGATGGTCGACACGCTCGCATTGAGCGGAATGAATTTATCGAACAGAGGACGCGGTGGAGATCGCCCCTGCCCAGACGCGTCTTTATGTACTTTCTTCGAAGGGTCGAAGCTGTCTGTCTTCTTTTTTTCTTTAAGGGATCCTTTTCGGCCTCCCGGGTGGATGGCCCCATCAGCCCTTATGTACTTATCGCTCTAGTGGAGAAGGTCAAGGAAGTGGACGGGAGGCTTCTTGGCCAGGGAGGCCTTATGAACCTTTGGAAAAATTCTCGGAGGGTTTCCCATCCTTCTTTCTAAGGTCCAGCAGGGATGAACTCATCTTCTCAGCCTTTCGGCTGGTCACAGAGTGAGAAAAAGAACTCTCCTCGAGCTGGTCGAATGAGTAGATGGATCTGGGGGCAAGTTTGGTGAACTATTTCCGTGCGGGGCCTCCCAAGGTGGCCGAGAACGCACGGTAGAGAAGGGGATCCGAGGCGCTGTGAATCATCATGAGGGTTTTGAAGGCCTTGATGTGATCAGCAGAATCCTTTTCTCCATTGTAGGTCTCAAATGCCAGAGGCTTGAAGCTCCTTGGGACGGGGGCATCGAGGATATCCGAGGCACTATGTATTTAATCCGTGATTGCGTTGTTAAACATGGTCTAGTCCATTATGAGTCATGCAGATCTTCCAAGCTCCTTATGGGGACATGCTCTATTAACAGAGGCTTTCACACTTAATCGTGTTCCATCTAAAATAGTTCAAAAGACACCATATGGGATATGGACTGGGAGGCATCCTAGTGTGTCTTTTATGAAGATTTTGGGTTCTGAGGCCTATGTAAGGCACCAAGTATCTGATAAACTTGGTCACGAATCTGATAAGTACTTCATTGTAAGATATCCCAAGGAAACCAAAGGATATTATTTCTATAATCCCACTGAAGGCAAAGTGTTTGTCGCACGGACTGATGTATTCCTAGAAAGAGAATTCATCTCCAAAAGAACCAGTGGGTGAAGAACTTGAAGAAATTCAAACTTCGCAAAGTAGCAGCGAACCAATGGTGGAAATGGAGCAGGCTCCATAAATTATTATGGAACAACAACCTGCTCAAGTAGCACAAGACCTACGTAAGCCTAGTAAGATACATTATCAATCCGAGAGATATGAATTTCTCGTGACTCAACATGGTGATGTATTGCTCATGGATCAAGATGAGCCTACAATTTATGTGGAAGATGTAAAAGGCCCAGACTCTGAGAAATGGCTTGAAGCCATCATATCTGAGATGGAATCCATGTATGCCAACCAAGTATGAACCTTGGTAGACTTACTTGGAAGGGTAAAACCTATTGGGTGTAAATGGGTTTTCAAAAAGAAAACTGACATAGATGGTAATGTGCAAACATTTAAGGGGCGGTTGGTGGCTAATGGTTTCAAGCAAGTTCATGGTGTAGACTATGATGAGACTTTTCCCCCAGTTGTCATGCTTAAATTCATTCGGATCTTGCTTGCTATTGTAGCATATCACGATTATGAAATCTAGCAAGTGAGTGTCAAAACTGCTTTCCTAAATGGAAATCTTCTCGAGGATGTGTACATGACACAGCCTGAGGGTTTTATCACTCCAAAGAAGTTAGAAAGGTGTGTAGGCTGCAACGATCCATTTATGAATTAAAGCAAGCTTCTAGAAGCTCGAATCTTCGCTTCGATGATGCAATCAAAGAGTTTGGTTTCATCAAGAATGAAGATAAACCTTGTGTCTATAAGAAGGTTAGTGGGAGCACAATTGTCTTTCTGGTGTTGTATGTAGATGACATACTACTTATCGGGAATGAGACATTCCTACCTTACAGTCTGTCAAGACTTGACTAGGAAATGCTTTTCCATAAAGGACTTGGGTGAAGCTACCTATATAGTAGGCATCAAGATCTATAGATATTGATAAAGAAGATTGCTTGGCCTGAGTCAGAGTACATACATAGACAAAGTAATGAAACGTTTTAATATGCAAAAGTCAAAAAAGGGATTTTTGCCTGTGCAGCATGGTGTAAATCTGTCTATGGCTCAATGTCCTACAACTCAAGATGAGATGGACCGCATGACTAAGATTCCATATGTATCTGCAATTGGTTCTATCATGTATGCCATGTTATGTACTCGTCCAGATGTCTCATATGTCTTGAGCATGACAAGTAGGTATCCCGGTGAGAGTCACTGGACTACTGTCAAGAACATCCTTAATTACTTAAGAAGGAATAAGGATTCATTCTTGGTATATGGAGCCGAGGAAGAGATTGTTCTAAAGGGTCACACTGACACAAGCTTCCAATCCAATAAGGACTACTCCAAATCGTAATCGGGTTTTGTGTTTTACCTGAATGATGGAGGTGTGAGCTGAAAGATTTCGAAGCAAGACACAGTGGCCAATTCTACCACAACGGCTGAGGATATTACTGCCTCCAATGCAGTAAAGGAGGTTGTTTGGATAAGAAAGTTAATCACTGAACTTGGCATAGTTCCTAGAATTGTGGACCTCTATTGTGATAACAATGGGGTCATTCCACAAGCAATCCAAACATATACTTAGGCTCTTCCATCTCATTCAAGAGATCATCGATAGAAGAGGTGTGAAGATATGCAGGGTACCGATAAATGATAATATCACCGATCCACTGACAAAATCAGTTGCAAAGCGAAAGCATGAGGGTCACTGTTGTGTTAATCTAGCTATCTAAATAAATAGACTAACTAGACACAAATTATAAAACCTCGCAAGTGCACGAATCGTTTATAGAATCGTAGTAATAGCAAGGGTCGATCCCACAGAGATTGTAGATTTCAACTTACTAATCAATAAAACTAATAATAAGAATGAATAAGAGTTGTTGTAATATTCTAAAAGAACTAAAAGATTAAAACTAAGATGAGAGGTGTTGAATCACAAATATCTCTTGAATAGTTGGGTTGTTGATCTCCACCAATAGTTAGTAATGCTAAGTTACCTTCTGAATTTACTTCTAATTACTCATGTTTGTTCACTTCAAGGGCATGGTATCTACTCCTTAAAGTATTGTTTCCCTCAGCCAAGAATTAGGCATGGTATCTACTCTAATTCATTTCTTCCCCTAAGTATTTTAGCATGGTATCTACTAAGTTATACTTAACAAAAGCATAAGAACAGTGGAAACGAACAAACACTTGAAGTTCTAGAAATTGGTATCAGATCTAGATCCTTCAAGTTGATTAAACCAAGAACCCTAAAGATTCTCTTGTTACAAGTTATAAGCACGAGATACGGGTCGTCTCAATATGCTTATATAACATATTCAGATTCCTAACTTCACAAACTTGATAATATCAGATTCTGTATGGCAATCGACTGGCTCTCACCTTCAGTCGACTGTACTTATAACTCCTGAACAAGTTTGACTGTTATCAATCTATATCAATTCAATTAGATTCAATCAATAAGTAAAATAGAAGGATTCAAAAGAACAGAGCACTACATAACTACGGCTTCGATCTACCCAACTATGAAATTAGTTCCACATAATAATACTTTTATTGCTTAACAAGTTCAAATACATGATCAACATCAAAGAATAAAGAGAGAAGAAATAAACTAATGGATTCCGGCAATAGAGTCGCATGGCTGTCACACAGTCGACTGCCTTCGAGTACTGGTTCTCCTCTTCCCCTTCTTCGATGATGATGGAATGCGGCACTGGTTGCTTGTTCAGGAACTTGGTGATTTAGTTGCCTCTCAAGAGATAGATCGCTCCCCGGATAATGCTTCGTTTCTGATATTTATAGAACACGGCTGAGAATTAGGGTTTCCCCTTTTTTAGGGAACAATCTTCTCTATTTTATTTGGCGATTTATGTCTTTCTCTTTTCTTCTTCCTTTCCTTATCTGTTCACCACGTGCTCTTGCCAATTCCCAGTCTCTAGATTTGATTCGTTGCATAAGATCTGGTTTCAAATAGATTCGGAATTAGATTTGGGTGAATCTTCGAATATCTTATCTGTTTACTCCGCCGCAGACCAGTCGACTTATCTTCGAACCAGTCGACTGAGTCGAGACTCCTGAAAATTTCATAATTGTTCAAACCAGTCGACTGTCTTTTGGGAGTGAGTCGACTGTGTCGAGAGTTGTGGAAAATCAGCTTCTCTTGTCCAGTCGCCTGTGTTGGGGAACCAGTCGACTGATCCTCTGCAATTTGCTGTGTATTATCCTTAAAGTCCTAAATCTGCTTCGTTTTTCTGTTATTAGCTGTTTCCTATGGAAAAGAGAAAATAGGAGTTAAATACCACATATAGAGCTTTTGAATGTCTAATTATATTAAGATTATTGCTCTAAAAAGTGAATAATATTGTGTTCATCAAATACCCCCAAACTTAGGTTTTGCTTGTCCTCAAGCAAACTAGAATTATGAATAAGGAGAATAATAATAATAATAGACTCAACCACCAAGATTTCTTATTATGTGGACATCAATATATAAAACTACAAACAATTTCAGATAAAGTAAAAACAAGCATACCCACTTTCTCCAGTGCAATTGTCTATTCATAGTTCCCAAACTTAATCATATTTGTCATGCGATTAATGTAGTTATAGTATGCAACTACTCAGTCTGTGATTATCCCTTTTCTCTACTACAAATCCAGTAGCAAACTAGAGGTTTTTTTTTTTTTTTTTTTTTTTTTATAGCCTCTTCTCTAAAGTTGTCACTTGCCTTTTGACGCGAATGCGAAACATTTGTGATGTATCCACCCGGTTACTCAACAAGTCACAAACTCTAAAGTGCTTTGCATACTCATATTTTAAGTTGCCGTTTGACGTAAAGGTAAACATTGGTGATGAATACCCCTAGTTACTAAGCACTCAAAACATTGGAGTAGATTGACTTTATTCAAATATATATATATATTTTATCACTCTATTTACTTAAACTCGATTTAGGACTAGATCTAAAGGGAATAATCACCAAAAAAAGTGTCACATTTGTTTCTTATGTATAATCGCATGACTCACACAATTTGTAAGGAGTTATGAAACTCAACAATCCTAAAGTAAATAAGTATTCTTACTCTTACTTTATAAGAAATTGTTTATCCTAAAAATTTCAAAAGACTCTAAAAATAACCCCTAATACCCCCAAACTTAGATGGAACATTATCCCCAATGTTCGAAAGAAAATATAAAAATAGGCATGTGTGACCATCTTAGTAAGGAGATACTGAAAAGAAAAATAACTAAAAGAAAATTAATAATGAATAACTGAAAGCAAATAAAGGAAAGTGTAAATACTCCCCTGAAAAATTGGGTTGCCTCTCAATAAGCGCTGTGTTTCTTGTCTTCAGCTAGACTTGATGAGTTGTGCCATGTATTGAATGTCTCGCGGCTCACAACTCATCTTATTATAAGGTTTCCCCCCTCTGTCCATTCACCTAAAACGTTTGATTTGTCGTCAATGCTCCATGTGGGGGAAACCTGCGCAACATTTTATGGACCGTACCATCTTGACATTAGTTTATCAGCAATGGTCCATCTTAAAGCACCATTGTGATTTTGCAAGACTCTCTACAGCCTTGCTTCTTTGTTCATCCTGAATTTTGCAGCAACTGTCACAGGTACTGTCTGGTTGTTCCCCAAATAATCAAGTAGTGGCCTCAGGTGTTCATGTAGTGGCTTTAGCTCCTCATCAGGTGTCCTAGGAGCAGTCGACTTGTCATGATCTTCAGTCGACTTGTATGTTTCATCAGTCGACTTGTCCTCTTCATAAGTCAACTTAACCTGTAGAACACAAGTGTTATCAGATACCAACTCTTCAAATACAGATGCAAGCTTACCTGGATAGGACTCTGGAGTTTCATGGTGAAGTACTGTCTCTACAATCTTCCAGTCGTCGTATTCCATTTCAACTTGAGATAGTGGTGGAGGGTGCGCAATTGTTGCTTGTAATGGATCAACGCTATTTTCTTGAAATGTTTGGTCACAAATTTCCGGAACCACGTCAACTTTATAACATTCATAATCATCGTGTGGAAATTGTGGTGCATCAAACATTGTAAACTCAGTCTCTTCTTCTAGTGTTGTCCTTGATTGGAGCTGTTCTTGTCCTCTAGGGTTAGGTATGGTTTGTGATGGAAATTCTCCTGCCTTTCTTTCACTTAACTCCGTAGCAATTTGGCCAATTTGAAATTCCAATTTTTGAATGGCCTGTCTTTGTTGATCACTGGTTTGTTGTTGCTGTTAGAGTAGTTGAAGAATGGTGGATTCGAAATTTAACTTCTCCTGTTCTTGTGCTGGCTCATCATACTCATTCCCGCCTTGGAATTGCTGCGTATGCCCTGGTGCAAATTGATTGTCTTGATGGTTTTGCCACCCTGGGTTATACGTGTTTGAAAAAAATTTGTTCTGGGGCGGGTACATTCCCTGTTCTACGTAGTTTGTGTGCTCCTGATCTGTGAAAGAAAACATGGGACATGAATTAGTTGTATGGTTAGATTGAAAACAAATTGCACAAATGTCTTTTGGTTGGTTTTTTACACCACCCATCGTTGAATTCACAAGCATATCAATCTTTTTGTTCATGGTTTCCATTTCGAATTGCATGTTATTATTATGAGAAATTTCGAATACTCCCTGTTTTCTTGAGATGCTCCTCCTTGTTGAGAATTGTTGTGAGTTCTCACTGAGTTCTTCAAATAGCTCTAAGGCCTCCTCAGCACTCTTCCTCATCAACATTCCATTGCATGCTGAATCAACAATTGCTTTGTTAGTGTAATTTAAACCCTCATAGAATGATTGTACCTAGTCATCCTTAGGTATGTTATGCGTAGGACACTTGAAAAGCTTGTTTTTGAAGTCCTTCCACGCCTCGAAGAATAAATCGCCATCTTTTTGTTGGAAAAGTAGAATTTCCCGTTTTAGTTGTCTGGTTTTCTGGGCTGGAAAGAACTCTTTCAAGAATTTTGTTGCCAATTGCTCCCATGATTGAATTGATCCTGGTTCCAAGGAATTATACCACAACTTAGCATTAAGTTTTAAAGAAAAAGGAAACAAGATTAACCTGATTTGTTCAGAGGTAAGCCCTTGGACGCTTTGTGTCCTGCAAAGATCAAAGAAGTCTTGCAGATGTAGATGCGGATCTTCGTCTGTTCTACCAAAGAAGTGGGGCACCATGCTGAGTAATTGAGGTGATAGATGCATATTCCCTGTGACTTTGGGTTGAAAAGCTATGCAAGAAGGATTCTCAATATTCTTAGGAATGAATTTGTCTTACATTGGTACTCGGTTTAAAAAAATTTCACCCATTGTTGCTTTTTGGAAAAATCCTCTGGACAGTCGACTGATCCTCGGGACAGTCGACTGGTCTGACTCTGTGTGCAGAAATTAAACTAAAAGAAAATGTTAGAAAAAGAAGAAATAAAATAAAATAAAATGAAAAGGATTTTACTGATTTGTAAGTTAAAATGCTAACAATCCCCGGCAGCGGCGCCAAAAACTTGTTGTGTTAATCTAGCTATCTAAATAAATAGACTAACTAGACACAAATTATAAAACCTCGCAAGTGCACGAATCGTTTATAGAATCGTAGTAATAGCAAGGGTCGATCCCACAGAGATTGTAGATTTCAACTTACTAATCAATAAAACTAATAATAAGAATGAATAAGAGTTGTTGTAATATTCTAAAAGAACTAAAAGATTAAAACTAAGATGAGAGGTGTTGAATCACAAATATCTCTTGAATAGTTGGGTTGTTGATCTCCACCAATAGTTAGTAATGCTAAGTTACCTTCTGAATTTACTTCTAATTACTCATGTTTGTTCACTTCAAGGGCATGGTATCTACTCCTTAAAGTATTGTTTCCCTCAGCCAAGAATTAGGCATGGTATCTACTCTAATTCATTTCTTCCCCTAAGTATTTTAGCATGGTATCTACTAAGTTATACTTAACAAAAGCATAAGAACAGTGGAAACGAACAAACACTTGAAGTTCTAGAAATTGGTATCAGATCTAGATCCTTCAAGTTGATTAAACCAAGAACCCTAAAGATTCTCTTGTTACAAGTTATAAGCACGAGATACGGGTCGTCTCAATATGCTCATATAACATATTCAGATTCCTAACTTCACAAACTTGATAATATCAGATTCTGTATGGCAGTCGACTGGCTCTCACCTTCAGTCGACTGTACTTATAACTCCTGAACAAGTTTGACTGTTATCAATCTATATCAATTCAATTAGATTCAATCAATAAGTAAAATAGAAGGATTCAAAAGAACAGAGCACTACATAACTACGGCTTCGATCTACCCAACTATGAAATTAGTTCCACATAATAATACTTTTATTGCTTAACAAGTTCAAATACATGATCAACATCAAAGAATAAAGAGAGAAGAAATAAACTAATGGATTCCGGCAATAGAGTCGCCTGGCTGTCACACAGTCGACTGCCTTCGAGTACTGGTTCTCCTCTTCCCCTTCTTCGATGATGATGGAATGCGGCACTGGTTGCTTGTTCAGGAACTTGGTGATTTAGTTGCCTCTCAAGAGATAGATCGCTCCCCGGATAATGCTTCGTTTCTGATATTTATAGAACACGGCTGAGAATTAGGGTTTCCCCTTTTTTAGGGAACAATTTTCTCTATTTTATTTGGAGATTTATGTCTTTCTCTTTTCTTCTTCCTTTCCTTATCTATTCACCACGTGCTCTTGCCAATTCCCAGTCTCTAGATTTGATTCGTTGCATAAGATCTGGTTTCAAATAGATTCGGAATTAGATTTGGGTGAATCTTCGAATATCTTATCTGTTTACTCCGCCGCAGACCAGTCGACTTATCTTCGAACCAGTCGACTGAGTCGAGACTCCTGAAGATTTCATAATTGTTCAGACCAGTCGACTGTCTTTTGGGAGTGAGTCGACTGTGTCGAGAGTTGTGGAAAATCAGCTTCTCTTGTCCAGTCGCCTGTGTTGGGGAACCAGTCGACTGATCCTCTGCAGTTTGCTGTGTATTATCCTTGAAGTCCTAAATCTGCTTCGTTTTTCTGTTATTAGCTGTTTCCTATGGAAAAGAGAAAATAGGAGTTAAATACCACATATAGAGCTTTTGAATGTCTAATTATATTAAGATTATTGCTCTAAAAAGTGAATAATATTGTGTTCATCAGTCACACTAGATCTGTAGGAATTAGATGTATGTCTGATTGGCTCTAGTGCAAGTGGGAGATTGTTTATGTATGCCCTAGAGGCCAGTTGTGTATTGACTACATTGTATCATGAAATTTATTTGATATTTAGGCATTTCATTTATTGTGTTATTTATTGTGAATTAAATGAACATAATGAAGTCCTTAGAATAGTAAGTGCAATGTCATGGGATATCAAGTGCATGACTTGATTGTGAGATCCTATTGGCTAAAATCATAACACTGTTCTTAATGTTCCTAGTTAAGTATTATTGTGAATTAGGACAACGATATTACATAGAGATTAGTCTGTGCGTAGACTAATGACCATTCTTACAGGACATGGACATTAGATATCAAGTCTTCACATTGGTACATATTAGAGTAATAATGTACTGGACTGACCCACCATGAGAACGCTGTATGGATCTTTATGTGAGTGTCATAAGCAGTTCTCACAATGACCATGGTGTACGTAGTCCTTTGACTTGAAGTCTCTACGGTTCCCTACATGAGAAGTTATATGTTTTAATGCCATCAAACATTGCCTGTAATAAGGTGGTTCTAAAGTCGACTATTGGATATACTACAAATAATGCGAAGGGATGTGAGTGACTTATATAGGATTTGTCCCTCTTACATAACATGAGAGATATCTACAGACCCCTTGATTGAGTGAGACTGCAAAATGCATGGTCGTGCTCAATTGAGTCAATATGAGATATTTATCTCATTTATTTTAGTAAGTCTACTCAGACATCAAGAAACCAAAGATTGAACTATACAAGGGTGACACGCTCTATGCCTTGTTGTCAATTAACATATCCAGACAAAGGGACTAGACTACATGGTAACATTGGTCAGTGATAGGTTATGTCAAATCACTGACATTCCCGTTACTTGAGTAGCAGTGATTACTGCTAGATATCACTCACTGTTTGTAATACTCGAATATGATTTAAGTATTACTGTCAACGTAATGGGAACATACACAGTCACACACTTAGAATGGATCGAAATTAGAATTTAAATTCATAAAATGAATTAATTAGGGATCCAAGTAAGACTTGGACTCGTGACATTGGTTGTACATCTAATTAGATTAAATAGGCTGATTAAAGTTCAAAGGCCCACACACGAATCTGGCCCAGGTCAAATTGTGAGCGCAACACCCTCATTACTCTCTTAGGGTTGCTTTTCTGCACATATATATGATATGTATCTGTGTTAAAGGGATACGTGAAAAACCCAAGCCGTCATAAAAAGTTGGAGATGGAGAGATCATGAGGAGGAACATCCCCTTCCTGCAGCTAGCACCGCGATCTGAGGGAGAGCAGTTTTTTGTTCCGTTGTGTGGATACCGTAGAGGTACCGCAATATTGCAGTGCTGTTATCGACATTCTGTGGAGACAGCAGATCCATCCTTAAGGAATAACTCCTAAACATGATTTATGGTTTTTGCATGGATCCATGGCTAGGTTTCGATATTCTTTTGTAACTTTTTTGCTGTGTATGTAATCTATGATTGCCTTCAAAACCTAACACTTATGTCTAAGGTCCACCAGGGAGTCACTCGTCTTCCCAGCCTTTCGTCTGGTCACGAAGTGAGCAAGAAAACTCTCCTCATGCTGGTCGAATGAGTAGATGGATCCGGGGGCAATTTTAGTGAACTATTCCCGTGCGGGGCCTCTCAAGGTGGCCGGGAATGCACGGAAGAGAAGGGGATCCGAGGCGCTGTGAATCATCATAAAGGTTTTGAATCCCTTGATGTGATCAGCAGGATCTGTTTCTCCGTTGCAGGTCTCAAACTCTAGAGGCTTGAAGCTCCTTGAAACGAGGGCATCGAGGATATGGGAGGAGAAGGGGGGCCTGTTCGACCGATATCTTTGTTCGGGCTGCCTCCCGCCCTCAGAGATCCGAGCAAGGCGACCCTCCATTTCTTGTAGTTGTTTGAGGATGAAATATTCGGTCCTTTTTTTGCAGACCAGCTTGATCCGTGGGACTCACCTTCATGCTCGGTCGCTCTCGCTTAGTCAATAGGTTGCTCAGGGTGGGCCCCGCTTCAGATCACCCTGAGGATTTCTTCTCGGAACTCATGGAACTCCGCCCTAGTAACGTGACCACCTTCCCCACGCTTGTTTGAGGGTTGGTGGTCCCTCCAGGTGCAGCTATGCTCCCGGTCCCGATCGTGAAAAGAGGGGAGGCTCCGACTCACATTGCGGTTCGAGGGCTCCCCCCCATTTCGAGATCAGTTGAGGCGATTTCGGAGGTCGCCTTCATTTTTTCTGTTGCTGATGGCATTCCTCAGGTCGAAGATCACCAGATGGGCGACCTCTCACGCTTCCGAGCGGGAAGCGCTCGAGGTGAGCCTCTGCAACCACTACAAAAGATACTGGTTTTACCGACGAATATTCCTCGGCGTTTTACTAGTAGCGCCGGGGTAGGGAGCGAATAGGAATTGGGCGCCAGATGGGATTGTTATACACCGGCGGTCGATTTAAAACGCCGGTCAATCTTCGTATTCACCGGCATTTTACTTAAAAACGCCGGTGAAGTGTATTATTCACCGGCGTTTTTATTATAAATGCCGGCGAATATACGGACACATTCACCGGCGTGTCTAATTGAAACGCCGGTGAATAACTGCGATAAAACCCGCGAACCCTAATCTTTCGCTCGCCATTTTCCCAAACCCCCCCCCCCCAAAAAAAGAAAGGGGCGCTTCGTTTCCCTCCTTCCTCGCTCTACTTCCCGCGCGTTTGCCTCCACCGCTTCGTCCTCTTCGACGGCCTTCGACCTTTCGAAATCGTCCCTTCTTCCCTTCGTCATTTTCGATTTCCCTCTTTCCTCTCTCTATTTGGAGGTGAATCGGCGATCGCCCCGCTCTCTCTCTCTCCTACGCCCCCGCCCTCGTCGCCCTGCTCTCTCTCTCTCTCTCTCTCTTCGGTATCATCTTTTGATTTCCCTTATTTTTCAAAAAAAGCAGCTTTTTTCAGATTATTCATCTTGATTTCCTTAACATGAATGGTTTAGTTGAGATGAAGAATTAATAGAAAAATATATGCTTAGATACTGGAAATTTTCATCTTCTTTTACTGTTAATGAAGCTGATTTCATGCATCTGATTGTCTTCATGGCATGTTTGTTTTTTTACCCAAAATGGGTTCACTGTGAACTGAGGATGCTCTAGGTACGTATGCCAAAATCCTCCGGCCGGATATGCACAACAATTGGATTTTAGATTTAGTTGGGCACAGTGAATTAGTAGAGCAACATATAAGCTCAGATAATGGAAATTTTCATTTTCAGATACTGTTAAATTTACCTGTTTGCCCTCGTTGGCATGATTTTTTAACAAAAAATGGGTTTACTTCCAAACTAAGTATGCTGCTAGCATACCCATTTTCTTTCACTGTTAATGAAGCTGATTTCATGCATCTGATTGTCTTCTTGGCATGTTTGTTTTTTTACCCAAAATGGGTTCACTGTGAACTGAGGATGGTATAGGTACGTATGCCAAAATCCTCCGGCCGGATATGCACAACAATTGGGTTATAGATATAGTTGGGCTAAAGAAGTAGTAGAGCAACATATAAGCTCAGATAATGGAAATTTTCATTTTAAGATACTGTTAAAGTAACCTGATTGCAATCTTTGGCATGGTTTTTTAACCAAAAATGGGTACACTTCCAAACTAAGTATGTTTCTAGCATCCCCAGTTTCTTTCACTGTTAATGAAGCTGATTTCATGCATCTGATTATCTTCTTGGCATGCATGTTTTTTTACCCAAAATGGGTTCACTGTGAACTGAGTATGCTATAGGTACGTATGCCAAAATCCTCCGGCTGGATATGCACAACAATTGGATTTTAGATTTAGTTGGGCTAAAGAAGTAGTAGAGCAACATATAAGCTCAGATAATGGAAATTTTCATTCTCAGAAACTGTTAGAGAAGCTGATTGCCATCTTAGGCATGATTTTTTAACATAAAATGGGTTCACTTCCAAACTAAGTATGCTGCTAGCATCCTCATCTTCTTTTATTGTTAGTGAAGCTTATTTTCATGCATCTGATTGTCATCTTGGCATGTTTTTTTGACCAAAATGGGTTCGCTGTGAACTGAGGATGCTATAGGTACATATGCCAAAATCCTCCGGGTATGCACAACAATTGGGTTTTAGATTTAGTTGGGTTAAAGAAATAGTAGAGCAACATATACGCTCAGATAATGGGTATTTTCATTTTCAGATACTGTTAGATAACCTGATTGCCATCTTAGGCATGATTTTTTAACCAAAAATGGGTACACTTCCAAACTAAGTATGCTGCTAGCATCCCCAGTTTCTTTTTTTGTTGTTAGTGAAGCTTATTTTCATGCATCTGATTGTCATCTTGGCATGTTTTTTTTACCAAAATGGGTTCACTGTGAACTGAGGATGGTATAGGTACGTATGCCAAAATCCTCCGGGTATGCACAACAATTGGGTTTTAGATTTAGTTGGGCTAAAGAAGTAGTAGAGCAACATATAAGCTCAGATAATGGAAATTTTCATTTTCAGATACTGTTAGAGAAGCTGATTGCCATCTTAGGCATGATTTTTTAACAAAAATGGGTTCACTTCCAAACTAAGTATGCTGCTAGCATCCTCATTTTCTTTTACTGTTAATGAAGCTTATCCCATGCATCTGATTGTCATTTTGGCATTTTTTTTGACCAAAATGGGTTCACTGTGAACTGGGGATGCTATAGCTGTATGCCAAAATCCTCCGGATATGTACAACAATTGGTTCACTCTGAAAAATATATGCTTACATACTGGACATTATCATTTTTCTTTTACTGTTAATGAAGCTGATTTCATGCATCTGATTGGCATCTTGGCATGTTTTTTACCAAAATCCTCCAAATCTGTACAAGATTTGGGCTGAACAAACCTCGTGCAGGTTTCTTTTGGCGCTACAAGTATCAATGATTTAGTTGGGATGAAGAATTATTTTAGAAAAACTTATTAGTAGCCATATTAGTTACTTTTGTTTAGTATTATTATTATTATTATTATTATTATTATTATTATTATGAGATAACTGATTATTAGTAGTCATGAACAGAATAGTTCATGAGTCATCAGATCTTCTTGTTACCGTAGTTACAGCACAACGCGCTCATTATTTGGCCGATTCCTCTACATCAGCAAAATACCCTTTACCATCATCATCTCCTTGAACGGAAAGCCAAATACAGGGGAGACTATAGTCGATTTTTTTTATGCTCGAACACAGGGTGTGCGATAAAATACCACTAAGGTGGTTGTAATAATTTCCACAAAAGGTAGTTTAGGGTTATGTGAATAGAGTAGATTGTGTTAAGATGTAGTTTTTTTTTGTACATTTTTTGGAACCACAATTTCTTTATTTTACAGTTAAAGATTATATCGTTTATTTATTTGCAACTAGGGATGGTTTTCAAATAGGTGAAATTTAATATACAAAATGCCTTTTACTGTTATTACTATTTAATATATCAAATTTTAATTTCAGATTGTGTGCTATTGATATAATGGATAGAAGTTGGATTAGTAAACCACGATTATCCAAGGAGTACCGTGATGGTATTAAAGATTTTATTATCTTTGCCAAACGACATTCCCGTGATCCCAACCTAATCCTTTGTCCATGCCTCCGGTGTACAAATTGTATGCTGAGGACATGTGACGTAGTACATACACACTTGGTTGTCAATAGTTTTCTTCAAGGGTACACAAGGTGGTTTTGCCATGGAGAGGATCATACGTCAGCTCCTGTTCGTCCGGTTGTATTAGAAAATGAAGCTGAGCCCTTAGTGAACGAAGACTTAAGCGTTTCCGATGAGATGCATGCTTTGTTACAAGATGCCATGGGGATTCATAATGTTCCTTTCCACACCAATAACCCAACAACCGAAGTTCACAATGAGTCAACAGAAACAAACCAGATTGGTGGTGGGGTGGACGAGGAAATGTCTGGCCCCACCCCTGAAAATAATAAGCAGCAAGAATCCTTCGCTAAGTTACTTGAAGATGCTAGTACTCCGTTGTACCGCGATTGCACCAAATTTTCTAAGTTCTCATTCATTGTCAGACTATTTCAGATTAAATGTTTAAACGGGTGGTATGCTAAGTCCTTCACTATGCTACTTGAATTGTTGAATGAAGCATTTCCTGAAATCTGTATTCCAAACTCAGCCTATAAAATCAAAAAATTCCTAAGTTCTTTCGATCTAGGATATGAGAAGATAGCAGCATGTCCAAATGACTGTATGCTTTTCACGAGTGATAAGGAAAGTCTGGAGAATTGACAAGTGTGTGGTTCTTCGAAATGGAAAGAAAGACCAAATCAAGACGAGGGAGCCAGTGGATCTGCTAAGCGAAGTAGGAAAAAGAAGCCTACCAAAATACTGCGTTACTTTCCTCTGATTCCTACGCTACAAAGGTTGTTTATGTCTACGAAAACTTCTTCTGATATGAAATGGCATGCTGAAGGTCGCACTAATGATGGGATTCTTAGACATCCTGCTGATTCTCAATCTTGGAAAAAATTTGATGAAAGATATCCTGATTTTGCGGAAGATCCTCAAAATGTGAGACTTGGACTAGCTAGTGATGGTTTCAACCCTTTCAAGCAAATGAGTAGTACATACAGCATATGGCCGGTTGTGTTGATACCATACAATTTGCCGCCTTGGAAATGCATGAAGCAGTCCTCATTTATTTTGTCCATGATAGTTCCTGGACCGAAAGGTCCTGAAAATGATATAGATGTGTACCTACAACCGTTAATAGATGAACTTCAGAAGTTGTGGGTGGGTGTTCCAACCTATGATGTTGTGGCTAAAGAAATATTTTCTCTTCGGGCCGTGTTGTCTTGGACAATCAATGATTTTCCAGCATATGCAAATTTATCTGGATATAGTACTAAAGGACGTTATGCATGTCCATGTTGTGCTGACCAAACTAGTTCAAGGTGGTTGTACAATGGCAGAAAGTTTTGCTATATGGGTCATAGGAGATGGTTGCCTGACACACATATATTTCGGGCAGAGGCAGCGTCATTTGATGGTACCGACGAGTGGGAACATGCTCCTGGGTCTTCTTCTGGTTCAGATATTTTGAGGCGGGTAGATGGTCAATTCAAATATGGAAAAGAACTAGAAGTCGGGATAAAGGGCAAGAAAAGGGCAAGGCCGGAGCAAGGTGAGGAGACCGATCTATATGGCGAAGATGAGGATCAAAACATGACGAGTTTAGGTGCATGGAAGAAGAAGAGTATTTTCTTCAAGTTGCCGTATTGGGAATTCAACTTACTGCGACATAATTTAGATGTGATGCATATCGGAAAAAATATTGGTGAAAATTGTATAGGAACAGTTATGGGAGATGATCGGAAGACAAAGGACAATCTCAAGAGCCGACTTGATTTAAAGTCAATGGGCATCCGACATGAGTTGCACCCAGAAGAATTGCCGAACGGAAAAGTACTCCTACCTCCTGCAATCTATTCAATGTCAAAATCGGAGTTGGAATTGTTTTGCAAAGTACTACTTGAACTTAAAGTCCCTGATGGCTATTCTTCTAACATGGCAAGATGTGTCAATTTTAAAGAGAAGAGGCTTCAGGGTCTAAAGTCACACGACTACCACATCCTAATGTATGATCTCCTTCCTGTGGCCCTAAGGTCTTCAATGTGTGGGCAAGTCACTACTGTCCTGAAAGATCTTTGTAGCATATATAAAGGTATTTGCTCAAGAATACTTCGTGTTGAAGATCTGGACCAATTGGAGCAGCAGACGGCATTGACACTTAGTAAAATGGAGATGATATTTCCTCCATCGTTCTTCACTATAATGATTCACTTGATAATCCACCTTGCTGGTGAAGCCAGAATCGGCGGTCCTGTTCACTATCGGTGGATGTACCCCATTGAGAGGTAAAAGAATTCATTCATCTTACGAAATTGAATTTTCAAAAGCTCATTTCTTTTAATCCCCTAATCCACTCTAATTCATTAATTGTACATGTTCAGGTACCTATACCGGCTAAAGGGTTATGTGAAAAATAGAGCATATCCTGAAGGGTCAATAGCCCAGGGATATCTATCAGAGGAGTGCTCACATTTTTTTTCCAGGTATTTGCCGGGTGTGGAGACATCTTCTAGTAGACTACGTAGAAATCCAGATATTTACAACCTTGATGGTGCTCAATATCTTTTTGATACCGCTAGCACTACTGTTGGTAAAGTTGATGCATTTGAGCTAGATAACTTAGCGTGGGAACAGGCACATCGATATGTGCTAGACCACCATGCATCCGTGGAACCATTTCGAAAGTAAGTTGCTTTTGAATTTAAATCGAATACAGTGAAAACCTCGGAGTTCGATATTAACTTACTTTTTTTATTCCTTATTTCAATTGCTTGTTTTTTAGCGAATTTGTCAGGGACATCAAACGAAGGGCTAGACCAAGAAGACTACCACCACGTGAACAAAACAAATTGATGAATGAAAATTTTCATAAGTGGTTTGAATCTCATGTGGTGAATTACAGTTATGCGAGTTAATCTTCATTCTATCTACATTTTTTATGGTGCTGATACGATTTGTGCAAAATTAATAGGTACATTCTTTGGGTCCTGAAGGTGCGTCATCTGAAATACAAGTACTTGCCAAAGGTCCCTATAAGATGGTCAAAAGATACGGAGGATACATATTCAATGGTTTTAGATTTCGTACTAAGGATCGTGAATGTCATTTGAAGTCTCAAAATAGTGGAATGGTAGTGACTTCTAAGACTAGAAGTTATGCTTCCAAATCGGACACGAGACCTGTAGATGGAGATCTCGACTACTATGGAGTGCTCACGGATATCATTGAGTTGAATTATTTTGGTCATTTCCGTGTTGTCTTATTTCGTGGGGATTGGGCTGAGTTTGATAGGAATTTTGCTAACAACAAGGATAAACTTGGCTTCACAGTTGTAAACTTCTCAAAATTGATTCACATCGGTATACACATTAGCCATGAGCCATTTGTGTTTCCATCCCAAGTGCAACAAGTGTTCTACATTGAAGATCCAACCCTGCCAAAATCGTATGTGGCTCTCCCTATGCAACCAAGAGATGCATTCCAACTGGGCGATACTTCAGAAGATGAAGACGGTGAAGTCATGAACAGTTACATTGCTTCTGAGTTTCCTGTGTTTGATGTAAACACAACCGACGTTGAAATTTGCGGGACTTGGCTCCGCAAGGATGGAGAAGAGGGCGATGTACTGGAAGATGTCGTATTGTAGTTTACATGATTTTCATTTGGATTTATTATATGTCTGTAATTTTATGTCTTAAATCTTGTTGTAATATTATGTCTGTAATTTCGAATATGTTCATTGTGAATTTAATACACCGGTTTAATTATCTTTCTATTTTCTACTGCTTAGTATTATTTACATTAAACTATGCTTAGTGTCATTTGAACCAAACTATCGTTGTAATTTAATCTGTTACAGATCTCATTTTTTTAATTTTTTTATAATTACGTTGGTTTGTTAATCCTACTAAAGTACAAATTTTATGATAGTTATTATAAACATGTTATTAATTAAATTTGCATCTCTAAGGAAGTTATCAGATCCTTGACAGGTACAACATGCCAAGGCGTGGAAAGAGGGTAAATATAAATGATGGCAACGAGAGCCATGGGGATGAGCAGCCACTAAATAATAGTGGCAGTCAAACATATGAGAGTGAGGGTAGCATGCCGCCCACTGTCAAAAAACATCGGTAAGTCATTAAATTGGTATTTTTAAAGAGATTATGGTCTTGAATGCATGAAAGACACGTACTAGTGTTTGTGAGTCTACATTGTGGCTGTCGTCTATAAGCATTTCGTCTATGTTTCTTAAGTGGGCTGTGATTAGAAAGAAAGGGCTGGAGTGGAGATCTGGAAACCCAAATAAAGACATCTCGTTTATTATAATCTACACTTATTGTTGGACCAACCCCCTCTTGCTGTTGTTGCTGATGTCTCTTTGTGTGCGTGTGTTGAAGAGAATGAAGGGATGAGAGAGAGTTGAGGAAAATGACGCTATGTTAGCGTGGTGTATCCTCATTCTCTACCATCCCTCTTTCTGGCTCCATATATGGCTTCTATATTAAATTGGTTTCCTTCCACGATGACAGTCCGTAATACTACACTTGATATGAGCCCTGTTCATAGCTGCACCCTATTGCATACTCACAAACAACTAATACGTGTCGGCCTTGCATTGTATGACCAACCCCACTTTGGCACATAACATGGTATAGATGACATTGTATGACCTGCAAACAAGGTTTGTTCAGCCGTATTGTTGTATTGATTTGGAGGATTTTGGTATGCTAGCAACATACTTAGTTTGGAAGTGAACCCATTTTGGCTAAAAAATCATGCCAAAGATAGCAATCAGATGCATGAAATCAGCTTCTTTAACAGTATCTGAAAATGAAAATTTTCATAATCTGAGCATATATGTTTCTTTAACAGTGACTGTGAACAATTGTTCTTAATTGGGCTGTGATTAGAAAGAGACGAGTTGGAGTGGAGATCTAGAAACCCATATAGAGACATCTTGTTCATAATAATTTATTATTATTATTGTTCTTGTCGCTCTTGCTGTTGTTGCTGATGTCTCTATGTGTTCGTGTGCTGAAGGGAAAGAAGGGATGAGAGAGAGATGAGGAAAATGCCGCTATGTTAGCCTGGTGTATCCTCATTCTCTACCATTCCTCTTTCTAGCTTCTATATTTGGTTTCCTTCCACGATGACAATTCCTTAAAACTACACTTGATATGAGCCCTATTCGTATTTTTCTTCAATGAAATTGATCTATGACTACAATCTCCATTCAAAACCCAATTGTTCTATATTTGGTTCCCTCTTGCTGTTGTTGCTGTTGTTGCTGATGTCTCATCTTCTTTTATTGTTAGTGAAGCTTATTTTCATGCATCTGATTGTCATCTTGGCATGTTTTTTTGACCAAAATGGGTTCACTGTGAACTGAGGATGGTATATAGGTACGTATGCCAAAATCCTCCGGCCGGATATGCACAACAGTTGGATTTTAGATTTAGTTGGGCACAGTGAAGTAGTAGAGCAACATATAAGCTTAGATAATGGAAAATTTTGCATTTTCAGATACTGTTAAAGTAACCTGATTGCAATCTTTGGCATGGTTTTTTAACACAAAATGGGTTCACTTCCAAACTAAGTATGCTGCTAGCATCCCCATTTTCTTTCACTGTTAGTGAAGCTGATTTCATGCACCTGATTGTCTTCTTAGCATGTTTTTTTGACCAAAATGGGTTCACTGTGAACTGAGGATGCTATAGCTGTATGCCAAAATCCTCCGGATATGCACAACAATTGGGTTTTAGATATAGTTGGGCTAAAGAAGTAGTAGAGCAACATATAAGCTCAGATAATGGAAATTTTCATTTTAAGATACTGTTAAAGTAACCTGATTGCAATCTTTGGCATGGTTTTTTAACACAAAATGGGTTCACTTCCAAACTAAGTATGTTGCTAGCATCCCCATTTTCTTTCACTGTTAGTGAAGCTGATTTCATGCACCTGATGGTCTTCTTGGCATGTTTTTTGACCAAAATGGGTTCACTGTGAACTGAGGATGCTATAGCTGTATGCCAAAATCCTCCAGATATGCACAACAATTGGGTTTTAGATTTAGTTGGGCTAAAGAAGTAGTAGAGCAACATATAAGCTCAGATAGTGGAAATTTTCATTTTAAGATACTGTTAAAGTAACCTGATTGCAATCTTTGGCATGGTTTTTTAACCAAAAATGGGTACACTTCCAAACTAAGTATGCTGCTAGTATCCCCAGTTTCTTTTTTTGTTGTTAGTGAAGCTTATTTTCATGCATCTGATTGTCATCTTGGCATGTTTTTTTTACCAAAATGGGTTCACTGTGAACTGAGGATGGTATAGGTACGTATGCCAAAATCCTCCGGGTATGCACAACAATTGGGTTTTAGGTTTAGTTGGGCTAAAGAAGTAGTAGAGCAACATATAAGCTCAGATAATGGAAATTTTCATTTTCAGATACTGTTAAAGTAACCTGATTGCCATCTTAGGCATGTTTTTTCCCCCAAAAATGGGTACACTTCCAAACTAAGTATGCTGCTAGCATCCCCAGTTTCTTCTTTTGTTGTTAGTGAAGCTTATTTTCATGCATCTGATTGTTATCTTGGCATGTTTTTTTGACCAAAACGGGTTCACTGTGAACTGAGGATGCTATAGGTACGTATGCCAAAATCCTCCGGATACGCACAACAATTGGGTTTTAGATTTAGTTGGGCACAGTGAATTAGTAGAGCAACATATAAGCTCAGATAATGGAAATTTTCATTTTCAGATACTGTTAATGAAGCTGATTGCCATCTTTGGCATGATTTTTTAACAAAAAATGGGTTCATTTCCAAACTAAGTATGCTGCTAGCATCCTCATTTTCTTTCACTATTAATGAAGCTTATTTCATTAAGATCCAGGATGGCAAATTTTGATTGGGCTATGATTGGATTGTTTAGTGGATGTTGTCTATGTTCTTAATTGGGCTGTGATTAGAAAGAGTGGGCTCGAGTGGAGATCTGGAAACCCATATAGAGACATCTTGTTCATAATAATTTATTATTGTTGTTGTTCTTGTCGCTCTTGCTGTTGTTGCTGATGTCTCTTTGTGTTCGTGTGTTGAAGGGAAATAAGGAATGAGAGAGAGATGAGAAAAATGCCGCTATGTTAGCCTGGTGTATCCAAAGTCTCTACCTTTCTTCTTTCTGTTTCCATTTCTGGCTTCTATATTTGGTTTCCTTCCACGATGACAGTTCCCTAAAAATACACTTGATATGAGTCCTATCTTATTTTTCTTATTTTTCTTATATTTGGTTTCCGTCCACGATGACAGTTTCATGGATTGTCTGAACAATCCATGAAGGACATGCTTAGATACTGAATTTTCATTTGTTTTACTGTTTTAGATAGTGGATATTCCCAATCAGAGGAGAATATAAAGGTTTCAAGTTAGATACTGAATTTTCATTTGTTTTGTTATTTTAGATATATTTAAAAACAAAATTAAGTACTAGATTTTTAGCATTGCAATGTAATTATTTTACCTCTGTATATATCATTAACAATTCCATTTGCAGTTGGCACTTTGATCTTATAATTTAAGATACTGGTAGTTCTTTTTGCAAGTTCAAAAAATATGTATATTCTGTATTGTGGTCTACTGTTCAATTAAACTATTGTTTTTTTTTCACAGAGCGGTCGTCCAGATGAAGGAAATTCTGATGATCAGAGCTGAAGCTACTCGAGGGGTATGAATCTGCGGTCCTCCTTGCTGTTCTTATGTCCTCCTTGCTGTATGGTTGTTGTTCTTATGTCCTCCTCCTTGCTGTTGTTATGCCAGACTGGTTTTTTTTATGAGAGTTATGTCAGACTTTTAATTTGGGATATTTTGGATATTTGTCAGACTGGTTTGTTTGGATATTTGGGATGTTAGTCCCTATATTAATTTGTTAATTATGACACTGTTAATTAATCAATGAATTTGGACGTTGATATGACACGTGTGAAACTTGATTATCTTTAATTATTCTTGTGTTTGGTTGTGATTTGCGCAGTAATATGCAGCAAAATTGGTTGAATCAGTTGTGAGAATTAGTTTACAGGTTTTGTAAATGAAACTGTGAATTGAAATCGAACGGAAAACAGGAGTATCGAAAATAAACGGGTATAGCTAGACCGGCGTTTTAAAAAACGCCGGTCTATCTAATCTAATTGTTGGAGTGTGTGATACACCGGCGTTCCCACACACGCCGGTGAATGTTGTCAGCTGTAACGGCACAGACGTACACCGGCATTTTATAAAACGCCGGCGTATATAACTACACCGGCATTTTTTGGTCACGCTGGTGCTTGTAAGTAGGGAAAACCAGGCACTCATAAACGCACATACACCGGCGCTCTTTGACCACCGGTATACTTTCGTTCTACACCGGCATTTTCATAAACGCCGGTGACTGAATAAATACCGGCGGTTTACGACCGCCGGTGAATGTATATAGGGTGTAAAAGAACGGCACTCAGAGACCGACATACACCGGCGTTTTATGACCGCCGGTGTAGTTGTCACATTTACCGGCGTCCATCAAAACCGCCGGTGTAGACCCCTTCGTTTCCGCGACGCCCGCTTCGGCGGCATTTGGACCGGCGCTATTATAAACGCCGGTAAAAGTTTCTTTTGTAGTGAACATTTGGTCCTTTGGTTGTTGGTGCCCTTGAGTCGTCGCTCGACTCCACGTCGGACGCGGAGGAGGAAGTGGGTGGTCAGACGAACGACCCCCGGGTGTAGTCTTCTTTGCTTTGGGAGCCATAGGGAGAGAATACGGGGTAGGGTCTGGAGAGGAGGCTCGGAACTCAGTTTTCCACAGACTGCGGCAATCTGATGCTGCTTATTTTCAGGTGTGGGAGCAACAGATAATGTGAGTTCTTTTGGGGGGAGGAAACTTAGATCTCGACTTCTGATCCAACCCTATTGTGAGGCTGATGTGATGGATGTGGTGGATCTGGGTGGTTCGACCGTCGTTGGACACCTACAAAAAAGTCTAAAACACCGGGAGGATTCAAGGCGACAGACCCTCCGATACTCAAGTCAATAACCAGATGATTAAGAATGGCTTAAGTGGTGAAAAATGTGATTACCTTATTACTATAAAGGTAGAACTGTATTTATAGGTGTGAAAATCTGATTGTGTAGTATCCCCGGGTCCACTAATTAGGGGGATGCGACCTGGCCCATGTTGGGTTAGACCCTGGACGAAGGGCCCATCATCGGCCCACAAGGAGTTATCAGATTTTCCATGAGTTCACGCTAGCATTGAACGGTGTAGATTGTCCGCTATTTTTACCCTCATCATATATATATATATATATATATATATATATATATATATATATATAAAAGAAGAGTCTTCCATTGCAAATGCAATGGAAGTGTAAATTATGCAAACCGTGTGTCTATCTATCCTATGGATGACGCTGACCTTTCACATTGTTTAACATTGCCAAATTAGTATATAGATAAGAAATCAAGTCGTTTGAGATTCGTTTCCCCACACAAACTATAACTTTATTTTTTATAATGACATGATGCATGGGCAAATGAATCTCAAACAACTTGATTTCTCATCCATAGACTAATTTGACCACGTTAAACAATGTGAAAGGTTTGGATCATCCATAAGATAGATAGAAGTACTGTTTGCACTTCCATTACGTTTGCAATGGAAGGCTCCCCTATATAGTGGCTAATGCTGAAATTTTAGTGATGAGATCTAGTATTTACTAATATATGGTTGAGTAAATGTTTGCATAATATATACAAATTAAGTTGCGCACCTAATAAGAAGAAGGCAAAAACATACTTGTGAAATTTTATACTCATTTAATTTGAAATGACAAATATAAAAATATTATTAAGAACATAAATAATTAGACTAAATTCACTTAAATTAGATATTCAAAATTTTAAAAATATATAGTATAACTTTATTAAAGACATTAATGAAAGTTTATTCACAATCCAAAACCAAGTTATATTTTTAAAAAAGGATAAATTAGTTGTTATTTCGGGATTGAACCCTATAATTCTCCTATAATGGAGCTTGAACCACTTAACCAAGAAGTCAAGTCTCTAATTTTTAAATATAAGTATATAGACATATATATAAATTAATTGTAGAGATACCTAGGTCTTTCCGATTTTGCAAACATCCGGGGTGAGCTGGGCCCAACGTGCATCCACCCTATATATATATATATATATATATATATATATATATATATATATATATATATATGAGTCCCCTTCCGTTGTGCACTAGGTCTCCGTATGCACTCGTGTGCATTCGGCCTTCTCGTCTTCATATTGACGATCCGAACCGTTCATATTGATTTACACATCTAAATTAGTCAAAATATGTATAATCAAATCATTTGAAATTCATTTTCACATCCATCATGTGACTATAAAAAATAACAATTTTCAGCCATACAATTTTGTAACAGTTCAATGGATGGAAAAATGAATTTAAAATGATTTGATTTTGCATATTTATACTAATTTAGATGTGTCGATCAATGTGAACAGTTCGGATTGTCAATACAAAGACAGAAAGGCCGAGTGCACACGGTGGTCTAGTGCACAACGAAAAGGGACTCACTCACTCACTCACTCTCTGTCTCTCTTATATATATACTAGATTTGCCCGTGGGCACGTGCCTACGGCACGTCTTCGGAGCGATATAACATATGAAAGTATTGTAAACAGTAAAACAATAATTATGTAACTCAAGTTTGAATAGTAAACCAATAATTAGTTGTAAATAAAAGTCCATGTTTCCATTAGTATATGTTGAAAAATAATTATAAATGGGGGTGTAAAATCCATCTTCTTAGAACTTTGAGTGTTTAAAATGAAGAAATTTAACTGTTGATGAGATATTTGTTATTTTCAATGTAACATGAGCAATAAAAAATGCATAAGAAATCTGAAAATTTACAAACCTGAAATCTGAAAATATAATTTTCCGAGTAAATAAAGAGAAAATGAGAGAGAGAGAGAAAAATAATCAAATAAATAAATAAAGGAGTTGTTTTGGGAATTTGAATTTGAGTTTCGGAGAAAAACTTTTGGGCGGAAAAATATATTTTGTGAGGTTAGATATGGACCATTGATTTCAACCCAACTGAATGAGAGCCACTTGATAGCTTTCTTTGTGTTTTATTTTATATATATATATATATATATATATATATATATATATATATATATATATATATATATATATATATATATATATATATACTACTATAATGGGAGAAGGCCTTAGTGTAATTTGTCCGTATCCCAACCCGTGCAACGCACGTTTAATTAAACTCTACAATATAAACCAATGAAATACGTACAGTACACGTTCAAATTTATTACCCTTTTTCTATCTCTCAAAAAAACCAAAAACCCTACCCTCTTCATCTCCCTCTCTCTCTCTGCACCTACCCTGTGAGAGAAGGATCATGAACAATGAATGTCAGTTTATTATTTTATGTGTTCCACACGTGCTTCTCCCATTATAATATAGATAAATAGAATATATGAAAATTTTGTTCAGACGTGCATTGCACGTCTATTTACTAGTATATATATAAAAGGGATATGAACAACTTGTTCATTAAGTAAATGAGAAATTGAATATGTGGCATGCATGTGTTACATTGGACAACTAACTTTTTTAATGAATGAAGTAGCTAATTGATCAAACCCATATATCGAGAAAATCAAAACTCGGTCAAACAAAGAAAGAGTTGCCGTATTTCCAACTAGAAGTAATACAACAATCCACAAGAAAAATCGAAGAATCATAATTCACTATAAGAAATTAATTAGGCAAAACCAAATTAGGCATTAATTAATTTGTAACTGTAACAAAAACCGATGTCAGAATTAAGTAAGTACACCACGGACATAACATAATGTCACCATTGTCGTAGCAATAAAACAAAATTACATATAAACAAATAATTAATCAAGAAGATTAATTACTTAATAATTCAATCATCGATATCAAGAAAAATTCTGAACCCTGTCCAGAATTGGAGCGTCAATGTAGGCAGGAAACGCACGAAATAGTGACAGCAAATCATCATCGAATCTCAAAACCTTGCAAGAGCAGCCGCGGGTGGACCCTGCAAACTTCCTCTTTGCCGGCCTCGGCTTTCTGGGTGCCGGCGGGCACATGGTGGGCGTCTTCAGCACCTGCTCCTCCGACTTTGGGGTCGTGCACTCGTCATTGTCGTTGGAAGAGATCGCTGCCGTTCGTATGGGAGTGAGAGGTGGGGGAAATTCGATGGTGGGGATCGGTTTTGGTTCTGAGTCCATGGTAGGGTTTGAGATTGAGTGGGGGAAGTTTAGGTTGTGGGAAGAGAGAGGGGAGGGGTTATATATAGAGAGGAAATGATTGTGAGGGAGAGAAAGGGACAAAGAATAGGAAAAAGCTAGGAAGCAAGGAACCAAGGAAGGGAATAAAAGTGGAGTGGAGGTGGGAGTTTACAAATTAAGTAGATGGTATTACTATTTCTTACCCTTTTTTAGGGTTAGAGAATTTTGTTAACAAATCTGGCCTAAAACAGTATAAAAATAGAAGTAACAGTATAAAAGTAGAAGTAACTTGTTATTACGCTGCAGGTAATCTATATAATAAAACACAAAGAAAGTTATCAAGTGGCTCTCCTTCAATCTTCAAAAAAATCAAAGGTCCGGATCTAACCTCACAATACATATTTTCCTCTCTAAAAGTTTTCCCCCAAAATTTAAATTCAAATTCTCCACCCAAAACAACTCCTATATTTATTTAATTTCTTTTTCTTCCCCCTCTCTCTCTCCCTCCCTCTTTTATTCAAAAAATTAAGAAAATATTTTTTTAAAAAATTTAAAAAAACTAAAATTTTAAAAACTTTTTTTAAAAATCAAAAAAATCATATAATATGTTTTTTGCTGGACTCCCAAAAATTTCACATATAATATGTTTGTTGTTTCAATTAATTTGCTAGACCTCTAAAACTATTTTATATGATCAAACAAGGTGTACTGTTTCGAAGACGTGCCGTAGGCACGTGTCAATGGCCAAACCTAGTAATATCATAATATTCGAGAGTTGGAGTAACATAACTAAATTAAAATTTTGTTCTCATAACTGGTTAATTAATTAAACTAGTAATTTACACGTACGATGCACGTCTTAATAAATATAGTTTAATAAAGTAAAAATTTAAATGTAGTGTGGGTTTGAACCTAAGACTTCTTTTATAATAGTTATGCATGTGTGTTGTATGTGTTGGTAGATTTACAAATTTACAAATGACACTAAGGCCTTCTCCTATTATAATATTAGAGATGTGAAATATAAAGGTAATGTAATATTTATAAATTTGACATTTATTTAAGAGGAAATATATTATGTTTATTTTTGTAGTACGGGGACATTGCCTACATTTTTAATAATCTCTAATATTATAATGAGAGAGTTGGCTTGTCATTTGTAGACAACCTGTAATTTGTAGACATTCGACCATCTAATCTCAATCATTCATTTTTAAGTGGGAGTTATATTAACCATTCAATTACTCAACTGTTGTTAATTACCATGATACCCTTAAAGTTTAAATTAATTTAAGAATTAATTTTTTACAAAATTGCCGCTCATAGCAAATAAAAGTTTGTATCACTATGGATAATTTGTAAAGAGTATGTGCTGAGTAAAGGAAGGCTCAGGTTCGAGGCCAGATTACATCTTATTATTTACTATATTAAAAAAATAAGAAATTAAACATGCATTACACGTGCAAATTACTAGTAATAATATTATAATGGGAGATGGTCTTAGTGTCATTTGTCAATCTATCAACGCATGCAACGCACGTGCATAACTATTATAAAGGAGGTCTTAGGTTCAAACACAGGCTACTTCTGAATTTTTGTTTTAAAAAAATATATTTATTAAGACGCGCATCGCACGTGTAAATCTCTAATCTCTAATAATCTAATCTAATATTTTAATGGGAGAATGCCTCAGTGTTATTTGTAAATCTATCAACACGTGCAACGCACGTGCATAGTTATTATAAAAGAGGTCTTAGGTTCAAACTCATACGACATTTGAATTTTTACTTTACAAAACTATATTTACTAAGGCGTACATTGCACGTGTAAATTACTAGTTATTATAAAAAGGGAATATGGGGTTGCACCCCACCTGGGTGTAGAGCAGCTTTTTATTGGTTGCAATTGCATTTTTTTGTAAAAATAAAAGATAAAAAAGTAGGTAGTGCCGATAGGAGGGCTGGACTACACTCAAATCTATTTTATATAAATAAATATAAATCTGAGTTTTGATTCTTTTCCTTGAGCTACGTAGGAAATGAATATTAAACTCGTGTTAAAGATATAGTGCCAAGTGGCCAATCCATTTATACAACTACTAGTATATCCCGGATGCAAATTGCACAGACTTTACCAAAAGATAAATTAAAATATCAATAACATTTTAAAAAAAAATCGGCAGAACCTCCCCATATTGACTACTTTTTTCCTATATAATTATAATCCAACATATTAATATTCAACAATTATGTAGTACAGCTTTGCACAGAAAACGCAATATTCAAACGCAAATATTTGATGATAATAAGGCACATCCAATCTCAATCACAATAATCTTTCATACTTAAATCACAATTATAAATACAACATATGGCTTAAATAAATTGTGCACGATAATGAAAGAGTCCAATCCAAACAATTAAAATGCAAAATTTATTTTTTTTTAAAACTATTGTTTATAGCTACGTAAATACAAAACAAAAAAAAACGTGTACTAATTTCAACATTGTAGTATCAAAATATTTTAGTAAATTCAACATGCAGAAATCTTCGACGTCGTGCACATGCAGAAATTACCTTATTAAGTTGGAAAGACGAAATATTATTTTAGTAAGTGTAATTTTGGACAATTTTTTAAATATGAATAATAAGTATGTAATCAAACACAATGTAGAAAAAATTTAATGAAACATTACATATTGAGATAAATAACTATAGAGATTAATTCAAAAGAAAGTATAATATGAGATTAGAACACATGTAACATACCTGATGTAATGAAAGAGTATGACTTCCCTCAATATAATTGGAAATCTCACACTATCTTTGAATGTTCGCACCTACTGCTGAAAACAAAATCAACCACTTTATACTCAATAAAACACATGTACATCCCGAACAACTTGAGGAACAACATAATCACAGCTGAAATTGAACAGATACATTGTCTAAAACTACTTGCAGGAGTGAAGACTTCAAGACATATAAGAATTTACAATACATTTTCAGTAATGAGGTACAGATATTGGCATGAGTTTATGATACTCACAGTGGCTTTCTTGACTTCATAAATCTCTCCCAAAGAAACCTCACTAAGGAGCATGAGGCCTACAGGATCATTTCTGTCAACATAACAATATTGTGCACTCTTGCTCATTAAGTCGGCGAAATAAACTCCTTTGCCAAACTACCAAACAGAATTAGAAAGTGAGAAAATAACTCCACTAATCTCTCATACAAAAATAAAAGGACAGAAAGGTATGCTAAAGATTACCATGTAACCAGTAGCTGGAGCTTCAGGGGGTGTTATTCTGAGACCTTGGCTAAGAATACCCACAAAATTTGTCAAACGCGAACCTATGAAATAGAAAAGCATATTCATTTTCAGCCTAAGAAATGATATTGACACTGTTACTTTAATTCATTTCCAATATAGATTGAATTTTATTGCACAGGGATTTAATTTACAACTTTCTCTATTTAAAGAAATCTGCAATACATTGCTCCACTGATCAGTAAGTCAATATTTTTGCCAACTTAAGGAAATAATTAATCTTTGTTTTGGTAAGCAGAACCATTCTCTAGGAACTGAAGAACACATAATTGCAAATCTCGCAGAGCTAATATAACTACCACATAGTTCAACGACCAAAACTTAACATGCCATAGCAACATCATATTCCTGAGTTGATCTCGGTATCTTGCATATAATGTATATGCATTACTGTATGTCTGTAGATATTTGCAACTAAGGCCAAATAATTAAATGTGGCTAATGTGTGGGTCTGTTTATTATATGTATATGCATTACTGTATGTCTGTGGCTATTTGCAAGTAAGGCAAAATAATTAAACAAATACCATCTGAGTCCAAGCTAGGCATCAAATTTCTAAGAATAACTGACCTTCAAAATGGGAAGCCTGATTGACCCTAGCAACAACATCCGCATTAAGCGTACCCTCGTTGTTATCTGATTCGGGTCTTACTCTGTGCAATTTGCACAGAGTAAAATAATTTGCACATATTGATGGAACTACAGATTTTTGAGTAATGTTTATAATTAAGAAGATGGAAAAGGCTTATTCGATCTTTAGCTTATACTCTCTTCCATTATACTAACATCATAGATTAGTGTAGATGACCTTACATCCAAAACCAAGATTGGATCACATCAGAACAATTAAATGGAAAGAATTGACCATGATGTATGGATGTGAACCACTAATTGGCACCAAAATAGCAACGTGAGAAGGATAATAAATCACAATGTTTTTTTTGGTGTCATTCTTCTCTTTTCTGATAAATCATAATGCTTTTGAAAAGGGTGAAATTCCATATTGGTGGTTGCAGAGGGTATGACCCAAAACTGATGAACAACACATACTGATGATCATTTCGTTTACTTATAACTACAGAGAATTGACCAAACACAGCATACTTACATACGATGGAGGGTAGAGACGGCGGGGTTGGGGGGGATCGACGACCGACGGCGGGGTTGTGGCAACGTTGGAGGGTAGGGACGGCCGGGATCGGGGCGGAGTGGGCGACGGGTGGCGACAGAGACGGACGGATGAGGAGATGTGGGTGGGTTTTGGGGTAGGGAGAGTTAGGATTTGTGGGTTTTGGGGAGATGTGGAAGAGGAAAGGTTTTTTGGGTGTTTTTTAAATTAATTTTGTTTTGGCATTTGGTGTGGGCTGCACGTGTCAAAACCTACTTTTGCTCTTCTTTCTTCATTTCAAAATAGAGAAAGGAGAGAACGGATAGGCCTATTAGCTTAAGATAAATATATATAAATATGTAAATTCTATTATATGCTCTCACTTTTCATGTCATCTCTATCAGCTACAATTCTTTAGTTCTCTATCGCTATCCATTTATAAGATTAGGGGGAAAAAAATCAATTAACTAATTTTATCCATTTAAACATAGTTTTAGCCATTTTTGTTGTGTGCACGTGTATTTGCGATTCTTAAATGTATGACATACAATATATTATATAACTATTGAGTGCTATAAATTTTTTTGATGTATAATATCAATCTACACACCATCATTTTAAACTTTTAGTTCCAGTCAGTTATCAAAAGGGCCTAAATTCAAGCATTATTGTTTACATATTAGAACTTCCATACCAACTTACTATCTCAAGCATTATTGTTTACATATTAGAACTTCCATACCAACTTACTATCTCTCTCTTGAACCTACGTACAATTATTCAGCCCCCTCCCCCCCTCCCCCATCCCGAATTTTTTGTAATTTTAGGAGCCCCAAATTTATATATCCTTGTAAATACAGGCACACATTTTAACGTAATTTTATCCAATTTTGTTGTGTGCATGTATATTTGTGATTCTTAAATGTATGACATATACAATATTATATAACTATTGAGTGCTATAAATTTGTTCGATTTATGATATCAATGTGCACACCATCATTCTAAGCTTTCTAAGCTTTTAGGTAAAGCAGTTATCAAAAGGGCCTAAATTCAAGCATTATTATTTACATATTAAAAAAAATATACTTCCATACCAATTATTATCTCTCTCTTGAACCTATGTACAATTATTTTCCCTTGAGGCAGGTGAGGTGGCCATCTCAGCCTCCCGATTTTTTTACAATTTTAGGGATCCCCAAATTTGTATTCCCATTATAAATATAAGCACGTATTTTGCGCCTTCTGAATTTTTTACAATTTTAGGGGTCCCAAAATTTATATTCCTCTTGTAAATATAGGCACATATTTTATGCGTAAAAAAACATATTATTATTTGTTGCCCCAAAAAATAATTATTTGGGCCTTCATAATTTTTTTAAAAAATTAATTAGGTTCTGGCTTGATTGAATTTGAGACTTTAAATTTGGGTGATTTAAAACAAATCCACATTAAAATCAATAGAAACTCAAACCCGAAACTCATATGCAAATCCACATTCAAACCCAACAACCCGAACCCGAAATCCTACCCCAATCACTTTTTTTTGTATACATGTTTTTTGTGTGCATATTTTGCCTTGAACAATGTGCTTTTTTTTGTATGGATGTTTTTTTTTATGTATGGGGGTCCCCATTTCGAGAGTTCGCCTCGGGCCCCCGGGAACTGGGGCCGACCCTGCAATTATTCATAGTCATTATTCTGAATTTTTGTTGTTGTTGTTGATAATTTTCTCTTATTTAGTTAAAAATAAAGGTATATATACAATAGCTAAATAGTATCATTCTCTATTTATAATTATTTAGATCTTTTTTTCTTATTATATGTTGAAAAAGCACCATATGGTCTTTAAATTTTATTAGATTTAAATAGATTTAACTATTAAGAATGTTGAAATCTAAAAAATAATTTATTTTTTTCTAAATAAAAATAATTTATTATCTAATTTAGATACATGTTAATGTTGAGGCATGTTGAGAACATGTATTATTATTTGGTTATTCATGCATCGTACGAGTACAGTTTGTTATAACCCAAAGAAGAAGAAAAAAGTCATCGTTCGGTGTTTTACAAAGCCGGGGTAGACCCCATGTCTGCCACAACGCCTCCTACCCCATCGTTTCTTCCGGCATTTTAAAAAACGCACGGGGCTATCCCGATGTTTAAAAACTCCGGCTATAGTGCAAAAAAATGCCAGGTAGGGGATTTTTGTTGTACTAGTTTTTTTTTGAAGGAAAGGTGGAATATGGCCACCCTGTTTCATTAATAAGAAATTAACGATATAAACCCAGATAACTGGGCCAGATTACAACCTACAGGCAGAAAATAAAACATACATGAAGCAACATGATCCGTACAAACAATAAATTTCTCCAACAACCTGGAGGGTGGGCCGACAAACGAGCGTAGTCTAGCAAAATTGAGTGTACGTCAGTTTAGCTTCATATACTGCCTCCACGGCACATGCACACCCACCTAAGACTAGTCTGGCAGGATTTTATCACCCACCGATCCCTGTCTTCTCCTCGCTGGGAGAACCCCATCTTTAGGCCCAAGCCCCGCAGGCCGAATTATGACACCACGGCACATGCACAACAACCGCACCCTCCCACCATCTCCACCACTCATCTTACAAACGTGCCAACAGCTCCCACAGCCGCTATCAAAGAGATAGCCATAAAGAGGATACCTTCACCTCTCTCACGATTGTGCTTTCTCAAGCGATTTCTCACCAAACAACTGTCTCGCTCCTCCCAACAAAAACCATGCTCCAGGAGAGAGCCTTGGAAAGGATACCTTCACCTCTCTCACGCTCTTGCTCTCTCAGGCGATTTTTACCACATAGACTCATCTCGACTCTTACTCCCAACCCGAGAGAAGAGGCGACGCTGTTACGAGACAGTGGCCTGAGCTGGAGGAAGCTCAATAGCCTGATTGTAGGCGCTGTCAGGACTGTACCGGCGACATCGTTGGACACCCTAAAAGTTGAAACAAGTGCACATCATGGAGGGACCCCATCTCGGGCCCAAGCCCCACAATCGTGCAATACAACGTACTTCCCACTCCCCACCTCCCACAGCAAAGCAAAATAGCAGTCACCGTCGACCAAATCCAAGGTCAGTTCTGGGTCATCTTTCCAACCGCAGGTGGACATGGCGTCGGCGCGAGGGGGGGGGCACCTCGCCGCCCAGATCCGAGGCGATCGCGACCAAAGGTGCGGGAGGATGCTCTGGCGCGACGAAACGTCGCTCCGCAACCTGGAGAGGCGTCACTCAGCGCGATCTGGGGAGGCGAGATGACCTAATCAGCCGTCGTCGAAGATAGGCGGCGCACCAGAGCTCGACAGCTGCGATGGCCCCGTCTTCTTTGCGGCGCGAGCGACGAGGTGTCGGCAACTTCGTCAAGCACTGGAAGGGGAGCGAGGTCGTCGACGACTTCGTCAAGAGGAGGACGCCGTGGAGCTCCGCTGAAGCGAAGGAACTTCGTCTTCGTCGCCGCGAAGGAAGGGAGGATGGGTCACAGCGGAGGTGGAGGAATGGTAGGGGGGACGACGGGGTGGGGGGGTGGTGGGGCGCTGAGGGCTAGCCGCCGCCGCTCCTAGGAGTTTAGATCTAGGATTTTTTTTTTTAGTTCTTTTTTCAGATCTAGTTTCTCTCTCTAGAGTTTTCTAGAGAGATAAACTCAATGGTTGTCTTACAACTTTGATTTGTGTTGTACTAGTTAGCAAAAGCTTTGCCCGGATTAATCACATGGCTCTTGTTGGGTTTAATGGGTGATTTTGAGCAATTTGTGTTAAAAAGACACTTCAATTGACTCTATTTTGTTATACTTAATTTTAAAGTCAAAAGAGGTTCTCAATTTAGTTTTCCCTCAAAATATTGGTAAAGAATACAGAATTACTAGAAGGGGAACCTAGTCCTACTGTCAATTGCACAGTGCATTAAAATTTGCCAGTTTCCGGACAAAGTGAACAAACAGCAGATCATTTCTCTGCTACTTCTTCTATTCTATATTAATTAATTAAATTTTTGGCTTCCAATTGTTTCTTCAACATACTTTAAAAAAACAGAAACAAGATCATTGCATGGTTGAGATAATTAGTGCTGGGGATCCTTGTGTTTGCAACTAATTGAAAATAATGCTTTGATTTCAAACCTTGCTGATGTATAAACCACATGTGCTTCGTGAAGAAAATTTGAATACACATGTTATAGTATATGAAAGAATATAATTGCACAACAAATTACTATGTAGGTAAATGCCTTGAAATCCTTCAATCTTACAATCACTACCATACCCCAAAGTATATTATATGACGAGATAATGTATCATACACGAGTGAGAGAATATAATTGGGTGCATGTATTCAGCATTGTACTTGTAGAAATTCTAGCTAATCATGATAATATTAAATGAGATCGAGCACATGGAGTCATGGAAGGCATGTTGTACTAGGGTTTCAGTTGAGTTGGAGCTTTGATGGCATGTCAATTACCCATCCAAACTCACAAATCACAATTCTAATTTAAACATTACATACAGACAAACCGTTTTGCTTTGAATAATTAGTTCTTGATTGAAGTTATTTAAATCCTTGATTATATTATTCTGTTCTCGAGATTGATTGAACTCTCTTGTATCTATTAACTAAGCTAACTCCTTGTTAATGTTAATGGATAAGGAGTGAGCCCCCCTTGCCTATTTTGTATATATGCGAGTATGATCGACATTGGATACCTTTATATTTTATGTACATAACATGATAATTAATATAATAAGCTTCAGTTTTGTGTGTAAAATTTAAAAATAAAATTTCAGCAAACATTTTATGGTAACTGTCTGATTTAGCGCACAAAGAATGATTAGTTACAGTGTTTGCCTCTTACCAAGAATGGAGAAGGATTAACTACGTACAATTCCAACATTAACTTATTTGTAAGTACTGTGGCCAGTTACTAAATTGAACGATATTTTTTTTACTTATTTTCTGAGTTTCTTTTATATAGAGAATGACGCAGGGCTACAACATTACGACAATCTCCTACGCACAATGGCCTGATGATGCATTGATTTTCATCACCTTAGCTTGTGCAGATTCTCTGATACCTACATACTACGTACACATGTACATATTAGACAATAACAAAAATGCTGACAACAACGATAATATTGAAATCTTTATTTCAAATTTTAGGGTCAAATAGTTGCACTTATTTTTTTGTATTTAGGAGTAGTGTTTTTGAGTTTCTTGTTTTACGCCTTGTAAGACCTTTCTATTGTATTCATTTCGTTTATTAAAGGCATGGCTGGAGTCTTTTGACTCTATCCGTATCATCAAAAAAAAAAAATTTAGGGTCAAATACATTATTCTGTACGTACACGTACACATACACGTACATATATTTTTTTGGGGGCTAAATTTAAAAAAACCCCACTGAGCTTTGGGTCAGTTTAAAAAAACCGCACTAATTTTTTTTTAAATTAAAAAAAAGACCAAAAATTTTAAAAAACTCCACTGGGTTAGTTAGGATTAGGGTTAGGGTTAGGATTAGTTCGGGGGAGTTTATTTAAACATTTGATTTGTTAAATGATGTTTTTTTAAACACAAATGAAGATGAATGTAGTTTTTTTAACCACAAATGAAAGATGAATGTGATTTTTTTAAACACAAATGAAAAATGAAAGTGATTTTTTTAAACCCTACCCTAACCCTAACTAACCCAGTGGAGTTTTTTGAAATTTTATGTCGTTTTTTTAATTTAAAAAAACTTAATGCAGTTTTTTTAAACTGGCCCAAAACTCGGTGGGGTTTTTTTAAATTTAGCCATTTTTTTGGAAAGACTGTAAAAGTAGTTCTGCGTATACCATTTAACTTGAAAATTTTTAACATCTTCTGCAAAAATCATTTCAACCAAATTAATAAATATATAAACACAACAACATGATCTCAAATATGCCCTTGGACAAAATCACAGAATTGGATAAAGACCCAACAATTTATTCTTCTGTAGAGAATTCGGCAAAATAAGTCAAAATAATAAATAACAAGCATGAAAGTATAAAAAGAAGAACAAAAGAGAAATTTCAGAACCAACATTAGTTAGATAATAAGAAAATTACAAAATATATACATTTTAGTCTCTCTATTTTCTCTCTCTGATTACAATGATCTCTCAATTAGATAGCTAATTTCTTTCTTCTGTATTGGAAATACTTAGATACAATCTTTTCTTTTGTATTTATATAGTAGTAACCTTGACTATTTGTTAGGGTTAGTAATTTTTGACTTAGTGCCTAAGTAAACTTAGCCCCCAAATTAAATATATTATCCAAATCAAACTGAGAATAAATCCCTGACAAGTATCTTAAGATAATTACAAAAAAGAATATACCAAAAATTTCAAAAATAGAAAGATATAAATCTATAAGAAAATAATCAAAGAATAAAGATTCTAAATCTAGAGAAATATTTGAGGCATATTTCCAATAATCTCTTCCTTGACTCAAATATGATTCTCCTCCTCCAACAAGAAGGTCTTCATGAGTCAACAAGCTTTGTGTGTTTCCCTTGGGTAAATGTTACGACTACTTCAACATGGCTCCATTTCTTATTAGCTCTCATCACTTGTAGGGTCTTTAGACCCTCTCCTCAGTTCAATGCCGAGTATGATTTCTTGTTGTAGTAGTTGGAAGAGTTGTTAATTCGGTAGTGACTCATCCTTCGGACATGGACATACACCTGTATGATTTTTAGTTAGTTCAGACATCCTTCCAGGTTCACCGCCAAGTTGAACTTCTTACATGCTGAAGTTGGAAGAGTTGTCAATTCGGTAGTGACTCTACCTTCGAGCAAGGACAGACGAGTGTTTAATTATCTTTATCGTGGGCATTCTTCACAGTGCTTATATCGATGAGGATGATAGTATAGTCTGTCTGCACTCACCCTTCATATTCGAGAAACGGAAAGTTGTCAAGAAAAGGAGAGTTGTCGAGAGGAACTCATCTTGTATTCATAGTCATCTCAATTTTCAATCTTCACTTTCGATTTCTCCTTCCCAAGCAAGGCTTTGTCAAGCCCTTCTTGCACTAGCAGGTCTTCCTTCTTAACTTTCCATATTCTGATGTTCATCGTGCCATCAAATTTCTCCATACATAAATGAGTTGGATCTTCTAACAATGGTGATCCTATACTAGTTGTTAGGTTAAAATTACGGAATTTGATAGAGACCCAACAACTCATTTTTCTTTGGAGAATTCGGAAAAATAAGTCAGAATTGTAAGAAGCAAAAAAAATATAAGAAAGAAAAATAAAAGAGAAATTTCGGACCCAATATTAGTTAAATAATAAGGGAATTATAAAATATGTGTCTCTTAGTTTCTATCTTTCCTCTCTCTGATTACAATGATCTCTTAATTAGATTTCCTATTGGGAATACTTAGATACAATCTTTTCTCGTATTTATCACTGTTTTAAATTTTGGCTGATATGGTTCGGCCGAAATTTGTTTCGGCTATCTTGCCGATACGAAATCACTTATTTTATATATCATATCATTTTGGACCGAAATATGTAAATTTCGGTCGAAATTGCCAAAATATCAGCCGAAATATTGCCAAAATTATCGAAATATCAGCCGAAATAGATACACTAATGTTATTGTGAATATAGAACTTTTTTTTTGTTTTTTTTTTCGCATATAAGTTTTTCAATATATGTCCTTAAGCTGAGATAATGTTAGGATTTTGTCTCTCCATTATTTTTGTATATACAAAGTCAAGTAAGTCTATTAACTATATATTTTTTCTAATCAATGCAAATTCAATTTAGTAATATACTGATATTACATTCTTTTTTATATTTTTATTAAATTCTGCGAATATTTACTGTGATTGATTCATGTCATTAGTTATATGATAAATGACATGACATATAATATATTGTTTAGTAACAAAATAAATATGTTTATTGAGTGTCCGCAATGAACATCCAAGATGATCACATTTTCCCGAGATCTCTTCCGATCCGAGACGATACACCCCTTGTCGAGATGAGTCCGAAATCCAAGATTTGAAACCTTGGTATTTATATAGTATTAACCTTGAGATAGTTGTTAGGGTTAGCAGTTTTGACTCAGTGTCCAAGTAAAACTTAGCCGCCAAGTCAAATATATTCTCCCAATCAAATTGAGAATAAATCCATAACAAATATCTTAAGATAATTACAAAAAATATTGACCAAATATTTCAAATATAGAAAGATATAAATCTATAAGAAAATAACCAAAGAATAAATATTCTAAATCAAGAGATTTATTTGAGGCATATTTTCCACACTCAAACATTTTGAGCCCTGAAATGAATTTGTGGGTTCATTTTGTGCTGGTCAAATTTGACATCCATCGATCAATTTTTTGTGAATTTGCAAGTTCTTATCCTTGTGGTTGATAAGCAAGTCGTCGTCGTTATGGTAGATGTGTGAGCCGTCGACATAGTAGTTGATATGCAAGTTATGGCTATTGAGACAGTTGTGCAAGTCATCGCTATTGTACTAGATGTGTGAGTCGTCGCTATTTGGGGGGGGGGGGGGGGGGGGGGGGGGGGGGGGAGTTAATGCCATGGTGAGAGATGTGTGAGCCGTTGTATATCGGTAGATGGTCAAGCTGTCGTCGGGGTGGCGTTATGGCGAGGCATCATCGAAGTGGACAACGGGCACGCTGTCACTGTGGTAGTAAACGGGCATGTCATTCTGGGGTGGAGAATGGAAAATCGCAGCAATATGGGTGTATAGGTAAGTCGTTGTCAAAGTAGTGAAAATACAAGTCGTCTCCAGAGTTGTACGGACGAGGTGTCGCCGAATGGGGTAAGGAAAGTCATCGCTAGAGTGGTGTTCGACTGAGTTGTCGCCAATATGTGAATTGACAAGTCGTCACTATTATGGTTGATCGATGAGTCATCACTGGTGTGATTGATAGGGCCGTATGTTGCACGACATTCGTGGGAATGGAAAGTATGTTGCAAGGTCTTTTATTACAATTTTAGTTTGGGAAGAGACAAATGAAAATTGTAGTTTTGATTTTATAATTATGTTTTCCGATGCTTTTTTATGAATAAATTTGATGTAGTTTGTTTTGTTATATATACTAGATTTGCCCATGGCTACGTGCCTACGGCACGTCTTCAGAACAATGCATCATATGAAAAGTCTTGTAAACAATAAATCAACAATTATATAAGCCGAAGTTTGAATAGTATGATAATAATTAGTTGTAAATAAAAGTCCATGTTTCCATATATATATATATATATATATATATATAGAGCTGTTCATCGGTGCAAAACCGAACCGAACCGAAAATAACCGAACCAAACCGAAAATAAATTTTCGGTTTGGTAAAATTAAAACCGAAACTGATAAAATTTGGTTTGAACCGAACCGAATTCGGTTCGGTTAATAACCGAACTAACCGAAATTTTTAGTACTGCATACATTTTTCTCTTAAAAAAAAAGAAGAATTAGAAGAATATAGAAGGTTAGCATAAGTAACACAAGAAATGTTGCAGCTATATAACATTAAATTCACGATATATGTTAGACTATTCACTAGTTAAATTGTGTAATTTGGCACAAAGAAAAAATAAATCATGCTAAAAGAGTTGAAGGTTACAGTGAATGTATGCTATTTTCTGAAGTGCATTAAAAGAGCAATACACATTTTTATCCAACTATGTTCAAAACATACCAACCAAAATCCACCGGTAGTGTGTGATGGGAGCATAGGCCTCACAAAGCTAGGAAATTCACCTCCCAGTTCCAATTCGATCTGTTCAGCTCTTTCAGTGGCATATTCTCTAGCTGCAGGAGAAGCAAATACCCGACCTGATAAATCTCGATGCTTTGAGACTCCACCAATTCTAAGAATGAACGTTAGAGAAGCATTAACATTCTCGACATTAAATGGAAGAAGTGCTGGTTTAAATACATTGAATCTTTCACTAACTGTCTACGCTTCACCACAACCACCTCCGAAATTATCCGGGTATAATTTATTTTGGTCCAAAAAAAGTTCGGTTTTTTATTCGGTTCGGTTTATTTATAAGCCAACCAAAAACCGAACCGAACTCTCTAAAAAAACTTCGGTTTGGATCAAAACCGAACCGAAAACCGGAAAACCGAACCAAATTGGTAAATTTCGGTTCGGCTCGGTTCGGTTCTGTAATCGGTTTTAACCAAAGTATGAATAGCCCTAGATATAGAGAAAGAGAGAGAAAGAGAGATATAAACAAATGAGATGTTTTGGGGGGATTTGAATTTGAGTTTTGGGAAAAAATGTGTTTTGTGAGGTTAGATCTGGGCCTTTGATTTTGGGGGGAATTGAATGTGAGCCACTTGATAGCTTTCTTTGTGTTTTATTATATAGATACTAGTACCAGGAGATAATTTCCACATTTTTACTATAAAAAATAACATGAGGCCAAACCAGGGCCGGCCTTGAGTTCCCGGGGGCCCTAGGCGAACTTCCGAAATGGGGGCCCCTAATAGCAATTTTTTTTTACGCGCAAAATACGTACCTATATTTGCAAGGGAAGTTCAAATTTGGGGCCCCTAAAATCGCGAAATCTCCAAGGGCCTAAGGCGACCGCCTTACCTGCCTCTAAGGAAGGGCCGGCCCTGGGCCAAATACACGACACATTCCTCATTCCAGGCTTACAACGCATAACAATACAAGTGTATATAAATATGAATTTTTCCCTAGTTGACCCACTTTTTGAAACTAATTTTGAAGATAATCCAATTTTCAAACTAATTCTTATGGTGAACTAATCCTGATAGGCCATAGTTCCTAACTGCGGCATTAGTTTATTTCATATTTGGATTAGAAAAACTTCAAGACTTAGACGATTTTTTCAAAGTAAAAATATATTAAATATAAGCCGCAGTTGGAACATTTGTGATGAGGACACAGTTGGAAACTATGGCCTTACAATCGAATAGGCCGGAGTTTTCAACTGCGGCCTTTGAGAACTGGTCCACCCTAGAAATTAGTTTAGAAAGTGCGTCATTTTCTGAATTAGTTTCAAAAAGTGGGTAAACGGGGGGAATCTATAAATATGGGATGAACTAGGCTAATCAACTTTTAATTTTAAGTATGTTTTGGACTGAATTAGGACTAAGTATATTGGAGACAAAAGATATATTAATGCACAATCCGTAATGATCATGTGCTTGTTTGGCCGCATGCATTGTTGCCAATCTTTTCCACGTTCGATCACGTATTAGCATGTGAATGCCTCGAAATTCGCGGAACCCAATGCATGTGGTATGTACGTACTGGAACATTATTTCCATGTCAAAACGCGCGACAACTTAAGACTTAGTAACTGAGCAAATCAGAGTTAATGTATTTTATTTGTAAATTAGTGTTTCTATAAGGATCTTTACCCTTTTTTTTTCCTTTTTGTTCTTGAGTTTGTAGTTTCATTTCATTTAATTCTAATCATTTAAATTTTGTTCAGAAATTTGGTCCTTTCAGTTTTCCTCCAATATTTAGCTCTTTCGCATCATCGCATGAGAGACTTGGGGGTTTTGGCATAACAGTTTTCTAATGATCTCACTTTATATATACTAGTTACGTCTACGCATACAATGCACGTCTTAAACTCGTGCCGATATCACAATCTAAAACCAACCCCTAAACTCTAAAAGTCAACCAGTCCCACCCCCAATTTCCTTAGTCTAAACCAATAAACCCAAATTAGAACCCCATTTATCTAATCAAGCCCAAACCAACAACAAAACTCGATCAAAACAATACACAGAATCATATATAGTCATAAACCCTAAACTCCAAAATTCAATCATAAAATCAAAAATCTCAACCGCAACCACATCACAACACACAAAAGAGAAACCCGACTTTTCCTTATTCAAATCAAAATAAGCTAAGAGGCTAAGAGCGCATTGGTAATCGATTCGATGCCAACGTAACATAATCATAAAATTAGCATGCAATCAACAAAACCAATTTAACTAATCCTCAACTGAAGAACCCCAATGAAGAAACAAAAAATTGATTCAAGAAAATCCATAAAAACCCAAACTTTTCCTTGTCGATGTCCTCCCTCCTCCTTTTCCATTGTCGGACCTAGTCTACGAGGGTGCTGAACCACTCGCCATCCGATTTGGTATCAGCAGTGCCAGCGATGATCTCGATCCGCAGAGGATTCACTCGTCGTTCGATTTGGTATCAGCAACACCGGCGGCGATCTCGATTCGCAGAACCCAATCAAAGAAGTTGCTGGAGTTGAATGCGAATTCGAAGCTGTTACTACTATGATCACAACTTTTGCTCGGATCCATCGCAGCCACCGCAGCCAAACCTTGATGCTCTTGTCGGCAGACATCACGATCCGCCCTCACCCCTTTCGCTCTCTCATCTCATCGACTCACAACAACCAAAACAACAAAGAAAGTTTTTTGTATCAAACCCTAACCCTGATTTGTTGATTTGACATGAAATTTGAAGCGGTCCTTTTGGCACGACGAAGGAGAACGGGAAGCGAAGAAGGGTACTGCACGAAATAGAGTCATTGTTAAGGATTGGGGATTTGAGGATTGAGGATTTTGATTTGTTCTAGGGTTTGTGAGAGGAGTGGAGATTTGGATTTGGATTAGAAAATGGGGGAGGGGTTGGATCTTGATTTAAGATGGATTTGGATCTAGAGTTTGATTTATTTTAACCCCCAATGTACCAACTTTTATTATATATGAGTGATACTTTTGTAAATAATTATGTCATAAATAAATTTAAACTTTGAGGGTAGTATGGTAACAGATAACAGTTGAGCAAATTGATGGTTAATATAACTCCCACTTAAAATTGTGTGGTTCAGATTAGATCAATAAAGTTAGTTGTCTACAAATTGAATTTGTTTGTCTACAAATAACACAACTCCAACTCTCTAATTATAGTATTAGAGATTTATTAGTGCACATGCTAGTGGGTAATTCGTTTTAGTACATTGTTCATCATTTCGTTAATTTCTTTTTCACATGCTTTGTTTTTTCTAATTACTAGTTTAATTGTTTAAAGAAAACCATTTCCATGAAGGGTTTTTTTTTTTCCATACAAGTCAAAAATTCTTACAATTCAAAAATTTCTAAAATTGCAGATTATTCATTTATAAATTGCTATTTGCATAGACATTACTAACAAGTTCACTATTTGCATATACACCATTGACAAAGTGAGCCTTATTTTAAAATAGTTTTCTTTAGTTATTTTTCATCTAAGTAAGGAAAAAAATTTTCTTTGTACACTCCTACATTATTTTGAAAGTTATATATCTATTCATTTCTTCTTATCACTCACAACGGTTAGTTTTCTCCTTTTTTGGTTAATAAATCCTAGTTCTCAATCTTTTTTTTATAGCTTCATCAATCATACACTTTATGAGGAAGACAAGGTTGAGAACTAAGTATCATAAATACTGTAAGAATTTTAAATATTGTAAACCCCCGTTCTCTATTGTAGATGGCTACGGCTGTTTAACAAGATATACAAATTAAAAATAAAAAATAAAAAATACATACGTTGGGGTAAATAATCAATCCCAAAATAAGTCAAAAATCTTTAATCTCAGATTCCCAAGAGCAATTAATCCCAACTTATATGGAAGTCAAGACCACGCAAGCCTTTCTTAGGTTAGCCAAAAAGATAAAAATGAAACATTCCATAAAATGCTAAATTACAAAGAACTACCATATCTTTTTTACCCTTTTTTAGATAACTACTCCAATCAGTTTTTTAATGTGCTTAACCCCCAAGTTTTTCTTTTTTCTTTTTTTCTTTCAAGAAACTATCCGTCGCATTTGGCCCATTAACCAGACGTGCACTGCATGTTGTTATATTGGACCAAAATATCTCTGCACCAATTTTCCTCAACTTCCAACTTTTTACCCCACTCTTATAAAGCTTCAATAAATTATCCAGTTTTCTTAACTAAATTTGACAAAGAAGATGAAAGGGTTGAAAGGGGATTTATAAAATTGGATAATATTTTTTTAAAAGAGGGATAAAAAGTTGGAAATTGTGGGGGAAATGAGCGCTAGGGTATTTTGGTCAAAATGACCACGTCCAGTGCAATGTTTGGTCAGTATGGCAAATGCGGCAAGGTAGTTTTCTCAAAGAAAAAAAAAAGACTGATTTTAGGGTTACCACTACAACAAAATGATTTTACACCGGCGAATTTACTCCGGCGTTTTGGTAGTAACGCCGGTGTAGAGCCCAGGCCATTAAACAGGGTATAATCCACCCCTTCTACTCCGGCGTTTCGTAAAAATGCCGCCGTAGAGTTGGGGAATTATATTCCTTCCTTACGAACCCAGACCCCGGCCCCCTCGATCTGTCTCTCTCTCACTCAATCCCTAATTTTTCCTCTCACTTCCGTGCGATCAGGAACCCAAGCCTCCCGGCCGTCGTCGTCCTCCACCATCGTCGCCCTCCGCCTTCCGTCGCCGTGCCCCCCGTCCCCCCTCCCCACGTCGCCTTGCCCTCTCTCTCACAAACCCTAGCCCCATTCACAAATCCACGCCCCGACTACGCCCCGAACCTTCCTACCCCGTCTCTCTCAGAAACCCTAGCCCCCCCAAGTCGTCGTTTCAGTCGCTCTCGCCGTTCCAGCGCCGTCTCTCTGATGATCATCATCTTCCTCCATCTTGCAAACCCTAGGTATGAATTTGAGAATTTGGGAATTTGTTAATTTGTGAAGTATTGAATTTGTTAGTTTGTGAAGTATAGAATTTGAGATTTGGGGAAGTAGAGAATTTCAGAATTTGAAAAGGTGTTAATTTGTGAAGTATAGAATTTGGGAATTTGTTAATTTGAGAAATGAGAATTGTTTGCTAGTAGCTATTTGTGAAGTATCTAAGTACTGTTTTGTGAGAGTATTTTCTGTGCATGGTGGGCATTTTCCATGATTTGGTTGTTGTACACATATATGCAACTCCATGATTTGGTTATTATCTTAGACAATTCTGTGCCTCTTACTATATTTGATCACTCCTCCAATGGATTTGATTTTAAACGTTAGCTTGTCGTCAAACAAGGAATGGAGAAAAGTGAAAGACAATAGAAGGAAAAGGAAATTCTCCTACTGTTTGAGATGAAGAACACTTACATTATGCAATGACAATGATCTCATGCCATTCATTTTATTGAATGGAAATCGAACTGATTCTATTGTAAATTGGCTCCACAAATATCCAAAACAGAAAACTAAGAGGAAGAAAGAAAAGAAATAAGAGGAAAAAGAATTACACCATTTCATTTTCTTGCTTTGTGGGCTAATGTCTAGTTATGTCCATGATTCAAGAGTGTAGTTGTAATTGAAGGAATTAGCGCCACTTATATGCGCAAGTATATCTGAGGAGTTCAGTATATCTTCTTCTTCTTTCATTACCACCTACACATAGATAGAAGGAGCCATGCTTTTCTGATTAGTGATACAGTCACATATTTTTCACTAAATAAGGTGAGTTATGAGTCCGTTAAACTTTTTTTTTATGTCAGAGCGAGTAAAACAATTGTAAATTAACTTTATAAGGTCAACTTGTGAACTTCAGGAAGGTGCAATTGAACCACGTACTTGTTCCTCATCGTAATACTCATGACTATTGGAGGTTGGCCTGGTTGTTGTTTCTCCATGTTCATCATTCTTTGCAAATCTCCCTCTTACCCGAGGCCGACTATCAGCCAATGTTTTCCGACATGCGTACTGTTATATTTTGTTAATTAATTTGCACCCATTAGTAAGGGATGTTTTGTGGGTACAAATATCTCAAACAATAATAAGTATGTGAAATTCTGCACAAAATAATATATAAATCTCATGTGTCAGAATAAACACTTCTGTAAGAAATAATATGTTGCTCTCATCTGTGTCAGAGAGTAAACACTTCTATTGTGCAAATACCGCTACATCATGGACACGTGCTTCCAAACACAATCCTAAAATTTACAGTTTATCTAATATGTTGGTCTTAGGTCCTTCTCGAACACTTTGATAATCAACAAATTTCAGACACTTTTTTCACTTTTCTTATACAAGTGAACTTCTATTACTTGCTTATAAACTGTGGAGCTTCTCTATTTGTAGTCTAAACTATCTATAACTTATTAAGATTATATAGTCATAATTATAGTGTTGAAGGTCATTTGGGTTAAAGCAGTTCATAATTGTGGTATATCATACTGTATTATAAAATATTTTGCCATTGTTCCTATTTCTTACATTATACTAATTTGTTGTGTCGTGTGTCATACCATTATACTAAGTAGTGGTCCCTACCCTCGACCTTTCTAAAACTACTTCATTGATGTTATGTTTGATCTGTTTATAATGTGATCCAGATCCTTTTAATGATGAGGATAGTTGTCAAACCGTGAAACATATGGTATATCGTTTTCCCAGAATGCCGTATCTTATACCGTATAGTGTACCCTATCGTAAGATAAATTAACACATGTCTAAAAGTGAAACAGTCAATGATGCATCAATTTCTGTGATCATAATTCATCAAAATATATGTGTTAACAATCCATTCATAAAAATTTCTTAACACATTCAAAAAAAACTGTGCATACATTTATGATCCTTAATTTCTGACAACATAAATTAGATTTAAAAGCTGGGTAATGTATAACTTATTGTGTACTAGTACATAGAGTTGCATATGTGTATGAAACCATAGTGGGCATTTTCCATGATTTGGAAATTTTTTAATCTAAACTACATATACAATTATATGATGATGTCTAGATGAGTATCAGTTTCTAAGATTTCGAGTATCAGTTTCTAAGATAATGTTCATGCTTGTCTAGATGAGTATCAGTTTCTCATTGGTTTTAAGTGATGATGAGATGGATTATGTAACTGAAGTTGCATACTACGATTTACAGAGTTGTGACTAGTGATGAAATAATCCTGCTTGAACTTATGTTGTGGTTTCAATTGATGAAATATTTTGAACTCCATATTTTGGTTATGGATGTGATGAGATCACATTATTATGTTTCATTATGAGATTACAATTTGATGATATTATACTATTATGCCTCATTATGATTGAAGTATGAAGGAGGTATATAGTTCAGGTTACTGACGTTTGGAGTTAAAGGTGAATTTTTTAATCTAAACTTCATATACAATTATATCATGATGTCTAGATGAGTATCAGTTTCTAAGATAATGTTCATGCTTGTTGCTTGGGTTTGAAAATGAGATTGTTCTTTCTCATTGGGTTTAAGTGATGATGAGATGGATTATGTAACTGAAGTTGCATACTATGATTTACAGAGGAGTGACTAGTGATGAAATAATCCTGTTTGAACTTATGTTGTGGTTTCAATTGACAGCTATCTCATGAGTATTATAAAAGTATAAGTTTCATCTCAGTTAGTATCTTGACAGTAAAAATAATCTTTTTCACTCTTTGTAACTCAATATTTTGTACTCCATATTTTGGTTATGAATGTGGTGAGATCACATTATTATGTGTATGAGATTACAATTTGATGATATTATACTATTATGCTTCATTCATATATATTATAATGGGTCTCTTTTAGTTTTGCAATTGGATTTAATTAATAAGAGTGCTTATGTTTTTTTTTTTTTAATTTAATTTAAATTTTTAAAAATTTTTTTTTTTTTAAAAAAAAATATAGCTACACCGGCGTTTTTACAAGCGCCGGTGTAGCTTTCAGCAAAAAACTGGTGTTCTATACCGGCGTTTTAAACACGCCGGTGTAGGTAATAGCCCGGAAACGAAACCACACATTCACCGGCATTTTTATGGCCGCCGGTGTAGTTTTAACCTACACCGGCGGCCGTAAAAAATGCCGGTGAATGTCCCTTAGCTACAGCGACGCACGATTCAGCGACACTTGCACCGGCGATTTATAAAATGCCGGTGGTATCTACAGCAGTGTTTATAAATGCCGGTAAATGTGCAAAAAAACGCCGGTAAAGACTGTTAGTCTTGTAGTGTACACACATACACATTAAAGAAACTAGAAACATGCACATGTGATGCACGTTCTAATATTTAAAAAAAAAAAAAATAAACACTACGTTGTAGTCTGGCCTCGAACATGAGAACTCTCTTTACCCATCTTAGAATCTTACCATAGTCTTTACAAATTACCTTTATTGGCACCAATTTTTATTTTATATGGGTGGCTCTTTTATATATATTTATGTCGTAAATAAATTCGATCTTTGAGGATATTATGGTAACTGGCAAAATTTGTGTACGTGGATGGTTAATATAACTCCCGCTTAAAAATTAGTGGTGAGATTAGATAGTTGGATGTCTACAAATTACACAATCCCAACTCTCGCATTAGAGATCAGAGATTAGATATTGGAGATTAGAGATATTAGCCTATTAAAGTAGTTTTCTAAAAAAGATTGAAGAGATACGGTACTTTATTATAATTTAGCCATTATAAACTCCTCTGTATAATACCAACATCGTCATATAACTCGTTTCTATAATCAACATATTAACAGATCCCACTGTCCGAACAATACAGTTATAATGAGTTTTCTTGCCGTTGAAATATGTTTCTTGAAAGCCCGCTAAGTGTTCAACAAAATGTCTAAAGATTAGGACGTGAGTAATTAAGCTCGTTTGAAGAATTCTCTCTCTATCTTTCTCAAATATTGGATGGCGTATGATAATGGTAAAAATCGCAACAAATCTAGGCCGTACGATTTCAGTACAGATCTTAAAGTTTCTGTAGGCATATTAGTCTTAATGGGCCTCTTTAACAGGTTTGGGCATTCTTCAGGCTCCTCTACAGGACATGGGCCACTTTCAAGCCAATTAAAAGTGACAGATTATGCCCATTAATTAAGAGAGACACCCAGCCCATAAGAGTTGTTAGTCAAATCTCTTATCCCCAAATAAGAGAACTTATCTCTTAAGGGGGAGATTCGAATAGGAGATAAGGAATTTATAATCGATCTAATGGATTCATATCAATCTCCTGTACAGTTTCTCATGCCTATAAATACCCTCCCCCTACTCAGTCAGAAGGTAATCAACAATTTCTCTCTTAAACACTCTTTTCCTCTCTGGTTCTGACTTGAGCGTTGGAGGGTCTATCGCCAGGTCCACCCCTTGTGTTTTAGGCTTTTTGCAAGTCCATTATCCATGTCAGCAACCGTCAGATTCAGATCACTATGTTCACCGGCACTTTTTTGGGGCTTCACCGGCATTTATAAACGCCGGTGAATAACCTACCAGCGTTTGGAAAAGCGCCACAACAAGCGCCGGTGGAGCGCTGCCGGGGATTGTTCGGCGGCCTACACCGGCGCTTTTGAAAATGCCGGTGTTGGGATAATGTACCCCGGCGTGTAGAAAACGCCGTTGTATATATATATATATATATATATATATATATATATATATATAATTTTTTTATTTTTTTTTTATTTTTTGGGGTAAAATCGTCCTCGGCGTTTTGAAAAATGCCGGGGAAGGTAAACCTTTTTTTTTAAAAAAATTATTTTTCAAAAAAAAAAATATTTTTCAAAAAAAAAATTTTTTAAAAAATTAAAAAAAAAGTAAATCAATAGTGATTATTATTTTTACGGCATCTATATGAGACTATTTATATTCTAAACTTTCCTAGGATTTTCAAGTACCAAATTCCTTTGAAGAAGGAAGCATAAAATAGTGACTATAGAGGTCATAATACTGTTCTTTCTACTCCTCTCATCCACATTCCCCGATCACCATCTTCCACCACTTCCACCACTTCCACCATAAGTTCATAACCGGAAATGAGATCGATGTTCACCACCGTTTGCATCATAACTGACTTATAATCGCCTAAACAAGTCCACCCCACAAGAGAGACTCGATCGAGAACATTCTTGCTTCGGTTTATTGCAAGATGTCTTTAGAGTCTAGACATCCTGGAAAGAGAACTTTGTCACACCTAATATAAAGCATGGGTTATTGCAATTGCAAATGTTGTCCAGGCTAATAGTTTTAATTAGTCTCCAATTCAGGTTTTACACATAATTAGCTTTTTGTCTGGTTGGTGTCTCCACTCCATTGCTCTAAAAGCAGTGCCGTTTTGTCTCAACTGTTTTTCTATTACTGGCAATACTGTAGCATTATGATACATAGGGTCTTCATGTAATGCCCTGATTTTTCAATTTATGAAAAATTATTTATTTTTGCACGTAGTGTGCACGTACAATATTTTTGGTAAATATTTTCATCAAGATGAGTAAAGATATTCCAATTTGTGCTTTTAATTATTTTGTACAAAAGCCTTATTTTAATTAGATAAAAAGCCCTTTTTCTTAAAGCCCAAAATGTAATTTATTTATTTTATTTTAAAATAACTATTTTGGCCCATAAACTAAAGCCCATGGACTATATTTTTACACAACTTGTCATGTAGAATACAATCTAAAAGACTATTTTATTTTTATACAAAATTAAATGTACAATTTTGGGCCTAGTTGCATGCACGTGCACTACACGTACACGTGCAATATGCACTTTTCTTCATGGCCGATTGGGGACTTTTGGAGGGAACTCAAAATTTGAGTGGTGATCTTGGTGTGGTGGTTATTTGGATGTGGGTAGTTATTGCAACTCCTACTTTCATCTTGGCCCTCCATCTTACAACCAACCAATTGATCCTAGCCCTCCATTTCCTTTAACTTTTAGTATAAATACCCCCTCCCATGGCTAGTTATTTTGTTCTTAATATTCTCTTCCAAACCTATAGTCCAATAGCACTATCTAGTAGTAGTTTGTGAGTTAAAAGATTGAGAGTGTGTGAGTTTGTGCTTGCAACATCAAGGAGGAGAGGCCGGCTTTAGAAGTGTTCGGGTTGGCTAGGAGTGCTCGGGTCTTGCTAGTGTGCGTGTTCAAGGAGGTGCACTCGTGTTGCAAAGGACTTTTGTTGCAAATTGTGTTTGTTCTCTCCATACAATGTGGGTAAAATTTTCCCTATTTCTAAAGTAGGATTGCATGCTAGTTTAATTAGAAAAATTAAAGCATGAAAATGATTAAGAAGAGCACACTTTACTTGGGAAAAATGACTTCTTGAATGATTAAAATGTGGACATACAAATTATATGTGGTTCTATTATTTGAGTTGTATGTGGATTGATTAGAATCATGGACTGATTGATAGAAAATACATTCTTTTACCATCAAGAATTACACACAAAGTTAGTAGCTTGATTATACCCTTTTTCATGTGTTAAATAGATCCTTTGTGTTGATATGGGCATGAATAAATTAAAATATGAGTTGTATGTTAGATAAATGATTAAAGTCAGAACATTAATGTGAAATTTATTGATAAAAAGACTAGATTGCTAAATGCGAAGAAATGTCGAACAAAATGAGTAATGTAGTGTTATAATCTAGTATTTGAATTAATGGTATGAAAATATGTTTAAATTGTTGAAAAAAATTATTTTTTCATACTGGTATGTAAATTGGACAAGAATTTATTAATTTGGAGTTATACAGTATTTTTCATGAAGATCAAATGAAATTGGGACTAGTTAAACATCGAAATGTTCTAAAGAACAGAGAGCACGGGTTAAATGAATATGAACTTATAATGTGACAACCTGAGCACGTAGCTCAAGTGGTCAGAGAGCACAGTTGGCTTCTCTGTGGTGAGTGGTTCGAATCCCGTGAGAAGCATTGTTTTGTTTGTTTTTTTTAAAAACAAGTTAACAGCGGGCCGAGAGCATTTAATGCTTTCAGCCACGCTTTATATCGGTGGCACAGTTCGGTCTGTTGGCTTGTGCTGTCGGCTGTGACTCAGGGGAGCCGGGTTCAATTCTTGCTATCAGCAAGAATGAAAAAAATATTTTTTTTGGATTTTAAGTGTCCAAAAATTATGAAAAAAATATGGTTATTCTCCTTAAAATATAAGGGACTTTATAAAAATGATTTGGGGATTATTTGAATGAAATAAACTATGATTTGTGAATAAAAGGCATAAATAGAACTATGGTTCTATATAAATACCCTATGAAAAATTATGACTTACAAGAATAGATTGAAATGAAGTATTAGAAGATGATTTGGCAAAAGAAACTTTATTGTGTGACATAATGCAATTTATTCTCACTTGAGAATAATGTGAAAAAATATGAAGTGTGAATATTTGTTAGTGATGTAAATTTCCAAGTGAAAGTTGATAATTGATGAAGCATATGAATTCATGTATAGTCATGGACTATTGAACAAGTTAGAAATCATGATTTGAAAAGAGAATATACATTTGAGTATGATAACTCAACATGGGAATTTATGAGTCGGAAATGCTCATTTTGGAAATTGTGAATTGAAAATTGAAACAAAAGAGTAGCTAAGTCTCCCCCGGCATTGGAAATGAAATGGAATGAAATGTTGAAATGAAAGACCAAGGTTGGTCATGTTGAAATGAATGAATAAGTCCGGTTTAGTGGAGAGGCTAACTCTAGAGCTTTGATTTTTTGTTCATGATTCTAATAAAAACTAAGGATTAGCGCATAGTGAAGATGTGATGAAAGTGAGAGAAAAACACGAGTATGAGAACTAGGGTTTACGGTGCGGGTGTGTGAGCCACAGAATGCATGCTTGATGAGTCAAGACATGGCGTGGGCACAGCTCAGAATGATCGGACTCTAGCCACGCTTGTGGGATGTTTGGTGACTGCAAGAGGATCGTGTGCCATGAAGGAGGCTGAATTGCCACAGAATGCATGCTTGATGAGTCAAGACATGGCGTGGGATCCCCTCCAGGTTTTCTGTACACGAGCTTGTACTCATAGATCATCTAGGATACTCACCGTAATTATAGTAGTAGGTTAAGGCTTGGCGAGGGATTGAACCATACAAAGATGAAGAACGATTAAGAGGCTTGCCCTCGAACCTATGTAGTATGGGATGCATAGAATCCGAACAAGTGTGCATTAGTGTCATGTAACATAAATAAATGCATTAAGGACTAAGTGCACAATCACAACACGACATCAATAGGATAGTCCCTTTAGGTTGATTTGTGACAAGTTTGTGTTTGCTAAATATGGAAAATTAAGTTATACTATTTCCGGCATAGAGAGGATGGCCGTGTATAATGATCGTCGGTTGAATAAACTGACGTACCCACAGTCTTATATGCAGATAAATGGCTTGATAAAGATTAAAGAGGAACAAATGCTTAAAGATTACTCGATGTTGTTGCATACTTGTTTTCATTGTTGTAAAATTTTTACTTCCGCTGTGCAATGTAAAATGTAATATTGATGTAAACTCTGATGTTAAGTGAAAAGTTTAAATTTCCTTGTAAAATTGTACTAAAAGAAGCGGAAAGATCTTGTAGAACATCTCGAATTCAGTGTATTTGGGATTCGGGGCGTTACACTTCATATACTAAGTTGTACACTGCTTTAGGGGCGATTCCAGTTACACTACATAGTTCACCCATCTGCCAATATTGGGTTAATTTAACGGAACTCTTCTAATGAAGTAATGAACCATGAAGAATTTTTCTCCGATTGATTATATTGTATATACTTCCATGAACAGATTCAAAAATTATTTCAGATATCATATAATAATGAGAAGATTCATTAATAGTAGATAGAATTCAACTCCCACTCTCTTCATGGTTAACTTCGGAACATGAAAACTCACTAAGAAAAACTGAACTTACCACCATTTGAAAATCTTTGGCCATCAATTGATATTTTTTTTTGTCCTCACCAAGACACTGCATCATAAAAACACAACATTAGAAAAATGTAGCTAAGATAATATGAAACATCATAGGAAATTTAAAAAACTGATCCACCAGTAATTAAATAAATAATACGATTAAAAAAATAATGTCAAAAACTACAAATATTGCATTTGATGGCAACTGATAAACAGGAACTGCATTCACCTAATTACATGGAAGAATGATCCAGGAGGATTCAGTACTATTGTTAGTTCACACTCAAATGATCAGCTCAAGCCATGATGAAAACTATTATATATACCTTCCAGAAAGTACCAAATATGCAGTATGCAAAACAGAAATGCTTGAATGTGACAAAGTGGCAATGAAATAATTATTGCAGCTAGTATAAGCATGCAAGGCAAAGTAAAAGGAATAATGTAAATATCATAATAGCATGGCTAACATGAACAATCAAGCCTAATTATTATGATGCACAAAAACAACTCAACATTGATGCACATGCCTAATTATTATGATGCACAAAAACAACTCAACACAGATGCACATGGAACTGAAACAACAATATCATCTAACTAAGATTCTTTTTTTACCATTAGAAGATTCGGTATAAATTTTTCACTTATAATTCATAAGGTAACCATTATGATGAGGGACCACACAGCACTGATTATTCATCTTTGCCTATTAAAATAGCATCTACAACAATACATATACGGACCACAAAAACCACTGATTCTTCTTCTATGCATATCGAATAGCATCTAAGACAACACCCAAACAAAAAAACATACACACCACAATAATACTAAAACCATCCAAAATCAGGCTTTTGCCATAAAATGCATCTTCACTAATTTCTCCTTTTGAATTTAATTGCTCCTATATGACCAAATCAAACCAGATGAAAGAGTGCTCGCATATACTATACTGAAATCACATTCGTATAAATATCTATGCAAAAATTAAATGATTAACTAACACTACCTATCTAAAATTAACCATAGAAATACATCAACATATATGAGAATGAGCTATATCAGTAACTTAAGCCGGCTAACATCCCAATTCACCAAAATCATCAGTTTCCAAATATTTTAGTATCTAAAAACCTCAAAACATCTCTCAAAATTTAAACTTTTCGACAAATCAATATCAACAAACCTGCGCTACATGAGGTCGGTGGGTCCTTCTGCAAATCCTTCAGTTCCTTCAAAATCCTTTTCGACGCCATCGCCAATCAACCAAATCCTAACCTGCAACCAAAAAAACCAAACCTCAACAACCAAACATATCCAAAAAACCCTAATCTAACCCCAAAACGACGATCAAACCCCAAAATAAACCCCAAATCGATCAAAAACCAAAACCCTAGAACAAACCCCAAAACCAACCGCGATGACGGCGCCGGAGAGAATACGCGAGAGCACGCCGGAGGAGATGAGCGTGGGGATCGCAGGATTTGGGTTGCGGCGATGGTCTAGGGTTTACAGGAGAGAGAGAGAAGCGGGATTTGGGTTTTGCCTTTGGGTTGCGTAAACAGGAGAGAAAGAGGCGAAGGATTAAAACAAGTTTATTAATCAGAAAGGTATAGTTTATTAATTAGAAAGGTATAGGTTAAGTATAGTATAACCCGGTGTTTCTTATCAAACGCCGGGGCACATATGACTACACTGGCGTTTCATAGAAAGCGCTGGGGAAATAAAGGTATTTATATTTCTAATTAATAATTTTCTTTCTTCCCCGGCGTTTCTCGAAAGCGCCGGGGTAACAACGCCGGTGTAGGCTTTGTTGTAGTGTTAAGAGAGACACCCAGCCCATAAGAGTTGTTAGTCAAATCTCTTATACCCAAATAAGAGAACTTATCTCTTAAGGGGGAGATTCGAATAAGAGATAAGGAATTTATAATCGATCTAATAGATTCATATCAATCTCCTGTACAGTTTCTCATGCCTATAAATACACCCCCCCCCCCACTCAGTCAGAAGGTAATCAACAATTTCTCTCTTAAACACTCCTTTTCTCTCTGGTTCTGACTTGAGCGTTGGAGGGTCTATCGCTAGGTCCACCCCCTGTGTTTTAGGCTTTTTGCAAGTCCATTATCCATGTCAGCAACCGTCATATTCAGATCACTATGTTCAAGCAATGATCCAGATCCACCCTCAGGAGATCTAACCACTTTTTACGGCAACGATCAAATGTCAGACCTTTAGTAGTTTCCATCAAATATAAACTCACTATCTGTTTGCTCTCACACCAAAATAAGCAGAAACAGATTGGAACCGTATGTGGAAAACTACAAAGATCGGACTTACCGCCATGCTACCAAGATTAAGAGGCAGAGCGGTGGGCTCAAGCCATCGCCAATTCCTCCTCAACAGCTAGATCCCCCCTTCCCCCCGACAGCCTAATCAAGCCCCCTTCAATAGCGAGGCACCTGTGGGCTCTCGACAAAGTCGTCATGAACAACAACCTATGCACGACCGTATCTTAATCCATAATGCTTCCACTGATTCAATGGCCTCACGAGGCCCTCGTAGGTAAAGAGATCTCTGCCAAATCATCAATGTCAGGCAACAAGGAACTAATCTACGGGTCTGTTTGGATGAGAGGCGCATCAAAACCGAGGCCTCCCGCTTAAAACGTTAGTTAAGCTGGAGAAGCAACTCTCCTCAAAGACAGAGATCAAGACATTCATTCTCTCACAGGAAGGCCCACAATAGAAAGAAGCCCGACTCACGAGAGTCAAAACCTACTTGAGAGAAACAAAGAGAAAGATGCCCCAGTCACTATGGACGAATTGGAAAAGTTCAAGCTTGACATCCTCTGGGCTATCCAAGATAGTCAAGACCAGGGTCAGTCCTCCGAAGAAGAATCTGGCGACTCAACTAAATCCAAGGGGAAGGACGACCAAGTCCTTTGCCATATCTGAGAGGTAGAAGATCGTCTAGAACAGATGGAGATGAGAGGAACCACTCCAGCAGGGGCCTACAGCCCCAGTCGACATCCTTTCAGCAAAACCATCCTCGATGCACCCATCCCAAAGGACTTCAAAGCTCCTCAATTCGAATCATACGATGGGAAATTTGATCCGACTGACCATATCGAGAGTTTCAAGACCCTCGGGATGGTCTACAATGCCACTGATGCGCTCATGTGTCGAACATTCCCTGCAACCTTGAAAGCATCTGCAAGGGAATGGTACTCCCGCCTCACTCCACGGTCAATATTTTTCTTCGACCATCTCGAGGAGCTCTTCATAGCGCACTTTGTTACCAGTCGTAAGGTTGAAAAAACAAGTGCCTCCATGTTGGAACTAAAGTAGAAGGATGGAGAAATGCGAAAGATTTCATGAAACGCTTCACGACCAAAGCAAGGTCGATTTCTTCCCTGGACTCATCAGTGGTGGCTGCAGCATTCCGCCACAACGTCACTAACAAAGACCTAAAAGTCTCCCCCATGAAGAAGCCTCCTAAAAATTACACTAAGCTCCTAGAAAGCAGTGACAAATATGTCAGGGTCGAGGAAGCTCTTTATCCTTAAGACAAGAACGATTCATCTTCCGGGAACAAACGGAAGAATACAAGCGGGGAATGACCTTGGAAATTTTAAAAAGATGACACAGGTCAATGCCATCCACCTATGGTACCACGCTTCGACAAGTTCTCAACGTAAGCGTGTCAGCCATCCTCATGGAAGTTGAGAATGACGAATAATCCACCCTCCACCCATGATGTCTACAGCTAGCAAGAAAAGAGACAAAAATAAGTGGTGCACATTTCACAGACATCATGGACACATTACTGACAACTGTCAAGCCCTCAAAGATGAACTTGAAGGCCTAATCGGCCGGGGCTATCTCTCTCAATTTTTCCAACAAAACAATAATGCCGAAATTCCTCCAGCACGGGGGGATAATAAGCATCGAGAGAGACCCTCCAAATCACAAGACTCAGAACACATGGTCATTCTTCACTCTATTCACGGAGGTCTAGTAGAAGGAGATTCCAACTCCTCCTACAAAACATTTGTCAGGGAAGTAAACTCAGTACATAACATCCTGTCTACCAAGAGAACTAGGGTCCCGATATCTTTCTCCATCAAGGATTTAGAAGGTGTCCGAACACCTCATTGCCACACATTGGTGATGTAACGCCCCGTACCCAACTCGTACGTACACAAATAAATTCTAATCCACTGTCCATCACAGGCTGACCTCACAAAAGGTGTCCGGACTATTCGGTACCTCTTGATCATAGGCAAACTCTATTTATACATTTTCTCTCTCACACACTTGGGCGATGTGGGACTAAACCCCTCACCACAAGCCAAGTCACCCCCATGCACACAGCCACTTCCACTCTTTCTTCTCTTTCTTTCATTTCATTTAATGCCCATTATTTTCCTAAGCCCCATACTCTTTTCTATAAGCCTCTTTATTTATCCAATTAATCTACAGCCCATATAATTTCCTATAGGCCCTACTCCAATATCTCTTAATATTTTTCTTAATATTCTCCAATAAATCTGTGGTGCTATATTCACCACCTCTTAAGAATTCAACGTCCTCGCTGAATACGGGACGTGCAATCTTTAGCACATGATCACATTTCTAGTCCAATGTAGACTGTACCCTGCTCAACTTTTAGTGTAATTGTAATATCCCGGATGGATATTACATTGTATAAATTATTATTTTATTATTATTTTATTGTTAATTGTTTTAATTCCAGAATCGAAATATTTTGGTGGTTGTCACCCAGTTTTGTTCATAAACATTATCTGTACACATATACCAGTCAGTATACATCCGTATTGTATCAAATTGGTACCGTGATCTTCCAAACTAATAATAAAATTTATTTTATTATTATTTCCGAAATTAAATTATTTTTATACGAATTATGTGGAGATTTGCGGTATACATATATATACATACACATGTGTGTTATAGCAAATTTGTACATTGTGCAAATTAGGTGGTGTGTGTATTTTGGACAAAATATTTGTCTTTGTCATGACAAATGACTAAGTTGGGATTAGGAGGATTAAGCTAGGGTTTAGTATGCATAAGAGATTAAGGAAACTTCTTCTAGAAACCTTATCTCTTCCACCATGCCTCCACCTTACCCTAACACCATACCTCCACCTCACCCTTGCCATCCCCTAGTACATGGGTCGGATTGTAACCCTAGGGGGTTTTGTGCAAAAAATGTGTGTGCAATTTTGCACTCTCCACCTTCTCCTCCACCTATAAATACCCCCTCCCTTCATCACTTGTCTCACTTTTACAAAGACAAAAAGAAAAGAAAGAAAAAGAAAGAGAGAAAGACTAATAGGAAAGTTTTTCATTGTAGGTTTCCATAGGAGTTTTTCTAAGAGCTTAGGGGAAGGAGAAGGTGTGCTAGCTAGTTCTTCCTTCAAGAAAGTTTAAGGTGGGGGATCTCCATTTCTTTTGTTTTCCTTTGTTGATGTTGTTTTCTTGTGTGTTATTTTTGGTTCTTTTGTGGGATTGTTGGTTGTGTTGTTGCTTTTGTGGGTGTAGTTTGTGTTAAACAAATTGGAACTAAAATTTGTTGGGATAAAAGGATGGTAGAACCTAAGAACATAAAGATTGACTCTTTTTGTTGTTGTAATTGTTGTTCTTGTTGTTATTTTGGACTAAGGAACATAAAAATATGGTGACTTGTGTATACACCCATTTTGGATTGTAGGACTTGACATGGGACTCATACATATATGCATATGAATATTGTGTACATACCCATTTGGGATGTAGAACTAAATAAGAACTTGGCACAAGCATATGATTTTTGCACATAGAACTAATTACTACCCATTTTGGGGTTGTGGACTATTAAAAATAAGTCTTTCTTTGGTTTTTGCTCTCTACTTTGATAATTAACAAAACCTTGTTAACTCTTAGTCAATAAAGAGATACTTTGTTGTATGTAGGAACTAAGTGGTTAAAGAAAGAAATTTTATGTAGGGCTTGTAAATTATAAAGAAAGTAGATTTTTGTAGTATTGTAGTTTATAAAGTTGGATTCTTTTTGTAATGTTTTAGGACTTATAATTCATAAAGATAAGAAGTCTTGTTTTAGCTAGTTAAGATCATGCTTAAGTAGTAGTAGATGTTATATATAAGTAAGGGTTATGTTGAAGTAGTAAATAGACATTCTTGCTTTAAATTGTAGTAGATATCCATGGTTAAATAGTTGTAGGTAAATGTTTTAGGAAGTCCATGTTTTAATGTCTACCATGTTGTAGGAAAGCTATGTTTTAATGCCTACCATGTTGTAGGAAATCTATGTTTATGTTGCCTCCCATGTTGTAGGAGAGCTAAGTTATATTGACTATCATGTAGTAAGAACCCATGTTTGTGTTGTATTCATGCTAGAATTGTTATAGGTTGATGTTATGTTATGCACCATGTTTAGATTGTTGCAACATTTAAGACTTGCTTTCATAAAGAGAAGTAGTCTTTATAATAACTAGAAAAGACCCATGCTTGAGTTTATCCATGCTTAAGTTGTCTAATTTATTGTAGGAACTCATGCTATGTTGTAGATCATGCTTAGTTTATTGTAGGATAAATTGTAGCATCCATGCTTAAGTTGTCTAATTTATTGTAGGAACTCATTCTATGTTGTAGATCATGCTTAGTTTATTGTAGGATAAATTGTAGCATCCATGCATAAGTTGTCTAATTTATTGTAGGAACTCAGGCTATGTTGTAGATCATGCTTAGTTTATTGTAGGATAAATTGTAGCATCCATGCTTAAGTTGTCTAATTTATTGTAGGAACTCAGCTTTGTTGTAGATCATGCTTAGTTTATTGTAGGATAAATTGTAGCATCCATGCTTAAGTTGTCTAATTCATTGTAGGAACTCATACTATGTTGTAGACCATGCTTATTTGTTGTAGGATAAGCGGTAGTATCCATGCTAGGTTAAAAGTATTGTAGGTTAATGCCTACGTTCAAAACCATGCTTAGATCATTGTAGATTAACATACCATGCTAAGGTTGTTGTAAGAAAGTACAACCCATGCTTAGGTTGTTGTAGAAAAATTATATACCATGTTAGATCATTGTAGAATTGGTACTCATGCTTTCTACTATGCCTAAATTGTTGTAGGATAAGGTAGAAAAGAAACTCTTACCTACATTGTATACCATGCCTAAAGTAGTAGAAGATATCCATGCTTAGTTGTAGCAATTTTCCATGTTTAATAAGCACCCATGCTTAGGAATGTTGTAGACTCATGCTAAGTACATATCCATGCTTAGATTGTTGTTGGATTTATGTTTAAATTACCTACCATGCTTAGGAATGTTGTAGACTCTGTTGATTCTTGATTTTGATGATCACAACACACTGCACATGTATCTATGCTAAACTTGCAGGTGCTATACACAAAGGACTTACTACTTTACAGTTGAACAAATGATCAAGCATAAAAGCTCCAGATAAAAGACAATGGCCAAAGCTTCACTCAAGACTCAAGACTCAAGCTCAAATGTGTCAAATTTTCATGTCTTGTAAACATTGTATTTTTACTTTTGTTGAGACTTAGTATGATTGTAAAGCCTTGTCACACACATACACTCACTATTTTATAATGTGTGTTCTTTCAAAAACATCAAAAAAAAAGAGTCAAAACAGTTTGAAATAATTTAACTGTTGAGTACCAGTCGACTGATACCTCTGGCAGTCGACTGACAGTACAAAACTGTTTAAATTTATTCAAACTCTGACCAGTCGACTCATTATGGCAACCCAGTCGACTGTTCGAGTGCTTTTGACCATTTTCTGTTTTCAAAATCGAATTTTCAAAATCAAATGCTTTAAGATCCGTTGGTTGATAGTTGGAATAACTGTCTCCCAACGTCCAGGAGATCTAACTCTATAAATAAAGTTCAAATCTCACTGAAAAGATTTTACAACATACTTTCTAATATCCAAGCATTCTTTGAGAAATTCTAAGTGAAAAGTGAGAAAAAGCTTTCAAGTTTAAATTCCCTGGTTCTCTACACTCAGTCCAGTATAACAACGATTTCGTTCTGGACTGGGTATAGAAGTCGACCTTGTTTTTAGCCAACTGCAACAACACAATACACCAACAAGGCTATATGTTGACTGTAAAGTTTTTCTTGTTTCTTTTGCTCTCGGTTGGAGAGTTAGACTCTAGGGTGTAGAGTCGGTTTGTTTCACTCTTGGTAGTAGAGTGGGTCTGCTTTTTCTGGTTGAGAGAAAGGACTACGGGTTAAACAAGGTTGTTGTCTTAACGCCGTAGGGTATTCTTGTAAACTTGTTTTTTCAAGAATAGTGGAAATCTCAAGTGGGTTGCTTGGGGACTGGATGTAGATCGGGAGGACCGAACCAGGATATATCTTGTGTACTCTGTGATTGGTTGTCTTGATCTTGCATTTACTTTTTGTTTACTTAAGTTCTGTGAAACTTGTATAGACAGTCGACTCCTTGCACTATCAGTCGACTGATCAGTCTCGTATAAGTTGTACATTTACTGTGTCTTCAGTTGCCTGTCTCATCTTTAAGTCGACTGCACAGAGTTGTTATATTTTACTTTTATTTGGTCATATCAGTCGACTGGTTCACAACTAAGTCGACTGCACCGAAGAAAATTTTATTTATTCCGCAGTATTTTTAATTAACACTATTCACCCCCCTAGTGTTTGTTGCTTCGCCTACAGGATCCAACACTTGGTATCAGAGCACGGTTACAGGCTATGGCAACTACTTCAAATGCTAATCAATACAATGAAGGCCAATCTACACAACGGCCACCGCTATTTGATAGAACGAACTACAATTATTGGAAGTGCAGAATGAGAATCTATCTCCAATCAATCAACTACGAAATATGGCACATGACGAAGACGGAATTCACTGCCCCTACCATTCCATATGCACAATGGAATGATGATCAAAAGAACCAAACTATGAACAATGCCAAAGCAATGAATGCATTATTTTGTGCACTCACAAAGGAAGAGTTCAACCGTGTATCAAATGCTACAACCGCACATCAAATCTGGCATACACTCGAGGTAACACATGAAGGGACAAATAAAGTTAAGGAGTCTAAAATCTCTGTTCTTGTTCATAGGTTTGAGATGTTCCGAATGAAGGACAATGAAACCGTATCCGAGATGATCACCAGATTTACTGATATTACAAACTCTCTTGTGGCACTTGGAAAGACTTACAGTCAAGCAGAGATGGTTAGAAAAGTCCTACGTGCACTCACTCTAGAATGGGAAAAGAAGACCACGGCAATAGAAGAAGCAAATGATTTGTCACAACTTTCACTTGAGAATCTTGTGGGAAATCTCATGGCATACGAGGTTCAACTTGAAGATCGAAAGAAGGATGCAGAATCACACCAAGCAAAGAAGAAATCATTGGCTTTTAAAGCCATGACAGATTCAGAAGATGGGAAAGAAGATGAAGAGGAGATAGCAATGTTCACTCGACGATTCAAAAAATTCTTAAAGAAGGGTAAGTTTAATTCTAAAAATAGAGATTCTAATGACCCTCCTACTTGTTTCAGGTGCAATAAAACAGATCATATGAAGAAGGATTGTCCCCTAGAAAATGCAAAGAACAAGGGAAAACCATCAAACTTCAAGAAGGACAAATATTCAAAGAATAAGTTTGCCAAGAACAAGAAGGCCTATCAAGCAACATGAGATGATAGTGATTCCTCTTCCGAAGAAGAAACGGATGAAAACAATGAAGTGGCAAACATGTGCTTCATGGCTTCACAAGATCATGTAAGTAATGATTTCGAATCAGAAGATTTACTTGATGCTTTTAATGAAATATTTCAAGAATTGAAAAAGGAAAAGATTAGAGTTAAGAGTCTAGAGAAAGTTAATCAAACACTTTCTCAAGAAAATCTTAACCTTGATAAGGAAGTGAAATCTTTAAATTCTCGCATTGCAAGTCTAGATACTGATCTTGAATCTCTCAAAAAGAATTATGAAGAGATATCAAAGAACGTATCTAAATTTAACAAAGACAAAGAGAATTTAAATGATGTCCTTCATCATCAAGTAAAATTTAGTCAAAAATACGGTCTTGGTTTCAAAAATTCTTCTATAAAAGAATCTTCTGCTAAAAACACCAGTAGAAACAAATCAGCATCTATTTCTAGTGTTACACACAAATTATATGAATTTTTTGAAAAGTCTAAGGCTGTAAATTCTAGTGATAAAAGCAAATCTGACATTCGGTTAAGTCGACTAAACCCATCTATCAGTCGTCTGTCCAGGGGAATTGAATCTTATTCAACAAGATCAAAACCTCATATAAGTCGACCTAGTGTACCATCAAGTCGACTGACTCACACTATAAGTCGACTGAAGGACACTGTCAAGTCGACTGGACAGAACAAGTTTGTATGGGATCCAGTCAGCTTAAATCAGAATGATAGAATTGCGTATATTACTTCATATGTATTAAATGTGTGTAATTCTATTAATTATATTCCTACTTATGGAGGAAGATCAAACTCTTCATGGGTTTGGTTTCCCCAAAACTAATATGTTTTGGACCCAATAAAAAGGGTACCATATTTACCTTGAATTTTTTATAGGTACCCAAGAAAGATCGCTGGATACTAGACAGCGGGTGTTCAAAACATATAACAGGACATGCCAACCTTCTATCCACCATTCAAAGCATAGATGGAGGAACTGTCACCTTTGGTGATAACAATAAAGGCAAAGTCATAGGTATCGGCATGGTCGGTAAAACTTCTAACCCAACCATAGAAAATGTATTATTAGTTAGTGGTTTAAAGCATAATCTATTAAGTATTAGTCAATTGTGTGATAAAGGATATAAAATAGTATTTGAAAAAGATGCATGTTTGATTTATGACTCTACTATGCAAAATATTATCTTTCAAGGTTTTCGTAAAAATAATATTTATGAATTGTGTTTGAATGCAATTGAATTTTCGAATGATTTTTGTTTAATAGCCTCTAACAATGAATCTTGGCTATGGCATAGAAGTTTTGGCAGTCCTTTAACTAAGTTTTGGCAGTCCTTTATCTACGTTATACTTAGATAATTTTGAGAGATTCTTCATGTGTAGTTAAAGGACTGCCAAAACTATCCTTTAAAAAGGATAAGTTATGTGATGCATGTCAACTAGGAAAACAAATCAAATCCACTTTTAAAACAAAAGAAGTAATTTCTACTAGTAGGTCGCTCGAATTAATTCATATGGATTTATTTGGCCCTGCTAGAGTTGCTTCTTTAAATAAAAGTAGATATGTATTTGTTTTAGTAGATGATTTTTCAAGATTCACTTGGACATTCTTTTTAAAACATAAAAATGATGTTTTTGATGAATTTGCAAATTTTTGTAAACGTATTCAAAATCAAAGATCTCTAACCATAGTCACGATTAGAAGTGATCATGGTGGAGAATTTGAGAATGAAACATTTACAGAATATTGCAACAAGAATGGTATAACACATTCATTTGCATTTCCTAGAGCTTCACCACAAAATGGAGTGATTGAAAGGAAGAATAGAACTTTGCAAGAATGTGCACGTACCATGCTTGTTGAAAGCAATTTATCAAAGCACTTTTGGGCTGAAGCTGTTGCTACAGCTTGTTATGTTTTATATAGGATTCTTATAAGACCTAAGCTAAAGAAGACTTGTTATGAGTTGTTTTATAACAAAATTCCTAAAGTCTCTTACTTTAAGATATTTGGTTGTAAGTGTTTTATTCTGAACACAAAAGATAATTTAGACAAATTTGATCCTAGATCTAATGAGGGTATCTTTTTAGGATACTCAAATAGGAGTAAAGCATATAGAATTTTCAATAAGTCTACAATGACTATTGAAGAGTCAATGCATGTTACATTCGATGAATCTCTGCCTTCATCAACTTTAAATAAAGATGATGAAACTGATTCATCACCTTTAAATAATGTGATTAAATCTTTAGAACAAACTAGTCTGGCTGATAAGTCGACTGATAAGGACTTCCAGTCGACTGATGTAAAGCAGTCGACTGAAGAACCTGTCAAGTCGACTGATCCTATTGTGATATCTTCAACTTTACCAAATCTTTTGTTGAAGTTAAAGATCATCCTCATGACTTAATAATTGGTGACATCTCCCATGGTATTCAGACACGTTCACATGTTAATATGATTTCTCATACAGCATTCTTGTCGGATTTTGAACCGAAAAATATACAAGAAGCTTGTGAGAATGAATTTTGGATGAATGCCATACAAGATGAATTAAACCAATTTATAAGGAATGATGTATGGAATTTAGTTCCACGACCTCCTGATCAGACTATTATTGGTACCAAATGGGTATTTAAAAATAAGTTAGATGAATCAGGACAAGTTGTAAGGAACAAGGCTAGATTAGTTGCTCAAGCGTATAATCAAGAAGAAGGTATAGATTTTGATGAAACATATGCTCCTGTTGCTAGACTAGAATCAATTCGTATTTTATTATCTTTTGCTTGTTTCATGAATTTTATACTTTATCAAATGGATGTTAAAAGTTCTTTCCTTAATGAGTTTATTAAAGAAAATGTTTATGTTAAACAACCACCAGGTTTTGAACATGAACAATTTCCAGATCATGTTTATAAATTGAAAAAGGCTTTATACGGTCTTAAACAAGCACCTCGTGCTTGGTATGATCGTCTGAAAACTTTTCTTTCAGAAACAGGATTTGAAATAGGTAAAGTAAACACTACATTGTTTATTAAGAGAGTTAAGAATGATATCTTAATCATACAAATATATGTTGATGATATAATTTTTGGTTCTACTAATAATAATCTATGTCAAGAGTTTGCTAATACCATGAAAAACGAGTTTGAGATGAGTCACATGGGTGAACTCAATTATTTCCTTGGACTTCAAATTAAGCAGTCCTCAAATGGCATATTTATTAATCAAAGAAAATATGCAAAGGAATTACTCAAACGTTTTAACATGGATAGTACTAGTAGTAAATCCACACCTATGGCTACTACTACTAATCTTGACAAAGATATATTAGGTAAGAGTGTTGATCAAAAACTCTATCGAGGTATGATTGGTTCACTCTTATATATTACCGCAAGTAGACCAGATATTATGTTCAGCGTATGTTTATGTGCTAGATATCAATCTAGTCCTAAAGAGTCTCATTTAAAAGCAGTGAAACGAATTTTAAGATACATTAAAGGCACATCTGAATATGGTTTATTTTATCCACGCACCGATAATTTTTAACTTCTGTCATATAGCGATGCTGAATTTGCTGGAAGTAAAACTGATCGCAAGAGCACTAGTGGTACATGTCACTTTTTGGGACATTCACTAGTTTCTTGGTGCAGTAAAAAGTAAAATTTCGTATCCCTATCAACTACAGAAGCTGAGTATATCGCTGCAAGTTTGGCATGTGCACAAATCTTGTGGATGAAACAAACTTTATTAGATTATGGTATTTTATTTGAAAAACCTTCAATATGTGTGATAATACCAGTGCAATTAATCTATCTAAAAATTCGATTCAACATTCACGTACGAAGCATATTGATATTCGACATCATTTTCTACGTGATCATGTTTTAAAAGGAGATATATCTTTAGACTTTATCTCTACTGATAAACAAGTAGCAGACATCTTTACCAAACCCCTTAAAGAAGATACTTTTATTAATTTAAGAAGAGAACTAGGAATATGTGATTTTATTGACATTTGTTGAAAATCGTTTCTGTTAAGTCGACTGTCTTTTGAGTAAGTCGACTGTACTGTATTTTAATATATATCTATTTTGTTCTCTGACCAGTCGCCTGATCCGTATTCCAGTCGACTGATCAGCAGATATAACAATTTAGTCTCTTCTCGACTAAGTCGACTGATATACCCTACCAGTCGACTGTCGCGAGTTCAAATGTCTTCAGCGACGATTCATCACAGCTTTTGAGATAAAAATCTCATCTTTTTTTGACCCGTGACCTCTTATAATAGCCGTTGATCTCTATTCTCTCAATCTCAGCCTTCTATCTTCGGTTAAAAACCCCTTTTCACTGCCCCCTTCTTCACTTTTACCGATCTCAATTTTTCCCCAAATCTCAAAACCCTAATCTGAGAAGAAGGTGTAGTCGACTCATCTGGCTGCTGTTGCTCGAATCAGTGCTGCTCTTTCTCTCTTTCTTTGGTAAAATCCCTTCTACTCCTTTTGTTATGGCTCCTAAACGATCTAAGAGATCTCATAAGGCTAGCTCCTCTCAAGATTACTCACAATACTTGTTGAGTCCGGATCTTTTAGAACGTTGGTTCTTGATGTGTAGCATTACTATATTTCCGGGTCGTTTTGTTAACTTTGATGATTTGGATAGGTTTAATCTTGTACCCCTATTCCAAAATTGTAGCCTCTATGAATATCTTTCTCTTGTTAATCAACCCGACTATTACCCACAACTAATTTATCACTTTTATACGAACATGAGAGTTGTCCAATTAAGAGATGAAAATGTTGTGATTCGTTCTTCAGTTAAAAATACCAAGATAACTCTCACACCCGAGCGGATCAATCAAGTAATGTGTATCAAGGACCCCCAATGACAAGCAAAAATATAACTCCTGTTGCAAAACTAGTTGCTAGAATACTTGCTTATAACATTCTTCCCAAAAGAGAAAGTTATGATCAGTATTCGCTGGAATTGCAACAAGCTGTTTATGCCATTTTTGGTAAAATAGCTATTAATTGGGGTCGTGTTATTTTCTCTAAGCTTCAACAGCATCATGTTCATTTTCTACCCTTTGGAGGTCTCCTAACCAGGGTCTTTACAGCTTATGATATTGATCTCGATTCCGAGACCAATGTTGTTAAGCAGTATGAATGCTTTGATCGTGCTAGTTTAGCACGTATGAAGCTTCTTGATCCTACTCCTAGTACAACCTCTAGGTTTCCTCCACTCTCTCAAGTTCCTTTGGCTTCTACTGCTAGACCTTCTAGACCTTCTGCCTCTTCTAGTTCATCCCTTCCTCATGCTAACTATGAAGATCCAGCATCTCTTTATGAATGTGTCAATTACCTTATGAAACATTCAGAGACTGTTGATTCTCAGATTCACACCCTTGATTCCAAAATTGATCATCTAACCGATCTTTTCACTTCCCAATTTCCTCCTCCTTCTCATGCTGCCGATGAAGACTCAGACGAGGACAATTGAAGACTTTATTTTTCACTATTATGTAATTTTCTATTTATGTATGAGACATTTCTTAGTTAGTTATGTGTTCTTTAATGCAAAAGACTGTTTATTTTGTGTTTTTTGTTGATGACAAAGGGGGAGAGATATCCTCTTATTTATTCAAATGTTTATGTATGTGTTTTCTGTGTTTGGTTATATTTCTGTGTATTGAAGTGTTTCTCTGGTCAGTCGACTAGCTACAAGCATATCAGTCGACTGAGGTTATTGCATCTGTGATTCTACTATGTATGTTTATTTTTGTCTGATCAGTCACCTGATCTATTGTTAAGTCGACTAATACATATTTTATGATACATTTTTTTCTGTATGCATGATGTATTTTTAATAGGGGGAGCATATCATTACTATGCTTGTACATCTTTTATTATTATCAGCTATTGTGTTGTTATCATCAAAAAGGGGGAGAATGTTGATTCTTGATTTTGATGGTCACAACACACTGCACATGAATCTATGCTAAACTTGTAGGTGCTATACACAAAGGACTTACTACTTTACAGCTGAACAAATGATCAAGCATAAAAGCTCCAGATAAAAGACAATGGCCAAAGCTTCACTCAAGACTCAAGACTCAAGCTCAAATGTGTCAAATTGTCATGTCTTGTAAACAATGTATTTTTACTTTTGTTGAGTCTTAGTATGATTGTAAAGCCTTGTCGCACACACATACACTCACTATTTTATAATGTGTGTTCTTTCAAAAACATCAAAAAAAAAAGAGTCAAAACAGTTTGAAATAATTTAACTGTTGAGTACCAGTCGACTGATACCTCTGGCAGTCGACTGACAGTACAAAACTGTTTAAATTTATTCAAACTCTGACCAGTCGACTCATTATGGCAACCTAGTCGACTGTTCGAGTGCTTTTGACCGTTTTCTGTTTTCAAAATCGAATTTTCAAAATCAAATGCTTTAAGATCCGTTAGTTGACAGTTGGAATAACTGTCTCCCAACGTCCAGGAGATCTAACTCTATAAATAGAGTTTAGATCTCACTGAAAAGATTTTACAACATACTTTCTAATATCTGAGCATTCTTTGAGAAATTCTAAGTGAAAAAGTGAGAAAAAGCTTTCAAGTTTAAATTCCCTGGTTTTCTACACTCAGTCCAGTATAACAACGATTTCGTTCTGGACTGGGTATAGAAGTCGACCTTGTTTTTAGCCAAGTGCAACAACACAATACACCAACAAGCCTATAGGTTGACTGTAAAGTTTTTCTTGTTTCTTTTGCTCTCGGTTGGAGAGTTAGACTCTAGGGTGTAGAGTCGGTTTGTTTCACTCTTGGTAGTAGAGTGGGTCTGCTTTCTCTGGTTGAGAGAAAGGACTACGGGTTAGACAAGGTTGTTGTCTTAACGCCGTAGGGTATTCTTGTAAACTTGTTTTTTCAAGAATAGTGGAAATCTCAAGTGGGTTGCTTGGGGACTGGATGTAGGTCAGGAGGACCGAACCAGGATATATCTTGTGTACTCTGTGATTGGTTGTCTTGATCTTGCATTTACTTTTTGTTTACTTAAGTTCTGTGAAACTTGTCTAGACAGTCGACTCCTTGCACTATCAGTCGACTGATCAGTCTCGTATAAGTTGTACATTTACTGTGTCTTCAGTCGCCTGTCTCATCTTTAAGTCGACTGCACAGAGTTGTTATATTTTACTTTTATTTGGTCATATCAGTCGACTGGTTCACAACTAAGTCGACTGCACCGAAGAAAATTTTATTTATTCCGCAGTATTTTTAATTAACACTATTCACCCCCCCCTCTAGTGTTTGTTGCTTCGCCTACAGGATCCAACAGACTCATGCTAAGTACATATCCATGCTTAAATTGTTGTAGAATTTATGTTTAAATTACCTACCATGCTTAGGAATATTGTAAACTCATGCTAAGTATATATCCATGCTTAGATTGTTGTAGGATTTATGTTTAAATTACCTACCATGCTTAGGAATGTTGTAGACTCATGCTAAGTATATATCCATGCTTAGATTGTTGTAGGATTAATGTTTAATTACCTACCATGCTTAGATTGTTATAGATTAATGTTGAGTATAATATCATTCTTAGGAATGTTGTAGATTCATTCTATGTCATATACCATGCTTAGGAATGTGTAGGATTGATGTTTAAATTACTTACCATGCCTAAGATTATTGTAGGAATGCTTAAGTAGTATGCCATGCTTAAAGATCGTTGTAGGTTCCTACCATGCGCAAGATTGTTGAAGAATGATGTTAAAAGTGGTATACCATGCTAATTATTGTAGGATTAAAGTAGTAAGGAAAATCATATCTTGTTGTATACCATGCTAAATTATTAGTACTCATGGTAAGTTGTAGCAATTAACCATGCTTAATGTAGTAGGAGATATCCATGCTTAACCTAGTAGCTATCCACGCTTTAACTTATAGTAGCCTTCTACTTAAGTTGTATCCATACTTGTAGTCGTAGTATTAATGTAGAACCTTCATGTTGTAGTTGTAGTATTAACTATCACGTTTTAGTTATAGTGTTAGTAAAGAACTATCATGTTATAGTAAATTGTGTTGGTAAATAACTAGCATGTTGTGGTGGTAGCGTTAGTGAAGAACCAATCATGTGTAGTTGCGTTATTGTGTTGTGAAGTAGTCCTAGTAAATCCCCTAGAAGGAATCCCATGTTTGGGATTATATAGTTAGAGCCATGCATGCTTGAATGGTGTATTGTAGCATTCTAGTTAAAAGAACCATGCTCGAATTGTATATGGTAGTGAAAGATTGAAAAGAAACCATGAACCCATGCATATAGCTCCTAGGTGATTCTAACTCAAACTTAAGAGAGAACCCAAGAATCTAGTTGCATGTAGTTCTAGTTCGTTTTGGAAAGGAAATTGTGGATTCTAGTTGGGCGAGGTTCAAATTGAATTTGGACCATATCATGGGGCCATTCCTCATCCTTATGGGCAATAAGGGTTGGGAAGGTCACTAGTAATAGTTAGTTCGATAAAAGTTGTTATGTCGCTTTGGGCTTCTCATTGGTAGAATACCTGTTTTAGACTGTTAGTAGATTCTTCTGTTGTTTCTAATTATAGAAGATCGAGTTTGCTAGTAAGCACATTTGGTTGCTTCTAGATTTGATTACCTGTATGGTTGTTTTTGCATATGGTTATGCTTGTACGTGGCTCGACTAGCCCGTATGTAGCTGTGGGTCTCATACGCAACTCATTTGGCTCGTATGTGTGTTGTTGCTCGTACGCGACTCGATCGGCCCGTGCATAGCTGTTGGTCTCATACGCGGCTTATTTGGCAGGTATGTATGTTGTTATCTCATACGAAGCCCGCCTGGCTCATAGGTAGTTATTGGTTTCATACATAGCTTGTTGGATCGTATGTGTTCGGTTTACTCGTATATAGCTTATTAGCTAGTACGCAATTTTGTTATGCTTGTCTATGGTGATATTATTACCCTAGGGTCTATCGACCATCAAGACATGTGTTTTCTTACTCTTAAGGGACTGTGGATGAGTCACTCTTTGTGTACCGTCGGATCTTAACCGGTGTAGGTTAATCGCGGACCGAAGTATAGACAGAATCCAAATTCAGGGTAGTGGCATACAGGTACATTCGTATTGCCAGGGTCTTGGATTGATAGGCCATGAACTAGATCCTTAGGGATTCTGGTAAGTCTAGGATGAGCAGCCTAGTACAGTTGTCTTGCGAAGTCTAACTTAAGACTCAGCATGTTGTGTAAGTTCTATGGTCACCCCTCAGTTTGTTTAGGGTTAGTGACATTGTTAAGTTAGTAACTTATGGCTTTATTACTTAACCTTTACTTTCGCCGAAGGGAAGGAGTTGGTGTTAAGGGTGATTCCTTATGATCCGTCCTGTCCTATAGGCCTGCATTAGGTGGTGTTATTGGGTTGTACCCTTCTTGTCAAAGGGATACGGTTTGTGGCTTCTCACGAGTTGGGAGCACGGGATCCGTATCTCGTCTATTAATTTCTGAAGTGCCTTGATAAGCGGGAGCGATTCCTGTCGAAGCCAGGGGAATGAACCCTCGGCACTCCGTCTTGGCTTGGATCTAGAGGCGAACAAGCCATAGACTACGGTCTGGCTAGGGGGTGGCAGGGGGCTCTCCTGTTGGCGGAAACTCTGGGGTTCGTCAGATTTTTGAGTGAGGCAATAATGGCAAACGAAGACACCACTATAAAACTGCAATTGGCAGAATTAGACCGTGTCAGGGCAACCTCATGCATGCGTTGGGAAGCTATTACACTCACCAACCATATGAGGCGGCTCCATAGCACGAGAAATGATGCAACTCGGATTCCTCCTTCACAGCTTGAAGCCGGATAGCTTGAAGCTTAAGGGCTCTCGGAATTCCCTTTCAAGCTTTCTCGAGTCACCCTAACGTAACGGCTAAGAGAAGGTTACGTCAGTAGCTCGACCGTTAGGGAAGAGAGCTAGCCATTCCATTGGAAAATGTTAGGGATCTTCCTCGCCATCTTCTTTGAGACTTCCCTTGATATGTCCTAACATAGTTGGAGGATAATAGTCGGGGTTACAGTGTGGTCTTAAAGTATCTAATCTTCAGAAACAAGTTGAGTACAAGAGTAGAACTCATAGCGCGGGTTCAAATCCCTATAATGAAGAGATGGCTTGAGATGGGCGCATGTAGTATGGGCTGCATGTTGCTTCGGAGACTTGCTAGCATTAGAATAAGAGTATCCTAGCTTTAGTCAATATTGCATTAGATTCTAGTCATAGCACTCACGAACACTTAAACTACACCGACACATTGCCATGATTGTATGTTTGTTTTGGGAGACTCGCTGCTAAGTTATCAGCCTTAAAGCATCAGTGAATACTGACGTCCCCACTTCAATAGGTACTGGATCGCAGAAGTACAGGTGCGAGATTCAGGAGGACTGAAGGTAAGGAAAGCGAGGAGTCAATGTCATGTTTAGTTTCCGCTGTAATATTTATGTTGATTATCTATTTGTCGAAAAGTACCCAAGTAGGAATTACCAAGTGTTGTTCTTCATTCATTGTACTCTGATGTAATTTGTTGAAAGTTGTAATTCTTGGGATTATAAAGGTATTATTGTAACACTATTGTAATGTATTGCAGTTGTATAACATTCAGACTTGTAATACATTGGGTGTTGAATAAAAAAGTTTTAAATTCTCCTTTTTTTTGTGTATTGTGACTAATTGAAGAAAAGATTCTAGCTTATGTCACGGTTTCCCAATATATGGAAATCGGGGCGTTACAGTACTGCCCTGCTTTCTCCTCTTTTACCAGCGTACTACCCTTAGTGCTTTTTTAGGCGTACATTTCACCAAAATCTACATTCGGTGTCAAAAGTTGGATCTGATAGCATCTGTAACGCCCCGTACCCAACTCGTACACACACAAGTAAATTCGAATCCACTGCCCACCACATGCTGGCCTCACAAAAGGTGTCCGCAATATTCGATCGTCCCGGCCTAGCAGCCTTCTATGCAGTTGCTTCCACCTTCCACATGAAAATGAAGTTCCCAACAACAACAGACATAAACCAAGTTGTAGGGAGCCAACAAGCAGCACGAGCATGCTACGCCGCTACAATGGGGGGCTCGGTTCTTCCCTTGATGCCATAGATTTATTGCAAAAAAGAAGTCACAATAATTCGAAGACTGTAACCAAGCTCGAAGTCACTGCCATAAACAATCCTGCTAAGAACTTCCAAACCTGCCAAATCATCTCTCACTAGCTCCAAACTTGTTCTTATCATAACACAGTAATAAACCTGAATCTCCCACTCGAAGCAACTCCACTCATTCAATGGAAAGAAATAGTCATGCCTAAACACATCGGTGAACTAGAAAATATTCCCTTCTTTCTGCAAAACAAGGGGAGGCTCGCTCCAAGATAGGTAATTCCAGACAAGGTCTACCAACTTGTTCTTCTAAAGGCTCATCAACTTGAAGACCCGGGGAGCAAGAAGATATCAGCAGGAACTTGGAAAGTGGAACACCTTATGAATGTCAACAAGGGCGATTAACCCCCACCTCCTCTATGTAGTTTCAGTATTTTTCTAAATAAAGACCTCTTTTTCTATCGGTCACTGCATGTAATAAATGTCAGGCACTATAGCAGTCGCTTAGTTTTATTTTTCAATAAAATTTAGTATTAAATTTTGCAAAGTTAATGTACAACTTTACGGACACTTACAATGAGTTAAACGTCAAGCATTCTCCTAAAAACGATACAAAAAACTCATTAAAAGCTCCTTATAAGACTAGCAGATATCGCTCATTTTACAACGATATCTACGAGCTCCTACGAGCTCCTTGATTGATTGATACAGTATCCACACAAACGGAACGAAAAACGGCTCTCCCTCAAGCCGCGGTGCTAGCTGCGGGAAGGGGATGTTCCTCCTCACGATCTCTCTCTCTCTCTCTCTCTCTCTCTCACACACACACACACACACATTCTATGACGGCTAAGGTTTTTTTCTCGTGTATTTTCTCCACAGATGCATATCATATATATATGTGCAGAATACCAAACCTAAGAGAGTAATGAGGTTGTTGGGCTCACAATCTGACCTGGATCAGATTCGTGTGTAGGCCTTTGAACTTTAGTCGGCCCATTTAATCCCACCAATGTCAGGAGTCCAAGTCTTACTTGGAACCCTAATTAAATTCATCTTATGAGTTTAAATCCTAATTTCGATCCATTCTAAGTGTGTGACCTGTACATTCCCATTACGTTGACAGTAATACTAAAATTATATCTAGTATTATAAATAGTGAGCAGTATCTAGCAATACATCACTGCTACTCAAGTAACGAGAATGTCAGTGATTTAACATAACCTATCTGTAATCAATGTTACCATGTAGTCTAGTTCCTTAGTCCATATATCTTAATTGACCATAAGGCATAAAGCATGTCACCTTTGTATAGTTCAATCCTTGGTTTTTTTATGTTCGGGTAGACTTACTAAAACAAATGAGATCAATATCTCATATTGACTCATTTGAGCACGGTCATGCATTTTGCAATGTCACTCAATCAAGGAGCTCGTAGATATCGCTCATTTTATGTAAGAGGAACAAATCCTATCTAAGTCACACACATCCCTGTGCATGACTAGTAATATATCCAACAGTCGACTTTATAATCACTTTATTACAGGCAATATTTGACGGCATTAAAACATATAATTTCTCATGTAGGGAACCGTAGTGACTTCAAGTTAAAGGACTACGTACACCATTGTCACTGTGAGAACAGCTTATGACACTCAAGTAACGATCCATGTAGCGTTCTCATGGTGGGTCAGTCCAGTACATTATTACTCTAATATGTACCCATATGAATACTTGATATTTCATATCCATGACCCACGAGAATGGTCATCAGTCTACGCACACACTCGTCTCTATGTATTGTCGTTGTCCTAATTCACAATAATACTTGACTAGGGACATTTAAGAACAGTGTTCTGATTTCAGCCAATAGGATTTCATAAGCAAGTCATGCACTTGATATCCCATGGCATTGAACTTACTATTCCATAGAATTCATTATGTTCATTTAATTCTCAATAAATAACACAATAAATGAAATGCATAAATATGAAATAAATGTAATGATACAATGTAAACTAGTAATGTCAATACACAACTAGCCTCTAGGGCATACACCAACATATCCTACCACCCTCGCATGAAGCGCGGCGCAAACGGATGAGTCCTAACTCCGTCAAGCGCCACGTATCGCGAAGGAAAGCAAGCTCAATGTCCCAGGGACCTTATTTGATGTACACGACTACTTGTTCAACACAGACAAGAACATAGTCACTTCAACACTAAACAAATACAACAGACTTCACTTCAATATCAAAAAGATTAGTTACGAGCTCCATCTGCAACTTGTTGACTCCAAACAACAAGTTCAACGCTTTGCTCTTCACTCGGGCTCAATAAACAATCCATTGTCACCAAACAACGAGTTTGACACCTTGCTCACCACCCGAGCTTCATCAACAACTTGTTGGCTCCAAACAACGAGTTCAACGTGCCACTCTTTGTTCGGGCTCTGACAACGAGTTCAACGCTCTGCTCTTCGCTCGAGCTCCTTTATCAACTCAATAACTCCAAACAACAAGTTCATTGCTTTGCTTACCGCTCAAGCTCCAAACAACGAGTACGAAACCTTGCTCATCGCACGTGCTCCCCCAACAATCCGTTGACTCCAAACAATAAGTTCAATGCTCTGCTCTCCGCTCGAGCTCCGTCAGCAACTCATTAACAACAAACAACGAGTTCAACGCTCTGCTCTCTGCTCAAGCTCTGTCAGCAACTCGTTGACTCCAAACAACGAGTTCAACACTCTGCTTACCACTTGAGCTTCAAATAACGAGTTCAACACTCCGCTCATCATGCGAGCTCCATCAACAATTCGTTAGCTTCAAACAACGAGTTCAATGCCTGCTTTTGCACAGGCTCCATCAATAACTCGTTGGCTCCAAACAACAATTTCAACGCTTTGCTCTTCTCTTGATCTCCATAAACAACCTATTGACACCAAATAACGAGTTTGACACCTTGCTCACCACTCGTGCTTCCCCAGCAACCCGTTGACTCCAAACAACGAGTTCAATGCTCTGCTCTCCGCTCGAGCTCCATCAGCAACTCGTTAACTCCAAACAACGAGTTCAATGCTCTACTTACCGCTCGTGCTCCAAACAGCGAGTTTAACGCTCCCCTCACCGTGCAAGCTCCATCAATAACTCGTTGGCTCCAAACAATGAGTTCAATGCCCTACTCTCCGCTCAAGATCCATCAACAACTCGTTGACTCCAAACAACGAGTTCAACACGTTGATCTTTGCTCATGCTCCATTAACAACTTGTTGACTCCAAACAATGAGTTCAATACCTATTTCTTCTATCAAGTTCCGTCAACAATTTGTTGGCTCCAAACAACAAGTTCAATGCTCCGCTCATCGCTCGAGTTTCATCAATAACTCGTTGACTCCAAACAACGAGTTTAATGTCTTACCCTCCGCTCTAGCTTCATTTACAACTTATAGTCTCTAAACAACGAGTACAGTGCCCCACTCTTTGCTCGAGTCCTTCTAACGACCCCTAATCTTCATGCAATAGGCTCGGCATCCAACACCAGCCTAGAATTGTCTCTACAAACTCGATGGGAATAAACAGCAAGTCCAAAATTTTAGCTCCATCATAGGGTGTCTCTACAAACTTTGTTAGGCACAAACAGCAAGTTCAACGTTCAACTCCGTCTCATAGTTGCCTCTCAAAACTTGTTGGGATCAAACAGCAAACTCTATGATCAACTTCATCTCAGAGTTGCCTCTACAAATCGTTGGGATCAAACGACGAGTTCAAACGTTCAAATGCATCTCGGAGTCACCTTAACAAACTTTCTGGGTGCAAACGATAAGTTTTACGTTCGACTCCGTCGCAGAGTTCTCTAGTAACTTGATGGGATCTCACCGGAAGTTCAACTTCAACTCGATCAAAGAGTTACCTCAACAAACTTGTTGGGTGTCAAAAATAAGTTCATCGTTCAACTCCATCCAAGAGTTGCCTCTTCAAACTTGTTGGGATCAAACGGAAAGTTCAACATAAACTTGGTCAAAGAGTTTCCTCAACAAACATGTTGGGTGCAAACAGTAAGTTCAACATTCAACTCCATCCAAGAGTTGCCTATTCAAACTTACTAGGACCAAACGGCAAGTTCAACATCAACTCGATCAAAGATTTGCCTCAACAAACTTGTTGGAAACAAAAAACAAGTTCAAACATCTAACTTCGTCCTAGAGTCATCTCTACAAAACTTGTTGGGCACAAATGGCAAGTTCAACGTCCAACTCTGTCATAGAGTCCTCCATTAACTTGCCGGGATCAAACAACAAACTCTACGTTCACCTCTGTCTCAGGGTTGCCTCTACAAAACTTACTAGGGGCAAACAGCAAGTTCAACAAACAACTCTGTCTCTGAGTTTCCCATGCTAAATTGTCGAATACAAATGGCGAGTTCAAACGTTCAACACCATCTCGGAGTTGCCTGAACAAACTTGCTGGGATCAAACAGTAAGACTACAGCCCGATGCCTTCCGAAGTTTGTTCCTGTAACAGCACTTCTAGGTTAACTACATATATAAGATCCAATGATCAAAGCACTTAGATCCCAGACCAACGGAACACTTGTTCAATAACAAAACGTTCGATCGAAAAAACAAATGAACAACACAACGCTTGGTAAATGAACGATGGGATGTTTGATCGATAATACAAGCGAACAACACAACGTTTGGTCGACAAAAGAGCAGTTTGACGATGTAGGCCGCTCAACAAAGGCTTGGCGGGCAAGAATGCAAGATCGATCTTCAAATCAAACTCTACAAAAACCCTATGTTGGCCACAACCAAGAGTTGATAAAACCCAATTCACCCAAAAGCATTGGAGGAGCACCACGAACATCAAGATTCTAATCCGAACCCGATTTTGAAGCACTCAAGTTCTAACTCGGCAAAAATCTGAATCATCGAAAGAACCCCGAAGTCGATCAAGTGCAACTTCAAACAGCAAGCTTCAAACACACGAAAACTCCAGCTTCGAACTTCGAAAAATCCTATGTAAAGAGTAGGTGGGTTGTATTCGGGTTCAGAGCTCAGCTCGCACACGGCAGTAGCTCGACAAAGCATCTAAAATCCAAGAGAAAATAAAAAAAATGACGGGAGCTCAATGAGATTGCCGGTCGAGCTAGGGGGCGCTCACAGCGTTCGCTGACCGTCAGATCACCAAGAAAGTCGCATGTCATCATGATGGTCGCACGAGATGAAGCCACGTCGCCCACCTCTTCTTTGCAGCTACGCTTTGAACTCCAACCGTGTGATCACCCCAAAATGCATGCTTGAGCGAGATCCACGCTCCCAATCACCCCTCTCCCTTCCGCTCTCTTCTCAACTGCCCAAACGCATCAACGGGCGAGCCTGGAGCTGATCGACGCCCGCGATCACGTCAAAATTCATGTCAGTGTTCGATAATTAATTAAAATCCCCAAAAAATCATTTTAAATTCAAAAAATTAATTAAAGAATTCAAAAAAAAACTATTTCATTCAGAAAATTAATTAAAATTTCCAAAAAAATAATTTAAGTTTGGGTTTATTAGTTGAAAAAATTGAAATTTTGATTTTAAAATTGGAAAAAATTATTGGAAAATCCAGAAAATTTAAAAAAATCTGAAAAATACAAAAAATTTCAGAAAAATATTTACCGCCTTCTGTAACCCTCATTTCCGTTTATATGGATTTTTATTTTCTTCTCTTCGTATTCTTATATTTCAATATATCTTTATATTCTTTGAACCCAATTGCATTGATTTGAATATTCAAATTTTTTTTTAGAACCCAAATTATTTTTCATTCTACAATCTTATTCATTTTCTCTTGATTTTTATATTTTGACACAATCTTATTTCATTCTATAATCTTATCACTTTTTCATTGGATTATTTGATTATATTGTGAAGCCCAAAATTTCTTTCAATTATTATTGATCTTTTAGTTGGATTTAAGTCCAACTCTATTAAATCCATAAACCCAAAACCCATTAAGCTAAACCCTAATTCGTTAACCCAAATGGCCAAATCCCTATTTAAACTCACTAATCTATCCTTTAATCCTAATCTTAATTAAACCTAATCTATTCTCCTCGTTCAACAGCCGCCACTTCAACTCTCTTCTTCTTCTTCTTTTTCTGTACTACTGCCTCTTCGAAACCCATCTTCTCCACTTCATTCCCTCACCACCTCAACCATTGATGCCCTCATCTCCTCCCTACCGCCATCCCGAGAGCCACCCAAACCGCCACCACTCTTCGCATACCCCAGCCTCGTCTCCGGCACCGCCACCTCACCATCACCCCCTTCTCCCGAGCCACCGCTATTGATTCCCTCATCTTCACCAATCCAAGCTCATTATCTCCACATCCTCGCCAGGCACTCCAAGCCGCCGCACCCCAATGCTAGCTCTCCCTCGTCTCCACCGCAGCACCACCCGACGCCGCTACCTCCCCCACCGGCCAATAACCACCCGATCGTCTCCTGCACTGATCACCACCTGAAGCTTCCTTCAGTCGCCAATTGCACTCGAAGCCTCCTCTTGCTGCTTCCAAACCCGACGCCTGCACCCTAGCAATCACCGCACAACAGTAACCAATCATCGCAGCCACCACCGTCCTCGCACCCCCGAACGACCTGCAACACCACCGACCGTAGTCCCTCCTCCATAGTTCCATAGCCACCGAGTGCACCTGACCATCACCTCACCCCGACAGCCAGCATCTTCTCCACCTCGCCTTGATGCCATCTCCACCTCATGTTGCCCCCCCTCGCTCCCACCAAACCACCACTGAACCCACTGTCTCCTTCCTCTAGGCTGCCTCCTCAACAAACACTACCTGACCTCGCTTCGCTACCTTCACGCCACCCGAAGATCTCCTGCCTCTCCCCCGAGCCACCCTTGTGCAGCCTCCACCAACTGCAGCTACCTCATCCAACACCGTAATTTGAAGCCGCCTCCTTTTCTCCTTTTTGCCTAGGTGTTGCGTTCATTGTTGGTGTCACTCACGCTCCTTGATTTCGTCGCTCTTACTCATTGTTTCTGTTGCCCGTTGCATCGTCGTCACTTCTTCTCTGCCCTTTGATTCTGGTCACGCGTCTTAACCACCGTTTAAGGCAAGCATCTCTTGAAATTATTTTATTTTTCATGTTCAAGAATCATTTATTGGTCTTCGCAAGTAGTTCTTTACATTGATTATCATATCTAATAGGTTTGTCATATTTCAAGAAAGACTATTATTGATTCATCGGCAAATCAGGATAATTGTATTCTTTATCATGCCATGTCATTGATTCAAATTTGGAACCATTAAGTTGTCATGCTATCGAATATTCAAATTTCTGTCATGTTATCTCCCTTGACTTGCTACCAGAATTTGACCCAGTTTCCAACACTGAAATTTATAATTTATTCCATGTAAATTGTAGCTTCCCGATTGTAGTTTCCAGAACAACTCTCGGTTTTGCAAACTGACTTACAGTTTGTGAGATATTGACGTTTTACGACTGCAACGTCTAATTTCCAGAATATCGTTTTGGATAATATCATCATGATTGATTGATTTAAATAATATGCTACCAGTGGAATTATGACATGAGATTTATCGGTATGTTGCTTAACATCGTTAGGAGTTAGTGTATCATTTTAATAATATTTTTAAATGAATTTATAGTTGATTATTATGCACAAGAACTTGACCCTGACCTGCTGCCTGAACACTAGACCAGTAAAGAACCGGCTGATAAACCTACCTAGTGTGATTGGATTTACGTTGTGTGAATAGGCAAACCCGCAGGGAGTCTATTTTCTGGAACCTCTGATGGAATATGAATTTTTTTTTGTAGCAGCAGGAAAGTGGATTTTAGTACAGTAGGGTGCTGCTGTCCAGAAATTGTAACTTCATGTTCTAAATTGTAAAAATATTTATTTCTTGCATTTAATGAATTGAACGTGTACGTCATGCATTTCGTATTCCCGATACATTCTTGTCACTGCCTTGAGACCGTTTCATTAATTGTCTGTTCATGAATAATTATTGTAAAAGTACAACAAGCCGGGGTGATAAAAGGAAAGACATAGTAGTGGACAATATAAGGGAGTGTATTCGGAAGGAGGCCCTATTTCTCGTAATAGTGACTACTATTTAGATGTTTACCTATTTGTTGTTTACAAGTTATATGGAACTAAGGGTCTGTTCTTTTTTTGCCTATTATAAGAGGTGGCCTCTTATAAGAGGTTTACAGTAAGAGCCTCTTGTAAGAGCCTTTTTGAGGTGTTCTTTTATATAAAAATAACCTCTTATAAGAACCTCTTATAAGAGATTTCTGTTCTTTTTTCACCTCTTACAAGAGCATTTTCTCTACTTTTAGACATTTTTGCCCTTACTATATAATTTCTCTGTTTATACCAACATTTCTCCATGCAACTTCATGTCCACTTTTGTATTCGGTTGACTTGTTAAAGAGAAGGTAATAATCATAATAAATTTGCTAGAGAATCATCTTTTTCAAAGAGTATTGTTCTCCATGGTTGATCTTGTTTTGATTGAACAAAACTGTAGATCATAATGAGAGCTGATGCCAAGTTGATCTAATAGTTGTAGAAGCAGCTCAAACCATTTTAAGTGATATACTGAAAATGGGAAAACATGAATTTTACGTCTTCTTTACTGAAATATCAGTCTTAACTAATAACACTTTAATATCAGTCCCATCTTTACTGAAACATTTTAATTTCTGCAGTTGATTAACACATTACAAAACTTTCACAAACTTCAAAATTAACAAACAAAACAAATTTTGAAGTAAAAATATTGTGGCTATGTTTCATATTTTTCTTTAGAAAACAAAGACCTGCCTATGTACTATATGTATTTGATACAGAAAAGGAGTTTTAGACAGGTTTTCGACTAAGCCCATACTAGTGCATGCCCCAAATATGTTATCAAATCAATAAAACTTGTTTATTTAAGTATTGATCATTAGTTATTAAACAAGTCAGAACACAATTCCAAAAATACTCAATTTTTTTGACGCACATATTAAAATACGATATGCAAAAAAGTTAAATTAGCAACATGCACAACTCGGATCTCAGCGTGTTGACACATGCAGGAGTAATACAATACAATTTAATAACTCTCAATTGTTGCACTGTAGTGGGAAAGAAGATTTGAAAATCATTAATTTAGGGGTAATGTAGTCTTTTTAATTGATAGAAGACTTTTAAGATTGTGAAAGAGGCTAATAGAAGCCATTTAGGTTTAGAAGCAATTTTGAGAGAAATCTCTTATAAAAGGTAAAAAAAGAACACTAAAAAAATTCTTGTAAGAGGTGGACCACCTCTTATAAGAGGTAAATCACTTATAAGAGGAGAAAAAGAACACTACCTAAGTGTCACGCCATGAAACGATGGGGCCACCTCTAGAATCCATCACATGATTACATGATTTCCTGTTACATGAATTCATATTTACATAATATGATTCTTGTTATTGTCACTGCAAGATCCGAGAACATAACTATATATAATTCACCATTAGAGTCTAAACGTTCACATGTTTGTATGCACCCGAATCTGTGGTATGAGACACTGGATTGCGTGCATTAGTTAAAATTAATAAAAGATTGATAGACTTAAGATTAACATTGAACACGTGTATGATTCATATTTACAAGTTACATGATTCCCATTTACATGTGTGCATTTCCCCGTTACATGACTTGTTTCCCGATTTATGATTTCAGATTAAATGACTTCATATGTCATGTTCCCAAATTCATGATTCTTTGGTTATCAATTGAATATACTTTGAAGTCCTATTTTCCTAACTTCATGTTTTCCCCGTATACAAGTTTACACATGTTCTTGTATCGTACTTGATCATATTGTTCCTTATTCCTTATTATATCGTATTTACTTGTTTCACAACTTGTTACTACTTGTTGTCCAAAGCTTGCTCTAACAGACACCCTCTATTTTTGGTTAATGTTTATACAAGTATAGACAATGAGATATCGAAGGAACTTGAAGATCATATTTTTAGACGGGCGTGTTGGAATTTCTATTGCAATTGCTCTACTTTCCCGTCTCTACTAGTGTAACACCCCGAATTCTAAATAAGACTGAATTCGAAATTCCACAGGATCTTTACACTTCTCTTTGTACAATTTTACAAGGAATTAAAACTTTTATTACAACAGGGTTTACATCAATGCAGCGGAATTATAAATTACAACATTTATACATGAATTGAATAGTAACCTGAACATTTCTTTAAGCAGCAATCAATCTTTTAGTCTTGTCATACACTTTATCCTGCATAAAAACTGTAGGTACGTCAGTTACATACAACTGACGCTAGGATATAATACATCAATTTTTCTTACTTGGAAAACACATACTTGTCAAAAAACAAACTAAGGGGGACTACCCTATTGATGTCGTGTGTGAAAGTGCACTTAGTCCTTAATGAAGTTGTTATTATTTACATGACACTAATGCGCGCTTGTTCGGATTCTATGCATCCCATGCTACATAGGTCCGAGGGCAAGCCCTTAATCGTTCTTCATCTTGTAGGGTTCAATCCATCACTATGACTTAAACTACTACAGTAACTACGGTAAGTATGCTACATGTTTTATGAGTTACGAGTCCATGTCCAGACAGCCTAGAGTTGAATCCCGCGTCGTGACATGACGCATCATGCAGAGCCTATGGACAATTCAGCCTCCGTCATGGAACGATGGCACCACCCGTAGTCACCAAACACCCCACAAGCATCGCCACCGGGATGATAATTCCGGAGCAGTGTTCACGCCATGACATGATGCATCAAGCAGGCAACCTATGAATCACTCTCACACTGTCAATCCGATGGCCTTCATACTTATGTTTTTCTCTTACTTTCATCACATCTCCACTATTTTATTGTCCTTAATTATTTGAATCATGAATAAAATCAACACCCTAGAGTTAGCACTTCCTCTATACCGGTCTTAACCATCAATCAATAATAATGACCCAAACTTGGTCTTTCATTTCAATATTTTATCTTAAAGGAATTTATTCAACGCCGGTATAAGGACTTAGCTACACTCTAGTCTTTAATCTCATTTCATGTTCACAAAATTGAGTATTCACACTCACAGATTTTCCTCATAATTCATCATGATTTTTATTTCATTTTTATGTACAATTTCATGCATAAGACGATAAATTCATTTTTCAACTTATCACATTCATAATTTATCTTTCACATAATTTCTCTTATTCTCATAGTATCATTCTTTCATCATTAAGCCCAAAAATGCACACTTATCTTTACTTAAAATTCTCCATTACACAAATCTCATTTCAACTCTTTATTAGAAATCCTTTAAACAAAAATATTCATTTTTCTTTATCTAATCAATAATTCAATCTAATAATTTGTATCAAATTCTTTTTTTGAAATAGTCTTCAATTCTCATTTATAATAAGCCAAAAGTTATAGAAAAATTTCTCATGAAGCCTAGGCATTTTTAGAGTCTTTCTAGTATTTTTTCTCAATTTTATTTCACTTTCAAAACTCTAAAAAAATACATAAACCCAAAAAATGTATATTTTTAATTCAAAACCAAGGTCAGGTTTCGTACCCCCAACCCGAGGCCAACGTCAGCACTACAGTAGCGCTCTGTGGCGCCACCGAAGACCACAAAGTCCAAGCGCCGAAGCGATATGAAATGGGCTAAAGTCCATATAGGTCGACTCTTGTGTATTCGGATTTTTTTTTAAAAAGAATGAAATAAAAGGGCTCTGCCCAGTTTCGAACCCACAACCAAAGACCAAACCAGAGCTATAGTAGTGCTCTATTGTGCACCCGAAGACCAATAAGTCCAAGTGACTAACCCGTCATGAAAAGAGTCGAGTTGCTTATGATTCAATTCTCTGTTTGTTACTAATTTTTCATAATTCAAGTCTTTTTAATTCTTCTCTTCTCTATTTGTATCCAAAACTTCCAGATTATGAATAATAGGAATTTACAGTAAAACAGTAATTTAAGAATTTTTATTTGACAAAAACACGAATTCTTACTTCTACTTTATGTTTGATGTCCACAATTTCGACATTAAAAGCAATCATGAATCCTACATAATTTATAACCACAAATTTCACAAAAGACTACTTTCTTACTTGTTGTTATTCTACAACGTTTCTAGAACAAAAATTTCCTTTTTCCACACTAGTATTACATTAATTTAGACAATACAATTTTAATGGTTCACTTAATCAACTAATCATTTCATAAGCACAATTTTCTCAAATCAGCATGGCTCAAAACACATATTTCATGGCAACATGATAATTTCTAATGTAGTAATCACAATTTGATCAACTATCAATCAATCCATCAAACATTCACTTCATTTATAATTTATCTCTATTTAAACAAACACATGGCCAATCTAATTAGTTTTTCTTAGCAATTTCATCAACCAATCTCTAGCATGATATCTAAAGTAGAAGTTCGAGAAATCACCCACCTTTTGGAGAAAAACAAATAAAAAGCTCCTAGAAATCTCCTAGAACACACGAACGGATCTTTCGCCTCCTAGATTGTGCCACCAAAATGCCTCCTCCTCCTTGTGCTAGATGGAACCCGATCTCCTCTCCTTGCTCCTTGATGTAGACCGGCCTCCACTTGGAAATGAACACACACAAAATCTCTTAATCTTTTTCTCACAAAATGCTCTCAATTTTTTTTTCTTACAACTAGTTCTTTTCTTTCTTTCTTTACCAATACTTCTAATGTACTACATGAGGAGAATGAGGGAGGGGGTGTATTTATACTTTTTGAAAGCAAAATGGATGGTCAAGATTGATCTAGATGGTTATAGATTAGGGGCTAGGATGTATTAGAGAGTTGTAGCAACCACCCATGAACACAAAACCACCTCATCCACTACTCCACCTCTCCCATTATCTCTTGCTCCATCCGGCCAACTCTCCATGCACCAAGGCACATGCTAGTGCAATGCACGTGTCATATGTAGCACCTCTAGTTACTAGTTTGTACATGATTAATTTATTAATTGTCTACAAAACTAGTCTACACTAACATGTTATAACAATTAAAAGAGAAATTAATTAGTGGGCCTTAGAACCCATGGGCTATTAATAAAAATAATTAATTAATTAGTGTGGGCTATGAATAAACAATTAGGCCTAGAATTTTAAATAGGCTTTTAAAAATAAAAGAGAAGGATTAAAATATTTATTCATGTTAATTAATTTTTAGGGGAAAATGTACATAAATTTACACGTGCATGACACGTGAAATCAACCAAACTCTTATTTAATTATAATTGAAAACTTGGGATGTTACAACTAGTTGTAGTGAACTGTTTACTACATTGTATATACTCAGGCTTTTTGTAAGTTCTTGGATTTCACTTATTGGCTATTGATTTTATTATTGTTCATGTAATTATTATTACCTATGTTGTTGAGCTTATTGGTATTGTACATCTTATGTATGATATGAGTTAGTATACTAATATCATTCGCTGGGCCTTAGTTGTGTGCCCGTACTTCCGTATTTTGGGAAGCGGGACGTGACACCATCAAAAGCTTCTGATCAGTTCGAGGTATCTCAAATACACCCTGAAAGATAATATTATGTTCCAGAATCTAGAAATAAGACGAACTATTTCCGAAAGCCAAGAACATTTTCTCTCGGGAGTGGGGGCTTATGATAATGGTAAAAATCGTAGCAAATCAATGTCGTACGATTTCAGCACAGATCTCCAAGCTTCTGCAAGTAGATTAGTCATAACGGGCCTCTTTAACAGGTCTGGGCCTTCTTCAGGTTCCTCCACAGGATATGGCTACTTTCAAGCCCATTAAAAGTGACAGATTATGCCCACTAAGAGAGACACCTAGCCTCTAAGGGTTGTTAATCAAATCTCTTCCCCAAACAAGATAGCTTATCTCTTGAGGGTGAGATTCGAATAGGAGATTAGAAATTCATGATCGATCTAATGGATTCATATCAATCTCATGTACTATTTTTCGGGCCTATAAATATCCTTCCCCCTCCTCAATCAGAAGGTAATCAATAGTTTCTTTCTCAAACTCTCTCTCTCTCTCTCTCTCTATGGTTCTAACTTGAGCATCGGAAGATTTTTTGCTAGGGCCACCCCCGGTGTTTCAAGCTTTTTGCATGTCCATCGGCTGCGTCAGCAACCGTCGGATTCAGATCACGGTATTCAATTAACGATTCAGATACACTCTCAGGAGCTCTAACCACTTTTTACTGCAACAATCAAATGTCAGAATTTTAGTAGTTTCTATCAAATATAATCTCACTATCTGTTTGCTCCCACACCAAAATAATTAGCAACAGAGTACATGATGATAACACGGCCAGTTAACTGTTCGATGCATTGTCTAAAAAGGACTTTGGTACGTAGATCTACCCATTTCTGCATGTCGTGTTAGTTCTTTGCTGAACTTAATACATTGTCATTCCAAACCCTTTTTTTTTGTTGGAAACCTCTCAATGCATTTCTAATTTATAATATGTGATATCTAGAATTGTATGATAGCTCAAACTTTGGATTGGGACATTCATAGGGTTGAACAAATGCATGATCTAACTATTATGTATGCAAACATATTAACTGACGTTAGCATTCGTTACACTATCTTCAGTGTATAGCTCTCTCAAGGGGCAGATCAGAGCCCAAGCAGCACAAGCAACTGATTTGGGCCCCAAATTATATATGGCCCTATATTTTTCAAGTATTTACAATGTTTTAAAAAATGTAATTGTTTTCAGATATGATTACACTGTATTATCTAAAATTTGAAACAATGGTTAGCCTATTAGCTCATTTGGTTAGAGTGTCGTGCTAATAATGCAAAGATTGCAGCTGCATGGGTTAATTAATTTTTCAATCATTATTCTATTTTTCAAACTAATTATTTTTCACATAGACATACATGTCATTTTACCATTTTATGAATTTAATATTATTTTTCACTTAGCCCATGCATACCACTGAGATATTTTTTCAATATTTTATAGTATATCATATTTATCCTTTTGTGATAATATAATCTTCAAGTGCATATACATGTTTGTTTTGTTTGCTTCCTTTCCCGATCTTCTAAATTTTGTATCTGTTAATGAAATGATTACTAAGGTTGCCTTCAAAAAAATATTTATATAAGGGGTGTTTGATAAAACCAAAATGTAACCATGAAAGCATTCAAAATAGAATTATACATATCCTTCGATCATGCATGTCAGCTCAATATTTTCTCTTAAAGACAAACTAAACGTGCGTTTACTTATATTCTTTTAACATAATTTTTTTTTTGATTCTTTTCCTCTTTCATTATCTCATTCATCATTTCCATCATATCAGATAACATACAATTCAGAATAAATCACTGCCGTGTATTCCTTAGAGTTTGTCCGAGTTTCTTTTTGTCACGAAAAATTTAATGTAAAATGCATAGGTTGTCAAATTTTTTTTTTTGAAAGCATATATATTTTTTGTTTTATTTAAATAGTTTGTCCTTCAAGGCTCTAAGTTTGTTTACATTTAAATAATTTTCATTTTTATTTTGTCGACTTACAAAATGCCTTATTTGAGAACTTGTTTAGGGCCTTCTGAAATTCAGATATGCCCCTGCTCAGGATACTATACATGTGAAAGTTCAGTCACTTAGTTATATCCTTACCATAGTGCTCTAATCGAATCTATCATAATCTACCCTTACTCAGTACATTTTATTGTTAAATATCCTTACGTGCATTTTGTTCATGAACACTAGCACACCAGATTTGGTGTGCTACTGTTCACAAAACACCATTTACACCAAAATGGCATTGAAAATGGCGCTCTGTTGTTATCCTGACGTGCATCTCTAACCTATAACATCATTTCTAAAATAAAAAATATATATTCTCTACATATTATTTTCTATCTATTTTTTAATTCTTTTATTGTTAAATTTCCTGATGTGCATTTTGTTAAATACCTTTCTTTTATTGAAGCTTTTTTAAATGAAAGAATTTAAAAATAGATAGAAAATAACATGTAGAGAATATATTTTTTTGTGTTAGAAATGATTTTATAGGTTAGAGATGTACGATGTGACTTTTACACCATTTTGGTATAAAAATTACTTTAAAATGATGTTAGGGTTGGAGATGCTCTCAGGCCTCAAACCGTTGAGGATATGTCACATGGACACCATAGTATCCTTGGGGTTGCGAGAGAGGTAAACTATCCGACTGTCGGAGCTTTTTATGGAATTTTTATGGAAACATGAAGAATAAAGAGGCATGTGGGGGGAAAGGATTCTCGGAGGGGGAGGCGATCAATATCAGGAACGACGGCAGTTGAGAAGAGACCTAGGAAAGGAGTACGGATTTGAGTGTGCTGAGAGAGGAGAGGATGGTCATGGAAATTGGTTTTAGTGTGGTTTTTCTTATCTATGATCGTGAAGGCAAGGTCTTTGAGCCAAGTGATCCCGGATTTAGAGTAAGTGACTAAGAATATGTTATTTTGAGGGGATGAGCATTTGAAGTTTTGTTGGAGGGAGACGAACTCGGGAGTACGGTCTCCCCTAACCAACATGATTGGTAATGGCCCAAGGGGCTGCCCCAACCAAGTTCCAATGGGACGGTGGATATTTGGGCTTTTGTTTTGTTGGTAGGATTGGATTTCTTGGTCCTTCTGCTATTGGGTTTTGGGGGTTTCAAAGCATTCTTCAAAATATGTAAGAGCATCTCCCACCATGCTAGCTAAAATGGCTAACCAAATTATTCAAATAGTGTTTTTGCCTAGTGAATTTGTCTTCATCTCCATCCATGCTTCTTCCACTCCATTTTGCTTCTTGCTCTTTATTTTGTCTCCTCATGTTCATAGGTAGGTAAAATACCTAGCCATTATACCTAGCCGTTGGAGATGCAAAATGGATGTGATTTTCTAAATATGGCTATATCTTACTATTTTGGCCAACCATTGGAGATGCTCTAAGGACCAATTTAGTGATAGACTGATAGAGTGAGTGTATGCACGCGTGTTTGGAATCTGAATGCCATATAGAATCTGAATGCCATATATATATATATATATATATATATATATATATATATATATATATATATATATATATATATATATATATAATATTATAATGGTAGAGTTGGGGATATATATATATAATATTATAATGGTAGAGTTTGGGTTGTCATTTATCAACATACAAACCCGTGCGTTGCACGTTCACCTCCAACTCACCCATTAATTACAACAAAAACAAACAAATAAAAAAAATCACCTATTTAAAACGTGCAACTCATGTGCAAAACAATTTTATAATATTTTTTTAACACCAAACATACACATATGTTGCACGTACAACTCAAATTCTACTTATAAACACGTGCATTGCGCGTACAAATTGTAGTTTTTTCCTTCAAAATATTTTTTCAATTACGTGCAATGCACGTACAACTCCAAAACTATTTCTTAACACATATATCATACGTGAAAATCCTCATACTCTTATCAAAACGTGCATCGCACGTGAAAAAAACTAGTATATATAATGCATCTGAGGTCTGTAATGAAATATATATATATATATATATATATATATATATATATATATATATATATATATACTAGATTTGCTCAGGGCTACGTGCCTACGGCACGTCTTCGGAACGATACAACATATGAAAAGTCTTGTAAACATTAAATCAACAATTATGTAGCTGAAGTTTGAATAGTATGACAATAATTAATTGTAAATAAAAGTCCATGTTTCCATTAGTATATGATGAAAAATAATATATACTAGATTTGCTCAGGGCTACGTGCCTACGGCACGTCTTCGGAACGATACAACATATGAAAAGTCTTGTAAACATTAAATCAACAATTATGTAGCTGAAGTTTGAATAGTATGACAATAATTAATTGTAAATAAAAGTCCATGTTTCCATTAGTATATGATGAAAAATAATTATAAATTAGGGTATAAAAGTCCATGTTTCCATATATATATATATATATATATATATATATATATATATATATATATATTGATATGGCTAAAAACGGGGATTAATCGGAACCGTCCAAATCGGGCACGAATCTTGGGATCTAGGGGTAAAACGGTAATTTCACCTACAAGAGGGTCCAAAATGGATACTGGGTCTTCCCTCCTAGGACCCAATAACCCACGAATGGATCCGCCAACAAGAGGGTGCGGGTTTTAACCCGCTGCGCACCCAATCCAACAAGATAGAATCAAGGTCCCTGATTGATCACGATCAACGGCCCTGATATACATCTATCTTTTCACTGGGATTTGGGGATTAAATTCCTTATCTGATTACGGAGAATATACCCTATCAGATTACATTCCTAATCTGTTGACAAGGGGAATATTCCATATCAGATCACGGAGATTACATTCCTAATCTGTTCCCTGAGACGCCTATAAATACCTCCCATCCATCTCCATTAAGAGGTAATCAATCTTTCATCAGTTTTTGCGCTCATTCATAGTCTTCCTAGATTACTGACTTGAGCGTCGGAGGGTGCGTCGCCGGGAACAACCCCGGTGTCTCGCACTTTTTGCAGGTGCACGGCAGGAGCGACGATCGAACCCCCAAGGAACAGGTATATAGGTTTACTATTCAGTTTCCCTAAGAATTCACAAATTCATCTGTTTGCCCCCACACCAAATTTAGCAACAACAGATTGGCGCCGTCTGTGGGAAACTAACGAATAGAAACCGCTCCTCTTCCCCGAAAATAGGTTTTCTCCAGCCATGCCACCTCGAAAAGTCAGGTCGAGGGGGTCCAACCGGGCACCCAACCCTGACCAGCAAGAAGTTCCCAACAATCCTGCTCAACAACAAGCGCAGCTTCCTCCTACGGCGGAAGACCTGCTCCAACAGAACCTTCCCCCTCCTGATCCAAAGGGTCCTAACCCTCAGAAACAACCCCTTCATCAAGAACAGGCCTCCATCCGCAACGCCTCCACTGACTCTATGGCCTCCCATCACCCCCGAGCCTCTGGTCGCCACAATACAGCCACTAACCGCCAGAAGGAGGATGATCTCCGTCGCCACCTGGAAGAAAAACGGGCCCGAGAGGGAGCCTCCCGCCAACACTATCCGGGCGAGCGGTCTCCTCGCCACCGGAATCACAGGTCGCCCGTCCGCAGGGGGAGGAAGGAGTCCCCCGATCATTACCGTAGAAGGTACTCCCCTGCAGGTCGGCAACAGCCCAGGAACAATGAAGCACCAATCACCCGTGCCGAGTTCCAGCAGTTCCAAGCGACCGTCCTGCAGGCCCTCAACCTCCGTCAAAATCCCAATGAGCCGAAGGTCCCGTCTCCTCCTCCAGTCCGAAGCCCTCGTCGACGGTCCCCATCTCCTCGTCCTGCTCCTACCAACTCCCGGCGCACCCCAAGTCCTCGTCGCTCCCGAAGTTACCATCGCCGCAACCCTCGCTCTCCCTCATATGAAGACGAGTCTCGTGGCTCGGCAGATTACCGTCGGAGAGATGACACCATGAACCGCCGTCTTCATGAAGTAGAAAGACGCCTGGGTCAGATAAACCGAGAAGAAGAGCTCAGGGGGAGGACCCTGCGTCCTAGCCGACCCCCTTTCTCCCGGACCATAGTGGATGCACCTGTCCCGTTCGGCTTCAAACCTCCTCAATTTGAGACTTACACCTGGGAAACCGATCCAGTTGATCACATTGAAAGTTTTAAGACCCTGATGCTCCTACATCAAGCTTCCGATGCCCTCCTCTGCAAAACCTTCCCTGCAACTCTCAAAGGACCGGCCCGAGAGTGGTATTCTCGTCTCGCCCCCTCCTCGATATTCTCTTTCGAACAGTTCGAAACCCTCTTCGTCACACATTTCGTAAGCAGCCGAAGGGCCGAGAAGACGAGCATCTCCCTATTGCACCTCCACCAGAAGAAGGGGGAAAAATTGAGAGACTACGTGAAGAGGTTCACGGCCAAGGCCAGATCCATAGCATCCCTCGACCAGTCGGTCGCTACAGTAGCATTTCAATCCAATGTCCTCAATTCCAACCTCCGCTCCTCCCTCGCCAAGAAACCACCACATGACTTTTCCGACCTTCTCCTTCGCACTGAAAAGTATATCCGGGCCGAAGAGACCGAGCAACAACCCAACTGGGAAGGGTCTACCTCCAGGTCTAAGAGAAAAGGAGCGGAAGAAGAAGGAGCCAAGAAGCTCCAGAAGGATAATGCCGGCCAGCGCCGACCTCCCCCTAGATTTGAGAAGTTCACTCCCCTCACCACTAACATCTCCACCATCTTCATGGAAGTCGAAAAAGAAGGGGTCTTGCCTCCAGCTCCGAAGATGAACACCCCCGCCAAGAGAAGAGATAGAGAGAAATGGTGCCGCTATCACCGGGACCATGGGCATGACACCAACGACTGCCGTGCTCTAAGAAACGAGATCGAAGCCCTTATCCAGAGGGGGCAACTAACAAAGTTTGTAAGAAAGGACCAAGTCGAACTTCCTCCCCCGCCTAGGGGGGCTAACAAGCGTCCGGAACGAGAAGAGACGCCAGACTTTGAGGAAGAGCGAGTCCTCCACCTCATCCATAGGGGTCCAATGGGGGGCTCCTCGAACTCCTCTCGAAAAGCATTTATCAGGGAAGTCAACTCAGTCCGAACCACCCCTCCTCCCAAAGGCCTCGGAGTGCCAGTCACCTTCTCGAACGAAGATCTCGAGGGAGTTCGTATCCCACATTGTGACGCCCTCGTCATTAGCCTCCACATGGCGAATTTCAAAGTGGAGCGGATCTTAGTAGACAACGGCAGCTCCATTAATATCCTCTTCCTCTCCGCTTTTAAAGGCCTAAAGCTCTCCAGAGACAGACTCAAGCCCGCCGGTTACACTCTCCATGGGTTCACGGGGGTTCCGGTAACTATTGAAGGGGTGATCACCCTCGATGTAACTGCCGACCAAACTCTTACCACCCGGACAGAGCCAATGGACTTCATGGTGGTGGATGTTCCCGCTGCCTACAACGTCATTTTGGGTCGGCCAGGCCTCGCAGCCCTGGAAGCTGTTCCCTCAGCATACCATCTGAAGATGAAGTTTCCCACCCGGTCCGGGGTCGGGGAAGTAAGGGGAAATCAGGAGCAGGCCCAGAAGTGCTACATGACCTCAACCCTCGGGCCCGTCCTCTCCTTAGAGACTCTGGAAATTCCTCAAGACACTGCAAGACCGACCTCCGAGCCGGTGGATGAACTGGAGGAGGTGCTCTTCTCTGAACAAGAGCCGACCCGCAAGTTCTTCGTAAGCAAGACCCTCCCGTCCGCCCTATACTCAGATATTGTGAAATGCATCCGAACCAATCAAGACCTCTTCGCATGGTCCGTAGCAGACATGCCCGGTATCTCCGAAGAACTCTTAGTCCACCGCCTGAGCGTTGATCCGGGGTCCAAACCGGTTCAGCAGAAGAGGCGCAAGTTCGCCCCCGAGCGTCAGCTCGCTATCAAAGAGGAGGTAGATAAGCTGTTGAAAGCCCGGTTCATACAGGAGGTAAACTACCCTGAGTGGTTGTCTAACGTAGTAATGGTGAAGAAGTCCAATGGGACGTGGAGAATTTGTATTGATTTCACCGACCTCAACAAGGCCTGCCCCAAAGATCCTTTCCCTCTACCGAGCATCGACACTCTGATTGACGCAACCTCGGGACATGAGCTCCTCAGCTTCATGGATACCTTCTCAGGTTACAATCAGATAAGAATGTTCCCTCCAGACATCCCGAAGACGTCATTTGTTACCGACCAGGGCCTTTATTGTTACAGGGTCATGCCATTCGGCCTCAAGAACGCAGGTGCAACATACCAACGCCTCGTCAACAAGGTTTTCCAGGCCCAGATCGGCCGAAACATGGAAGTGTACGTCGATGATATGCTTGTAAAGAGCATCCGAGGTGTTGATCATGTGGCCGACCTTCAGGAAGCCTTCGACGTCCTAAGAAAGCACAATATGAGACTCAACCCGAACAAGTGTGCGTTCGGCGTCTCATCAGGAAAGTTCCTCGGCTTCATGGTTAGCCAACGAGGAATTGAAGCAAATCCGGAAAAGATCAAGGCCATATTAGACATGGCCCCTCCCAGAAATGTTAAAGAAGTTCAGAGATTGACTGGTCGCCTAGCTGCCATAGGGCGCTTTCTGTCGAAGTCCGGGGAGAAGTGCCTCCCGTTCTTCAAAGCCCTCAGGGGGGCTAAAGGATTTGAGTGGGGGCAGCAGCAACAAGACTCCTTCGACCAGCTTAAAGCCTACCTCATCAATCCACCTCTTCTCAGCAAACCGATACCTGGCGAACCACTCTACCTCTACTTGGCAGCTTCCGAAGAGACGCTTAGTGCGGTCTTATTCAGAGAAGAAGAGAGGGCTCAGAAGCCCATTTATTACGTCAACAAGGTGCTTCGGGACGCCGAGCTCCGGTACCCGAAGATTGAGAAAATGGCCTATGCCCTGGTAATGGCCGCGAGAAAGCTTCGACCCTACTTTCAGTCCCATTCGGTGGTCATCCTTACCGACCAGCCGCTGAAACAGGTCCTTCACAAGCCTGAAACTTTCGGTCGCCTCATGAAGTGGTCTATCGAGCTGAGCCAACATGATATAACTTATCAGCCTCGGACCGCTATTAAGGCTCATGCGCTGGCCGAATTCATAGTTGAGAGCACAATCCCTGAGCCCTGCCAAACAGTAAAGGGACCGCCGGTTTGGTCAATTTATGTTGACGGATCTTCTTGCAATGAGGGAAGCGGGGCAGGAGTCATCCTGGCAGGCCCAGATGACTTCATCCTCCAATACTCCCTCCGTATAAATTTCAAAGCTTCGAACAACGAGGCCGAATACGAGGCGCTAATAGCCGGTCTAAGAATGGCTCGAAATGCAGGGGCACAGCGGCTATAGATCTTCAGCGACTCTCAGTTGGTTGTCAACCAGGTCCTCGGTGAGTATGAAGCCCGCGATGATAGAATGGTTAAATACTTGGCTAAAGTCAAGAGCCTCATGGCGCTGTTTGAAGAGGCCCTAATCCAAAGGATCCCCCGAGAAGAAAATGCTCAGGCCGACGCCCTATCCAAATTAGCCTCCTCTTCCCTTCAAGGTCTTAAGCAGACCGTATTGATAGAAGTCCTCTTGAAGCCGAGCATAGAGGATGAAGCACCAGACTCCGTTGAAACATTGCCAGTCCTCCTCGAAGACAATTGGATGAAGCCCCTCTTCGAATTCTTAAAGGACGGACTCCTCCCTGAAGATCCGAGGGAAGCAAGAAGAATCAGGACCCGAGCCGAGCGTTTTACTCTAATCGAAGGCATCTTATATAAACGCTCCTTCACCCAGGTGGACGGTCGGCCTTACCTAAGGTGCCTTTCTCCCAGGCAAGCCGACTACGCCCTGCAAGAGCTCCACGAGGGCATCGGCGGAGCTCATTCTGGCTCCAGGGCTCTAGCGCGCAAAGTGTTGAACTACGGATATTACTGGCCCATTCTCCTACGGGACGCCGAACGACACGTTCGGCAATGCAGCTCCTGTCAAAAGTATGCAGACATCCGACGCCTTCCACAAGCACCGCTCACCTCCCTATCAAGTCCGATTCCCTTCGCTATGTGGGGGATGGATTTACTAGGACCGTTTCCAACAGCTCCCGGACAGCTAAAGTTTCTAGTCGTGGCAGTCGACTATTTCTCTAAATGGATAGAAGCCGAGCCCCTGGCTACAATCACCGAGCATAGAGTCGTTCAATTCTTCTGGAAAAATGTGATTTGCCAGTTCGGCGTTCCCTGAGTCATAGTCACGGATAATGGAACACAGTTTACTGGGGCCGCCTTCCAAGCCTTATGTGAGGACCTCTCCATACAACACCGATTCTCCTCCGTCTCCCATCCTCAGTCGAATGGCCAGGCCGAGAATGCCAACCGATAGATTCTCTCGGGCATCAAGAAGAGATTAGATAAGTGTTCCAAAGGACTGTGGGTCGATCAGCTGCCAAACGTGCTCTGGAATCACGCACCACCAAGCGGACCCCAACAGGCGAGAGCCCGTTTAATCTCACCTATGGGTCCGAGGCCCTCATTCCCCTAGAAGTTGGGATACCCTCTCCTCGTTTGATGGCCTTTGAAGAAGAGCAGAATGCAAAAGAGCTCAGAGCCAGCCTAGATTTGATAGACGAAATCCGAGAGAGAGCGGCCATACGACAACAAGCTTACCGAAGGAGGATCGAGCTAGCATACAACAAAAGGGTCCGCCCAACGGACCTCAAAGAAGGGGATTTAGTCCTCCGGAAATTGGCCATCTCGTTCCCCAGACAGAAAAGCAAGCTGGCCCCGAATTGGGAGGGACCGTACAAGATCTCGAAGGTGATCCGCCCCGGTGCGTACAAGCTAGAAGATCTCGAAGGCAGAGAAATTCCCAGGACTTAGAATGCCGACCATCTTTTGAAATACCAAGAGAAGGCAACTACGCCTCTCTAAGTAACTCGAGATGTCACACCATTCCCCTCCTTCTACTAGTAGTGATTTTTCCTTTTATTTTTTCATTGTAATAACGGCTAGCAACTTTAGAAGCAGCCGATCTTTAGATATTAATAAATAAAGTTTTTCATATTTTCACTGCTAGTACATCTCTCTGTTTTTAACTCTTTAATCTGACAATGGTGCCGGAGTCCAACACTTGGCTCGATTCTACTTCGCAAGTTCGCTCCCAAGCGAGCTAGAAGTAGTTCGCCATTCGGAATTGCTCCCACACCCATAAACTTACGATGGTTCCGGAGTCCAACACTTGGCTCGATTCTACTTCGCAAGTTCGCTCCCAAGCGAGCCAGAAGTAGCTCGCCATTCGAAACTGCTCCCACAGCCGTTGAATGGTTCGGAGTCCAACACTTGGTTCGATTCTACTCTGCAAGTTCGCTCCTAAGCGAGCTAGGGGTAGTTCGCCATTCGGAATTGCTCCCACACCCATAAACTTACGATGGTTCCGGAGTCCAACACTTGGCTCGATTCTACTTCGCAAGTTCGCTCCCAAGCGAGCTAGAAGTAGCTCGCCATTCGGAACTGCTCCCACAGCCGTTGAATGGTTCGGAGTCCAACACTTGGTTCGACTCTACTCCGCAAGTTCGCTCCTAAGCGAGCTAGGGGTAGTTCGCCATTCGGAATTGCTCCCACACCCATAAACTTACGATGGTTCCGAAGTCCAACACTTGGCTCGATTCTACTTCGCAAGTTCGCTCCCAAGCGAGCCAGAAGTAGCTCGCCATTCGGAACTGCTCCCACAGCCGTTGAATGGTTCGGAGTCCAACACTTGGCTCGATTCTACTTCGCAAGTTCGCTCCCAAGCGAGCCAGAAGTAGCTCGCCATTCGGAACTGCTCCCACAGCCGTTGAATGGTTCGGAGTCCAACACTTGGTTCGATTCTACTCCGCAAGTTCGCTCCTAAGCGAGCTAGGGGTAGTTCGCCATTCGGAATTGCTCCCACACCCATAAACTTACGATGGTTACGGAGCCCAACACTTGGCTCGATTCTACTTCGCAAGTTCGCTCCCAAGCGAGCTAGAAGTAGCTCGCCATTCGGAACTGCTCCCACAGCCGTTGAATGGTTCGGAGTCCAACACTTGGTTCGACTCTACTCCGCAAGTTCGCTCCTAAGCGAGCTAGGGGTAGTTCGCCATTTGGAATTGCTTCCACACCCATAAACTTACGATGGTTCCGGAGTCCAACACTTGGCTCGATTCTACTTCGCAAGTTCGCTCCCAAGCGAGCCAGAAGTAGCTCGCCATTCGGAACTGGTCCCACAGCCGTTGAATGGTTCGGAGTCCAACACTTGGCTCGATTCTACTTCGCAAGTTCGCTCCCAAGCGATCCAGAAGTAGCTCGCCATTCGGAACTGCTCCCACAGCCGTTGAATGGTTCGGAGTCCAACACTTGGTTCGATTCTACTCCGCAAGTTCGCTCCTAAGCGAGCTAGGGGTAGTTCGCCATTCGGAATTGCTCCCACACCCATAAATTTACGATGGTTCCGGAGTCCAACACTTGGCTCGATTCTACTTCGCAAGTTCGCTCCCAAGCGAGCTAGAAGTAGCTCGCCATTCAGAACTGCTCCCACAGCCGTTGAATGGTTCGGAGTCCAACACTTGGTTCGATTCTACTTCGCAAGTTCGCTCCTAAGCGAGCTAGGGGTAGTTCGCCATTCGGAATTGCTCCCACACCCTTAAACTTACAATGGTTCCGGAGTCCAACGCTTGGCTCGATTCTACTTCAAAAGTTTGCTCCCAAGTGAGCTAGAAGTAGCCCGCCATTCGGAATTGCTCCCACAGCCGTTGAATGGTTCGGAGTCCGACGCTTGGTTCGACTCTACTCCGCAAGTTCGCTCCTAAGCGAGCTAGGGGTAGTTCGCCACTCTGAAACGCTCCAACAACCCTAACCTAATCAAACAAGGGCGCCGAAGTCCGACACTTGGCTCGATGTTACTTCGCGAGTTCGCCCCTAAACGAACTCGAAGAAGCTCGCCGTTCGGAGTCCAACACTTTGGAAGCTTCGGCATAGCAGACAACAGTCACAAGAGTAAAACACACGAGTTCGGCAACAACACTTTTATTGATGAAACAAACGCGATACAAAGACAAGTACAACAGGATTACAACTCGCCAAAGAAAAAGTTACAATGCCGACTTATTACACATAGCAAAAACAAAAAATACTCAACAACTAGCGGAGTCGACCAATTTAGCGCTTTTTTGGAGCCGGGGCGTTCCGCTTCAAAGACACCCGAGGGTGGCGACGCTTGTCTCCGGAGCGCGACCCCAAGCCTGCAAACTGAGACGTATCCTCGGTACCACTTCTAGTGGACACTCCGACGGACGCTCCGCTCGACGAAATTGCCACCGAGCTCTGCGCTTCCCCCGGACTAGGTTGGCCGATCCGCTGACGGGTCGCCATCTCATAAAAAGTAATGCCCCGCTCGCTCTCAGCGCGAGTGCATGACGTGCTTCGAACATTGATCGGCCCTGAATGCGGCTTAAGACGGGCCACTTCTGCCTCCAACTCCGAGATCCGGTCCCGCAGCGAGTCGTCTTTGACGTCGACTTCAAAACGTGGGGGTATCGCGGAGTCCGGGACTCCAGATCGGCTGGCAATGAGGCACCGAAGGTGGGTGACCTCGATACTTTTATCCACCGTCACTCTCTTGAGCGCCTCGACCTCGACAGACAGTTGGACCCGTTCAGTCGTCAACTTCGCCACTTCGGCCGTGAGCCCCTCGCCCTCGCTCCAAAGCTTCGCCTCTACGGACTGAAGATGTTGTATCTCGGAAAGCAAATCGTCTCTCTCCGCTGTTATTTTGGACAAGTTATGACGGATGCACTGAACCCGAATCTCATTACTGAAATCAGTTGGCGAATATTCACCTTCGAGGATAAGCTCGGCGATCCTGCTCTCCAAACGGCGAATCTCGATATCTCGCTGGCCGAGGATAAGCTGGAGATGGGTCCTCTCGCTTTCAGCTCGGTGCAATCCGAGCTCGACCTCGTAGAGTCTCTCTCGACACCTCGCCAGACACAGCCTCGTCGCCCCTAGGCCGACCTCGGCTCGAGCTTCCTCATCCGAGCGCGAAGGCTCGACGTCTTGGGCGATCACCATAAGCTGCAAAGAGATCGGAGGAATCAGCAAAAACGTCGAACACTGCCGAAGCTCTACACTTGGAAAAATTTTCTTTTCTAAAAACAAGAAGGGACTGTTCGGCGAAAGAGGGGGCAAAAGACAAAAACTTCCGAACATCAACACTTGGCGAACGTCAAAAATTTTCTTTTCATTAATGTCAAAAGTAGCTATGGCCAGTCCACTATTAGGCATTACAGAGTTCGAAAAGAAAAACAAAAAACAAAAACAAAAAAGAAACAAAAGGCGGAGTCAAGGCCCGACCTCTTTCCCCGGGCGACGAGGTGGAGTAGGGGTTGACTTCGCCGAAGGAGAGGCCGCCGCCAGCGGAGTAATCGCGGTGTTGGGGGCTTCACCAGTATCCCCGTCCCCGCCGCCGGCTTCATCGTCGCCCTCCTCCTCTTCTTCCCCTTCGGACTCGGGGTCGAAGCCCTCGACGTGTCCGGGGAAGAGTCGCCACCCCGAGACGTCCACCCCGGGGTATGCTTCTCGCACCCGGTCGAGGGCGGCGGCGAAGGCCTTCGCCATGTACTGCGCAAGGAACCCCTGGGCCTTCTCCATGGTCGCGTCCTCCGCCGCCTTCACGGCTGCCGCCTGCTTCGCCTCGGCCTCGACCAATTGGTTGGCCGACCCCTCCTTCTCCCGAAGGAGCTCGCCCTCCAGCCTCTTCACCTCGGCCTCGAGATGCTTGATCCTCGCCGACTGACCCTCATGCTCGACTCGGAGCTTATCGAGCTCGTTCGATATCCGAGCCTTCTCGTTCCGAGCTTAGTCGGACTCCTGCTTCAGCTCTTTCTCCAGAGCTGTCAGTCTCTCGGTGAGATGGCCGAAGTGGACGACGATCTGCAGCAAAGAAGAACTAAAAGAGTTAGAAAAAAATTTTTGATTCAAGAAATACAACACAGACGAGGAGAAGCTTACCGATACCGCCGAACGAGCGATCTCGATCACATTGTCGCTTTGTCTCCCCACCTCCATGGCGGCTCGGTCCTTCGGGGTGGCGAGATGCTTGACAGCCTGCATGCTCGCCAACGAGTTCCCGAGGAACCCATCGTGCCTCCGGACTTGCCAGTCCGGGATGTGGATCTGCTTGTGCTCCTCTGTCAGGAGCTCCTCGCCTGCCACGGTCAGCGGCGGTGTCGGCATGGCAAGGGCGGCGGCAATGGGGAACTCCCCCACAGGTGCGTGAGCCGAAGTCCCTGCCACGGTGACGACCGGGTCGTCGAGGATCTCCACCCCCTCGTCAGGGGTCGCAATCCTCGGCGTCTTCGAGGTCGAGGGCAGCTTCGACGCCACCCTCTTGCGCTTCTTCGGCGCCTTACTCGCAAGCCCTGCCCTGAGCGCCAAGACCGCGTCGTAGTCCATGGATTCTGCATCAAAAGTAAAAAAGTGATTAGCATACAAAAAACAACAAGGCAAAGGGTACAGATAAAAGAACTTGACGAAAGCCGCGTACTGGGATCTACGCGGCAGAGCCCTCCCTTGTAGAGGACGTCCTCCGTCAGCTCCTTCCAGTCGTACTTCGGCCGGTCAAGGAGGATCCGGACCGCCTCTTCTTCTTCCACTGAGAGCTTCGGCACCGCCTTTGCCCTCTTCGGCACCCCTTCTACCCAGTCAGAGGGGATCGGCCATTCCTCTCGACTCCGCACGACGAACCACTTCTCTCGCCAGTGCTTAATGGAGTCAGGGCAAACGACGAGTCTGCCGCCGTGCCTCGGAGTCAAATAATACCGGTACTCCGACCTATTTCCTTGGTGGAGCCGGTATAATGCCCGAAGCACGTTCAGCTGCGGCTCGATCCCTGCGGCCTGGCAGTGGAGAACGAAACCATTAATCACTCACCACGCGTTCGGCATCAGTTGGATGGGGCTGACCCCGAACCAACTCACCACGGTAATAGCGAATGCGTGGAGAGGTAGCCGAGCACCGGCGATAAAGGCATCGACCGGCCAGCAACACATGGTCACTGGCAGCGGCAAATTGGCCCTAACCCCGGGGCCCGGCAGCATGATTTCGTACTCCTCCGGGATGAAAAAAGAATCCCGGATCACGGCCAGCTCCTCCTCGCGCAGGATCAACGCCGCGTCGTCCGCCTCCGTCGTCTCCCTCGCTTCATTCTCCTCGAAGGACCTCTCCCTCCCATGGACAATTCGCTCGGCCTGATCCTCCGGGAGCTGCCTGACTCTGTGAAGCCCCGTCAACGGACCTGGCAGCTGTCCGAACTCCCCCATCCTCTTCGGATCCACTACAATCGAATCCTTCCCGAACACTTTGCCTTTGGTCGGAGTCGGGGTCGAGTCCTCGATGTCTTCAAGGGAGGGCTCGGACCAGGAGACTTCATCAGAGACAGAAGCTAGAGACATAATTGATGATAAATTACCTTAAAAAGCTTTAGCTGCCGGAAAACTTCGCCTGAGTCAAACGCCGACCACCGGAAAAACTCGCCTGAAGCACAAGAAAACGTCTAAGCAAATGTGAGGAGAAATAAGAAATGAGAGAGGGGGGGTGAGGATTTATAGAGGGGGGCACGCCAAACGAGGATAATGGGCTCGTACGACCGGCCCATCTAAACCAAACGGCGGAGCGATCCCAATCGTCACCTCACTAACCGCAACGAATCATGAGTTGAATTTAATGCGCATCCCGTCTGATGGAAGCCCAGAGGTCACTGCGATTAATGAACGTCCCATCTGTCAGGGTTGTCAGAGTTGTCAGAGCTGTCAGAGCTGTCAGAGCCACCAGAGGTTCAAATGGCGCACAGAAAAAATAAACCCCCAAAAACGACAAGTACGGAAGCTCAGCACTCACTGCCGAGCGTTCGTGACACCGACCTTGTTACGGAGCAAAAATCAAGTTCGGCACTCACTGCCGAGCGTTCGTGACACCGATCTTGTTACGGGGCAAAAATCAAGTTCGGCACTCACTGCCGAGCGTTCGTGACACCGACCTTGTTACGGGGTAAAAATCAAGTTCGGCACTCACTGCCGAGCGTTCGTAAGACAAACCCCTAAAAACGACAAGTCTGGAAGCTCGGCACTCACTGTCGAGCGTTCGTGACACCGACCTTGTTACGGGGCAAAAATCAAGTTCGGCACTCACTGCCGAGCGTTCGCGACACCGACCTTGTTACGAGGCAAAAATCAAGTTCGGCACTCACAGCCGAGCGTTCGTGACACCGACCTTGTTACAGGGTAAAAATCAAGTTCGGCACTCACTGCCGAGCGTTCATGACACCGACCTTGTTACGGGGTAAAAATCAAGTTCGGCACTCACTGCCGAGCGTTCGTAAGACAAACCCCTAAAAACGACAAGTCTGGAAGCTCGGCACTCACTGCCGAGCGTTCATGACACCGACCTTGTTACAGGGTAAAAATCAAGTTCGGCACTCACTGCCGAGCGTTCGTGACACCGACCTTGTTTCGGGCTAAAAATCAAGCTAGGCACTCACTGCCGAGCGTTCGTGACACCGACCTTGTTACGGGGTAAAAATCAAGTTCGGCACTCACTGCCGAGCGTTCGTAAGACAAACCCCTAAAAACGACAAGTCTGGAAGCTCGGCACTCACTGCCGAGCGTTCGTGACACCGACCTTGTTACAGGGTAAAAATCAAGTTCGGCACTCACTGCCGAGCGTTCGTAAGACAAACCCCTAAAAACGACAAGTCTGGAAGCTCGGCACTCACTGCCGAGCGTTCGTGACACCGACCTTGTTACGGGCTAAAAATCAAGGTCGGCACTCACTGCCGAGCGTTCGTGACACCGACCTTGTTACGGGGTAAAAATCAAGTTCGGCACTCACTACCGAGCGTTCGTGACACCGACCTTGTTACGGGGTAAAAATCAAGTTCGGCACCCACTGCCGAGCGTTCGTGACACCGACCTTGTTACAGGGTAAAAAACAAGTTCAGCACTCACTGCCGAGCTTCATGACACCGACCTTGTTACGGGGTAAAAATCAAGTTCGGCACTCACTGCCGAGCGTTCGTGACACCGACCTTGTTACGGGGTAAAAATCTAGTCCGGCAGATCGCCAGACTCACTCCTAGCGCTCGCAGCTATGCCGAACTCGCTTTCCTCTCCGGAAAAGCTTGCCGAACTGCCTATGAACCTCGGCCTCCTACCCAGCGAGCCCTAGGGGGAGCCTAAGGCGTGATACAAATGTATAAGACCCCCGAACGACGAGTTGGCGCTTCGCAAAGGACAAGAGGATATCCCTGCAAAAATACCACATGACCATCAGAGCTCATGGGCAACTCGGAGCTCAATCCACTTGGAAAATCACCTCACTACCCCTTCAAGATTCAAAACCCACCATTTGAACTCCGATACAACTCCGCTAGCCATTAAAATAGTTAAACTACTCCTCAAAGGCCGATCAAACTTGGCCTTTAAGAGTGGGGGGCTCGTGATATGGCTAAAAACGGGGATTAATCGGAACCGTCCAAATCGGACACGAATCTTGGGATCTAGGGGTAAAACGGTAATTTCGCCTACAAGAGGGTCCAAAATGGATACTGGGTCTTCCCTCCTAGGACCCAATAACCCACGAATGGATCCGCCAACAAGAGGGTGCGGGTTTTAACCCGCTGCGCACCCAATCCAACAAGATAGAATCAAGGTCCCTGATTGATCACGATCAACGGCCCTGATATACATCTATCTTTTCACTGGGATTTGGGGATTAAATTCCTTATCTGATTACGGAGAATATACCCTATCAGATTACATTCCTAATCTGTTGACAAGGAAAATATTCCATATCAGATCACGGGAATTACATTCCTAATCTGTTCCCTGAGACGCCTATAAATACCTCACATCCATCTCCATTAAGAGGTAATCAATCTTTCACCAGTTTTTGCGCTCATTCATAGTCTTCCTAGATTACTGACTTGAGGGTCGGAGGGTGCGTCGCCGGGAACAACCCCGGTGTCTCGCACTTTTTGCAGGTGCACGGCAGGAGCGACGATCGAACCCCCAAGGAACAGGTATACAGGTTTACTATTCAGTTTCCCTAAGAATCCACAAATTCATCTGTTTGCCCCCACACCAAATTTAGCGGCAACATATATATATATATATATATATATATATATACACACACACATAGAGAGAGAGAGAGAGGGAGAGAGAGAGAGAGAGAAATAGTTAAATAAATAAATGAGTTGTTTGGCGGGGGGGGGGGGGGGGGGGGGGGATTTGAATTTGAGTTTTTGGGGGAAACTTTTGGGGGAAAATATGTTTTGGGAGGTTAGATCTGGGCCTTTGATTTTGGGGGGATTGAAGGAGAGACACTTGATAACTTTCTTTGTGTTTTATATAATGCATCCGAGTCTGTAATGAAGTCCTCATTATTGTAATGGTTAGATGGCAATGGATTGGTCTGTGAGGAATGATGTTAGATGGAGATCAACATCTTCTAATACCTTCTCAGTCAACTCCTTTTACAATTTTCTTAATTATGGGGGATGATTTCTTTTTTTTATAATATAATTTGGCAAAATATAGTCCCTTTGAAAGTCAAGATTTTAATTTGGCTTACTATTAATAAAAAGTTACTTACATTTGACAATCTTATTAAGAGGAACATAGTTCTTGGTCAAAAATGTGTTCTTTGTTCTCTCGGTCATAAATCTGCAATTCACTTATTCATTAGATGCCAATTTGTTATGAACATTTGGAATTATTTTAAAGGATGCTTGGAATATTAAAGGTTATCTGTCTGCTTACAGAAAGAAATTGGTCAATGGAAATAGTGCTATGAGTCACCCCATTCACTTCGCTTCGCTTTGTTTGGAAAAAGTGGATTCGGCATAGAAGGATCCATGCGTTGTTGACTTCCTATCTTAATAGTACCAACCTCCTATCTTGGGGATGCTCCAGATTCTCTTGCTAGTTCGAGAACTTTATCTATCGATTCCCGTACGGCGCGAGTTGTCTAGTGGAAGCCTTATCGGCAGCAGGCCTAAAACACGAATCTGCCTATCGACTCCGCCCACAAACGTAAGAAAATCTGCAAAGTATCGGGAAAGAGCAGAGAATTGGTCCTGAAACCCGACGAATGTGAGAAAGACAGGTTCGTTTTGTTAGGAACATTTGGATTATTTTAAAGGATGCTTGGAATATTAAAGGTTACCCCCTTCTATTAAATCTTTATGGAGTTCTTGGGGAAAAAAAGGATTAAGCCTAAGCTGAGGTTACAATGAGACATTATTATGATGGCCCTTATTTCGGTCATTTGGAGATAACGGAACAATAGAATTTTTGTTAAAAAAAGCTCTGACATTACTGGTATTCTGCAATCGATTGTTTACTTTGCTACTCTTTGGTATGAGATTTTTCCATCTTCTAAAAAAACTTAATGTTGATTTTAACCCTATTAATATTGATATTCAAAATTTTATCAATATTTCATCAGTTTCAGATGGCTATCACCCTAGTGTCACTCCTGCTGTTGTTTTGTCTGATGCTGCTTCTCCACATTAAGTTTCAGACTTCTTGGTGTTGATGTTGATCTTCATGTTTCTCAACCACTTCTTGGTGTTCAGGATGATATTATTGTTGTTTCAGACTCTGATCGTGATGATGATAATATTAATATTGAAGCAGTTGAGATTAACCCTGATCCTGCTGCGATTACTTTTGAGTCTGACCCTATCTCGACTACTTTGAACTCAATTGTTTCATTACCTGCACATCAACAGGAATACATCACTGGGATCCTCCTTGCTTTTTTCCAGAATGCTTATGAGAGAAAGCAGATGTCTAATGAGGAAGATCCACTGATGGCGATTGATCCATGATGCCCTTTCTCTTAATTTTCTCGTCTTTATTTTGTATTTTGTCTTATGCTACTCTTTGTATTCTCTTTCTGAGCATGCTGGTTGCATTTTGTCTCTGAGGCCTTGTGCTTCTTGCACCAGTTTTTTGCTTTAGCTACCCTTGTTTGTAAGACTTTTAGTTTGGTTTATATATTGCTGAGTAGAATCCCTTAGGATTCTATCCTTTCATCAAAATATATATATACATCCTTGTGGGGGACTGATTGTTGGTTGTATCACTACAAATCGCATGGGCTTTAGCGACGTTTTCAAGGGCTGTCCCGGCGTCTTTTGGCGCCGTTATAGAACATAGCGGGGCTTCTGAAAATGCCGCAAGAAGCGTCGTTGTAGCGTGCATCGGGACAGCTATATAGGCTATCGCGGCATTTTATCAAGCCGTCGCTATAGGTATGAAACCTATCTTGGCGTTTACAAAATGCCGATATAAGAGAATTTTTCGTTTTAGTTTTTAAAAGAAATTGAGCCCTTCCGGCGTTTCCGAAACGCCTCTATAGGCTTGAAACTGACCCTGGCATTTCATAAACGCCGTTATAGGAGGATATTTTTTCTTAGATTTTAAAAAGAAAATGAGCTCTACTGGTGTTTTGAAAATGCCGCGATAGATGAAATTATTTTTTAAAAATATTTTTTGGCGATTTAGGCTGGATGTCTGTTTGGTGTTTTCATTAAACGTCGGGATAGATCTCTACGGGGATTTTTTTTTTAGGCATTTTATTCTAAAATTTCCAATTTAAAAAAAACCTATAATTAATCGCATATTACAATACTTGTAGTCACATTAGATTTAAATGCTTAAACCAAAGTGCATCTCTACTATTATAATGGGAGAAGGCCTTAGTGGTATTTGTCATCAATTTTTTTTTTGTCATTTTGTCATTTTGAATCCAACACGTGCACTGCACGTGTTGGCTTTTTTTTCCTTTTTTTTCCTTTCCATTCCCCTCCACGTGCATCGCACGTGTTGGTATTTTTTTTTCCCTTTTCGTTCCCCGCCGCGTGCATCGCACGTGCATTATATATATATATATATATATATATATATATATAGGTGACCCTTCGGTTGAGAACTAATTTGTTGAGAACTCCGTGAGAACTCTAGGAGTAAACCCCTCATGAAAAATCCGAACCAGCCATCTCGTTCTACACGTCTTAGATAGCATAACATAAAGAAAACATGTAATTTGAAGTTCATTTTTCCATGATTTACATCATCGCAAAATTGTATGGCTGAAAATTCTACTCCATTTGATGGATGAGCAAACGAACTTCAAATTATTTGAATTCTTTATGTTATGCTATCCAAGGCATGTAGAACGAGATGGTCGATTCGGATTTTTCGTGGGGGGTCTACTTCGTGAGTTCTCACGGAGTTCTCACCAAAATTAGTTCTCAACCGAAGGGCTCCCTATATATATATATATATATATATATATATATATATATATATATATATATATATATATATATATTGGTCCTTTTCATTTTTCTCCACGTGCATCGCACATACATGATACTAGTCAATAATAACTTCATAATAAACAATCAAAATTCATATGTCACAATAAACAACAACTCAATAGAAAACAAAATATCTAACACATATAAACTGTCATACAATGAGTTATAAATGTTTAAGTTATTCAACACAATTGTTCCAAAAAATATATATAATTCCGACAAAATATTAAAAAAAGAATGTCCAAATACTACAAACTAGGGCGGGGGAGTCTCCTGATGTGGCCCGATGTTGCTTCCAATCCCGTCGGTATTTTGTCCTGGTGTATGTGCGTGACTGGAAACCGATAATATTCGCTGGCCCTGTAGAAAAACATAGATGTTTCATCTTTAATTTATGAGTTATTAATATTTTTCTTCTTCTATTAAAAACACGCGCTTTTATTAACAAATTTAACAAATTTACCTATTCTGATCAAACTATATATATTCTCTTCTATAATAAAACAATTAATCGCATTAATAAACTTTAAAATTCTTCTATAAATTATTCACATTGATTTTGACTTAATATTAGCTAGAAAAAATATACAAAATTTGTAACATCAAGGGAACAGCAGGCAAAAATTTCGGTTGAGGACAACTACATCTCAAAAAGATACATATAAAACCAGTGCTAAATTATGAACAAAGTAACAGAAGTACAGAATTCAAACAAAGACATATTGAATTACAAGCTGTATATATAGTTAATATGCAAATATGAAACAACCAAATGAACCAATAGTGAATGGTAAAGAACGGATGGGCAGCAGCTAGATTTCATCGAAACAACTCAATTACTGCTTCACACAAACAATCTCGATCATTGAAAAGATTTTCTGGTACCAATAAAATTGTGATTATGAATAAACACATGATCCTGAAATATTTGGTCATCAGTTACAAAGGAAGGAAAAGTGTTGATGTGCTTGCAATGTTAAACTTCCAATTCATCAAATATCTCAAAGACATCATTCAATTAATACCAGTTTTCATTCAAGTTGTTTTCAAGTGTAACCCTTGTTTCCATTAATACACATTTTTAAAGTATTTTTCCGTGTTTAAATCATCAGTATCTTATAACTGTTATTCCTTAATTGATTTTATTTAAATTATTATTCTGAAACTCAATTGTTTATTTTAAGCCCAAATTGTATTTGATTTTATTAAATTAATTCGAAGCTCAATTGTTTAATTTTTATTTTAAGCCCAAGGCCAAATCCAATAATCCAACACCCGTATTTGTACAGACTAATTATTCCACACCTACCCGTATACAATTCTCCGCACCCCCCACTTTTCTAAACCCGTACTTTAACTTCTCCCCACTTTGCATGCACACTTTCCATTACCTCCTAACTACCCCCACTCTCTTTCACCCTCACTATTCCATTACTTTATTTATTATATTATATTAACACCCATCTTCCCGTTACAATCTCTCTCCCCGTTTCTTCTCTTCCTCTTTTTCTGATTTCCAAAAACCAAACAAAACAGATCAAACCCAAAGCTCCCAAATAACCAACTCTCCTCCATCGCTCAAACCTCGAGCACCGTTCGCCATTCCCACTCACCCTCTCTCCAAGCACCAGACCTCGTCAGCCAACCGCACCGCCTGCGCAGTCTCTCAACCTCCGAACCCAAGCTCCATTTCGCCTCGTCTTCCTCGACAGCTCCGTCTCCTCCGTCGAGCGACTCTCCCGCTCGACCCCATCTCCGCTCTCTCTCCACCGCATGCCACCACAGTCGAAGCTCGCCTCCATCTTCGTCCTCCTCCGAAGCCCCACCGAAGTGCCACTCTCCTCCGTTCACTCCATCACCAGCCGTCGCCTTCCCCGTTCGAGCTTCCTTCGCCATTGCATCGTCTTCAACCTCGACAACTCCCGCTCCGTCGCGACCACAGTCGAAGCCCCTCGTCGTCAGTCCCGTCATCGCTCCCCGTAGAGCTCGCGCCGCCCCCCCCCCCCCAGCCGCGCCACCGCCAAGGCTTCACCCCGTGCCCCTCCGCCATTGCCGACTCCACCTAGTCGAGCTCTCGCCCGCTCTCGTCTCAGTTCCCTCCCAAACCAACTGCAACCGAGCTTTTCCCCATTCGCCAGTCCCCATCGCCGACCAGTCACGTCGCCACAGCGCCGCCACTCTTCCGCCAGTCGTCGCCATCGCTTCGGCTGCCTGTGCTCCCCGTCCTCTGCCTCAGTCGCACTCTTTCTATCTTTCTATGTCTCTCTGTCTTTATTTGAGAAGGAGAAGGTGAAGAAGAAGAATAGGAGTTGGGGTTATTGATTTGGTGCTTGAATTGGGGTTTGTATCTCTGATTGGAGTTGGGAGGCTGTTTTGAGTGTGTGGGTTTTATTTGGTGGTTGGTTGGAAGAAGTGGGTTATTAAATTGTTGTTGAAGTTTTGCTGTCTTGAAGTTGTGAAGTAGGAGATTTGACTTTTCTGATTGGTGTGCTGGTTATGTGAGGTTGGTGAGTTACTGTTTTGGAACTGTTGTTGGGAAATTGTTATTTGGAGCTTGCTGTTTTAGGAGTTACTGATTTGGCGTGGCTGCCAAATATCTTGCACGTGTTCTGCTGCCCGGGATTCTGATCCCGTTATTCCATTTTATATATTCGAACCGTTTACAAGAAAAAGGCAAGTCCACTTGAACTGTTTTATTTATTCTAGTTCAAGATTAATTGACCTCTTATGCAAGTAGTTCCAATTCATTTATCATTAACTTTGCCTTGTGTCCCTTCCGTTGGGAGTATCGAGGGTTTACACGAGCTAACCCGACGTACTCTTGACCTCTTATTATTATTCATTGACTCAAACCCAAGCCTAGACATACATTTGACATGAATAAAATAAATAAACTTGTACATGAGAAAACACGTCGTGATTAAATACATATTATTTCTTGAAATCTTGTGACTTGAACTCGACATGATAAACTTGACTTGTTTACTAGAAAAATTTACTTGACTTGTTTACTCGGAAAATTCACTTGACTTGTTTACTGGGAAAATTCACATGACTTGCTGTAAATTAGTCTTGCCACATGCATGATACAATAACTCGATAATTGCCCACTTGATGAACATTTATGTAATGCTACCTTGTCTGTCTTGTACTGAGGTTTCGACCCAGTTATATTAGGAATCAGTTAAAATAATATAAAGAGAATTGTTATTTTAGATTTACTACTTCATGTTTATTATTGTGCAATGCATCATGTTGCTGCATTCGCACCGTTTCCTTGACCTTCTTATAACCACTTGCATTTACATGTATGACTTAGTAATAAAAGACTAAACAAGTCGGGGTTTCTAAGGGTTGACCTAGTAGTGGACAGTCTCAGAAAATATACTCAGTAGAAGGTGGAGAATTACTTGTGGAGACGTGAACTTGTTATCTTGTTACATGAAAACTTGACATAGAAGGTGGAGAATTGCTTGTGGAGACGTGAACTTGTTATCTTGTTATCTTGTTACATGAAAACTTGACATGGAAGGTGGAGAATTACTTGTGGAGACGTGGACTTGTTATCTTGTTATCTTGTTGTCGTGCCACACCGAGTACACGCTCTGTAGACCCCACCACGAAGTCTAAAACGAACACTGTTGTGCGTGCATCGAACCTGTGGTATGGAACGCAGTAGTACGTGCACTAGATAGGAGAAACAACTTGATAATAGACCTAGTTGACATGTGTATATATACTTGATTAAGACCATTGCTATTGGTACCATTATTGTCCTTGCAATTTGATCTTGATTCATATTTCTTCACGTACCCTGTTTCTTTACTCTCTGTTTTTCACTACTTGCTGTCCGTACTTGTTCTAAGGACAAATTATTCTTTCTTTTTAGATGAACAGGTACAGGTGAGCCAGAGAAATTGCCCGAAGGCATTGATGAGTAGTTCTTTTACGATTGGAACAGGAGCCTCTCGAGTTATTTGATAAGTTATTGTATTCCAGATTTGGTTATTGAATTTCATTCTCGTTTATGTAATTATGTTTTCTACGTGGTTGTGATTCATATTTCTTATATTGTTGATTAAGACTGGTACAACTTATGGATGATATGAGTTGGCGTACTTATATCATTCGCTGGGTCTCAGTTACGTGCCTGTGTTCCCGTATTCTGGGAAGCGGCGCGTGACATCAAGTACCAAGCAAGTCGCTTCATCTTCCTGTTCTAGTTGAAAGCAAGCAGATAATTGACAAACGAATACAACCTTCAACATTTTAAACAATAACGAGAAACAAACCTAAAGAGCAATTGCAAGGCTATACAATTTATTCAGATTCAGAATTGCACATGATTACATCTACCATGGACATACTCGTCCCAAAAATGTTGGATTTACGACGGAAACATGTTCATAAGATCCATAGCGACATGTGGAAATCTAATGAAAATTATAGAAAAATATCGTATTTACAAAACACAATATAACATTGACATAGCAGTATCAAAACATCACAACCTGCAACTGATTTCTTGATTTTTACCCTTTTTTATAGAAAAATAGCTGATGCATGGCCATAGTCAAAGATCAAAAGTAATCACCTTAACTAGGGAAGGCTGAAAAGAATTGTATGATTTTAAAAAGTGGCAATGGAGGTAAAACATGACGTTCAACTTCAATGGAATTTTGGCAAATTGAAGTTGTACATATCAAACAATTTGTAAACAAGGGCAAGCATTCAATCGGAAGAGAGAATAAAATGAGGAAAAACAAATATTATTTTCTTAAATGGCAGAAAGTGTTCAATAATATACGTAGTCAGAAAAGAAGTTTGTAGAATATAAGCACATAATTAAAAGCTCAACACCTCAACATTTGATAACTTGAAAGTTATGACAAAATCAGATTTTAAAAAGCTAAAATGTTATATAATTATGAGATGCATAGAAACCCCATGTATAAATTACACTGTCATGAATTTATTTATCCTGCAATTCTAATAGTCCTTGTTGCTGCTACGCAAACCAATTATCCACACTAGTAATTTACACGTGCGATGCACGTCTTAATAAATATAGTTTTTTAAAATAAAAATTTAGATATAGTCTGGATTTGAACTTAGAACCTCCTTTATAATAATTATGCACGTGTATTGCACGGGTTGGTAGAATGACAAAATATTTACAAATGACACTAAGGCCTTCTCCCATTATAATATTAGAGATTAGAGATAGAGATGTACAAGAAGCATAAAACATAATCAACTCAAACATATGTAAATCACCGCCGGGGGGGGGGGGGGGGGGGGGGGGGGGTGAATAGGGTGATTGTGCGGAATTAAAAAAAATTAAAATTAAGTTGCAAAGTAAATGAGAAGAGATAGAAAAAGCAAACACATCAAGCACAAGTGACGCAGCGGTATAACGTAGTTCGACCCCCAGGTCTACGTCCACACCACCTACTTGTAGCAATTCTCCGCCACAAGCGTTCCACTATACTCAAACCCTTGTACAGTGATTTCCGGATTCAGGCCGAGAGACCTATTACACCCACAGGAATTCTAAGACAAAATCCGTCAATCTCGCCGAAGTGGAAGAAAAGAAAAACTCAAGATCTTTAATGATCCTGACTGAAGAAAACAAATAAGTATCACACACACTCGGATTGATTGTTGAATTGATTAGTTCAGAAGATTTTTCTCGTAGCAATAGGTGAAGAATACACAGTGGGTTCGTCCAAATATATAGACTTAGGAAGTGTATCTCTCAAAAATAGAAACGATACATTCCAAAATAGAAATCTGCACGAGGTACGGTCGACTGCAAAAGGTGACAGTCGACCGTTCATCTTTTAATTGAAAAGTCGAAAGATGAATGGTCGACTACTTCATCATATTAACTATGATGGGCGGCCGAATGTGGTGCGGTCGACCGTAATCGTGCTGATTCTAACGAAACCACTTTATATTCTTACAATATACTAATCAATTACATATAAAATCTCACATGTATGGAATTACAGAAAATGATCTTGCTAGCTTTCTTGGGCTTTAATCAACATGTGCTATTTTTGAATAATTTTCTCTTTTGCTTGATTTTGTAATCCTTCTTTATTGTTTTCCTTCTTTTGCTTCTTTTTGAATCTTTTTAATTTTCTTATTGATTTATTTATTCCTGAAAATCTGAAAATCTCAATGAAAACTTATTAGTATTTGTAAGCACGTTTTGTGCTCACCAAACTAGGAGTCAACAACATATATTGGGTTAAAGTGTGGGTGTGTGTGGCTAGGTAAAAAAAAAACTCAAATCAGTAATCAAATGAAAATTTGCTTCAATCTCATGATTTGAAGCAACATTCTTTATGTCCATTTTGTGTCAATAGCGTTGTTATATGTTACTGGCTATAAATCACCTGTTCATGCAAATATCTCAATAAATCGGCTCTTAAAGTTGGACCATATACTGGTATATGCAGTAAAGACAATAAGAATTTAGAGAGCAAGGGAATATCCGAACCTTTAAAACTTACTGAATATAGAAGAAAAGGTGTTCATTCAATTTACAAAAAAAAAGCATCAATATCCATTTAAACTAAGTTACCCAAAAAAAAGCATCGAATACAATCTTTACCATCAATTCAAAACCCTCCATTTTATTCAAACACTAGCACAACACCAAAATCCCCCACCAAAACTCGAATCACAATTTCATACCTCTCAATTCTTCCATCTCTAAACTTCTCATTTCACTTATACTTATTTTTCGATATATAAACCGATATATAGATTAAATCCCATAATCTGAAATAAAACATTATAAAGGATATATAATAACTGGTGATTCCATTTAATTCAAATTAGTTAAAAGTGGGTATTGAGTTGTACAATACTAATCAGAGGTTGAGCTGGAATTCCTTGTGACTTTTTCCTAATTAACGTCGCCATTTTGGCCATTTGGGTCTGCAGAAGTACAAATGTTGCCTTCAACTCACCCACCTCTTCCTTTGTGGCCCCATTGGAAGAAGATGCAAGAGAACCGAATACGCAGGTGGATGTCAGTCCAAGACCCATCCCACGCACACGGTCGGGACACTCGCTCCCCCTCAATTCAGAGAGAACTTCATGCTGGAGCGTCAATGGATCAACGGAAGAAGATGACCTCTCCATAATCTTCGTTCTGGCGTCCTTCTGCAAAAGATACCAAAGAGCAATTTAAGTTTTTTAAATTATTAAATAAGAAAATAAAATTAATTTGAAAGCTTTATATTCACCACTATCTCCGTTGCATCGTCATCTCTAAATTTTTCAACCTTACCCGTGTGGGTAGTTTCAAAAAAATCTACATTGCCGACACTTTCTCCCTCTTTTGATGCTTCTTATATATAAGTAAGATTAGTATTTGAAACTATAATAAAATACTTCAAATAAAATGAAATAGATGTCGTAGTTATAAAATCAAAATTTATTATCCTTATCGCTAATTGGAATAGATTCTATATGTACCTGAGATATGAGATAACATGGTAGAATACTTCATTCGGGAAATCTATGTTTCTGTCCATCTCTATCTTATTTTTCACTAAGCTTTAATATTAACTATATTTTACAAGTATATAATGCTTTCCAACAATAACAAACAACTTGAAATGCACTTGTATATAACTATAATAAAGGAAATAACTTGATATAACTTGTGTGGCGTGTCCTTTACATTGGACTATGTATACAACTATAAAAAAAAACTTCAAATGAAATGAAGCGTAGTTTATCAGCTCATCTCGAACTACCTCAAAGTTGGCACTCCCAGTCGTGTGTTTCAGTTTCAACATCTTTCGGCTTTTTACCCCGATGTCAGCCTTCCTCTGTTAATAATTATAATTAGCAACATCAATGAAATATATCATGAAATAATACAAAGACTGGAAGTTGCCTTAGTATATACCTTTCCCGTATCACTTTTTCAAAAATTGGCAAGAAATTACCAATCTTGTGCCGTCACACCTATGGGGACCTCCCTCACCGGCAAATAGAACTTCCCTTTTAGGAAGCTCTTGTGTTCCCTCCATTTCTTAGAGATTGATTTATCCACCCATCCATTAACAACATCAGGGTAAGAGAACTTTTGCTACAAAATAATATTAATTAAATAAAGCTATTTAAACAAGAACATATAGCATCAAGAAAGTACCTATTCCTAAAACACATCCATGTTACTTCTGCACCTCATTCATAAGGCTAACAATTGCACTGCAGATGCTTGACATATAGATAATAAGCATAGCAGGGCAAATGTTTTAACCCATTTAATATAAATATTAGCAGAGAATGCTTCCGTCTTGGTCGTTTTTTGAACTTTTGACCAAGACTCGTAGCTTAAGGGCAGCAAACGATGATTTCTTGCCACAACCCTGCAAAATTTACCGAGCTTGCTCCCGCCTTCCCCAATCGGATGACCGACGTTGTTGGAGCTCACCAATATCTTCTCATCATTCGGGAGCTTCCATATCTTCTTCATCTTGGTCGGTACTCTCCTCCTTACGGTGGTGACATGCTACCCTCAGCCCACGTCGACTATAGTAGCACCTGTATGCGCCGCACCTCCACTTTCTCTCGAAGGATGCTCAGTCGAAGGTCCCGTGCTAGGAGGATCTACTACCTTCCTCTTTGTTCTCGCCATATGTCACCTATTTACAGAAAATTAAGATAAATCATTAAATTAAGACAAGGACATCAAAAAAAATTAAGGAAACATACATGAAAACAATGAATATTTAAGGATATATGTACAGTAAAATCATTAAATTGAGACACGTCATTTGAAATAAATTTATAAAAACCACAAATTATCACAATATACCATTAATTATAATTAATTAAATCTTAAGTATCTCTAATTAACTGTTGTGACATATTTGAAAACGATTGATACTCAATTGAACTAACATAAAAACAAAAAATACTATAAGATACTATATTGCAACATCATTAAATACATAGCCCTCTTCTCCATTCGTACAAAGCCAAGTAGGTCCATTACTAGCATCAAAAATGTTTACATCAAATGTAGAAAACTCTGAAGTAGTGAAATTGATCAACATCAGCGTCATCATTATCTGAATCATCCCCCAATTGAAATAAATCTCTTGGCTGCATAGTTAGTGCCACATATGATTTTGGCATTACTTGGTCTTGAATATAGAAAATATGTAGCACTTGAGATGGAAATACAAATAGTTCATAGCTAATGTGTGTCCCAGTGTGAATTAGAAATAAGAAATTTACAATTGTAAAACCCAGTTTATCCTCTTTAATTTTATTTAAGCTAGTTCAATCACCAAGGAATAAGACTATTCGAAATTGTCCGTAATAATCCAAGTCTATGATATCTATGAGCACCCCATAATAGTCAACATCTCCATCTATAGAATTTGTGTCATTTTTAGGGGCATAGCTTCTAGTTTTTGAAATAACTACAATGCCACTATTTTGAGACTTCGATTTCCTTTCACGATCCTGAGTACGAAATCTGAAGGCATTGAATATAAAGCAATTGTATCTTTTAACCATTTTATGGGGACCTTTGACAAGAATCATTATTTCAGGAGTCACATTATCATCACTCAACGAGGAAACCTATAATTACAAAGTAAATCATATTAGCATAAGACGTAAACTTTAAAAAATATTGTCATTCAAGCCATGGGACGGCGACGTACATAAGTTTCAAAACACTTGTGGAATTTTTCATTCATTAACTTATGTTGCTCAAGCGGCTTCAAGATTTTTAATCTATGACTTCTTTTCAATATCCTAACAAATTCGATGGAACAAAATAAAACGGATGCATATTAAAATTTTGGTTAACTACTTCTTAATTGAGAGAATTAAATTCACACTAATCCAAATCCAACTTACACTCAATATGGCTCACATAATGCATGGTGATCCAACACATATCGATGTGCTTGTTCCCATGTTACGTCATCTTACTCAAATGCATCAATTTTCCCGAAAGTAGCCCCAACAGTCTGGAAGAGATAATTAGCCCCTTGAAGGTTTAAAGTGTCTGAGTTTCTCCTTGGTCTAGTAAGACATATCTCCACACCCTGGAGATACCTTGAACAGAAATTAGAGCACTCCTCTGGAAGATATCCTTCTACTATTGAGCCTGCTGGATAGGCTTTGTAACGCCCATGCCCCAACTCAGACAATTTATACAATTTATCAGACAAATTATTTATAGTATAGTACAACTGCCCACCATAGGCTATCTCTCAAAATGTGGTTAACCAGATTGGTGACTCTTGATCATAGGCTATATTATTTATTATTATTTTATTCTAGTGTATTCCCGATATGGGACTAACACAACACTCTCTCTCTACTCTTAAACTTCCGTGAGCAAGTACATCCGAAACCCCCAAGGGGGTCCCACTGTGCCACGTCACACAATGTGACCACGTCACACAATGTGACAGCAGCAAAGGCACTCTGCTGCCTTTCTTTTTCTTTCACGTGGGCCCTCCACTTTTGTACACATTTTTGATTTTATTAACCCTTATACAACATCCCCCAATGGAACCTCCTATAGGCCACTTACAATTTATATATATATATATATATATATATATATATATATATATATATATATATATATATACTATAGCTCTTTGAAGTTACGGGATGTTACAGGCTTTATTTCTAACATAACCCTTAAGTCGGTAAAGATACCTAAAATAAGCATATTTGGATTAGAAAATGTATGGTAGTATAACATAAAAGAACTAACCAAATTATTTTTTTAGTGACGCGTGAAGAATTACCTCTCAATGGGATGTATTCATCGATAATGTACTGGCCCACCAAGTCTTGCTTCATCGGCAAGGTGGATTGCTAAGTGAACCATTATAGTGAAGAATGATGGGGGAAATATCCTCTCCATTTGACAGTGTCAAGACTACACGTTGCTCCAATTTGTCAATATCTTCAACATTTAGCACTCTAGAGCAAAGTCCTTTATAGAAGCTACATATATCTTTCAGGATGAAAGTGACTTGCTCACACATTGAAGATCTCAGATCATAGGAAGTATATCTTGCAAAAATATATGGTAGTCGTGTGACTTTAGACCCTGCAGGTTCTTCTCTTTATAATTAACACATCTTGCTATATTAGATGAATAGCCATCTGGCACTTTAAGCTCCTGTAAAACTTTGCAAAATATATCCAACTCACTTTTTGACAATGAGTAAATTTTAGGAGGAGGTCGTCTCTGCCATTGGGTAGGATTTCATGATGCAACTCTTGCCTTATGCTCAATTTTACTAAGTCAAGGTGAGACTTAAGATTTTCATTCGTCTTCTGATCATCCCCCATAACTGTTCCTATAATATTTTTATCGATGATTTTTTCCAAGATGCATCACATCTATGTTATGGCACATTAAGGTGAACTACCAATATGGAAACTGAAAAAAATACTCTTCTTCTTCCATGATTGCTAGATCATTTGATAAAGTGAATTAATGGCCTTCTAGCTGCCTTAACACATCCGACTTAGATGAAGTTGTTGGAGCATGTCTCCACTGATCAGTACCATCAAATGTCGATGATTCTGCCCTAAAAATGTGTGTGTTAGACAACCATCTCCTATGACCCATGTAGCAAAATTTTCTGCCTTTATACAACCACTTTGAATCCGTTTGATCAACACAACATGGACAAGCATAGCTTCCTTTCATGCTATAACCAAATAAACTTGTATATGCAGAAAAATCGTTGATTGTCCAAGTCAACGCAACCCGGAGACAAAAACTTTTTTTAGATGTTGCATCATAAGTTGTAACACCCTCTCACGATTGTTGTAGTTCATCAATCAACGGCTACAAATACACATCTATATCATTTACTGGGCTTTTTGGTCCAGGAATAATCATGGACAAAATGAATGATGATTGTTTCATGCACAACCAAGGGGGTAGATTGTATGGAATTAATACAACGGGCCATATGTTGTATGTACTACTCATTTGCCTAAATGGGATAAAACCATCATTGGCCAATCCCAGTCTCTCATTCCGATGATCTTCAGCAAAATCGGGATATCTTTCATAAAAAAAAATTCAAGATGCAGAATTAGCCGGGTGCCTAAAAATCCCATCATTCTGGCAACCTTTTGCATGCCATCTTCGCAGCTTAGGAATCAAAGAAAAATAACACAGTATTTTTGCAGGCTTCTTTCTCTTAGTTGTTGTAACTGGCTCATCTGTTTACTCATCTACATTCATCGTTTGAATCCATTTTGAACCGCATATTTCACATTCTTCCAGCTTCTTCTTATCCCCCCTGAATATCATACAATCAAATGGGCATGCTGCTATCTTCTCATACCCTAAATTAAAATACTTGACAAATTTTTGTGTCATGGGATGAATTTGGGATTCGGATTTCAGGAAAAGCTTCATTTAATAATTTAAGAAGCAAGTTAAAGGACTTGGCAGACCATCCATTTAGACATTTAATCTGAAATAGTCTAACAATAAATAAAAACTTGGAAAACTTGGTGCAATCACGATACAATGGAGTACTTGCATCTTTCAACAACTTATTAAAGGCTTCGAATTCTTTACTAGTTTCTTCACCAGACATTTCTTCTCCCACCCCACCACCATGAGGTGATGTTTCTGCTATCTTATCAAAAATTTGGTTGATTGGATTGTTTGTCTGGATTTGAAAGTTATGAAATCTCAAACCATCCTGCACTAAAGAGTGCATCTCATCGGCATCACTTGGATCACTTATAAATAAAGACTCGTTTTCACGTACAACCGGACCATAAGAAACTGATTGAGTAAACTCTCCATGACAAAACCAATTTCTATAACCCAATAAAAAACCATTGCAAATCACATATGTTTCAACTACGTCGCATGTCCTCAAATCACAATTTGAACACCGGACACATGAACACAAAATTAAGTTCGGGTCAAGAGAATTCCTCTTTGTAAAGTTAATAAAATCGTACACACCATCCTAATAATCTTTGGATAATCGTGACTTATTAATCCAACTTTTATCCATTTTTCGAAAATATGCGTCAATCTGAAAGTTAAATTCATAAATTAAAATGCATATGCTTTCAAGTGACTAACATAAGTAGATCAAATAAAAAATGCATATTGCTAGGGTTACAGGTAACATCACCAACTGAAACATTTTTAAAGGATATACTATATGTTTTTCAAATTTTTAAAACTAAATTGTAAATATTTTTTTACAAAAATTGATGTACGTTTAGAAAACTATCACAAACTTGCAACGGAATGCTAATACTAGAGTATTCTAAATAATTGTGAGTGCAATCTTAAGATTTTTGTGGGACGAGAACTGAATTTTCTTCATTGCTACGAGTGTTTTAGTTTAGGCAAAAGAAACTAAGTGATTGCATTAGTATCTAGGTATCTAAGTGAGATGTATTTTTCTATTATATAGTAAAATTCCATGTGTGGAATTAGCCAATAATAATCGATGATAGAGAAAAAAAATAAGACGAGAGCGAGAAAGTAGCAATATGCAATGATTATTATTATTAGTTTGAGAGAAATGTATCTACAACTTGCATTTCCCTATACACAGGTGCACAAAGTCTACTATCATATGTTATTTCTTTCCAATTCTTCAAAATCACTAGGATTCTTTTTTTGCCAATAACATCTAGTTCGATAAGTAAAACACATCTGTCTATGTTAGAATAGAACTACCATTGCACCTAAAGTGATCAATTTCTTTATTCTCTGTCTACTAGCATATTCTGCACCTTAACGATAAGGAGTTTATTGACAATAGCGTAAACTACATAAAATCGGAGCAACATAGGAGTCTTAACTATATGAAATCAACCATGCCCTAAACCAAATAATCTGTTATCTATTTACAGCTACACCATTAAAATAAACAAAGAATGGACACAATGTCTAAGTCCGAAGTAACAACATCAACATCAACAACAACCCTAGCAACATCAACATCAACTAAACCCTAGCAAATATAGCAAACCAGATCGATAAATTACCAAAATTCTCCAAATAGGGAAAAGAGAGCCGGCTGAGGGAGAGAGCACCAGTGGTAGAGATCTGTGGCGAAGGGAGCGAGAGTGCCGACGGTGATAACTGATGGAGAAAGGAGCGGCGGAGGGAGGAGCAACAGTGAGGGAGAAGTGGCGGTGAAAGAGTCATGGTGGTAAAGGAGGTGTGTTTGCGAGTGGTGAAGGAGAGGGAGTCTTCGGCAAGGAGATAGAGCGGCGGTGTGAGAGATGAGAGAAAAGGGAATTGAAAAGGGTGAGGGAGGAGCGGCAGAGGAGTTAGCAACGGTGAGGGAGTAGCGGCGTTGATAGAGTAACAGCGACGAGGGATGTGTGGCGGCGAGTGGTGTGGGAGAAGGAGAGAACAGTGATGAAAGAGAGGAAATAGAGCGGCGGAGGGGTTAAAAATGCGATGAATTTGGAGGGGAAATGAAAAAAGGGAGGGGGTTAGGAAAAAATACCCTAACCCTATACCGGCGTTTCAACAACAAAACATCGAGCCATGGTAGTCTATACTGGCATTTAATTAATAAACGTCGATATATGTGTATATTATTTTAAAGCCAAACTATATATATTTTTGTTCAGTTATACTCAATAATAAGTGTAATCAAACCACAATATTTGCAAAAAATATATAGAATTCTATAATCTTTAATTATTCTTCTGACAACAACAGATTCTCAATTTCGAAAATATTTTAGTTCTAAAATTTATTTTTAACAGAGTGACAGAGAGAAGAAGATTATTGCTATCGTCATGACACGTGAATGGTAATAACGACGGCAACAGCGACATGGGGGCACGATAGTTGGTCTTCGTGTCTTGGGTTTGAGAAAGAGCTCCTGTGACCAGGATGGTCTTTTGTGACCGATGATCACTCATTTCGCTCTCTTTTAGTTATAAAATAAGAATTAAACGGCTCGTAAGTGATGCATGGCTATATCTTGCAAGCTGTGAGTCGAAACTCTATTCTACAAGTTGCATTAGTTTGTGTGTGGTGAATCCTAGCTTAGCGCAAAGTTTCGTAATTTTTGGATGTCGATTGTGTGGCTTTCAATTGCGTCGCTCTCTCTTTTAGTTAAAATATTCAAAATATCTAGTTGCAAGCGATACATGATCGTATCTTGCAAACCGCAAGTCGAAACTCACTTTTGTTGGGTTTATGTCTTGCATACGATATTGGATAAGAAGACGATAAGACGATGGAGAGACAAAGGCGATTGGAAACGGAGTGGAGGCAAGAAACAGTCATCAGCAGCTACAGCAGAAGTTGTGGTCAACCATCCCTAATGAGCGGTCGACCATCCCATGCAAGAATTCTTCCAGAGAGGAGGACAGTCGACCGCCTTGTTGGTGCGGTCGACCGACAGCGGTGCTGATGGGTTTCGGGCTTGAGTCTGGCTAATTCGTGAAAAGCCCAACTTGCTCTTCAAGTTGGATGGTGTGGCTCCTATCGTAGGGTTATCTTTTATGTACTATCCAATGGCTATTGTAACAAGATATTAACTTAGGGTTTGTCTCTAGATCTATATGAACAATTGTAACGACTTATAGATCTATGATGATTCTATTGAGTACCGAATAGAAGAAAAGAGTACTTCATCTGAGAGGATGAGACAGTTCTTCATTGTAAGTAGCATCAAGTTCTATTAGGCTTGAGAGAGGGTCGTGGTGAGAATTGTAATATTCTTGTATCTTCTCTAGTTGAATAATATCCCGGTTCTTCCTCCCCCGGATTAAAGCGAAAGCCCCAACCGGGACAATCCTTGTGTGCTTTGTATGTTTGATGTGATCTAGTCTTGCTTGGTGGTTTGTATTGATTGTGTCAAAGACTCAACAAGATCCTCATAATTTCCTCATAAGTGGTATCAGAGCAATCAGGATTCGTGGGTTTGTTCGAGTTCCTTGGAGATGGCAGATCAAAAGACGAAGATCAAGCGGTTTGACGGTAAGATCAACTTCAATCTATGGAGGGTGGACATGTATGATATTTTGGTTCAGAAGGACTTGCACCTTGCCCTAGAAGAGAAGAAGCCAATCGACATGCAGCAGGAGAAGTGGGATGAGATTTGTTTGAATGCCTTGAGTTTAATCTGGTTGCAATTGGCGGACGAAGTCAAGCGTAATATTCTTGAGGAGAAAAGTGCAGCGAGTCTATGGGCGAGTCTCAAAACTGACTACTCGGGGTCGTCGTTGCTAAATCGGATGTATTAGAAAAGGAAGCTGTTTAGGTTCTCAATGAAGGAAGGTACCCATCTGCAAGATCATATTGTGGAGTTCAATAAAGTAATATCTGAACTGAAGGCGATTAACGTGGATGATCTTAGCGAAGAGGATAAAACTTTTAACTTGATTTATTCACTGCCAACTTATTATGATCACTTGATAACTACCATGCTACATGGAAAATTGGCTAAGGAGACACTTACTGTAGCCGGGGTGATTAAGGGTCTGAAGGAAGATGAACTAAGAAAGGAGACTCATAAAGGAGGGTCTATTTCTTTAGGGTGTTTTGCGGTGAATGGTGATACTTCAATTGGAAGGGATGCGGCACATATGGGTAAGATTCGTTGTCATTACTGTAGAGGAGTTGGGCATTACAAGAAAGACTGTCACAAGTGGTTGAATCAGAAGAGTGCTACTAAAGAAGGGGAACAAGCCCATATAGTCAGCGCAACTGAGTTAAGTAATAATGTTGATTGTTGTCTTCTTGTTTCAAGTTCTTCAGATATGGATTCAAGTTGGTATCTTGATTCGGGAAGTTCTTCTCATATTTGCTCCGAGAGGGAGATGTTTTCTACTTACAAATCATCAACAAGCTGTAGTGTGAGAACGGGGAGTGGTGAGATTTGTGAAGTGGTGGGTAAGGGAACAGTTAAATTAGAGACACCAGATGGTACAGGATTCACACTAGAAGAGGTCATGCATATCTCTTTGATACAGAGGAATCTTATATCCTTGGGTACTCTTGATGCTCGTGGCTGCAGGTACACAGCTCGAGGTGGAGTTTTGACAGTTTGGGATAGTCGTCGTAAGGTAGTGAAGGGTAAGAGGGGGATTGGGCAGGGTCAGCACAACTTCTACCAGCTTTGTGGGAGCAGAAAAACTCGGCTGAGAGTATGGAAGCCCATTATCCCTAAAGCATTATCTAGTAAGCTGTCACTAGAATTACCGATGCGAGACTGCAACGTTCGAATACCGTTGGAAGGTGGAGAAAGCCTTGATGTAGGTGGCGTTCGTGTGGAGGGTGGCACCTCCATGTGTACATCTACATGGGTGTGCCCTTGAGGGGGGGCATACAGCTGGAGGAAAACAGGTGGAGGTTTGTTCAACGACAACGAGCAGAAGAAGCCATAGAAACATGTTGTTTACAAAGCGGAGAAGAAAGGTCTAGAAGAGATTTAAATCACACAGGTATGGATTCATGCGTATGAAATTCAAGGTGGAGATTATTGGGTTTATGTCTTACATACGATATTGGATAAGAAGGCGATAAGACGATGGAGAGACAAAAGTGATTGGAAACGGAGTGGAGGCAAGAAACAGTCATCAGCAGCTACAGCAGAAGTTGCGGTCAACAGTCCCTAATGAGCGGTCGACCATCCCATGCAAGAAGTCTTCCAGAGGGGAGGACAGTCGACCGCCTTGTTGGTGCGGTCGACCGACAGCGGCGTTGATGGGTTTCGGACTTGAGTCTGACTGATTCGTGAAAAGCCCAACTTGCTCTTCAAGTTGGATCGTGTGGCTCCTATCATAGGGTTATCTCTTATGTACTATCCAATGGCTATTAATGTAACAAGATATTGACTTAGGGTTTGTCTCTAGATCTATATAAACAATTGTAACAGCTCATAGATCCATGATGATTCTATTGAGTGCCGAATAGAAGAAGAGAGTACTTCATCTGAGAGGGTGAGAGAGTTCTCCATTGTAAGCAGCATCAAGTTTCATTAGGCTTGAGAGAGGATCGTGGTGAGAATTGTAATATTCTTATATCTTCTCTAGTTAAATAATATCTCGGTTCTTCCTCTCTTGGATTAAGGCGAAAGCCCCAACCGGGACAATCCTTGTGTGCTTTGTGTGTTTGGTGTGATCTAGTCTTGCTTGGTGGTTTGTGTTGATTGTGTCAAAGACTCAACAAGATCCTCATAATTTCCTAACAACTTTTACAAGTTGCATTAGCTTATGTTTGGTGAATCCTAGCCTATCGCAATATATATCAAGCTTAATCTCTAATTTGTGGGTAATACTAACATAAAAACTACTACGTACTGTAACTGATAATAAAAAAGTACAATTACATAATGAGATATGATAAATGTATAAATGACACATTTTATATTAGTAATGAGATATGATATAAAATATTTCATCAAAAGGGAAGAATATATTTTCTTTAAATAATGTCTTATAGAGTAATATTGTGTATTACTGATAATCCTACTCATTTCTGTAAATTAATTCATATAAAATCAAAATAGTCTTCATTATTGACAATAATATTCAATAACCAAAGTTTTCGCTACCTATATATAAAATATTATATAAAAATTATACTAAAATATAAAAATATTTATAAAAAAACAAGTTAAAAATATTTTACAAAACCTATCTCGGTGTTTAACCAAGAACGTCAGGATATATATTTAATTTATTTTTTTTAAAATAAAATAACTATTCCTTCCATAAAAGGAGGATATGCCGGCGTGTCGGACGAAATGCTGTTATAGAGCAAAGCTACCCAAATATTTAAAAAAAATTTAAAAATATATAATAGCTACCATTGCGATAGAGTAGAGTTGTTGCAGCTTGTATAAGTAGAAACATCGTTATTGGATAACCTATGGCGGCGTTTACTGTAAACGTCGGGCCAGAGAGTAGGTTTTTAAAAAAATAAAAACTTCTCCTCACCTATCACAGTGTTTTATCAAAATGTCGGAATATGAACACCACTAAAGACCTAGCGGTTTGTAGTGTATGTTGCTATCTCACAGTGTTTGCCTTCAATTTTTTTTCTGAGAATTAGTGTTTGGCTCAATTATCTAGAAAGTGAGATTGTGATATGATGTTCGTGAGATTGTGGTATGTTGGTAGGATTCTTCCACTTTATTGTATCCTTGTTCAGCCACATCACGTTATTTGGGTCGACTTATCGAGTTGTTCTCTTAATTTCTTACTAGTGTTACTTTGTGCCAATTATACTGTCTAAATAAGTTTTAAGGGACTTATAAAATTATATAGAATTCTCTAAAAAATTGAAAAGAATTGGGATAAACTTATGAATATCATTCCTACTGTAATTACTGAAATCTTCATTTTCATTCTCACATAAGCAGATAATATAGTATAAAGTATAATAATGCTAACAAATTAGCTCCCATAAAAACCGAAGTGCCCACAACACTTTCAACAAAGAACTCTCCATCAAAACACGATTTTCGAACCCAACGAAGGATGAACAACTAATCTCATGATGATCAAATCAAATTCCCAATGACCATTCTCATTTTCATCCACCCCAAAATTACACTTAACACATTCTGTCAAACACCTAAACTATATAGCATCACAACACAAAAATCCCCCTTCCAAATTTCCAACATCCAATCCACAAACTCTACACCTCTAACAACCCAAAAACATCTCAGATTACTCATTAAAATTAAAAAACACTTACCACGGCAGAAGGGACTAAGCTCGATTCAGGCACAGTTGATCTCATACGCGAAGCTCTCAAACGGGCACCAATTCGAGAACTGGGAAATGGATAGTGGAGCAGATTGAGAGGGGGTGCTCCGATCTGAGAAGGAGGGCAATTGATGAGGGAGATGAAGGACCAAGCATCAAAATGAAGGAAAGGGGTTGAAGATGATGACAATTGGAGAAGAGGGTTGAGATATCTGCTAATCTTTTAATTAAGAAATTAAAAGATACATGGAGAGCCTCCATTGCATGGAGAGCGGCGTGCGGCGTGATGAGCGGTATGCGTCCAAGGTGGAGGGTATTGCGTGCGTCATGAAGTGGAGGGCGTTGTGTGAGTGGTACGAGCGGTGTGCAGCGTGCAATGTGAGGAGGAAGGGGCTGCTTGAGTGCAGCGTGTGGGTGAGGAGGATGGGGCGGCGGGAGGGATGCGAGATTATGGGTATGGGTTTTTTTTTGTTTTTTGTTTTTTTTTTTTTTTTTGAGAGTGGGGATGGAGATGAAGCGGTGCGGGGTGCAGTGATGGTGTTTTGTTGGTTTTTTGTACGGTTTGCACGTAAATCTCTTCTTTTGTTTTTTTTTCTATATTTCAAAATAGAGAAAGGATAGAAGGTATACTCTCTCTCCTATTAGCATAATATATAGATATAACTAGATTTGCCCGTGGCCACGTGCCTACGGCACGTTTTCTTAACGATACATCATATGAAAAGTCTTGTAAATAGTAAATCAACAATTATATAGATGAAGTTTGAATAGTATGACAATAATTAGTTGTAAATAAAAGTCCATATTTCTATTAGTATATGGTGAAAAATAATTATAAATTGGGGTATAAAAGTCCATGTTTCCATACATACATATATATATACTAGGTTTGCCCGTTGACACGTGCCTACGGCACGTCTTCAAAACGGTGCACCTTGTTTGATCATATAAAATAGTTTTTGAGGTCCAGCAAATTAATTGAAGTAGCAAACATAGAGCAAAAAACATATGATATGATTTTTTTTGATTTTCTTTTTGAATTATTTTTAAAGTTTTTAAATTTTAAATTTTTTTAGTTTTTTAATTTTTAAAAATTTTTAAAATTTTTATTTTCTTAAATTTTTGAATAGAAGATGGAGGGAGAGAGAGAAAGAAAAAAAAATATATATATATAGGAGTTGTTTTGGGTGGGAGATTTAAATTTGAGTTTTGGGGGGAACTTTTGGGGGGAAAATATGTTTTGTAAGGTTAGATCTGAGCCTTTAATTTTTGGGGGATTGAAGGAGAGCCACTTGATAGCTTTTTTTGTGTTTTATTTTATATATATATATATATATATATATATATATAGAGAGAGAGAGAGAGAGAGAGAGAGAGAGAGAGAGAGAGAGAGAGAATTAAATAAATAAATGAATTGTTTTGGGGGGAAATTTGAATTTGAGTTTTGGGGGGAAAATATATTTTGTGAGGTTAGATTTGGACCTTAAATTTTTGGAGATTGAAGGAGAGCCACTTGATAACTTTCTTTGTGTTTTATTATATAGATTAATAGAACCGGATGATCCTTTTTGGAATCATCTTCTCAAATATCTTTCTAACCCTAAGTATCTCATACATCCGAAAGTTTGATTAAATTGAGTTGCACAAGATTGCTCCTTTTTTTTGGAATATATACATTAGTCTCTTGTATCGTCCTTCCTTATTCAGTGGATGACTTTATCAATTTCTTTCTTGTGTTGCCTAATACGTCTGCTAGTTCTTTGTGAACTTTTGTATCTTTTGACAGAGGTCATGTCTGGGCTTACCCTTTTATCAAAATAATAGCCATCCTTCCTTGATTCTAAATCTGAAAGGTTGAAGGATTTGAAAATGCGAAAACGGGGGTGCAGTGGGGCTGCACCCAGCGACGCTGCACCCCCCTATCCTCCTTTGAAGTATGTTTTAAAAGCAAAGATATAGTCTAAAACAGTATGACAGAGATTACATGATTATGGCCATTCTAAAAGAAGAAGCCAGTGGGTAGAATGAGATGATCAATTTGTGCGTGATAATCATCCCAAATCCCTTTATGTTTCCATAAAAGTTATCTCTGAATAACATTTCAACATATACAAATGACTTTGAGTGAATATGGGATCTATTATTTTCTGGTTGTATGCTAGTCCTTATGAATTTGTGACACGACGACAGTAAAGGAACTGTTTCCAATCATTAAGTCTGCTCATTTCATGCAGGTTATGATGTTCTCTTTCTTTGTGGGTTTTACTCTTTGAATCAAAACAGGTACATCGTTGGCTCCCTTTCTTGAATTTTAGTAATGCATTATCTATAGAGAATGTAATGTTGATTGTTTTACTCTTGAAATTTATAGTTACGTTTTCGTATCTCAAAGCTCCTGGATTGATTGCTTCCAGTGCAAAGTATCTGCCAATTTTTTCAGGAGTAAAGGCTTCATTTTTTGCTTGCACAATAATGAAAATTGTATATGTCACTTTAAAACATACTGTAACAAATCTATAACCTCATAATTAAACATCAGAAAGAAGATTGATTACTTAGGTATGTAGACCCCCTGACTAGTTTGTGCCTTTACTAGAATAAATCTGGAGATCAGTCTGACTTTTTAATAATTATTTTACCATACTTAAAACTTGCAATAATGCAGCTGTAGTCTGATGTATATCTCTTTTACACACGAATCCGCTTGGTGAGAAATATCACCATTTCTACAAGTTACTAACCCATAGTATTAGTGGTAACACATTTATCTACTTCAGTTTTGTCTTCTGTTCATCTTCTTATATTGAGTACTGAGTAGCTGATGTTCTTCAATTATTTCAGACAGTACAACATTTTCTCTTCTAAATTCGGGGCATGCCATTGTTTATATAACTTGGTAATTTTCCAGTAATTAGAGAATTTAGTCTTAAACATCGGAAAAATATGTTCTTCAACTCTATGAAATCTAACCGAGAGAGGTAGAATTGATGCATGAAGAAATCTTTAATATTAGGGAACAAGCTGAATTTTATTAGTTGTATAGTCATGGTATGTGTTTTAGGATAGTAGAGGGGGAAATCTTTAATTGGCTCGAAGAAATCGGCACAAACCAAGTGAAACGGACAAGGGGAGAAACATGTGAAGCAAATAAAGAAAAAGGTAAACAAAAAATGAGGATGAACTAACAAGCACCTTTTCCAAATACAAGAACAAAATATAAACCACAGAATTTATCATACCCAAAGAGGAGCTGGAGTATGCATTTGATGTTGCCGATGTTGTCAATAAATACTTACATGTCTTTTTTTTCTTCTTTTTTTGCCATTTTTTTAAAGTCATGACAGAAACCTAACTATACTATACAAAGCGTACCTGTACAGTTTGAATTGTCAAGAGATACATTGTATGGATTACCCGGTATATTAAGTTCCATAAACCATCTGTTATTTTATCGGACATTTGGATCGGAGTTTTGATGGAGAGGCCTTTGTAAGCAACAAGACAAGGGAAGAAGGAGAGCTTTAGGTCCCTGAACTTGCAAAAGTCGATCTGATCGTCTGTTTTTTTTTGAAATAAAAAGTGACCTTTCGGCCACCGATCTCATTAATGAAAGGTTAATGACATCACAAAATCCATCTACATCCATTTCCACATCATCCCGTGCTCATCGGCACTACATACATATGAAGAAAAGCATAGAAAATCTAAGAGAACCCTAAGTAGCATACCTACGGCACCTTTCCGGTTCACCGTAAGTCACAAAATATGAACACCAGTTGATTGTCCCCAATCCTGTTGCGTAATCTGGTGCACCATGATGCCCTACTGAAGACTGTCACTCGAATCTGATCTTCTTCCTTGACCCTGAGTTACCTGCCCATTCATTTATTAAGACCACTATATTGCGCAATAATAAATGGAAATTACATTTAATATTACGAAAGCATAAGTTATTTCTATCCAACCAAAGAGACCACAAAACAGCCTCTATCGTGATATCCCATCCGCCCCTCACTTCACTCCTAATGTTATCTGTCCTCCAGCTACCCCATAAATCGTTTATACTAGTCGGAATCTGGTCCGTTTGAAAGGTCAAAGCAATAACCTTCCAAATTAGGGAGGCTCTAGGGCACCGCACGAAAATATGTTCTGTGTCTTCTTCGAAAAGGTTACAAAAGTTACACATAACGTCTATCTGTATATTCCGCCTCCTCAGGTTGGTTTTGGTCAGGATCGCATTGTTAAGGACCAGCCATAGGAAAACTCTAACTTTGTTCGGGACCTTAGTCTTCCAGATAATCGCAGCGTTGCTATTTCTAACCCCGCCATCGTTTAACAAGCTATACATAGAGGCCACTGAAAACCCGGTAGTAGACCCCCCGATCCATTCTCCACTACAAGAAAAACCCTTTTTCGCAACAAGATTTTGGCAACGACTTTTTAGTCGTTGTGAAAATTAGTTACGGCAACGCGAAAGTCGTTGCTAAAAATAAAATAAAATTTTCCTCCTCCAAAATGCCTTGTGCGGGCCTTTGCAAATCCCCTGCCAGATTGTGTAAATTGGAAACGATAAATGTCATTGCGTATATTTCTTTATATCTATTGCAACGACAGTAATGTTACCAAAAATATAAAAAATAAAAATAAATAAAATAATTTAAGTATCTACTGCAACCCACATCTCTTCCTCTCCTGAATCCCACCAATTGCCCCCCTCACCCTCTTTGTCAAACCTCTCCAAACCCTCTGTCGCCTCGCATCCCCGCTCTTCGTCTTCTCTCTCTTAAAAAACGAAATCCAGTTAAAACCTCTACAAACACTCGGCTCAAATCGAAGTCGATCCCTAAGCAATCGCCACTCTTCGTATTCTCTCTCCTCAAAATTCGAAACCCCAGTAAAACTTCTCCAAACCCTCGGTTCAAATTGAAGCTGATCGCTAAGTCATCAGCGACGATGGCCGACGTTGTCATGGAGGCGGTCCATTTGGATTTAAGACCGCCTTTCCCTTTTCTCTTCTTCGGTATCGAATTCGAGCAGTTTCAGTAAGGGGTACGTATGTTTCTGTACCTTTGATCTTTCGATTCTTTTACTTTTTCATGTAATTGGAATAAAGTGGGATTTTGGTTTTGGGATTTATAGTGTTTTTAAGATGTTCGTTTGGTAATTGAGATTTACGCAAGTGCTCTTAGTGCAGTGGTAAAGCCTCTAGCAGTTGGCAAGATGTTTAGGGTTCAAATTTCGTTTGCATACTACTTATACTACAAAAGGGTATCCTCAGCGTCGGTTGGTGGAGCTTGATGAGAGCAATACTAAGGAGATTATGGTACCTGGGACTTCAACTGTTAGGAGGGTCCCAATGGATGTGGGTTGTGATAAAGGGGATCGGATCCGGTTTCGATCAGATGTTCTTGAATTCAATCAGGTTTGATTTTGTTTTGTGATTATGTTGCGTGCATGAATTTGTTGGGTTCTTGTTTATTTAAGTGGTATGGGTTTGTTCAGAATTCTAGAGGGACCAAGCAAGTACTTGTCCTTGCAACCATCAAGCATTTTTTTGTTGTTGTTGTTGTTGTTGTTGTTGTAGATCTTGATTTAGTTTTGGGGTTTGTGCGGGCAGGCCAAATTGTAAGATTCCTTTGAGTTGCAACTGAATATCAGTTGTCATTTCCTAATGCTTCCATCTGCAACTGCAATGAAACTCGGCAACTTTAATACTTGCTGATATGGGTAAGTGGCTTAGTGCCTTAGTAGTCTAGTGGTAAGTGTGTTTTCTAGTAAGCTAGAGGTCGGGGGGTTCAAATCTTGCATGTATCAAGCCCTAATTATGTAATGAGAATGTGTGGCTATGGCCTTATCATTGGAAATTGCAATTGTGGTTGAAGACAACCAAACACATCTTAAATGAAGCATATTACCCATCTCCTACATGGACATTTTGTTGTTTGGGGAATGAATTAGGAAGTTTCATGTAGCTTTAGTGTATTCTCAACACATTTTGGTTTTTGTACTTGTTGATTTTGATCTTTTGTGGTGAAAGATTGTTATATTAGATGTCGATGCACCGCTGGTGTTGTTGTCTATCATTCTAGAAGATAGGGAGCGTACCTGACCAATGCAAAGTGATTCTTGTTGTTTTATTTCCTAGCTTGGTTATAAATTTCATTAAAAGATGATTAAGGCCAACCATCAGGAATTCATAGGAGAACAAGTAAGACTGTAAGATAGAGGCCAAATAGTCATGTTCATGAAGGTAGATAAAGATTACAACATTAACCTATCAACTCTACATCCATTCTCCAGTATGTTAAGGCATTCTATCAATCTTACAGATATGTAGAAGGGATAAAGAATGTCCTATCATTTAGCAAGACATTCTTCTATGTCTATTTTTAAGTAGTTTCCAATAGTCATGTTCATGAAGGTAGATAAAGATAACAACATTAACCTATCAACTCTGCATCTATTCTCCAGTATGTTAAGGCATTCTATCAATCTTGCATACATGTAGAAGGGATAAAGAATGTCCTATCATTTAGCAAGACATTCTTCTATCTCTATTTTCAAGTAGTTTTACTTGCTCTCATATTAGTTTGCTGGTGTTTTAGACTGGAGACCCCCTTCTGGATTAGTAAAAGGTTGGTCTTAAAGTCATCTTGGGAATGAATTAGTTGTGTGTTGACCCTCTTGAATTATTTTTTTATTGAATTTGTTTTCTACATATGCTGAGACTAACTATTTGACATGTCTAGATGCAGAATATAGACAGGCATATATACAAATTTATTTCACATCATCAAATAGTAGAGAAAAAAAAGTTAGACTGGAATAGCAGATACCCCATAGTCTTTATGACTTTCCTATTAATGTTTGTTTACTCTCACTTGTCACAAATGTATGCTAATAGGTTCAGTAATATGGTATCCTTACTTTCTGTTATTTTCTAATTTCTATTGTTTATGATTATGTTTGCACTAAGAATTCAACTAGATTGTTCGGCTTTGTGAAATGTTTTAGTTATTATTTTATCTATATTTTGTGTATTTTTAAAATTTATTTCTAATTATCCTCGTCTTGCTCCCTACTAACATTCAAAATCTAGTCAATTTCATAAATTTCTTATGTGTTGTTTCTATTTCACAAAGAACAGATGTCTGAATTGGTCAATCAGAAATCATCCATCCAAGGAAAAGTTCCTTCTGGTTATTTCAATGCTCTTTTTGATTTAACTGGAGCATGGTTGGATGACGCCAAGAACATTAAACATCTTGCTTTTGATGGTTATTTCATTACCTTGTACAATTTGCATCTAAGAGCCTCTCCTTTGGTTCTCCGAGATGAAGTGAAAAAGGCTGTGCCAACAAAGTGGGAACCCATATCTTTAGCAAGATAACAAATAATTCTTGTTTATGTACTCTTCTGAATGTAAATGCAATGTATTTAATTTGGTATTTGCCGAACACAATCATAATTTGTTAGGACATATTATTATTCCTTAGTAAGGACTTCCAGTGAGGACTTTCGAGAAGGTCATTATACTAGTTCAGCACACCTTTGCAACACAGACTTATTTATCTTCCCTCAAACTGATATGATTAATTTTTTAGTTCAATTTCACTTTGTTTCATTGAGATACTTCCCTGTTGATTACCTGTGCCCTAGAGCTTGCTAGTTTAGGCGGATATATATTCATGTTAATTTCTGACAGTAATGTTGCGTGTCAGTGTTTCCCAGCTCAGGAGTTAAACAATCAAGAGAATTTGCCATGCAAGTACATGGAACATCTAGACGTCTTTTTGTTCTGCATTTTCCAGTGTGTATGATTTTTGATTGCTATTTGACAGGGTAATGGATGTTTTCTGTGCTGACATATGTTTAATCTTCCTTCTATCTGCATGCTACTTGAACTGTGGTGGTTGAACTGTGGTGGTGCAGTGGTCATTTTCTGTCTTTATCATTTTTCTTTCTGAGTGAGTACACTTCATCTACCATATAGCAAAGTATACATTTTCATAAAAAATGTTATACTATGTTTTTCGTTTTTGCTTTTCAGTTGAATAGAGTTGTTAGTGAGCCAAGGAGTGCTGGAGTTATTGGTGATAGAAGATCATTCTCCAGAAAAAGTAAGTAATACTGCTTTTCTATATCCTTTCTGCCAAATTGTTTCAAACCATTTTTTCAGCCTGAATACCTGTTTAATTATTGGAAAAGTTGATTCTAGGAGTTGTGTGCTTAGATGTATTGCTATTTTTGAATATATGTATAAGAAGTATTGCTAATTAGCTGAGCTTGTATGCGTTCTATAATTTTGTATTTCTAAAAAAAATGGTGCATGCAGAGCTTTCGGAATTAGTTGCAATAAACTCAAGAAAGAACAATAAGACAAATTGAACAACAAAAGGAAGATATGCAGCGTGCAATGGATGCAATGAAACAAGAATTGTTGGCACAACTTATAAATAGAGGTGCATGAAATTCCTCGAATGATCAAGGTATTCAATGCTGACAATAAGTTCATGGTTTGTGGCTATGTTTTAAATGGTTTTCTAATATTTTGATCTTATACTTGTTTTATTTATTCATTTCCTTTAAAATTGATGCAGGATGTTGATATTAGACAAGTTTCTTTTGCAAGTACTTGGAGGAAGCTAAATGTATATGCACATGTTATTTTGATCTATTAGAAAACATGGATAAACTTATTATGCACAATGGAAATAATTATGAGATACTTAGATATCTTTTTGATAAGTTGATGGTTGTAATATTTTGGGCATTGCTTCTTATATGACATAAATGTAATATGTTGGACAAGTTTAATATTATAGTTATTGGAATGATGTTGGTTTTTAATGTTTTTGAAGTGTATGCTAGTTTTAGGACAGGGCTGATGCAACGACAATATATAATTTGTCTCGAAAAGAATTAAACTTTCGCAACGACAATTGGTAGCTTTAGCAACGACTATAGTTGTTACCAAAATACAAGTAATGCAAAGCAATAATAAAAATAATTGCAAAACAGTCGAGCTTTGTCAACGACAGTAGTCGTTGCCAAAATAGAAATAATGTAAGGCAACGACAATCATTCATTGCGAAAAAACATCTTCAGCAAGGACATGAGTCGTTGCCAAATATATGAAGTATGTTTGGCAAAGACAAAAGTTGTTGCGATTGATTTTATACCTTAGCACGGGTGAAATTAGGTATGGCAACGACAAAATATATTGCAACGATAATGTCGTTGCGAAAAATCTATGTTTGGCAACGACAAAAAGTCTTAGTCAAAATCTTTCGCGACGCCCGGACGCGCAACGACCTTGCAACGACAAATGTCGTTGCCAAAAATATTTTTCGCAACGACAACCGAGTTTTAGCAACGACATTTGGCGTTGCGAAAAAAGGTTTTTCTTGTAGTGCTCTATTATCCTGAGCATCCCTTTGCAAGGTAATCACCCCCGTCAGCAACACTTTCAGCTCATCTAATTGTGTTTTTCCCCTATCGGAAAGTGTCCCTCTAAGATCTAGTCTCAATCTCCTATTCCTCCACACTTCGTTAACCAACCCATTCGTGTGGCTAACTTCGTTAGCCAAGTCTGGGAACAACGATTGTATCGTGTTCACCCCGCACCATTTATCCTTCCAGAAACTCGTGTTATCCCCTACTCCCACTTTGCAAATCGTATTGGAATGGAACACTTCCCCCACTTTCGCAATTCCTTTCCAAACTGGAGAGATCTTCCCTGTTGTGCACCTTCCTCCAAATCTATAAATTTTCCGCCTTCTATAACGCATAAATGAATTACTCCACCACGCTTTCCTTTGCTTGTGCATTTTCCACCACCATTTGGAAAGTAGAGCCCTATTCATATCTCTAAGGTTGATAATACCCATACCTCCAAACTCTTTCTTCTTACATACCCTATCCCACTTCATCAAATGGATCCCCTTTCTGTCCCCTCCCCCTTTCCATAGAAAATTCCTCCTGTATTTGTCTATTCTTAGAATCACCCAACTTGGGATCTCGTAAATGGACATCAAATACGTCGGCAGGCTGCTGAGAACCGCGTTGATCAGAGTGATCCTTCCTCCTAGAGAGAGGAACTTACCTTTCCAACCCTCCAGTTTTTTCTCTATCTTTTCGATAAGTGGTTCCCAGTCCTCTCTATGCAATTTGCCTGGTCTGATGGTCGTACCTAAATAACGCAACGGGTATTCTCCCCTATCACATTGCAACAGCGCTGCAATGTTTTCCAACGATATCGCGTTGCCATTGCTAAGAGCCAACACACTGCTCTTTTGCAGGTTTACCGCTAGACCCGACCAATATTCAAAACATCTTAGCAAGATCCTGATGGCCAAGATTTCCTCTACTTTTCCCTCTCCGAACCAAAGGGTATCGTCAGCGTATTGCAAAATAGCAAGCGGGACTGGGATCCCTTTCACCGTGACCCCTTTGATAATTCCCCTGTCTATTCCTCTTTTGCTCATTTCTGTGAGCCCATCAGCTATGATCGTAACGATAAGTGGTGAAAGAGGGTCACCCTGTCTCAGCCCTCTCTTACACACGATTTCCGATCCACTCTCGCCATTCACCTTGATGAACGATTTTCCATGTCTAACACATAGCTTCATCCACTTCCTCCATTTATCTCCAAACCCTTTTCGTTGAAACGCCTCATCTACACAGTCCCACTCAACAGTGTCGTACGCTTTTTCAAAGTCCAGCTTCAATAGAAATCCGTCTATTTTGTCTTTATTTCCCCTATAGATCATTTCGTGGGCCGATGCTATGCTGTCCACAATGTCACGCCCCTTAACAAATCCGCTCTGCGACATATCGACAATGTCCGGCAAATGTGTCGACAATCGATTAGCTAGAACCTTGGTTATAATCTTGAACGATCCGTTAAGCAGGCTGATCGGCCTAAGGTCATTTACCCTAAGCACCTCCCGCTTCTTCGAGATAAGCACAATGTCAGCGTAGTTCAGCCTGTCAATCTGTGGTTCCCCCTCACATAGTTTCCAAAAAATCTCTAGGAAATCCTTCCTAATAATCGCCCAGTACCGGGAGTAAAAGAAAATAGGGAAACCATCCGGGCCTGGAGCCTTGTCTTGACCTAGTTCTTTGATAGCCTTTACGATCTCTTCCTCCCTGAAGGGTTCCTCCAGGCAATCACTACCGTCTATTCTTGACTCGCTCCACATGTCTATGCTCAGTTCGCCTCTATCGCCTCTTTTCTTCCCCAATATCTCTCTGAAAGCTGACTCAATATGATTTCTAATCATTGCCTCATCATCTGACCAGACGTCTCCCACAAATAAGCCTCCTATATGATTTTGTCGATGTCTCCCATTAGCCACCTTATGAAAGAAACCTGTGTTTGAATCCCCTTCCTTTAGCCATTGGATTCTAGATCTCTGCCTCCAATAACATTCCTCTTGTTCCCCAATTTTGTGTAATTCTACTCTCGAGGCTGTCAATTCTTGAACCTCTGACTCTACTAGAAATCTATCCTCCTCACTAGTTTCCAGCTCGTGAACTCTGTGAACCAACGTCTCTTTTCTTCTGTTGCTCATCTCCTTTTGCGTCTTAGCCCATTTTCTCAGACATCTCCTCAAGCGTCTGAGCTTGAGAATCCAGTTGGAAACCGGATCGGTCGCTTGTGTGTGTTCTCTCCAGGAACTCTCTATGATACCCCTGATTTCTTCGTTGTAGGTCCACGCTTTCTCAAATTTGAACTTCCTGTCCCTCCTTCGTTCAACTCTATCTCCTTCAAGAATAAGCGGAATATGATCAGAAGTTGACCTGGGAATCGATCTTACTGAAGCCAACGGGAAGCAGTCGTCCCAGTCCATGGACACCAGGATACGATCTAATCTAGCTAGGTTCGGAATGGCCTGCATGTTAGACCACGTAAATCGTCTATCACTCCCCTGGATGTCAATCAAGTTGAGGCCATCTATTGTTTGATTGAACCCTCGTCTATCTCTTTCGTCCGACCCCCTGCCCCTATGTTCCCATCTAAATCTTGTTATGTTAAAATCTCCTCCCAAAACCCAAGGTCCCGCCCATCTGCCTCTGATGGCCCTAAGTTCCTCCCAAAACTCATTTCTGCGGTTTGCGTTGCACGGGCCGTAAATCGTCGTGACCATATGCTCCCAACCATCTCTCTTTCGTTTGATCCTAAGAGTAACCGAGAAAAGTCCGACATGATCGTCTATAATGTCAAAAAACTTCGAGTGAACCCCCAGTGCAATCCCCCCAGACATCCCCGCGGATGATTTGAAATGCCAGTCGAAGTCCCTAAGAGACTTGAGGCCGTCGAAGTCCTTGGCCTACGGATCTACGATCTTCGTTTCTTGAAAACCGCATATGAGCGGAGATAGCCTAGCTATTGTATCATTCACTAATCTAGTCTTAACCTTAGTACGCATCCCTCTCACATTCCAAAAGATGTAACACATGGAAACAAATTACCTCTAAAAATCTAACAGAAGCCTTCTATGCCTACTTACCCCATACCCCCCCCACTACATTGATCGACTGGATGCTCCTTCCCTAATAAATTTTATCATCTTAAGTTGTTCCGAGTTTGAGCTCCCCATATCTAACCCAAACATGCATGCGTAATAAAATAAAGTATCATCTGAAATAAAATTCAGGATAGAGAAACTACCTCCGCAAGCAGACGTTGGTTCCCTGGATTTTGCTGCCGATCTAATGAGGTCCTCCTCCCTTGGACCCTTTGCTCCCCAACGATCAATTTGTCTCTTGCTCTTCCTTGTTGCATCTTCTACTCCTTTTTCTTTACCCTCCGCCCCTCCGATTTCTTCTAAGCCCGGGGTAAGCGCTTTAACCCTACTTTCGAACTCCTCTTCAGAATCTAAGAAGTCGATGCCCGCTCCTTCAAGTGCTCCTATTCTGCCTTCCCGAATATTCTCACTTGCTTCCCCTTCCTCTGCACTGGGCAACTTTCCCTCCCGCTGCTCTGTCGTGTGAGTGAAAGGCACCATCTGCCCAATACCCCCTTCTGTCTGAATGTCTTCTTTAGAGCCCATCTGTTGTAAGAAAACCGAAGGGATCGAATTGCTTCCACCAGCCCCTCCTGAATATTGGCCTATCACTAGAGGGCCCATGGGCCTGTTGCCATCTGCCATGTCCAATTGATCCAAGAGCGGCCCCTTTCGAATGCAATTCTTGGTAATTTCTCTAACGGCTGATTCGACAGCAGCTTTAAAGTCCTCTGAAGTCATCGTCATCACCTTTTGCTGTTGCTTCGTGAGTCCCCCCCCTGCAGACGTGTAGGCTTGGTCTTCCCCTCTCTCCAGTTCAACCACAGTTGGATCTCGTACTAAAGATGCAGAGCCCATCTTTTCCTTACCTTTGTCTAATCTCTTTCCCATCGCTGTCTCCCCCATGTCTAATCGCCGCATGAACGTCTCATCGCCATCTTTGAGAGCCTCAATCCTCCTGCAATCCCGCGATCCACGAATGGCATCCCCTAGCACCTTTGATCGATCAGGATGCGTTCTCCATTGATCCAACGGAATGGGTGATTTGATCCTGAGATCGTTGACAACCTCCAATGAGCGGCCCAGATCCATGGAAGGTGGATCGGGTGGCTGACCTTCATCATCTACCTTCAAGACAGATTTGATCTCCATCTCAGAGTTCGATCCCGAAAGAAGCGCTTCTTCTCTGAATGAAACTCTCTTTTTTTGTTTTCTCCGCGATCACCTTGATTTCGTAGCGCTCTTCGTCGAATTGTGCGATGATAACTGATGGGATCAATTTCAAATCATCAACTCCTATCTGGATCCTAGCAAAATCTCGCCTGGTGTGTAAGTTGGTGTCTTTGTCGATATTGATCAGGTATCCGAACCCATGAATCAAGTTTTGGAACCCAGATTTAACCCAACAATGGAAAGGGACATTAAACAAGCGCACCCACACCGCCGGCGAAGCATCGATACTCATCGCCCCTGTTTTTCTAGACCATCTACTCATGGTAATGTAGAACTCGTCTCCTTCGAGACTACCACTAGCCAAGAGCTCTCTAGTGATCAGATCAGTTTTGCAGAACACCACCAGTTGATCATCCTTCACCTTCTTTATATCCCACTCCATTCTTGAGGTGGGTCTAACAGCATCAGACAGCAGGCCTTTGATCTCTTCAATCGACGGGTGACCTGTATGAATCTTGAGCATGATACTAAGACCCATGCGACCTGATCGTCTGTTGTGATAATAAAAATATTTATTTATTATCGTAGGGAACATTATGAATGGTTAAGGGTGGTTGAGAAGGCGGCAAGGATCATGCAATTCTCATACCAAAATTTGACTTTCTCACCGTCACCAATTTCCCGTTGACAATTGCCAAACAAAATATAGATGGAATTAGAACTAGCTTTTGGGGATTCTGAAGCATTGAATCAGTTGACTGATGGAAGCCCAAACATTAAGAATCTGAACGGTGGAGGTTCTAGTTGGAAAGATGCCAGAATAAGAACATGAATCATCAAATTAGATAAGTCAACATTGATTTGTATCCCAATTGTCCTAGAAGAATCTGATTCCGAATTAGTTGGGGCTCGAACATTACCTCAACTGTTTGATTGCATGTTCTTGAAGATGACAGTAATGCAAACTAAGTAATTCCATCTGAAGTTACTCTAAATGTAGTCTAACCCTGGTATCAAGTAGTCTACCAATTGTATTTTGTATGTATTAGAGCATCTGTAGTCGTTGGCCATTTTGCCAAATTTTGCAAATTTTGGTAAAAAAATGTGATGCAGTCGTTGGCCAAATATCCAAAATTTGGGTTTCGAAGCTACAGTAGTGGGCTATATTTTGCAGACGAAATGGCAATTGCCAAAATATAGCTAACGAAAGATGATTTACCATCTGTTAGATTGGACGAAAAATTATCTTTCGTCGCTTTTTTTTTCACATCGGACGGTAAAAGAAACACCGTCTCAAAAATTGTGGATTGATCAGACAAGTAAATGTTTTTCGTCTTTGAATTTTTTTAAAATTAAAAAATGGACGGACGGGAGATTAAATCCCTTCCGATCCATTAAAAACAAAAAAAAAAAATTCTGAAATGTATTGGGACAGGATCAGAAAGGCCCGTCCCATACATTTCATTTGAGAAAAAATCTATGGAACACCCCTATATAGATTTATATGGGTTAAGCTTAGGTTAATTGTTAATTAATTATTAATTAAGAAATAATTAGGATTAATTTAACATATATTAAGGAGTTAATTATGATTTAAAACTTTTTATTTTTTTTAAATTAAGACGGACAGGAAATCATTCCTCGTCCATTCGAATTTTTTTTTGTTTTTGCGTGGGACGAAAACTAATCTTTCGTCTGAGATTTTAAATAGTGAAAAAACCCAAATTTTGGCTTTTGACGACTACAGCACAAAGTCATTTTTTCCCTTTCCATTTGCCAGATACCCAAAACTTGGCTCACGGCGACTACAGATGCTCTTACGTGTTAAGATTGTGGCCTCAAATATACTTAGACACGGAGTACTTGAAGTTGGAGAAGAAGAAGAGGAAGAGACAAAGACAGGAAAAGAAGACAACAGCAACTAAAAGAAGTGCGACTGAAGAGTTGCGGTCGACCGACCGGGTGTGCGGTCGACCGACCCAAGCTGCTGAGAGTTCTTCGAGTGTATAGGGTTCAATAGAGAAGGAGACGGTCGACCGTGCATTCGACTGGTCATGTCTCAGGTGTGGACTTTCACGTTGCGGTCGACTGACATGTGGGTACGGTCGACCGACAGCGGCGCTGTGTGTTATTTGGGCTAACGAGTTTAAGGTCCAATAAGCCGGATTTGTGTTTATCTTTTAGGATTTACTTGAGGGCTATATATATGGCTGTAGACTCTAAGGTTTATATAACTGTTCAAAGAAAATTGGTGAGCCGTTATCATTGTTCAATTTTAAGAGAAAATTGTGCCGAGTATTTCAAATGTGGGGGAAAGAGATTAAAAGCTGTAATCTCTTTGTAATCTTTGTATTTCTTAGGCAATAAGAAGTATTGGTTATCTCTGCATATTGATTGTGTTCTTCTGAGATCTTGCATATATCGTGGTGGCTTGTTCTTGGTTCATCAAAGTCTTGATAGTTTCTATTGCTTGTGATGTATTTTCACTATTAGCACTACGAGTTGGGATGGATTCTTCAACATTACGGACTAATACAATGGTGTATGTGCCAGATGTCAAATATATCTGTACTTTTATATAATTCTGACACTCTTCAAACTGTTTGTACGCAATTTTGCTTTGCATTTCGTGATGCATGCATTCAGATAGATCTAATAAGTTGGATTCAGTTTTAATTTTTTCATAAATTGTGTGCAGATTTTTTATTATTTTCCAGAGAAAGGATTGCTTGGCTCATGAAGTCGACTTTGAATGGAGAGTATTAGACTACTCTGCAGTAATACGAGATACAGATAATATTATTAGCTAGTATCAAAGATGACTACTTGCTTTGTTTCACCCTTTTGGCACATACAGTTCAAGGGAAGGTTCTTAATTATGATTGATCAGTACACTAACTGAAAGTTTATTTACATTAAGCACCTTTTGTACCTGGAAATCCGTTTTAAGTGAATGGTATGGACAAAAATCAAGAACAATTTCGACATCTTGTAGTTTATGTTGACTAGATAACCTACCGAAAACCCTTATGAAAATTAAATGTTGACTAGATATCATACCAAAAACCCTTATGAATATTAAATGCTTTTTGATTTTTATAGATTGTTGAGACCTCAGAGTAGTTGGTTTTTGTTTAGTTATTGATACTGCAGCAAAAATAATAGTTCCTAGTATGACTTTGTTAAAAAAAATTACCCTGTGAATTCAATGTATTGGTCTATCAGAGAAAGGTCTCCGTTCAGAAATGAGGGATCCTACTACATAACTGTAGCTTGTAAAATGTGTATGATGAATGGATTCAGATCTCATACATCCATTTTTGTAAACCATTTTTCAAAAATTGCTTACTGCATACATGATTGAATGTAACGAGTGACCAAAGTTTACTAAAATAATTCATTATATGCAAATTAATAATGTAGACACACATAATATGGGATTTGTTTAAGGCACATATATATACACATACTAACATTTTGATTTATTCTATACCTTTTAGGTTGGTGTTCAGTTTGTTGAATGGACATGTAGATGCAGGTATTGGCATGCTGCTAGTCTCGATGTGGGCATGGAGGAGCCAATAGAGCTTACAGTTCACGAAAGGGTGATCGAGCAAAGAGATACTAATAGAGAGGGGATAGAGTGAAGGTAGCTACACTATATTTTCATATATAATGAAAATCCATGTATTTTGTAGTGCAGAGCTCGCAAGATTGATCTGAGTTTATTAATTTATGGATGAATGTTTTGTAGATAGAGATTAGTTTCCTCTTTTTGGAGGTCACCATTATATATGGAAGGGTCATAAATATATCATTTAACTATATTTTTTTGACTTAATAATAGAGCCTAACAGCTGCTCCAGTGTGTTACAAATATATATATAAAGATAAACAATCATAGAAACAAATATTATGGGCACGTTGAAACACAAGAAAGTACTAGTGTAATACCCCGTACTTAAGCGGGTATATACATAATATTATATAGAAATATATAATATATATATGGGGAAAAAGGGTATGAGCAACTTGCTCATTTAGTAAATAAGCAATTAATGATGTGGCATGCATGTGATTGGAAAATCCTTAAAAGGATTAGTTGTCCAATGTATCACATGCATACCACATAATTACTTGCTCATTTACTAAATGAGCAAGTTGCTCATATCCCTTTTAACACACACACACACACACACACACACACACACACACACATATATATATATATATATCTGTGTGTGTGTGTGTGTGTGTGTGTGTGTGTGTGTGTGTGTTAAAAGGGATATGAGCAACTTGCTCATTTAGTAAATGAGCAACTTGCTCATTTAGTAAATGAGCAATTGATTATGTGGCATACATGTGATTGAAAAATCATTAAAAGGGTAAAAGGGTAAAAGGGATATGAGCAATCACATGTATACATGTATGCCACATCATCAATTGCTTATATATATAGGGTAGAGTAATGCTACATTCACTACCAATTTCACTACATTTCTCTTCACAACCTTAGGTGGCATATTCCAATAGGTAGGGAAAGATAGAGTAGGTGGGGAAACTCTCCTATTGGAGTATGCCACCTAAGGTAGTAAAGAAAATGGTAGTGAAATTGGTAGTGGCTAAAGCATTACTCTATAGGGTAAAAGGGATATGAGCAACTTGCTCATTTAGTAAATGAGCAATTGATTATGTGGCATACATATGATTGAAAAATCATTAAAAGGGTAAAAGGATAAAAGGGATATAAGCAAGCACATGTATACATGCATGCCACATCATCAATTGCTTATATATATAGGGTAGAGTAATGCTACATTCACTACCAATTTCACTACATTTCTCTTCACTACCTTAGGTGGCACATTCCAATAGGAAGGAAAAGATAGAGTAGGTGGGGAAACTCATTTAGTAAAAGGGATATGAGCAACTTGCTCATTTAGTAAATGAGCAATTGATTATGTGGCATACATGTGATACATTGGACAACTAACCCTTTTAATGATTTTTCAATCACATGTATGCTCCATCATCAATTGCTTATTTATTAAATAAGCAAGTTGCTCATACCCCTTTTTTCCTATATATATATAATAGTATAAATGAGAAGATGGTTGGTTGTTGGCCTATAGAAAGATCGTATAGGGCTTGATTGAAGGGATTGATGATAGGTGGCCTATAAGATGTTCTATGGAGCATATGTTAATATTGCATGAATAAATTAGAAAGAATACATGCATGCATGGGGGTATGACGTGGCTTGGCTTGGGTTGATATCCCATATTTGAGGTGAAGGGAGAGGGGAGTGAGTATATATTAGGATCCAAATGATAAAAGGTTACCTATAGGGTATACCCACCTTTTGATGGTGCCTGTGGTGAGCGTGGCTAGAGTTTTGTGTCCGTTCTTTCGCGTGCACGCACACGTAGCCGTGTGCGAAGCTGAGCCGGGCTTGAGGCGTTACAACTAGGATACAGTGGCTATTATAGTAAATTCCAGAGAACAAGAACAAAATAGAAAAACAAGGTTTAAAAAAGCTACAAACATGAGCATCACACCTACGCAGCACTCAAAACAAAAGCAGCTGAAGCAAAACCAATTCCAGAACTTAAAAGCTCGAATATAAAGACAGCAAGAGAAAAATGTATCCAAAAAATAGACAAACAAGCAGCACCACACTCAAGTCAAACCCAAGCAAGTCTCTAAACATCATTATTCAGGGCTATCAACAAGAATCAGCAAGACTAGAAAGCATAGCAACAGTAGCAACCATGATACCCATAAAAAAAACACAACTACTCAGCATAGAAGCAGAGGACAACAAAGCCAGCAACCCAACTCCAGTACAGTCAGAGCAGCAGCACCAAAAGACTCCACCACAAAAGAGTGGAGCAACAAAAATACTGGCTTCCAACACGGGGGAAAAACACCAAAACAACCAATCCGAATACGATGGCTCGAAGACAAATAATAAAACAACATAAGACAAAAAAGTAAGGCTAGATGTTTAAACCTCGTTGAATAGGAGACGACACAACACTATCGAGACACGTTTAACAGGATTACATTCAATCCTATATACATGGAAGAGAGACTCATAACATGGGTTTCTGGGTCGGACCAAAGTATCATGGTTCTGGCATAAGTGACTAGATCATTCGACACGTTGAACAGCTACACCACGTCTTTCATCAGCAATGGATCCCCTACCAAGTTATGGTGGGATAAATGGTGTGGAGTGTAATACCCCGTAGTTTTTAAAAAAAAAGAGTATATATATATATATATATATATATATATATATATATATATATATATATATATACTTTGAATAAAGTATATAGTTGGCTTGTTTGTAAATATGTTAAAAAAATGTTGATTTGGAAATGAATGAAAGGCGCGCGCGGGGGGGGGGGGGGGGGGGGGGGGGGGACGTGATAAGAGCACAGCACATATGTGCTAATGTGTTGTTGAATTTGTGTTGACTTAGTCAAAGAAACCATGGGTGACGTGGCTTCATAATGGGGGCCCACCTCCTCCTTTGGCATTGCTGATTTCTCACAGAAGAGAGCGGCGGTAGTGATTTCATATAAATAAATAATATATAAATAATATAGCCTATGATCAAGAGTCACCAATCCGGTTAACCACCTTTTGAGAGGCAGCCTGTGGTGGGCAGTTATTTTAAATTTGTCTTATAAATTGTATAAATTGTCTGAGCTAGGGGCAGGGGCGTTACAAATGGTATCAGAGCCGACTTTTGACACCGAGTATGGGTAAGAGTGGGCGAGATGTATGCCTGAAATGGAGCTAGCAGATGTACGGGTATGCCTGAGAGGGAGCGAGGTGGCGGCCTGAAATAATGGACCACCCGCAGAATCGGGGTACGGTGTAACTAGCAGAATCAGGGTACTCTACTCCACATCGGCTAGAAAGGAGATCCTGCACTAGATTGTCCATGTCCGTGCTCAGCGAGGACGCTGATTTCTGAAGGGGAGGGGGGGTGTAACACCCCGTAGTTTTCAAAAAAAAAAGAGTATATATATGTGTAGTATATATGTACTTTGAATAAAGTATATAGTTGGCTAGTTTGTAAATATGTTTAAAAAATGTTTATTTGGAAATGAGTGAAGGGGGGGGGGGGATAAGAGCACGACACATATGTGCTAATGTGCTGTTGAATTTGTGTTGACTTCGTCAAAGAAACCATGGGTGACGTGGCTTCACAATGGGGGCCCACCTCCTCCTTTGGCATTGCTGATTTCTCACGGAAGATAGAGGCGGTAGTGATTTCATATAAATAAATAATATATAAATAATATAGCCTATGATCAAGAGTCACCAATCCGGTTAGCCACCTTTTGAGAGGCAGCTTGTGGTGGGCAGTTGTACAACATAGTATCTAATCTGTCTTATAAATTGTATAAATTGTCTGAGCTTAGCCTTAGAGGTTCGCTGGCCAACCTTTCCATTTTACAATTTGCCGATGACACCTTGATCTTCTGCACGGGAGACGAGCAGGAGGTGCTGCACCTGAAAGTGCTCCTTCACCTGTTTGCTAACGTATCGGGGCTTCACATTAATCTTTCAAAATCAGCCATCACTTACTTTGCGCATTCTCGAGCAAAGCTCCATGCTTTTTCTCAAATCCTAGGATGTACCCAAGATACCTTGCCAACCAAATACCTCGGCATGCCACTAACTAGAGGAAGGCTTAAAAGAAGAGACTGGAAACCCTTGCTCCTCAAGATTGAGAGAAGGTTATCGACATGGAAAGGTAGATTCCTATCTCGTGGGAGAAGACTCATTCTGATCAACTCAGTATTGAGTGCACTTCCTACCTACTTCGCCTCATTCTTCATGCTGCCTCGTTGGGTGATAGCCAGAATTGACCAAATGAGAAGTAGATTCTTCTGGTTTGGAAGCGATACAAAGGCAACGGGGGCTTCTTGTACTAGCTGGCAGCGTATCTGCCAGCCTAAGAAACAAGGGGGACTAGGGGTGCTAGATCTCCAACAGTTCAATCATGCCCTTCTGATGAAATGGTGGTGGAAACTATACACTGACAACTCTCTCTGTTCCCAAACCCTTAAATCTCTATACTTCCATAGCGTCAGCGGTGACTTCGTCTGCAAAGCTCAATCATCAGACTTTTGGAAGAATCTGTTTAAACTCAAAGAACAGTTTGATCAGGGGATCGTCTGGGAACTTGGCGATGGGGGTCTGCTCAAATTCTGGACATCTAAATGAGTTGAAAAGAACAGCATTGCCACTCTTTATCCCTCCCTCTTCGAAGCTGCTTGGAACAAAGAGGCCTCTTTAAAATCACAGGGATTCCTGAGCCAAGGCCATTGGACATGGCATCCGAGCCTACACACATCCTCTACTAGTAATATCCTGTTGGAAAAGAGACTCCTTCTTCAAACCATCTCCTCCATTCAGCCCTCACCACAGCTCCCTGATCGAGCAATCTGGAACCACTCTGTCTCAGGAAACTACTCTGTTAAATCAGCGTACACTTTCTATAGTGACTTCGGCCTCCTCTCTCACTTCTATCGCGCTTGTTGGAAGAACTGTGCGCCCTTAAAATGTAAAATCTTCACTTGGATGCTATGCGGCGAAAAGCTTAACTCAAGGGATAGGCTGCATTCTAAAGGATGGACTGGAGATATGACATGCACTGACTGTGCATGTCATATTGAAACCACTTATCACATCTTTTTTGAGTGTCCGAAGGCTACTCAAACTTGGCTACATTTGACACGGGCATTTAGTATCCCCAGCCTACCGGAGACCATTCCGGAGTGCTTCACCACTTGGTGCTTTGATCCCACCAAGCGCAAATTCACACACTCTTGGCATCTAGTTACTATAGCTATCTGTTGGACTATTTGGAATGCTAGAAATGATAGAGTTTTTTCAAACAAACACTCATCTGTGGATAAGCTCATTTCTAACACTAAATTCTGGTTTTCATACTGGCTAGATTCAAGTGGTGAGTCAAAGAAAAAGACCAAGATCCTAGAGGAAATCAGAGGGACGGGAGACAGTGACCTTATGCGACCTGTTCGGGAGGACACTGCTGATGGAAATGCACCTTGACCGCCACTGCCTGCTATGGACCCTTCTTTTTGTCGCTATAACTGATTTTTTGGGACTGTGCCTAGTCCGTGTGCTGCTATTCTAGCTTAACCTTAGTTATCTACTTTCTGTTTTTGATGTAACTGATAGGTGGTTTTAGTACCTCGATTTGTTTTTGGAAGGAGAAGATGGATGAGATCATGTCAGTGGGTCTAGTAGAGGTGTAAGACAAATGTCCACTACCCTCTATGATCCAATGGCATGCCATCTCGAACTTGACTACTTCCATGATTTGAGGAACTGCCTACAGTATCTTTTGTAATGACTCTTGTACTGTTTTTATTTGATATTATATATATATATTAGCTGTGAGGTAGGAATCTCCTACCTTTTGCCGGTCAAAAAAAAAAATCCCCTGAGACCTGCTTTAACTTTGATTTGACGGCTAAGATCAAACGACGGAAGAATGGACAATGCTCGGGTTTTTGTTTATGTTGTAAGGTATAGGAGACTTGTTCCAATCCCCCAAGTCACGTCAACCCACGATTTCCACGCATTATTCCTATTGTTGACTTCTCTAATTTGCCCAACTACGACCTAGAACAAGAAATTGGAAAGTTCGCATAAAATCACTCTATCTTTGGTCTGCTGCAACAGGGAGCCGATTAAAAAAAAAATGGATATATGAATAAATAGAAATAAGAATCGAACTTTTGTTGCACTCGTTCGAAGCTATTTTTTAGCAATCTATCTTATAATAATAAGCGACGGTACATGAAGTGCCGTCGCAAAGGGGAAAAAAAAACCAGTTAATTTTATGGGACGGCACTCAAAGTACCGTCCGATCGGAAAAAAAAAAAAAAAGACCGAATATCACGGACAGCACATGAAGTGCCGTCCAAGAGGGTAGTGAAACTTTTTGTTGTCATTTTCCACTTTTTCCGAAAATTACAAAAATATTTCAGTTATTACAAAAAAATTACAAAAAATTACAAAAATATTTCAGAAATTGCAAAAAAAATTAAAAAATTGTAAAAACATTTTCAAAAATTGCAAAAAAATCGAAAATTACAAAAACCTCCGGACGGCACAATTTGGGCTGGAATTTTTTTTTTTCAAAGGACGGCACTTCATGTGCCGTCCGATGGGAGGGGGTGTTTTTTAATTGAATAAAAAAAAATCAAGGGACGGCACTTGAAGTGCCGTCCGACGTGGCAAATTTTTTATTTTGGGTGCGACGGCACTCGAAGTGTCGTCGCTCAAATATGGATAATTCTCAAATCGATTCTCATTTATAGCACACGACTGTAGCGATTTATCGATAAAATGGATATTTGGCAAACGAGTGCAGCACGTTCGTTTGCCAAATATCCATTTTATCGATATTTGGCAAACGACTACAGATGTTCTTAGAGGGGGGTGACTAGGATCGAGAGGAGCGATTCGCCATGATTTATTTTTGTGCCCCATGCACTCCTTCTGTATTTATGTTTCTACTTGATTAGAGTCTGTATTTTGAGTTCATACTTGGTTCGAGTGGGTGTGTGTACTTTCTATTTTATGGTTATATTTTGGGCGGGATGACCCAAAAAAAAAAAGAACAGGAAGGAAAAACTATTTCTTGTCACCGAATTTTATAAATGCTTGGACCAAATATACTTTTGTGTAAATTTGCGGTCTCAATCCATGTCCAAATTCAAACCAACGAAAGGTAGGGGAAACCATATCTCCAAATTCAATTTAACTAGTTATTAGTATTTCTTTTCTTGTTATGGGCTGTTTGTTTAAAGAGAATAAAATTATAGAAACAAAAACAAGTTTAGAATTTAATTGTTTTTTTTTTTTTTTTGATTATACTGGGTCTCCTTAGAATTTAATTGTTGTTATTTTGTTTGACTTGAAATAAATAGGAAAACCTAAAAAATCAATATTTTTGTTCGGGAGTTATTTTTAAAAACCAGAAAATTGTTTTCCGCAATTGCTTTCACTTGTTAAGTGGAGAAAGCTAAATGTGAAAATATTTTTTAAAAAAACACCATGAAGGATAATGGTAATCATTTTAGTTTTCTATCATAAAAAGTATAAGCACACGATCTTTTAAAAGATTATTGATGCTGTTTTTTTCGGTGTGGGAGCAACAGATGATGAGTTCTTTTGTTAGTTGAAAAACACAGATCTCGGCCGTTGATCCGATCATGAAGAAAGGCTAGTGTTTGGAGATTTTGGTGGAGGTTATGATGGTTGTGCTGACTGACATTTCACTGGAGACCTACAAGGACAGCCTAAAACACCGGGGATGATCCCAACGACAGACACTCTGACGATCAAGCCAGTAACCATAAGTCAAAGCTGAGTTTAATTACTAAAAAAGTGATTACCTCTTAATCGTGGAGAGGAAAAAATATTTATAGACATTGGACGGTGAGCCAGATATAAGAGAATCTATATATAATTAAGAAATCAATTGTTCAACCCTTGATTTGGGGGGATTTGACTGACAGTTGTGATTAGCTGGAAATCCCCCTCGTAGGCTGTAACCAAGCCCTGATTTGGGTGAGCTGATGAGCTTGAAGGAGGCACATATTCTTCTAGCAGGCCTGTTGTCAACATAAAATTACTATACTACCATCACTACAATACTAATAGTCTTTACCGGCGTTTTTTTCACATTCACCGGCGTTTTTTAAACGCCGCCGTAGGTGTAAGTATCGCTGAATCGTGTGTCGCTATATCTTAGGTACATTCCCTGACATTTTTTACGAACGTCGGTATAGGTTAAATCAACACCGGCAGTTGAAAAACGTCACCGAAAAGGTGTTTTCGTTTTGGGTCCCGTTTTTGGCCATCACCTACACCGGCATTTTTAAAACGCCAATGTAGACCTTTCAGTTTTGCTCAAAGCTACCCCGGCGCTTGTAAAAACGCCGGGGTAGATATATATTTTAAAAAAAATTAAATTAAATTTATAAAAAAAAATTTAAAAATTATAAAAAAAACAAAAACAAAAACTTCAGCGCTATTACAATCAAAACCAATTGCAAAACTAAAAGTGACCCAAATAAAGTTCATCATTGCACAAATTCTGAAAATCTTCAATCCCTAAAATATGAATGAAGCATAATAGTATAATATCATCAAATTGTAATCTCATAATGAAACATAATAATGTGATCTCATCACATTCATTACCAAAATATGGAGTTCAAAATATTGAGTTACAAAGAGTGAAAAAGAATATTTTCACTGTCAAATTCAGGCAAACAAGATACTAACTGAGTTGAAACTTATACTTTTATAATACTCATGAGATAACTGTCAATTGAAACCACAACATAAGTTCAAACAGGATTATTTCATCACTAGTCACTCATCTGTAAATCATAGTATACAACTTCAGTTACATAATCCATCTCATCATCACTTAAAACCAATGAGAAAGAACAATCTCATTTTCAAACCCAAGCAACAAGCATGAACATTATCTTAGAAACTGATGCACATCTAAACATCATGATATAATTGTATATAAAGTTTAGATAAAAAATTTCCATCACTAGTCACTCCTCAAAAAATTAAAGTGTGCAACTTCAGATACATGATCCATCTCATCTCCAAATTCAGACAAAAAAGCAACTTGTGAAGCTGCACTAACCTGAAGCAAGAGTTTCAAATCATACAATCCAGTAACATACATATGGAGTCAAACAAGGCACATTTAAACTATGGTTAGCCTGTAAGAGAGAACAAGATATTCGTATTGCAGGAAATAAAGGAAAGCAACCCCCCCCCCTTCCAAAAAAGAAAAAAAGGGCCACCGTCGCCCACACCCAAATATATGTTAGCCTAAAGACTACTAATGCTCAATATACTGGATCCTGCACAAGGTCAATGATAAATGGAAAAAAATTAAAACATGCTATTGCAACATTCTTAGCCAATAGGAGGAGATTAGGAGAAGTCAATGGAATGATGCACACTTGCATAGAAGAGTGTTTTTCCATGAAGTAAACCCTACATCAGAGTTTAGGTATAAAAAATTAGATCATTATGGAATTCCTAAAGCACAAACAGGGCATGACAAGTCATCACGTACATTGGGAGAATAATACTGGAGTATCCAGGTGGCCTAGAATGAGGTCTCATATTAAGGAATGTCCTAAACATCAAACAAACAGATATGGAAACTTTGCCAATTCAAGAGTGACTGGGAAGACGCAATGAACTTCATTGATCGAGTGCCATTAAGAAAGGAAAGATATAGTGCACAGAATGAGTTAATGTGGTCGCTTATTTGCTTTGGATCTCCTTAGACACTAGCATGTATTGATGGTATATATAAATAGTATATTAAAGAGACCATGCATTCACAAAAATGTTGAGGATAGAATACATGAACTTGCAGGACATTCAACTAAGAATTGTATATCATCCCGATAACAAACAGGTAAATTGGGGTGGTTAACAGATACTGCAAGATATGCCAAGTATCATTCCCTACCCTCTTAACAAGTCCTACACACCACTAAGCCACCTAAATAACTCTCTCACCATAGTTCAATTGTGCTTATCAATGTCTATGCCTACATCCTCGCACCTTCAAAACCCTCGACAAAATTCGCTTAAACCAAAGACTGAAATGCATTAACGCTAATATGTGCAGTGTTGTTCAACAATCATACCAATTAATGCCAACTATCTCTTAGTTACAGTTATAGAATTCCAAAAATAGTTCAATCTAAATCGTACAATTGGATGATAGAAAAAGTTGCAAATATGTACTTAAACCTATAAATTCTCATTATTGCTACAAAAATTGAAATTGAAATTAGGGTTAAAAATGATACTTTTTTGTGTTTCTAGGGTTTGGATGGCTCGTTGAATAGGGGAGCAACAAACGCCGGCGGCGAAGGAAGCGAATGGGCGACGGGCATAGCCGGAGTCTCGAAATGAGAGGGTGGGGGTGATTGGCGGCGATGCCGGAACCGAGAGAGAGTGGGAGGAGGGCAACGATGCGAGTGAGAGAGGGAGAGAGGGTTGGGGATACTTGCAACGACGTCGGGAGTGAGAGAGGTTGAGAGAGTGGACGACGAACGCGACGGACCGTAGGGACGATGACGGAGGGCACAACGATGACGGCCAAGGCAGAGGCGGGAGAGCGCGAGAGGGGAAAAAAATTGGGATTTTTTTTTTTTTGGGATCGATCAGTGAAATGCTATAGGGTTTGGATTTGGGGGAAATTTATTCCACACCCTATTCCGGCGTTTTAACTAAAAAATACCGGTGAAAGTTGTACATACCCCGGCGTTGTTATAAAATGCCGGTGTAGATACCTAAACTTTTCGGATCTCGTTCTGATCCAAGCCTACCCCGGCGCTACTAATAAAATGCCGGGGTAGTTTTGCCGGGGTAGTCCAAAAATATTGTAGTGCCTTTAAAGCTTTGAGATGCGTGCTGAGATTATACGGCCCCGATCAGTTGTAATTTTTACCCACATCAATTATGCTTATCATTTTTCTAGCATTTTCCTTCATTTTGTAAAAGGAAAGTAATTTTCCTGTGAATCTGACTAGGTACATTGTTTTCTTGTTAATTTTTTTTTCTTCTTTCAAACAAAGATAAAATTATTCTAACTGAAAAGGAAACCGAATTGAGAATAAAAAAGAGGTTTTCACCGTATTTTTATCGAAACAAACAGCCCCTTAAACATATTCAATTATATATATTTCTTTTCTTCTTTGTTTTTTTATTTGAAGTCAAATAGGAGTTATAGTCATATTGTTTTTCACTATGGACCCTTTTTTTCGATAGAATAAAATTATAAAAACCCAGAAAATAGGTTTTCATCACATTTAGATTTTAATTTCTGTTGACTAGAAAATAAGTTTAAAAAAACCTACATAATCAATTCTTTTGTTTGGATGTCATTTAAAAAACTAGAAATTTGTTTTTCCTTATTTGGTAGAGAAAGCTAAATGAAAAAACATTTTAAAAATACATTAGGGTGAGTTTAAATTAAGATAATCAGGAAAAAATATACTGTATACAATCTTTTAAAAGATTATTTTCTACAACTTTCTAGCGTTTCTTGATTTTTTTACTGCACACAATCTTTTAAAAGATTATGTCTTGCAACTCTCTAATTAAGATAATCAAGAAGAATTAATGATTTGACGGAACATGTTGTTTCGTTCGATTTTTAATTTTTCTTTTTTATATCAAAGTCTAAGTCCTTCCAATTATTTCATCAATATCTATGTTCAAGTCCTTCTAAATTTATCAAAATTTTACCGAAGTCCAATTTCTTTCAATTACTTCTTCAAAGTCCATGATTTTAAATTTTTTTCCAAAAAAATTTTTTTCCAAAAAAATTTTTTTCCATCCGACAAATTAGTTTATTTTGATTGCCAAATTTTGACTATCAACGAGCTCAACAAAACTGTTTTTTTGCCCAATTTTATTTTGCTATATTTGAGAGGAGCAACTGCACTTGCTCTTAATTAATAACCCAAAGTCCAATCACTTAATTAGATTAGATTATAGTTGGATACTACTAGCTCTAATAAGCCGTGTATCATTGTGCCACGTCCGTTTTCAATAAGTCTACCCATTAATTTTATAGATATTCTCTTTCTTTATCACTTCATAATAATTGAATCCAGCATTTAAAGTCAACTTTTGCTTTCTCCCTCACCCGTCCGATCTAGATTCCTTCAATCCAACGGTTCACATTCATCACCTGCTACTTCCAGTGCCCTTCAGCAATTAATTTGGTCAAAACAATTCTGTTGCAACAAAGCCAACGCCAGTGGGTCCCGAACAAAGTCAGCATTCGCCTTTACTTTCTCAAACCCACTTTTCCACCCGCATACTTGACCCCATAAAGGAACCAAAGAGTAAGAAGAGATGGAAGTGGGCCCCACAGACGAGTAAACTTTTGGGTTGAGGGTTTAGATTATTAGAGTTTGTTTGGGAATGCTTTTCTCGTGATTCATTGTTCTCGCTTGCGTACAATCCACTCGATTATCTAGAGAATCCCCACCGGCTGCGTGTGAATCCACTACATTGGAATTAGATATCTTACGTGCGGTCGCAGCCGTTCAAATTGTCTAGAAAAATATTTTGACGGTTCAGATGGAAGAACATGTTATTGGGGTTTGACAAATTTTTGAGTGATTTTTAAGGAATTATTAGTGACTAAATAAAAAAAAGTACACAAAATTTTGAGACATTTTAAAAAAGTACCATAAGATTTTTTAAAAAAGTATTTTGCACGTGTTTTGCACGTGTAAAATTGACAAATTCGTAAAATAGTCAAATTAATTTAAATAAATATGAAAAATTAAAATATCATAAATAAATGAGGAAAATAAGTCACTAACCATAAAACTTTAAGAATAGAAAATTTTCGAATTTTGCACGTGCAAAATTTCAATTTCAAAAAAAGTCAAAATAGTCAACTTTACTGATTTAATATTATTTAATAATGTAAAATAAATCATTTTATTTTGCGGGGTGTTACATCACTCCCTCCTTAGTATAGTTTTGTCATCAGAATTAATCTAAGCAAAAGAAACCAAAATACAAAACTTACAAGATAGTTTCAGAAAATTACTCTATCGTTATTTTTATAGTTGGATTTAATTACTAAGCAAAACGAAAATAACATATAATTATAGCTCGAAGAGTAAAAGATGGGAACTGACATGGCAAAAGTATAAGTAATCTAATTGAATACACAATTAATCCCAAATCGTGAGAAAATAGTAAGACTATTCTTATAGAATGAGAAGTCAAAAGTGAAGAGATAAAACCCAAATATAAAAAGGTTGATAACCATACTAATGCGGTTTGTTTTTTGGGGGGTGGCTGCACTAGGTGTGAGTTCTTCTCGATTTGTATTTTTGCAGAAGCTTTGGTGCGGACGGTGGCCTCGACCCTCAGCCGGGGGAACGGCTTGGGAGTAGGCAGGAGTGAGGTGGAGATCAGATGCTCGGCTCGGATCTGGAGGCTCGGATCCAGGGGTCTTGTGTACCTGCATTCAGTCTAGAAACTCCGAGGTTGGTCCCGGTGGCAGACCCTCCGACGATCTAGTCAGCTACTGAAAGAGAGTAACAGTAACTAGGGTTTGAGAGGGAAGAGATTGATTACCTGTAGAAGGAGAAGAGGGTCTGGTATTTATAGAAGAAGCCAACCGGGTCTGGACCTATTTGGGGCCGGGTCTGGATACGGTTGCCCGAGGGCCTGACGTGGCAGAAGTCAAGTGGTATAGGGCTGACGTGGCACGAGCTCGGGATGGTTTAGGGTTGACATGGCGAAGGCCGGGGTGGTTTCTAGGTTGACGTGGCAGAACCGGATGATCCGGCGGTGGACACTTTTTGAGGGGATCCTGTGGCCCAGGAGGGGCCACGTCATCTGACCCATATCAGAAGCCCCCCACTTCTGGAGGGCTGGGTGCCTCAGTCGTTTAGGAGTGGTTCTTTGTCTCTGTAGGAAGAGCAGGGTGGTGTGTACAGCGAGAAAATGGGATCTGTATCTTCCAGAAGAGGTCAGGGGGGTAGGGTGAAGGGGTCCCTTATTGGAGTCATGCGGAGTGCCGGGTGTAGAAGATTCGGAGCTCGGTATGCCGAGCGTCGAGGGTCGGTAGACGAGCCCTTCACTTGTTGGAAAGCAAGGGGATGCCGAGATCTGTCGAGTAAAGGGTCTTCTTACCGAGCGTCGAGGGGTAGACGAGTCCCTCACTTGTTGGAAAAGCGAGGGGAAGCCTAGATCTGAAGAGTAGGGGGTCTTCTTGCAGAGCGTCGAGGGTCGGTAGACGAGCCCCTCACTTGTTGGAAAAGCGAGGGGATGCCGAGATCTGAAGAGTAGGGGGTCTTCTTGCCGAGCATCGAGGGTCGGTAGATGAGCCCCTCACTTGTTAAAAAATCGAGGGGATGCCGAGATCTGAAGAGTAGGGGGTCTTCTTGCCGAGCGTCGAGGGTCGGTAGACGAGCCCCTCACTTGTTGGAAAAGCAAGGGGATGCTGAAATCTGAAGAGTAGGAGCTCGCCTAGCCGAGCGTAGAGGGTCGGGAGACGAGCCCCTGTCCGTCGTCGAGAAGCTTTTGTGGCTCGCAGTGTCATCCTAGTGCCGAGCTTCAAGGTTGTAGGAGAAGCTTTTGTGGCTCGTGGTGACATCCGAGCACCGAGCCTCAAGTTTATAGGAGAAGCTTTTGTGGCTCGCCGTGCCATCCGAGCGCCGAGCCTCAAGTTGGTAAGAGAAGATTTTGTGGCTCGCGGTGTTATCCGAGCACCGAGCCTCAAGCTTGTAAGAGAAGCTTTTGTGGCTCGCGGTGCTATTCGAGCGCCAAGCCTCAAGCTTGTAAGAGAAGCTTTTCTGGCTCGTGGTGACATCCGAGCGCCGAGCCTCAAGTTTGTAAGAGAAACTTTTGTGGCTCGTGGTGCTATCAGAGCGATGAGCCTCAAGCTTATAAGAGAAGCTTTTGTGGCTCGTGGTGACATCCGAGCACCGAGCCTCAAGTTTATAGGAGAAGCTTTGGTGGCTCGCTTTGCCATTCGAGTGCCAAGCCTCTTCTTATAGGAGAAGTTGTTGTGGCTCGTGGTGCCATCCGAGCGTCGAGCCCCCAAAACTTGTTGGAAAAGCTTTGGTGGTTTGTTGGTGATGGGATAGTGTATTGGTAATGGTGGCCGGATGAAATCTAATGATTTCATTTCATTTAATGCTTATAGTATAGCAGCCTTTGTGGCTCGCGGTGACATCCAAGCGTCGAGCCCTAAGTTTGTAGGAGAAGCTTTTGGGGTTCGCAGTGCCCTCCGAGCTCCGAGCCTCCTATTTTAATAGAGGAGGATTTTGGATCTCGTGGTGCCATCCGAGCTCCGAGCTTCTTGTTGAATAGAGGAGGATTTTGGGGCTCGCGATGCCATCTGAGCTCCGAGCCTCCAGTTGAATAGAGGATGATTTTGGGGCTCGCGGTGCCATCCGAGCTCCGAGCCTCCTGTTGAATAGAGGAGGATTTTGGGGCTCGCGGTGCCATTTGAGCTCCGAGTCTCCTGTTGAATAGAGGAAAATTTTGGGGCTCGCGGTGCCATTTGAGCTCCGAGTCTCCTGTTGAATAGAGGAGGATTTTGGGGCTCGCTGTGCCATCCGAGCTCCGACCCTCCCGACTTGTTGGAAAAGCCTAGGGATACAGGGGTAATTTTGTGTAAACTACTGACATCACGGGCGCAAGAACCGAAGCGACTTTAGATCCTAGCGGCCGTTGGATCTTGATGATTAAGATCCAATGGCCAGATCTTTTTGCAAAAATCGAGGAGTCACTTTCTCTGTTATAAATCCCCCCCTCCCATTTTTCTTTCCTTCATTTCCTTGCTTATGCTTTCCAACTTTCAAGAACAGGGTTTTTCTCACCTGCCGTCGGCGACATTTTTTCGGTGATCTACCCGTAAGCGCGATACTTCAGGTTAGTATTTCTGACTCGTAATGTCATGCTTTCAGTTCGGCTCCAAGGCAAGCTCGTTAGGCCGTTCCGAGAAGGAAGATGGGTCCCCAGTGACGTCCTGGTCCTTGGGTGATTATGGGATTAAAGAGGAGGTTCTGTCAGATCAAGGGTCGGACGGTGGGGATGATGTGGTCTTCGTCGTGCAACCCTTGAGATCCCGTAGGCCGGGAAAGGAGCCCATGGATGAAGGCGAGGGGGAGGAAGAGGAGGACGACGAAGAAGAGCATGATCCCGATGGAGAGGGGGATGTTGAGGACGAGGAGGGTGATGAGGAGGAGCAGGATCTCGAGGGAGAGGGGGCCGTTAAGGACGAGGAAGATGGCGAGGAAGACTCCGATGGGAATCAGGGGGAGCTCGATCAGGGCACCGGGGAGGACGATGTTCGAGGAGATGCGGGGGAAGGCACCGCAAAAGGGGTAGCCAAGGGCGAGGGCGATCTCCCCCCTCTGCCACCTTTGGCGACATCGTCTTCGGAGAGGAAAGCTCGTCCTCGTAGGAGGAAGAGAAAGGTGAGCCTTCCGGATAGCCCCCCTCCTCCGGATAAATATGCTCCTAGACCGGGGTTCGAGTTTGCCCGGTCACCTTCAAAAATTTAGGGTCGATTAGGATGTATCCTGATGACGTTAACGATCTCGATTCTCTTTCATCCGTGCTGGGTGACGAGAGTCGGGTGAAGATCAGGATGGATGGCATTCAATGCGTCCTGAAGGTGGACTACCTACACATCTTAAGGGCAGCCTACTTTATTCCAAGGGAGTTCGAACTTCTGATTCTGAGCCCCGGTATTTGTCCCACCACTGCTCTCGCTGCGGGTTACTGTATTTTTCCCGAGGATGCCTTTATCTCGGGGCTTAGGCTGCCGCTACACCCTTTCATCAAGAGAGTCTTGAATTGGGCGAAGTTAAGCCCGATGCAGTATGGCCCCAACTCCTAGAAGCACCTGGTCTGCTTTATCTTGAAGTGCCAAGAGAAGGGGGTCAAGCCGAGGCTGACGTACTTCCGCGCTATTTTGGGGATGAGCTCGTTGGGCGATGCGAAGGGAATCTTCTACTTCTCGCCTAGGCCTCACAAGAAGGTGATGCACGGCCATTCGGACTCCATCAAAGGGTGGAAGAGAGAAGTACTTTATAGTGCGGAGCGAGAAGCCTTGGGAGATTCCGACCGCTTGGAACTTTTTCAAGCCAAACCATAAGCCTCCGAAGTGTAGCAAGCTGACGGAGAAAGAGTGGGCGAAGGTGGGGAAAATTGTTGGGGGGCACAGCATAGGGTGGCCTCGAGTGACGGAAATGCATCTGGCCCGAGCCAGACTGAGCCCGGCCGACCCCAGTATGTTTTTTTCTGAATTTTCCTATCTTTCTGCCTTCGTGTTAACGTTAGCCTCTCTTCTTCTATTTTTCAGAGATGACAGCTAACCAGATCGACAATAGGCAGGCCTTGTTGGAGGTTTCCGCCCAGAGGCGGCTGGAGAAGGAGAAAAAGGCGAAGAAGGATGCGACGGCTGCTCAGGGAGCGAGGACCAGCAAGGGACCAAATGCGGAGGCCGTGGAGCCATCCCCGAAGAGATCCAAGAAGCATCACCACATGCCAAGGGCATCTAGGGAGGCAGGGGGAAGCTCGGGTAGCAAGAGGACTTCCGAGGTCCCAGAGCAGAGGCTTCTCCCGCCTCGGCCCACAGCCGAGCAGATGGTCGGACAACAGGAGCTTAGGCTACATGCCCCTAATTGGTCGGTTCTCGCAGGGGATTCCCTGCTTGAGGGTCCCGTGGCCATTGAGGTGGTCAGAAATCTCGCCACCGAGCGAGATCGCATGGCGCTAGCAGTGCAGACGTCTGAGATGGCCTTCATACGATGTTCTCAGGCACAGGTCTCGGTGAGTGCTTGTACCCTTGTATTGAGTTTAGATTCTAGGATTTTTTCTAACCTTTCCTTCCTCGGACAGGCGATGCTTCATGGGCAGAACTTTCAGAAGTGCTTGGAGAAGTAGGTCCTCATCGAGAGGAGGAACGCGAAGAAGTATCTCCACGAGTTAAACAAGGTGACAGATGAGCTAAAGGAGGCTCGGAGCATGGAGGCCGTCCACGAGGCTCAAATGGTCTCGATAATCGATCACCATAAGAAGGATGTGGATCGCCTTAAAGAGAAGGCCCGGGAAGAAGCTGAGAAGGCGCGGAAGGCCATGGAGGAGGTGGAGATCACCATGGCGGATGCCCTGATCCTGGCACAGGACGAGGCCTATGATAAGCCTAGGGAGCACTTCCAGTTGATCTATCCGGACAAAAGGGTCGACCACCTCCATTACAACTGGCAGCCCGAGCATCCAATAACACTCGGCGGTGAGGAGATGGGGGATCCTCGCCAAGAGGAGGTCGGGGGTGACCCTGCTGACGAAGAGGTGCCACCCCCCTCAAGCAAAGTTTAGGTTTTCTTTTTGATTAGTCTCTTTTGTGACTTGTTGTTTTTCTCGTCTTTTTGATAGACTCATGAGATCTTGGGTGCCGACCCTATTTTCGCCGAGGCCCCTTTATCCGAGCTGAGCCGGAGGTCATGGAGGTGGCTTTGGCTCGCCAACAAAAATAGGCTCGGGACCGAGCGACCGCAGTGAATTATTTCATGAAAAAGTCTAGGGAGCTCGGCTTGGAGGTCGCTCGTCTGTGGAAAGCCATAGCCGACAGGGACTGGTGGGTAATCGAAACGAACTGGTCGATCTCAGATGCCTCTAGCGGGCGGTCGGCTTCGGAGTTTTTTTTTCGTGAGGGTGTTGTATAGAAAGAGTTGGAGATCCGTAGGTTGAAACTGGTGCTAGGTGCCAGCTTGATCGAGGAGGCAAGCAATTCGGTATTAGGACCATCTTCGACCTTTTTATTGGAGGGGGCTCAGCCTGATGATGCAGAAAGCTCAGTCATGGGAGTGCCTTTCCCGGTCAGGCCGGCCATGCGTGAGAAGGAAACCGAAGGAAGCACCGAATTTGAGTTTTAAGCCGAGTATGAGTGATTTGTAAGCTTTTCATTGTATTAGTGTTGCCGTTACTGGCACGTAATAAGTAATAAAAAAACTCCCGACTTCTTTAACCTTCACAATTTCATTGAGTGAGGATTGTTGCCGGGCTCGGCCTTGTAGGGGGTCGTCGCCAAGGGGGAAAGACCACATGGGAGCTTTAGGCAGGAGACGCATAACCAGTGGTGTTTCGCCTTCCGATAAGCTTTAATGGCGACGTTTCGCCTTCTGATAAGCATTAATGGCGACGTTTGGCCTTCCGTCGTTTGGGCTTCCCAGATGCAATAACTGTGCTTCTGAGGGAGCTATATAACCCCCATCCCCTCCTTGTTGTTTGTCAGGAGTTTGGATCGGCTTAACTGCCATATGATTCGGGTGTTTGTCGAAGGCGGGTGCCCTAGAATTAGAACTTTAGCCCTAGGGTTCCGGATTGGTGGCGCACCAATCACCCTCGAACAATTCGTGGTTTTGGCCTTGAGGGCCGTAAAACTCTGAGTTGTTCGTTGGTGAGTGGTGGACTGATCAATTGATTCGGAGGCTCGGAGAGAGCCCTGGGTCGGTGGCTCCTCTGCCACCTTCGAACAATTCGGGTTTTGGCTTTTGAAAGCTACAAAGCCCGAGTTGCTCGCGGGTGAGAAGAGGGTCAGCTAACGACTCGAAGCTTGGGGCGTTTGCCGAAGACGGGCGCCCTAAACCTTAATGAAAACCTTTTTTTTAAATGGTCGCGGTTGAAGGTCGTTGCCGAGCATATCGGTCGAGTGGCTTTAAAGAAAGCCACGGCCTTGATCGGGGTCGACGACGAGCCCCCACGCTTGTTCTCAGGAAGACGGTACGGATGTAGCTGGCTGTTACCGCCGTGCGCATAGGTTGATGGGCTTGAAAAAGCCCAAACTATGCCAGGGGCAGATGCCGAGCCCCCACACCGAGGAGGAAGCCGGTAATGGGCATAGCTGAAAATCGTCGCTGAGCGTAACGGTCGAATGGTTTTGAAGAAAGCCATGACCTTGCTCAAGATCGACGACGAGCCCCCACACTTGTTCTCTGGAAGACGGTATGGGTGTAGCTGGCAGTTGTCACCATGCACATAGGTTGATGGGCTTAAAGAAGCCAAAACTATGCCAGGGACAGATGCCGAGCCCCCACACCGGGGAGAAAGCCGGTAATGGGCATAGCTGAAAGTTGTCGCCGAGCGTAACGGTTGAATGGCTTTGAAGAAAGCCACGATCTTGCTCGGGATCGACAACGAGCCCCCACACTTGTTCTCAGGAAGACGGTATGGGTGTAGCTGGCGGTTGCTGGATACCAGTCTTAATTATGGAGTAGATTGCGATATACATTTTTTGATTTAATCGGATTAGAGTATCTTCAAATAAGAATTGACTTGCAAGTTCTCTTAAAGCATCTGTATTACGTTCCTTAAATTTCCAAAATTTGATAATTTTGAAAAAAAATTTGATGGAGTCAATTCCTATATTCTCAAATTTTGAATTTTGAGGAATAGTAGACTTCTATATCTAATAAAAGATATAGAAAATTCTTAAATATAGGAATCAAAAGATGATCTTAACTTTGAATTAAAATTTCACACTTATTTCTATCGGACGCAAGATGATGTTGTTTCTGAATTTTTTTAAATTAAATTTAATGTCTCGAACACAAGACGATATTGCTTTTGAGATTTTTTTTTTAAAAAAATGGCATCGGACGCAAGATGATTACGCTTCTGAGAAAAAAATTAAAACAAATGGAATTTGATGCAAGATGATTACGCTTCTAAGAGAAAAATAAATCACAAAAGAAATGTCTTAGACGCAGGATGAATTTGCTTCAGACCAAATAATTTTTTTTAAATTTGGGGGCGGACGCAAGATGATCTTGCATCTGACCAATATATGGCAGTTAAGCTAAAAGCTAAAAGCTATTCCCAACACACACAAAAAAAAAATCCCCTTGTTCGTCCGATGGGATTTTTTTTTTCCCGAGACGAAACATCATGTTCTGTCCCATTTAAAATAATATTACATTTTTTCGTTTCTCCCTTAAAAAATTCATTATATTTTAAATTTTCTCACAGACGAAGCATCATATTTCGTTCGTTTTTTCTTCTTTCAAATTTATGTATTTTATACATTTTTTCGACTACAGCAAACCATCAAAAAGCTATTTTATAATATCCATTGATGCATTTTATAGCTCAGACGACTCTGGATGCTCTTATGCATAATTGCCTAGAGACCGTGGATGCTTTAACCTCATTAACTTCTCAGAGCATCTGTAGTCGTCTTCCAAATTTTCAAAATTTTCAAAGTTGTAGCCATTGGCCAAAAACCTAAACAATGGGTTTTTGGTGAACAGTAATTGTCCAAATATGGCAGACGATTTGGAATTTTGGAAAATATTGCAAACGGAAGACGATTTATCGTCTTTCGCATTGGACGAAAAAAGAAATTTTGTCGGACAGAATTTGGCAAATCTGAAAAGTATCGGACGAAATTTAATTTTTCGTCTGATCGAAAAATTTTAAAAAATTTGGTAGAGACGGTAATTCGATTTTCGTCCATACATATAAAAAAAATTGAAAAACAAAACCCACCTGATTCGTTGGACGAGGGAAGGATTTCCGTCAAGGCAATTTTTGATTTTTAAAAAATTGGATGGACGGGACGGGAAAAGATTTCCCGACCGTTCCAATAATTTATTTAAAAAATTGTTTTTTTTTCCTTCTCTTCAGACGATAATTCGTCTTTCGTCTGAAATTTGAAAATTTACGAACATTCAATTTTTAGCAATCGACGACTACAGCGTAAAGCCATTTTTTCGATTTCTATTTGTCAAATACCCGGAAAAAAATTAGCTGAAGACGGCTATAGATGCTCTCTATTATCTCTACTATTATAATGGAAGAAGACCTTAGTGTAATTTGTCCATATCCCGTACTGGTAGGTTTTTTTCCTGCCATTTTCATTTTCCAAATTTCTCCACGTGTACAGCACGTGTATAATACTAGTCAAATTAACTGCTACTGTCATACCACAAAAAAATCAAAAATTTTGAATATGTACCAAAATCAATCAATTCGGTATGACAGTATGTGATCAATAACGTGAGTCACACATGCTCAAGTGGTTCAGCTCTGGGATTAGTTGAACCAATGCTTAAAGTCATACCTTAAATTTTTTAAATAATTCAAAAATATATTTAAAAAGAAAAAGTAAACCATAGTATCAAAAGTCCAACTTACAACTGAAGCTTCCCGCCACCAACTCTATACTCGCTTCAAAATATCATTCCAAATCTCAACGCAGCACAAAAGCTCCCTAACCAAATCTCAACCGTCCGTCCAAATGTTGCCTTTGACGCGAATCTTTATCTCTTTTCCCTGCGTACATCCGGTTTCCCGGTCACTCCCACCTCCTTAAAACCCTCCCCTCCTTCCTCTTCTTCCCATTCTTCCCCAATCTCTAATGTCAGCCTAAAACTTCCAATAAAAAAAACCATCTTTCTTTGTTTCTTGTGTTGGATCAACTATGGCCGTCGATCTGATGAGTTACTCTAAAATGGACGATCAGATCGCCATCCAAGAAGCGGCGACTGCCGGGATCCGAAGCATGGAGCACTTGCTCTTACAACTCAGTCAACAAAAATCACAAGCCAACTGCCGCGAAATCACGGATCACACCGTCTCCAACTTCAAGAAGGTCATTTCCATCCTAGACCGGACCGGCCACGCCCGGTTCAGGCGCGGTCCGGCTCCGGTTCAGGGAACCGCTACTCCGGTGATGACATCAGTCCCGCCGCTTCCACCGATTCCGCAACAGACACCGACGCTGGACTTCACCAAGGCGAGCGCCGCTTCGGCGAGCCAGTACTCAAAGGAGAGTAGCTTCAGTATCTCCACTTCGATGACGTCTGCTAATTCGTCGTTTCTGTCTTCGATCACCGGCGACGGCAGCGTTTCGAACGGGAAGATTGGATCGTCGCTGCTGCCTCCGATTCCGCCGGCACCTGGCGCCACTGCCTCGGCTGGTAAACCGCCGTTGTCCTCGTCGTACAAGAAGAGGTGCCACAGCCACGCCGACAATACCGCTTCCGGCAGGCGCTGCCACTGCTCAAAGAAAAGGTAGGTTAAACCATTCAAATCTCTCAGATGCTCATGTTAGCAGTATCTTGGTCATGACGCTAACGTACGCTGGTTTCTTGATTTTGTTTTTGAAGGAAATCGAGACTTAAGAGGACGATCAGAGTTCCGGCGATAAGTTCGAAGATGGCTGATATTCCGTCGGATGAGTACTCGTGGCGGAAGTACGGTCAGAAGCCGATCAAAGGGTCGCCGTACCCTCGGTGAGAATAAACTCCCCCCCCCCCCCCCCCCCCCCCCCCCCCCCCCCCCCCCCCCCCCACACACACACACATAATTTTCTTAAAATTTTAAAATTTTAAAAATATGATTGTCTATTTGATTAATATTTGATTATTTTCCAGGGGTTATTACAAGTGTAGCAGCATGAGAGGGTGCCCAGCAAAAAAGCACGTGGAGCGCGCATCCGACGACCCGTTGATGCTCATCGTAACGTACGAGGGCGAGCACCACCATACTCACAGTGCGATCCCCGGTGCAGTAATCTTAAAGCCTGCTTTATAATCTCAACCGTCCGTTGGTTGTCTTATGGTTTTTTTTTTCTTTTACCTTTTTTTATTGGGGTTGTTAGAGCATCCACAATGGTGTTTTTTAATATTTTAAGGAAAATGGCATGTATAGAAATAGAATAGATTGAAATGTGTGCAGTGGTTTTTTGCTAATTTTTTTTTTATTTTTGAGTGAGACGATACAACTTGTATCGTCGGTCGATGAATTTAAATAAAACCATCGGACGAGACATGTTTCGTTTCTTCAAAAAAAAAATTTAAAATTTGCGTGCGATGGAACAACATGTTCCGTCCGTAAATTTTTGTTTTAGAGAGACGAGACAACAAAAGAATATAAACTGTGAAGTTTGTAAAAGTAACCTAAATGTTTCATTGATCACGAAAAGTGTTACTTTTCATTAGATTGGATTTAGTTGCATCAACACAAATCCTTCAAACTATAGGAAAAATAAAATCCAAGGTATGGACTTAGCATAACAAGACTTTCTTTTGTACTTCTCCATTTCGATTCTTTGTGCATTAATGCTGTCATCTACGGCCACTTTAGGATGTTCTCTTGTCCTTTGTTGTTCTTTCAATTCCTTCAAGTCATTTATCATCGACTTCTTCTTATTTGAGCTTCTAGTTAGAGAAAGCTCTTCTTGAAGAGCTTCCATTTTTCTCCTTAAATGGTTGAAGGAGTAATGTTCCCAAGCTGTGAGCTCCCTGTCATACCATACCTACCAGCTACATTTTTTGGATTTACAAGAGAAATAACGCCTTGATGGATTATTAAAACTCCAAGATGTCTGAAGGACAGCATCCTCTCTGCAAGCACATTTGGGCATAGGGATGCTTTAATTGTGCGGTGATGAGATTTGGTTGTTTGAACTAGAAGCAATGTTTGAAGAGAAAGCAGATTTTACAGGATTGGGGGTCATTGATGATATACAATTTTGTAAGGAGAAGTGGTGCAGAAATAATTATGAAATTTGAGTTCAAAGATTGCGAAATGAGAGGTAGATCAGTTTCAGGGTATAAAATTTAGGGTGTAAGCCTTGAAAGTGGATTTCTGAAGTTTTAGAAATACAATGGATGGAGAAAGGAATGAAAGATCTAGAAAAACAATGAGATGAATGATGATTAATGCTAAAATGAGAGCGAGAAAATATGGAGAAAGATGATGGAATTCTCTAGTTTAATATTGAGTGATTATACCTATAAAGATCTATTTTCAAAGTTGGAATGAATATTAACAGGTGCAAAGGGCTTGTTAGCAGAAAGATAATGTATAAGCTTGAATATTAACAGGTGCAAAGGGCTTTTCAGTATTTTATAGGATTGGGGGTCATTGATGAAATACGATTTTGTAAGGAGAAGTGGTGCAGAAATAATTATGAAATTTGAGTTCAAAGATTGCGAAATGAGAGGTAGATCAGTTTCAGGGTATAAAATTTAGGGTGTAAGCATTGAAAGTGGATTTCTGAAGTTTTAGAAAAACAATGGATGGAGAAAGGAATGAAAGATCTAGAAAAACAATGAGGTGAATGATGATTAATGCTAAAATGAGAGCGAGAAAATATGGAGAAAGATGATGGAATTCTCTAGTTTAATATTATATAGAGTGAAAATGGTATAAAGATTTATTTTCAAAGTTGGAATGAATATTAACAGGTGCATAGGGTTTGTTGGCTGAAAGATTAGGGCTGTTCATACTTTGGTTAAAACCGATTACCGAACCGAACTGAAATTTACCAATTTTGTTCGGTTTTTCGGTTCGGTTTTGATCCAAACCGGAGTTTTGTTAGAGAGTTCGGATCGGTTTTTGGTTGGCTTCTAAATAAACCGAACCGAACAAAAAAACCGAACTTTTTTTGGACAAATATAAATTCTTAACTAATATGAACAGCCCTAGTTGTGCTAATACCCAATTACACATTACAGAACCCTGTCAAAAGCTTAACTAATAACAGGTTTTGTTTGCTGTGTCGTTGCTGAAAAACAATGCGGCTACACACGAAGCACTCATGTCTGCAATGTCGAACAAGCTACTGTCTTGAAGTGCATTCAAGCAATCGAGAATGCTTCTTAGTTTCTTTTGCATCGCATTCCGCCACTTCCTTCAGAAAACTCGGATTTTTTTTCAATTTGTTACTTCTACATTCTCTTGCCGTATATACATAGCTAAGCACATACTATACTGCACAGGGGTTTCTTCAATCAGCCTCTCCTCATTGTTTCTGAATTTGTTTCTGTCAGATCTATTATTGAATTGGGTGTGTACATCTAATATGCCAAATTCTTTCATAACATTTCGTAAGTGTGTGTATCATTTGCTTTTTATTGAGTGGTCACTCTTGCCAGTTTAGAGTCTGTCTACCATTTACAATGGAGCGGATGCTTGAACTGATGTTCTGTTGAAAACTGAAATGCAATGAGCAATTTTCCTTTTTTTTTCTTTTTCTTTTTGGTAATACCAGACAGTGAGCAATCATTTTTCTATATATATTCTTTTCTTTCTTATTCTTTTCGCAAGTGTTTCCTGAATACTGGAAATCATTTCCGAAACCATGATTGGAAGCAAATAAATTCTGGGCTTTCGACCATTCACTTATAATTCACCAGTGCATTATCCGAAGCAAGAAACAAAACATAACCATCGATGAGCTTAGGATTTCAGAGTTATTATGGATATTTGATTAAGAATGATATATATTTGTCACATCTCCATAAGTAAAAATAAGTATTACATTCCACAAATCTGACCCACCTAAATTGCATACAATAAAATTGTATTCAGAAAACCTGAATCCTTTTTCAAACTCTATTTCATCATTAATATGAATACTACAACAGCATTAACCAATACCCAATTACACATTACAGAACCCTATCATCTATATAATAAAACACAAAGAAAGCTATCAAGTGGTTCTCCTTCAATCCCCCAAAAATCAAAGGCCCAGATCTCACATCACAAAACATATTCCCCCCCCCCCCCCCAAAAGTTTCCCTCCAAAACTTAAATTCAAATCCCCACCCAAAACAACTCCTATATATTTTTTTTTTCTCTCTCTCTCCCCCTCCCTCTTCTATTCAAACTATTCAAAAAATTAAGAAAATAAATATTTTAAAAATTTTTGAAAAATAAAAAATTTAAAAAATAATAATAAAACTTTAAAAACTTTTAAAATAGTTTTAAAAAAATCAAAAAAAAAAATCATATAATATGCTTTTTGCTGGACCCCCAAAAGTTTATCATATAATATGTTTGCTACTTCAATTAATTTGCTCGACCTCCAAAATTATTTTATATTATCAAACAAGGTGCACCGTTCCGAAGACGTGCCGTAGGCACGTGTCAACGGACAAACCTAGTAGGTTAATAAAATAAAACATCTATTTTCTTTTACTTCGAGATCCTTAACATTCTCAGCAGTACCTGTTATAGTATAGATACTATCCAACTTCATTAATATCATTTGCAGTATACATTAACTACTCTATACTCCTCTGCATATCTATAATACCATTATCACTAACCTTGATCATTGGTAAAATTCAAAATTGAACAACTTCTAAAAAGTTCGGTTATTAACCGAACTGAACCGAACCGATAAAATTCGGTTCGATTCAAACCGAATTTTATCAGTTTTGGTTCGGATTTTGGTTTCAAATATACCAAACCGAAAATTTTGGTTCGGTTCGGTTCGGTTTTTTTCGGTTCGGTTCGATTTCGCACCGATGAACAGCCCTATGAAAGATAATGTATAAGCTTTTAATTAAGGGTGAAATGCTGAGGGGTATCCTGCATTTAACCTAATTTATATGCATTAAAGTTATTATATTTTCTTCGTTAATGTTGACATTAACGAAGAAAATATAATAACTTTAATGCATATAAATTAGGTTAAATGCAGGATACCCCTCAGCATTTCACCCTTAATTAAAAGCTTATACATTATCTTTCTGCTAACAAGCCCTTTGCACCTGTTAATATTCATTCCAACTTTGAAAATAGATCTTTATAGGTATAATCACTCAATATTAAACTAGAGAATTCCATCATCTTTCTCCATATTTTCTCGCTCTCATTTTAGCATTAATCATCATTCATCTCATTGTTTTTCTAGATCTTTCATTCCTTTCTCCATCCATTGTTTTTCTAAAACTTCAGAAATCCACTTTCAAGGCTTACACCCTAAATTTTATACCCTGAAACTGATCTACCTCTCATTTCGCAATCTTTGAACTCAAATTTCATAATTATTTCTGCACCACTTCTCCTTACAAAATTGTATATCATCAATGACCCCCAATCCTGTAAAATCTGCTTTCTCTTCAAACATTGCTTCTAGTTCAAACAACCAAATCTCTTCAGTGCACAATGAAAACGTCCCTATGCCCAAATGTGCTTGCAGAGAGGATGCTGTCCTTCAGACATCTTGGAGTTTTAATAATCCATCAAGGCGTTATTTCTCTTGTAAATCCAAAAAATGTAGCTGGTGGGTATGGTATGACAGGGAGCTCACAGCTTGGGAACGTTGCTCCTTCAACCATTTAAGGAGAAAAATGGAAGCTCTTCAAGAAGAGCTTTCTCTAACTAGAAGCTCAAATATGGAGAAGTCGATGACAGATGACTTGAAGGAATTGAAAGAACAACAAAGAACAAGAGAACATCCTAAAGTGGCCGTAGATGAGAGCATTAATGCACAAAGAATCGAAATGGAGAAGTACAAAAGAAAGTTTTGTTATGCTAAGTTCATACCTTGGATTTTATTTTTCGTTGTCTGTGTTCAATTTATAATCATCTATAGGTGGAAGGATTTGTGTTGATGCAACTAAATCCAATCTAATGAAAAGTATCACTTTTCGTGATCAATGAAACATTTAGGTTACTCTTACAGACTTCACAATTTAAAAATTAAGACGTGTAAAAAAGGAAAAAAACAAGGAAATTCGAGTTAATTTGACTCATAAAAAACTATGATATTTTTGTCAAGTTATTAGTGAGTTGGATTTAACTGTGGCTTGAAATCCGCGGTCAAAAGATGAAAAGGTGGTGGGGCCTAAGTGTTTGTTTGTGTTCGTTGACTAACGTCGGACTTAGTTTGGGTGCCGTGGGATGCGTAATTTGAGTTAATTACGATGCCACTTTGAAAAAAAAAAAAAATGTATATTTTTAACATTTGCTATAGTCGTTCAATATTATTTTATAGCAATTTAAGATAAAATAATACTAGATGGACTTTGAAGTTGTGTCGGAAGGACGAAACAAATTATTTAATTAATTTTTTAATGTTAGACGGATGTTGAAGTTGCGTCAGAAGGAAAAAAAAAACAGAAAAGTGATAGACGGAAAGCGAATATCCGCCACAGTTTTTTCGAATTTTTTTGAAAAAATATTTAAAACCATTTTTTAGTTAAAAAATAAAAATAAAAAAATAAAGGTCCTCCCCAAGATCCGTCCAGAGGGGCAGGATTGTTTTATAATTAAACTTTTTATTACGAAAAAAACATTTTTTTTAGAGATGGAAAGTGAAGTTGCGTTGGAGAGTTAAAAAATAATTTTTTTCAGTGGGACGAAAAGGGAAGTTGTGTTCTTTATAATATGCATTTTTCTCATTTCTACACTTATATATAGTAATCTACTGTTGCTATTTTGTCAAAAAATACATAAATAGTAAATGACTGTAACTGACTGTTTGTTATAAAATATATTTTATGTATAAATAGCACGGGACTATGGATGCTCTGAGAGGGAAGTCAAAGAGGAATGAATTGCGAGATTACCGTTGTGGAAGGGAAAGAGTTAGGTTGGAATTTAGCAGGGTTGCGTTTTAAATTTGTGTGTTTTGTGGTGGGGTGGGGTGGGGTGGGGTGGGGGGGCATAGATAATAAGTGAGTGGGGGTGATTTATTGGATGTTAGGTCAACTAATATCCAACTGAAGTTAAAGTTGTGGGTTTTTTTTGTGTGGGTTGGTTGGAGATTTGAAATTAGCTACTAAGAGCATCTGTAGTCGTTTGTTAAATATCGATAAAATGGATATTTGGCAAACGAACGTGCTACACTCGTTTGCCAAATATCCATTTTATCGATAAATCGCTACAGTCGATTGCTATAAATGAGAATCGATATAGCTTTTATCGATATTTGAGGGGCGGCACTTCATGTGCCGTCCTTTGATTTTTTTTTTCAATTAAAAAAATCCCAGCGCTCCCCCAAATCCTCGGACGGCACTTGAAGTGCCGTTCGGAGGGTTTTGTATTTTTAATTTTTTTTTTGTAATTTGTGAAAATGCTTTTGCAATTTTTGAGTTGTTTTTGTAATTTTTTGAAATTTTTTGTAATTAATGAAATGTTTTTGTAATTTCGGAAAAAGTGGAAAAGGTCAAAAAAAAAGACCATATGGCTCTTGGACGACACTTCATGTGCCGTCCGTCCATATGGCTTGATTTTTTTTTTCCTTTCTCCGACAACACTTCATGTGCCGTCCGTTCTTTAAAATTAATTATTTTTTTATTTTCGCGCTCCGACGGCACTTCATGTGCCGTCGCTCAAATTTACTCGTTTTTTAAAAAAAAATTCCTCTCCGACGGCACTTCATGTGCCGTCGCTTAATATTTTATTATAGATTGCTAAAAAATAGCTTTGCACGAGTGCAGCAAAATTGGAAATCCTATTTCTATTTATCCATATATGGATATTTTTACATTCAACGACTGCAGATGCTCTAAGAGCATCTACTGTCATTCACTAAAAACTCAAAATATATAAATTTTAGTAACCGATCGAACAACATAAAATCTTCTGAGGCTGGTCAACTTCCAACTTCAATCTCTCTTCAGATCCCGGCTTTTCTTCTCCCTTTTTGCCTTTCACCCTTCATTAATCTTGTAGCGCTCTCTATTCCCTGCAGACCCATCTCCTTTGTTCCCCTTTTTTTCGTTCTTGGCTTTTTCTCTCGTTTGTCTTCGCCGTTTTGCTTTCATTGCCATCCCAGCATTCCTCTCCGGCGTGTGCCTTTTGGCTCCGGGCTTTGGTGGCTTCTCCTCTTTGAGGCCTGCGCTGCTCGTTGGCCATTTTTCCTGTCTCTATCCTTGGGCGTTTGGTTGCCCTTGTGCGCCATTGTAGCTTCTCCAGCGGGTGTTCAGCTCCCATTGATCCCACCAGTTCAGGCACGCTATCCTGTCGCTATACGTTTTTATTGTTTTTATTCTTTAGATCAGTATTGCAATTTTTCATTTCCTTGTTCGCTTCTCTTTCTTGGCTTTTTGGGAGCGCTCAAGTGCTCGCTTTTCTTCCCCCCTATTGTTCCATTCCCATATGTTGTCGCTCCTCCTGTGTTCTCTCTGGTTTTAGATTGGGTTTTTTTTCGTGGTTGTTCCATTCTTTGGACGTCCTCACCAGGAACTGTGGGATTTTCAGATCCACTTTATCAGTTCCTTTTCATATTTGTTCCCAAGTTTTCATTCATCCCGCATCGATCGCTACAGTATCGGTTTCCTTTTTTCCTCCTCTCTCTTCTCTTCTGTACCTTGATTTGGGCCAGGCCCATTTATGGATCCGACTTGGGTCGACGTTGTAAAAATAAAGGAAAAAAACAATTTCTAGTTTCTCGCCTCTTCCAATGGGTCCCCATCAAGCTCGGCTTCTCAGAACGTTCTAGGGCTCAAGTCGTCCCCAATTTCTCGCCCGTGGCTCTCTTCTGTCTCTTCACATTCTAAGCGTCTTCATCCTTCTTCATCCTTATCCATTCAGTGTTGTTTTCGTTGTCTTCAACCTGGGCATGTTAAGGCTTTCTGCAACTTCAACATGAAGAGCCTTTTTTGTCTCAAATCTGGCCACTCTCACAATCGTTGTTTCTCCCTTCAACAATTGTTGGGTCTTTCAATGGGGGTCCCTATTTCAGACCAAGTGCTGGCAGCACTAGACTTGCCCTTTCTTCAGGTTAAACTTGCAGATGTTCAGTTTCGCAAGCCTAAGAGGGCCAAACTGTCGTCTAATTCCCCTATTCTCCCCACTCCGCCGGCCTCTCTGCGCATTTTTGATGTGGTTCAACCTTCCCCCATGTTCATTCTTTTCCTTCTCGTCTGGTTGCCAAGCCTCAAGTTACTTTAGTCTTTATTCCCTTTGTTGAACTATCTGCTAAAATGTCCAAATTTGTGAGCTACGAGGCTGTCTCCTTCTTTAGTGGATTGGTTTCCAACTTCACTCTGGACTCCTTTCTTTGCAACACGTGTAACGTGTCAGATTGGTCGTGGGTTGTTAATGCGTGTTCTAACGGAGATGTGGTAATTCATTATCTCTCCCCTAAAATCCTTGAGGATTTGATTACCATTGGTTCATTCTCCATTGGCTCTATTAAGCTCTTCATTCGCAAATGGGTGCAACTAGGCTCTCCTCCCCCGACTTTGAGCCCCACCCCTGTCAAAGTCACTCTTCTGGGTCTTCCTCCATTCTGCGACTCTCCTCGTGTTGCCGCTGATATGACTAAATGCATTGGCGCCCTGATTTGTACTTCCTCATCTTCGATGTTTGCTTCTGGTTGCCTCCAATCTTCGATGTTAGCTTCTGGTTGCCTCCAAGTGGAAGCAGAATTCCGTTCCCCCCCCCTCTGAGCAAGATAGAATAGTTGCTTTCTCTTTAAGAGATGGTCAATCTGTCTTCCCCATTTCTGTCAGCTATCATGACAATTCTAGCGGGAGATCGTCTCAACCTCCATTGATCATGACTGACTCTTTAGCAACTGCGGCTGTTGCGCTATCTCCTAAGCACTTCTCAGTGGGTGCTTCATCGCAATCAAATGTTCTGTCGTCCAAATTTAAGGCTTCTCAGAAAGGCCCTTCTAAAAAGAATATAGCTTTCCAGCGTAGAGGATTCTCTTCTCCGTCCAGTGCCAATATCTCTTCTTCCAAGGCACCTAACTTAGTCTGGATTAACCCGGATATCTCTTCTCAATCAGCGGTGAAACCGAATCCTTCTTCGCTGGCTCATTCTGTTCAGTAGCTGCCTTCGCTTTCCCTGCCTCCCCCTTCTAGGATTTCTACTTCCTCGGCTGTAATACCCTGATTTTCATTTAAAGTGAAATTGTTGATTTTACGTGTTGTGCACGTGCATTCTTGGATGTATTTTCTTATACAAATTATCTTTTATAACATGAACAAATAAATATAATTCTTTCTCTTTGTTTTCTTATAAAAGCCTATTTTATAAAGCTTAAGATTTATTTCTTTATTTTGAGCCTATCCTAATTATTTAATTAGTTTTAATTGGCCCTTGGATTTGAGCCCACTATTTTGAAGCTCACAACTAATTAATCTCTTAAATTGTCCTAACTTGTCATGTAGACACATTTAGTAGGCAATTGATTAATTAAATGTGTACAACTTAATAATGGGGACACTAGAAAGTTTGTGCATGCACTAAGGTGAGCAAGGCACACCAATTCTAGGGTAGGCCTGGATTGGATGAGTGGGAGAGGGAGAGTGGATGAGGTGGAGTAGTTATTGAGTTCATGGAAGTTACTACAACTTCCCAACTCATCTTGGTCCTTAATTTTCAACTCCTAGATTAATCCTAGCCCTTCTTTTCACCCTAAAATAAGTATACCCCCCCCCCCCCCCCCCCCCCCCCCCCCCCCACTTAGTTACTCTTGCACCTTTTCTTCATCAAAAGACTAAGTGAAAAAGACACATTTTGTAAGCAAAAGATTGAGAGTTAAGTGAGTTTTAAACGATCGAGTGTGCTTTTGTGCGTGTTCCAATCAAAGGAGGCCGGTCAATTCTTTTAGAGACTAAGGGCTTGCGGCAATACCAAGGAGCAAGGAGGAGAAGGCAAATTTGCAAACTCAAACTAGGAGAAGAAGGCCTTTTTTTCATTCTAGGAGCTTTCCCCTAGGATCTTTTGTGTGTTTATCTTCAACAAGGTGAGTGTTTTTCATGCTTCTAATCTAGTTACCATGCTAGGAATTAATTGCTACTAAGAGAAAACTAAGTAATTTGGACTTATGGTTATTTTGAGATGAACTGATAAATTAGAGAATGTTTGATAAAATGATTGCTAATGGATGAATTGTGAATTAAAGTGCTAGAATCTTTCATGTTGTCATGCTATGTGTTTGTGAATTATGCTTTATGGAGAAATTTATGTTTATGAGACAAATTGTGATCAAATGCATCATAAAAATGTTGATCTCTTAAATTAGAGTAACACTATTGTAGAAAAGATGGAAATTGGTGTTCTAAAAATATTGTAGATCGCTAATAAGTGAGAGAATAAAGAAGAAAAGTGTTCTCGTAGAAATCTAGATTGTAGATCGTGTACAATTGTTATTCTTGTTTTCAATGTCGAAAATATATCCATGATTTACTCTAAATAGCAACCTGGTGCAATCGACAGTCAACCGAATTAGAGTCGATAGTCGACTGTCAAGTGATGAATTTCAAATTTTATTTACTAAACAGTCGACCGACCGTATTTTAATAGTCGACTGCCCTGACTAATTGTTTTCGAGTTTAAATTTTTTCGGAACAGTCGACCGCCCATATTTTAACAGTCGACTGCTCTGATTATTTACTTTCGAGCTTTAGAACCTCGCAGAACAGCCGACTGGCCATGCTTAACAGTAGACTGCCCTGAAGTTCAAATGATATCCAGATTTCATGAGATAATTTTCTATAATCCTTGGCCTAGTATAAATGAGAATTTAAGACTATTTTTACAAGAAAGAATTTACTATAAATTGTTAGTTTAAATTGTCCTTGGATAAAAAAAAATGCATTGATTAAAAGATGATTTGAAAAGAGTTTTGATAACGAAAGTATGAATGTTAGATTTAGTATTGTTAAAACAAGGATAAGAGAAGTTTTGTGGAAAGAATAAATTAGGAATATTACTAGTTAGAAAAATGAAATTATATTGTTTATGCATGAGATTGTGTATGAAAATGAAATTTGAATGACTTGATGAATTATGATAGAACATGAATATATAAGTGCTATGAACATGAAATGAAATTATTGTTAATCATGGAAAAAGATCTTATGTGTATGAAAAACTCGATGTTCTGATTATGAGTTGAAATTAAGAGATAGGGAGTAGCTAAGCCGCATACCCGCGATAAAAGAAATGTTGATATGATATTTGAGATAAAAGACCAGGTTTGGGTCAAATGCGTTGATTGATGGTTAAGACCGGTATGGAGGAAAGAGTTAACCCTATAAATTGATTTTTATTCATGAATCATACAATTAAGGACCAAACAATAAAGAAGATGTGATGAAAGTAAAAGAAAAACACAAGTATTAGGACCTCGAGACTACGGTGTGAGAGTGATTCATAGGTTGCCTACTTAATGAGTCAAGTCTTGGCGTGGACACTACTCTGGAATTATCGGGATCGTGGCGACGCTTGTGGGATGTTTGATTGACTACGGGTGGTGCCATGGTCCATGACGGAGGCTGAATTGACCATAGGCTCTGCATGATGTGTCATGTCACGACGTGGGATTCCCCTCCAGGCTGTCTGGACATAGACTTGTAACTCATAGGACATCTAGGATACTTACCGTAGTTACAGATTAAGTCATGGCGAGAGATTGAACCCTACTAGTTAAAGAATGATTAAGGACTTGCCCTCGGACCTATGTAGTATGGGATGCATAGAATCCAAACAAGTTCGCATTAGTGTCATCTAATAATAATAATAAATTGCATTCAGGACTAGGTGCACAATCACAATACGACATCAATTGGATTGTCCACTTAGCTTTGTTTGTGAACAAGTTTGTGGTTTGTTAAGCTTTGAGAATCGTTATACTGTTTCGGCATAAAGAGGATGGCCGTGTATAATATATTGTCAGTTGAATAAACTGACGTGCCCACAGTATTTATGCAGGATAAAGGAATTGACAAAGATTAAAGTATGCAAGCAGCTTAAAGAATATTTCAAGTGTTGTACATCTATTTATGTAAATATTGTAAATTGATTCCGCTGTTTAAGTTTAAATGTAAATGTAACTCTGATGTAAAGAAAAGTTTAAATTTTCTTGTAAAATTGTACGAAGATAAGTGTAAAGATTCTGTGGAACTTAGAATTCAGTTGTATTTGGAATTCGGGGTGTTACAGGGTGGTATCAGAGCCATGCTTCCAAGTAGTACAGATTTATAAGGAACGACACCCTAGAAGTGGACATTAGAGCGTGTGTTGAGTCTAGATATTTAAATGTAAGTCACTTATATTTGTGTTGCTCTATGATTTATGCTTCTTCTTCTCCTTTCTTTAAGATGGCGGACCACTTCGACCCAGCTGGAGGTGACGATTGGCACATAGTTGAGGAGGATTACTACCCCGGGCAAGCTAATTCAGACGAAGAAGATCCTGAAGAATTTGAAGAGGAATGGCCTGAGTCCCGAAAGATCACTCCACCTCCGGATTCATCTAATGATTCCTCTGACGAGGAAGAACCAGTTCCGAGTAGTTTCATTGCGTCTCTTCAAAGGCAGGTTGTGGTTCAGAGGGAGAGAGCGGAGCTGCTGCAGGTGCAGTGTGCGAAGTGCAAGGAGAGCATTGCCACTCTCAATCATCGTGTTTGGGAACTCGAGAAGAGAAATTTTTTTTATGATGTACTGAAGGAGGAAGTGGCAGAACTATGGGAAGAGCTTTGAGATGCCAAGAGGAACCATAGGAATTAGACTGATATATCTTCTTACTGTTTTTATCTGATGTCAGACATGTTTTAAATTCGAATGTATAAAGTTTGAAATTCAATGAAATGAAAAGTTGACTTAAAATTCATGTTTATACTTCGAATTTAATGGATCTTTTGCATCAGAATATGGCTAGAAGAGGAGCTCAAAATGGAGAAGGTCTGGACTTGGAAATGGAGTTAGCGAGGGTCTATCAGACACTCAATGTCCTTGCCATGAATCAGAATCAGGGAAGGGTGCCTGCGAATCTAGTACCCGAAGCAATCACACTCGTGAAATCATTCAAGCGGATGAAACCACCAGTGTTTGAGGGGAAGTCATACCCTGATGCGGCTGACAGTTGGATTTGACAGGTAGAGACTATCTTCGAAGTCTTGGAGACTTCGGAGGGCAGCAAGGTAAAGTTGGCGGCACTACAGTTCGAGAAGGATGCGACTGTGTGGTGGCAGTCGATGAAGCGGATGATAGGGGATATTGTTCTTGGCTGGGAGGAATTCTTGGAGGAATTTCGTAGTCATTACTTTCCATCAGACGTCCAAGAGAAGAAGGCCATGGAGTTTCTGGCGCTGCAGTTGGGCGGCATGGCGGTTAGGGAGTATGAGACAAGATTCACTCAGCTCTCAAGATATGCACCCGAACTGGTGATGGACAAGGCGAAGAAGGCTCGAAAATTTGAGCATGGTTTGAAGCCAAGTCTGAGATCCAGGATGATACCCCTCGGTATCAGGTGGTTTGACAAGCTGGTCAAACGAGCGGCAGCCACGGAGCGGACATGGAGCATTCCATGTTGTTCAGAATCGGAGGAACAACTGGAATGTAGGGAAGAGGCTCGCAATTGCTGGAAATGTCAGGGGACAGCCGCCGGCTCAAAGGTTCAAGCCTACGGGTGCGAACGCTGTTCAGGTGGCGGGAAGACCCGGAAATACTTGGGTGAGACCTCCTGTGACTTGTTTCAACTGCGGAGAGACAGGCCACTACAAGTCTCATTGCCCCAAGCTGCAGGATGTCGTTCGTAATGGACCAACTCAGCAGGTCGGGAAGAAGCCGTACCAGCAGGGGCGAGTATTTGCCTTGACTGAAGCTGACGCTGATGAGGTGAATCACGTCATCACTGGTACGAGTGGGAGTGTTTAGGAGTGTTTTTCTATTGTCTCTCTTTTCGTTATTTAGTAAACTGTTATGTAACGAGTATGTGTTATGTAACAGGAGAACTTTATTTGAATGGAAAGAAAGCTGTTGTTTTGTTCGATACTGGATCCTCTCACACCTTTATATCACCTAAATTTGTTAAAGTTTTGGGAGTCGAACCAAAGATATTTCCAGACAAGGTCTTAGCAGTAGCTACTCCGTCAGGGGAGACTTTAACCACTGATCGGTACTATGCGGACTGCGAGATCGTGATTGGAGATAGAATTTTCGGGATTGATCTGATCGAGCTAAATGTCTTGGGAGTCAATGTTATCATTGGCATTGATTGGATGTCGGTGTACAGTGTGGGCATCGAATGTAAGACCAAGACAGTACCTGTGAAGGCTCCAGGTGGACCTGAAGTCACTTTCCAAGGGAAGAGGAGATGTTCAGATTTGGTTGCTGCTAACACATACTAGGAGCTTTCCCCTAGGATCTTTGTATCTAGGAGCTTTCCCCTATATCATAATCATATACGTATCGGCAAATTTGCAAACTCAAACTAGGAAAAGAAGGGCTTTTGTTCATTCTAGGAGCTTTCCCCTAGGATCTTTTGTGTGTTTATTTTCAACAAGGTGGGTGTTTTTTATGCTTCTAATCTAGTTACCATGTTAGGAATTAATTGCTACTAAGAGAAAACTAAGTAATTTGGACTTATGGTTGTTTTGAGATGAAATGATAAATTAGAGAATGTTTGATAAAATGATTGCTAATGGATGAATTGTGAATTAAAGTGCTAGAATCTTTCATGTTGTCATGCTGTGTGTTTGTGAATTATGCTTTATGGAGAAATTTATGTTTATGAGACAAATTGTGATCAAATGCATCATAAAAATGTTGATCTCTTAAATTAGAGTAACACTATTGTAGAAAAGATGGAAATTGGTGTTCTAAAAATATTGTAGATCGCTAATAAGTGAGAGAATAAAGAAGAAAAGTGTTCTCGTAGAAATCTAGATTGTAGATCGTGTACAATTGTTATTCTTGTTTTCAATGTCGAAAATATATCCATGATTTACTCTAAATAGCAACCTGGTGCAATCGACAGTCAACCGAATTAGAGTCGATAGTCGACTGTCAAGTGATGAATTTCAAATTTTATTTACTAAACAGTCGACCGACCGTATTTTAATAGTCGACTGCCCTGACTAATTGTTTTCGAGTTTAAATTTTTTCGGAACAGTCGACCGCCCATATTTTAACAGTCGACTGCTCTGATTATTTACTTTCGAGCTTTAGAACCTCGCAGAACAGCCGACTGGCCATGCTTAACAGTAGACTGCCCTGAAGTTCAAATGATATCCAGATTTCATGAGATAATTTTCTATAATCCTTGGCCTAGTATAAATGAGAATTTAAGACTATTTTTACAAGAAAGAATTTACTATAAATTGTTAGTTTAAATTGTCCTTGGATAAAAAAAAATGCATTGATTAAAAGATGATTTGAAAAGAGTTTTGATAACGAAAGTATGAATGTTAGATTTAGTATTGTTAAAACAAGGATAAGAGAAATTTTGTGGAAAGAATAAATTAGGAATATTACTAGTTAGAAAAATGAAATTATATTGTTTATGCATGAGATTGTGTATGAAAATGAAATTTGAATGACTTGATGAATTATGATAGAACATGAATATATAAGTGCTATGAACATGAAATGAAATTATTGTTAATCATGGAAAAAGATCTTATGTGTATGAAAAACTCGATGTTCTGATTATGAGTTGAAATTAAGAGATAGGGAGTAGCTAAGCCGCATACCCGCGATAAAAGAAATGTTGATATGATATTTGAGATAAAAGACCAGGTTTGGGTCAAATGCGTTGATTGATGGTTAAGACCGGTATGGAGGAAAGAGTTAACCCTATAAATTGATTTTTATTCATGAATCATACAATTAAGGACCAAACAATAAAGAAGATGTGATGAAAGTAAAAGAAAAACACAAGTATTAGGACCTCGAGACTACGGTGTGAGAGTGATTCATAGGTTGCCTACTTAATGAGTCAAGTCTTGGCGTGGACACTACTCTGGAATTATCGGGATCGTGGCGACGCTTGTGGGATGTTTGATTGACTACGGGTGGTGCCATGGTCCATGACGGAGGCTGAATTGACCATAGGCTCTGCATGATGTGTCATGTCACGACGTGGGATTCCCCTCCAGGCTGTCTGGACATAGACTTGTAACTCATAGGACATCTAGGATACTTACCGTAGTTACAGATTAAGTCATGGCGAGAGATTGAACCCTACTAGTTAAAGAATGATTAAGGACTTGCCCTCGGACCTATGTAGTATGGGATGCATAGAATCCAAACAAGTTCGCATTAGTGTCATCTAATAATAATAATAAATTGCATTCAGGACTAGGTGCACAATCACAATACGACATCAATTGGATTGTCCACTTAGCTTTGTTTGTGAACAAGTTTGTGGTTTGTTAAGCTTTGAGAATCGTTATACTGTTTCGGCATAAAGAGGATGGCCGTGTATAATATATTGTCAGTTGAATAAACTGACGTGCCCACAGTATTTATGCAGGATAAAGGAATTGACAAAGATTAAAGTATGCAAGCAGCTTAAAGAATATTTCAAGTGTTGTACATCTATTTATGTAAATATTGTAAATTGATTCCGCTGTTTAAGTTTAAATGTAAATGTAACTCTGATGTAAAGAAAAGTTTAAATTTTCTTGTAAAATTGTACGAAGATAAGTGTAAAGATTCTGTGGAACTTAGAATTCAGTTGTATTTGGAATTCGGGGTGTTACAGGGTGGTATCAGAGCCATGCTTCCAAGTAGTACAGATTTATAAGGAACGACACCCTAGAAGTGGACATTAGAGCGTGTGTTGAGTCTAGATATTTAAATGTAAGTCACTTATATTTGTGTTGCTCTATGATTTATGCTTCTTCTTCTCCTTTCTTTAAGATGGCGGACCACTTCGACCCAGCTGGAGGTGACGATTGGCACATAGTTGAGGAGGATTACTACCCCGGGCAAGCTAATTCAGACGAAGAAGATCCTGAAGAATTTGAAGAGGAATGGCCTGAGTCCCGAAAGATCACTCCACCTCCGGATTCATCTAATGATTCCTCTGACGAGGAAGAACCAGTTCCGAGTAGTTTCATTGCGTCTCTTCAAAGGCAGGTTGTGGTTCAGAGGGAGAGAGCGGAGCTGCTGCAGGTGCAGTGTGCGAAGTGCAAGGAGAGCATTGCCACTCTCAATCATCGTGTTTGGGAACTCGAGAAGAGAAATTTTTTTTATGATGTACTGAAGGAGGAAGTGGCAGAACTATGGGAAGAGCTTTGAGATGCCAAGAGGAACCATAGGAATTAGACTGATATATCTTCTTACTGTTTTTATCTGATGTCAGACATGTTTTAAATTCGAATGTATAAAGTTTGAAATTCAATGAAATGAAAAGTTGACTTAAAATTCATGTTTATACTTCGAATTTAATGGATCTTTTGCATCAGAATATGGCTAGAAGAGGAGCTCAAAATGGAGAAGGTCTGGACTTGGAAATGGAGTTAGCGAGGGTCTATCAGACACTCAATGTCCTTGCCATGAATCAGAATCAGGGAAGGGTGCCTGCGAATCTAGTACCCGAAGCAATCACACTCGTGAAATCATTCAAGCGGATGAAACCACCAGTGTTTGAGGGGAAGTCATACCCTGATGCGGCTGACAGTTGGATTTGACAGGTAGAGACTATCTTCGAAGTCTTGGAGACTTCGGAGGGCAGCAAGGTAAAGTTGGCGGCACTACAGTTCGAGAAGGATGCGACTGTGTGGTGGCAGTCGATGAAGCGGATGATAGGGGATATTGTTCTTGGCTGGGAGGAATTCTTGGAGGAATTTCGTAGTCATTACTTTCCATCAGACGTCCAAGAGAAGAAGGCCATGGAGTTTCTGGCGCTGCAGTTGGGCGGCATGGCGGTTAGGGAGTATGAGACAAGATTCACTCAGCTCTCAAGATATGCACCCGAACTGGTGATGGACAAGGCGAAGAAGGCTCGAAAATTTGAGCATGGTTTGAAGCCAAGTCTGAGATCCAGGATGATACCCCTCGGTATCAGGTGGTTTGACAAGCTGGTCAAACGAGCGGCAGCCACGGAGCGGACATGGAGCATTCCATGTTGTTCAGAATCGGAGGAACAACTGGAATGTAGGGAAGAGGCTCGCAATTGCTGGAAATGTCAGGGGACAGCCGCCGGCTCAAAGGTTCAAGCCTACGGGTGCGAACGCTGTTCAGGTGGCGGGAAGACCCGGAAATACTTGGGTGAGACCTCCTGTGACTTGTTTCAACTGCGGAGAGACAGGCCACTACAAGTCTCATTGCCCCAAGCTGCAGGATGTCGTTCGTAATGGACCAACTCAGCAGGTCGGGAAGAAGCCGTACCAGCAGGGGCGAGTATTTGCCTTGACTGAAGCTGACGCTGATGAGGTGAATCACGTCATCACTGGTACGAGTGGGAGTGTTTAGGAGTGTTTTTCTATTGTCTCTCTTTTCGTTATTTAGTAAACTGTTATGTAACGAGTATGTGTTATGTAACAGGAGAACTTTATTTGAATGGAAAGAAAGCTGTTGTTTTGTTCGATACTGGATCCTCTCACACCTTTATATCACCTAAATTTGTTAAAGTTTTGGGAGTCGAACCAAAGATATTTCCAGACAAGGTCTTAGCAGTAGCTACTCCGTCAGGGGAGACTTTAACCACTGATCGGTACTATGCGGACTGCGAGATCGTGATTGGAGATAGAATTTTCGGGATTGATCTGATCGAGCTAAATGTCTTGGGAGTCAATGTTATCATTGGCATTGATTGGATGTCGGTGTACAGTGTGGGCATCGAATGTAAGACCAAGACAGTACCTGTGAAGGCTCCAGGTGGACCTGAAGTCACTTTCCAAGGGAAGAGGAGATGTTCAGATTTGGTTGCTGCTAACACATACTAGGAGCTTTCCCCTAGGATCTTTGTATCTAGGAGCTTTCCCCTATATCATAATCATATACGTATCGGCAAATTTGCAAACTCAAACTAGGAAAAGAAGGGCTTTTGTTCATTCTAGGAGCTTTCCCCTAGGATCTTTTGTGTGTTTATTTTCAACAAGGTGGGTGTTTTTTATGCTTCTAATCTAGTTACCATGTTAGGAATTAATTGCTACTAAGAGAAAACTAAGTAATTTGGACTTATGGTTGTTTTGAGATGAAATGATAAATTAGAGAATGTTTGATAAAATGATTGCTAATGGATGAATTGTGAATTAAAGTGCTAGAATCTTTCATGTTGTCATGCTGTGTGTTTGTGAATTATGCTTTATGGAGAAATTTATGTTTATGAGACAAATTGTGATCAAATGCATCATAAAAATGTTGATCTCTTAAATTAGAGTAACACTATTGTAGAAAAGATGGAAATTGGTGTTCTAAAAATATTGTAGATCGCTAATAAGTGAGAGAATAAAGAAGAAAAGTGTTCTCGTAGAAATCTAGATTGTAGATCGTGTACAATTGTTATTCTTGTTTTCAATGTCGAAAATATATCCATGATTTACTCTAAATAGCAACCTGGTGCAATCGACAGTCAACCGAATTAGAGTCGATAGTCGACTGTCAAGTGATGAATTTCAAATTTTATTTACTAAACAGTCGACCGACCGTATTTTAATAGTCGACTGCCCTGACTAATTGTTTTCGAGTTTAAATTTTTTCGGAACAGTCGACCGCCCATATTTTAACAGTCGACTGCTCTGATTATTTACTTTCGAGCTTTAGAACCTCGCAGAACAGCCGATTGGCCATGCTTAACAGTCAACTGCCTTGAAGTTCAAATGATATCCAGATTTCATGAGATAATTTTCTATAATCCTTGGCCTAGTATAAATGAGAATTTAAGACTATTTTTACAAGAAAGAATTTACTATAAATTGTTAGTTTAAATTGTCCTTGGATAAAAAAAAATGCATTGATTAAAAGATGATTTGAAAAGAGTTTTGATAACGAAAGTATGAATGTTAGATTTAGTATTGTTAAAACAAGGATAAGAGAAATTTTGTGGAAAGAATAAATTAGGAATGTGACAAGTTAGAAAAATGAAATTATATTGTTTATTCATGAGACATTGTATGAAATTAAAATTTGAATGACTTGATGAATTATGATAGAACATGAATATACAAGTGCTATGAACATGAAATGAAATTATTGTTAATCATGGAAAAATATCTTATGAGCATGAAAAACTCGATGATCTGATTATGAGTTGAAATTAAGAACTAGGGAGTAGCTAAGCCTCATACCGCCGATAAAAGAAATTTCGATATGATATTTGAGATAAAAGACCAGGTTTGGGTCAAATGCGTTGATTGATGGTTAAGACTGGTATAGAGGAAAGAGTTAACCCTAGAAATTGTTTTTTATTCATGAATTATACAATTAAGAATCAAATAATAAAGAAGATGTGATGAAACTAAGAGAAAAACACAAGTATGAGGGCCTCGAGTCTACGGTGTGAGAGTGATTCGTATGTTGCCTACTTGATGAGCCAAGTCTTGGCGTGGACACTACTCCGGAATTATAGGAATCGTGGTGACACTTGTGGGATGTTTGGTTGACTACGGGTGGTGCCATGGTCCATGACGGAGGCTGAATTGACCGTAGGCTCTGCATGATGCGTCATGTCACGACGTGGGATTTCCCTCCAGGCTGTCTGGACATGTGCTCGTAACTCATAGGATATCTAGGATACTTACCATAGTTACAGTAGTAGATTAAGTCATGGCGAGAGATCGAACCCTACAAGTTAAAGAACGATTAAGGACTTGTCCTCGGACCTATGTAGTATGAGATGCATAGAATCCGAACAAGTGCGCATTAGTGTCATCTAATAATAATAATAAATTGCATTAAGGACTAGGCGCACAATCACAACACGACATCAATTGGATAGTTCCCTTAGCTTTGTTTGTGAACAAGTTTGTGGTTTGTTAAATTTTGAGAATCGTTATACTGTTTCGGCATAGAGAGGATGGCCGTGTATAATATCTCGTCAGTTGAATTGACAAAGATTAAAGTATGCAAGCAGCTTAAAGAATGTTTCAAGTATTGTACATCTATTTATGTAAATATTGTAAATTGCTTCCGCTGTTTAAGTTTAAATGTAAATGTAACTCTGATATAAAGAAAAGTTTAAATTTTCTTGTAAAATTGTACGAAGAGAAGTGTAAAGATCATGAGGAACTTCAAATTCAGTTATATTTGGAATTCGGGGTGTTACATCGGCTCCCACCGCCACTGCAGCCCCCTCCTCAGTTCTTCCTATTTCCAAACTGGAGGCTTCTGATTCTAAGTGGTCGGCTTGGGAAACTAACCCACACTTCTCCTCTGAGTGGGATAAGTTCAAACAAGCAGTGCATTGCACTCCTTCATCGGAATCCAAATCTTTACTTGCGCCTATCAAAGTTTCTTCTTCGCTGGTTCCTAAGTCGGACGTTTGGATGGATCATGACAACCTCCTAGCCGAAGAAGAATCGGAGTTTTTCAATCCCAGTTACAACATAAGGTACTCCCTCCTCTTACCTCTCTAGTTCTAAAGTTTTGTTCTCTTCATTATTGTTTTCATAATTACTTTTACATTCTGAGATTTGGTCCTTATTCTTCTCTTCCCGCTGATTACTCTCTTTCTTACTGTCTCGCCATTTATTTTCAATTTTGTCAGGTGGATTGGTCTACCGCATTGTATTCGATGGGTTTCTGTTTCCCTTGATGCGATATAAAGGGCCCCTCCTCTCGTTGTCCCTTACCCCCCTCTCCCTCTTATTCTCTTCCCTTTTCGACCCTTTCTACCGTTCCTATTCATCTGGACACCCTTAGTTCACCCTCCGCTCAACCCTCTGATTCAGCTGACCACCTTATGATGTCTCATCACGAGCCTAAGCGGCCTATTCACTCCATTAGTTATGACCAGGATAGGCAGCAGTCTCCATCTATTCTTAAAGCATCTATTCCTGTCATCTGTTCTAGTGCCTGTATCCGAGATAATAGGGCTTCGTATTTTTCTGCGGAGTCTAAAGCCTCCCTAGCGGCCCAGATTTGCAATTGGGATATCTCTGCCCCTGCTTCTATTAGCTCAGGGCAGGCGGTATTGGGATCCATCTATCAAGTGCATTTCGACTCCCTTTCCAACCTAGACATGCTTAGCCTCGCAGAGGACATGGGGTTTTCGGTTAATTCTGATAATTTTGTGGAGTTTGAAGCCATTCGAAATCGTGAAATTTCAAGAGCTTTCGAGTCTAATTGTCTTAATGATTAGTATCTCTTGGAATATTCGGGGCCTGTGATGTCCGACCAAACAATAGGCAGTTTATCAACTGATTTCTTCGTCCCATTGTGATACGATCTCTATTCAAGAATCGAAACTTCACTCTCATTCCCCTACTATTTTGCGTTCGATCGGTGGATCCTTAATCTCTAATTGGATCTCTCTAGACGCCATCGGATCGAGGGGGGATCCTTTTTGGTTTTAAGGAGTCCCGATTCTCCCTCATCTCTATACATCGTTTAACCTTTTTTCTAATCGTTCGCCTTCACTGGGCTAAATTCAATTGTGGTCTCACCGTTGTCTCGGTTTACGGACTGTCGACGGCGGATCGCCGTTCCTTGTTTTGGAATGAATTCGATTCGTTCCAAAACAATGTTAATGGCTTTTGTTTTTTTTGTGACGACTTTAACGTTACCAGATATTCTTATGAAAGGTCTGGTAACACCTCTAGCACCTTATGCGTCTGTCACCGTCAATGGCTAGACTCGACCGTTTTCTTATCTCCTATGACTGGATCACCTTTTTTCATAGCTCATTCACGTCTGCTATGCCCAATCCGTCTTCTGACCATGTTCCTATAGCTCTGTTCTCTAACTATAAATTTTCAAAACCTTTCAAATTCTGCTTCTAAAAATTCTGGCTGCAAGATCAGACCTTCGTTAATCTCATTTCCGAGTGCCTCTCCTCTATTATGGGTTCTTTCGGTCTTGGTCGCATCCTGCTTAAGCTTCACTCTATCAAGCAGGGCTGCAAGATCTGGCGTAAAGAGAGATTCGCTAATACAATTTTTCTTAAAAATTACTTCCTCTCCTCTATTGAATCTATTGATAAGCTTGAGGAGCGGGGCCCTATCTCTAACCCCCTACATTCTGAACGTAGCTCTTGTAAGCGAGACTACGCAGTTATTCTTAACAACGAGCACACTAAATGGGCTCAGCAGGCTAAGTGTCGTTGGCATAAGGAAGGCGAAGGTAACACTGCTTTTTTCCACAATTTTGTTTCGCAACGTCAACGTTCCAATCGTATTTCTTCCATTGTCAACAATGGCAACGAACTTTCTTCCGATTCTGAAATCCATGCTACTTTCCTTCGCTTCTATATGAACCTTTTGGGGTTTCATAAACAACGTTCCATTCATTTGGATTGGGCGCACCTATATGGTCCGATTTCTCATGATCTGTCTAGTCTGGAAGATCCTTTTACCTTGGAGGAGATTAGATCCGCTGTTTTCTCCTTGAAAGGCGAGTCTGCTCCTGGACCGGATGGCTTCTCCTCTTTTTTCTTCCAAAAATTTTGGGACTTTCTTAAAGATGATTTGTTGAAGATGTTTGCTGATCTTCACCAAGGGTCCTTCTCCTTCGACCGTATCAATTACGCGCATATCGTACTCATCCCCAAAATTATGGGAGCACATTCGGTTGCTAACTTTCGGCCTATTAGCCTTCTCAAGACAACCTTTAAAATCATTATGAAAGTTCTTTCTAATCGTCTCAGTTCAGTTATCTCACCTCTTATTGATCTCGCTCAGAAGGGTTTTATTAAAGATCGCTTCATCCTTGATAGCGTGGCTTCAGCCCAAAAAATCATTACTGAATGCCATAGGACCAATGTAGAAGGGATCCTGTTAAAATTAAACTTCCAAAAGGCTTATGATAATGTCAGTTGGGACTTCATGTTCGAAATCCTTCTCCATCGGGGTTTTGGTCCTAAGTGGATTGCCTGGATTAGGTCCAGCCTTTTCTCTGGCACTTCCTCCATCCTCATTAATGGGTCGGAAGGTAGCAAATTCAAATGTAAGTGTGGTCTTCGTCAAGGTGACCCTATTTCTTCCCTGTTATTCTCTCTTGTTGTCAATGTGTTCAGTAAGTTACTCTGTAATGCTTGGGATGCTAATTTCATTGAGGGTCTTGGTGGTTCTCAAAGCTACCGTGGTGTTCTTAACCTTCATTCAATATGTTGATGACACCATCGTATTTGCGAAACCCAACGAGTGTACCTTATGAAACCTGAAGTTACTTCTTTATATCTTTGAAAACGCTTCTGGCTTATCCATAAACTTTCAAAAATCTTCGGTTCTTTGGCTGGGAGGGACTCACAGCCGACAAGCTGAGATTGCTCAATTCTTCAACTGTTCCTCGGCCTCTTTTCCCATCCTGTATCTGGGTATTCCCTTGAGATGGGGTATGCTTCACAAAAACGACTGGATTTCGATGATAGAAAAAGTGGAATCCAAACTTAATAATTGGTCTAGGAAGCTTCTCTCGTGGAGGTAGATTAATTCTCGATAACTCTGTTCTATCCTCTATTTCTCTTTATATGATGTCCTTTTTTACATACCCTCTTGGGTCATTAAAAGGATTGACCAGATCAGAAGGAATTTCTTGTGGTCGGGTGCGGATATCTATAGACCTGGAACTCATCTCTGTAACTGAAAGTTGATTTGCACTTCCAAGGTAGCAGGTGGCTTAGGTGTTCCGATCTCAGAAAGCAAAATTTAGCCCTCTTGGGTAAATGGTTATGGAGAATTTTGAAAGAAGATCAATTTTCCTGGGCTCGTCTGATTTCTCATAATTGCTTCGCTCGGCGGAAGGTTTGGGATTTCAGGCCCTCCCTTTCCCGTAGGGCTTCGCCCTTCTAGAAGGGTGTTTGGAAAGCTGCCATTTCCTTTCAATGTGGCATTTCCCATGTATGTTTCGACGGTTCGAAGACCAAGTTCTGGTCCGACCAATGGATCGGTGATATTAAGCTCGCGTATGCTTTCCCTTCCCTATTCCTATTGGCCTCCAACCAATCTGCCACTGTAGCAGATTATATTACGGTTCACAATAACCTTAGGTCTTGGGCCATTCCTTTCAGCAGTAATCTTTCGTCGTCTCTTATGCCTGTATTCAATTCTCTTTTAGTTTGCCTAAACAATTACTCCTGGCATCCCAAAGAAGATTTTATTTGGCGATGGACCAACTCTGGCTCCTATTCTGTTAAATCTTTTTATAATTTCTTTAACTTCGGCGGTGTCTATTCTCCGTTTGCTAAGGCTATTTGGAGTAGTTGCGCACCATTGAAGTCTAAAATCCTAACATGGCTCGCCCTGAACAACAAACTTCTTACTGTGAGGTGCTTAATTAAATGAACTTAGCTCTGGAACAATTATGTTCGTTGTGTCTCAGAGAGCATGAAGATACCGATCACCTTTTTGTCCATTGCTCTTTATTCGTCCGTTGTGGAGAATATGTGTTCTTGCCTGGCAGGCACCTTCTACCCCCACCTCTATCTTTTCTTGCTAGCAGTCACATTTAGTGAGCAAATTTTTTTGTAATTCTTGGGTCCTCTCTATTATGGCTATCATTTAGGTTATTTGGACAGAAAGGAACAATCGCATTCTTTCACTCACTTCTTCTACGATTGACTCTATTATTGACAAGTTTTTATTCGTTTCTAAATTTTGGCCCTCCACTTTAAATCAAGTCAAAGTGTCACCCCTGAATCTTGACCGCCTTGATGAGGCTGTTATGAGCCTACATTCTTCTAACTCTCTTATTCCCTAATTTTATGAGTTTTTTTAATCTCCTTTTTCTCTCTTGCCTTGCAGATCTGAGACTTTTGTAGGATGCTTTACGTTCTTTTCTGGATCTGCTTATTTTGAGGGATCGAGACTTCAGGTCTTGTCTGGACTGCTCCATCACCTGCGGTTCCATCTATGATGGGTTTGAAATTTTTTGCTGTTTGTTCTTGCTGTGATGGGTGCTGGTCTTTTTTGCGTTGTCTTTGATGCCGCTTCTGTCGTTAAGCGGCTTTAATTATCGACTTGTTTATTTACTTCTATGTTTAAGTGCCTGATATAGGACACTGTTATTTTGTTCTCCCTAGTTATGTTCCCTTTTGTTTCTGCTTTGTGTGTGGTTTTCAGCAGGCTTCTAGCCTTTCTCTGGCTATTCCTAGTCTTTATTTTCTAGTCCCTGGTGACTCTGTCTGTGTAGATTATTTACTGCTCCTTTTGTGGTGGTTGGTACTTTACTTTGTGATGTTATGTTGCCGCTTTGTCCTTAGGTGGATGTTCCTCTCTAGTTGTTCACTGCATTTCTTGCTTTACGCCTTTGTGGTGCGTCTGTGTTTGTGGTTTTCCCTAGCTGTACCTCCTTTTTAGTAGGCGCAGTGGGGGATAGGCGCTTCTGGCAATGCACCGTTGGCTCTGTCTAGGTTGTCTTTCTCTTGTTATTACTATTAGTGAGTAGTCGGACTGTTCTCGTGCCTCCCTTGCTTTCTGTTGTGGATATTTTTGTGTCTGGTATTAGGTGTTTCTCTTAGCTGGTGTCTTCAGCATCTTATAGTGCTGCCGATGTCTGGCCTTGGCCCTAGTGCCCTTTGGTTCCCTTGTTTCGTTTTGGGGCTTTATCTTCCGGCGTTCTGGTGTTTCATCCTCTTCTTTGCGGAGGAGCCTTGCAGCAGTGAGGTTTTCTCTGACTGAGAGAGTGGCTATCTGATGTAGGGGCTTTCCTATCAGCTATTTGTTGCACTGAGGCCCTCTCCTTTCTGTGCTTCCCTCTTCGTCCAGCTTGCTTACCTTCGGACTCCGGTCGCCTCCTTGGCTGTTTCTTCGTTTTGTTTGTTTGATGTTTTCTTAGCAATACTCTTCTTTGCTTGTTTAGTTTATTCTTTTTTTCTAGATGTTTGTTCTCAGTTTTACATCCTGTAAAATTGATTATTGATGTACTCCCTTGTTTTAATTTACATATCGGGCTGGAATCTTACGATTCTATCATCTTTATCAAAAAATATATATATTCTAGTAATTTTGCTTTCATTATCGTTTGCTAAATACTTGTTTTTAAAAAAAATTATGAACAATTGACTGCTATATTTAGCAGCAAAATATAACAATGACCAAATATAGAAGATGGAAGATCTTCTTCCGTCTTTTAATTTTTTTTATAAATATTAAAAAACGACGGACGGAAGATCTTTTAATGAAGAAAAGTTCAGAGACGGAAGATCTTCCGTTCTCTATTTTTATTATTTTAAAATATAATAAAAGGAGAGACGGAAGAAGATCTTCCGTGATCTTTCGTCTCTCAACTTTCATTATTTTCTATCTTCTTTTTATAAGATTTTTTTAAAAAATCTACACAGATATAATAATAATAATAAAATTGTCTCATATTTACACAAATGCCACTATCTATTTAGGAAAATGCCATTATTAAAAAAAATCGGGTAATCATTTTCTCAACTTTTCAATTTATATTTACGAAAATACCATTACATATTTGCAAATATGTTATTTTTAAAATTGAAAAAAAATTTGTTTGACGGAAGTTGATCTTCCGTCTCTTCTATTTTTTAGCTTTTAACGACTGCAGCGCTCTACTTTTTGTTGTTGTTTTCTAAATGTTATATATGTATATTTTAGCATCAACGACAGTGAATGCTCTAGTGCTTCTATTTTTTTTCTCATTCTCTTTGTCTTTTGTGGATTTTTATGACCATTCCATTTTTGCATAGGATAGACATATCATGTATCTTGTTTTAGTTTTAAGTCAAATTCGCCGGATGTTGGTTGGGTGTAGTGATAGTGAGATGATCAATGACAACATTACTAGAATTGACAAAACTAAGCGATCATAATGCACAATTATTGGTGAGTTGAATTCCAAACTAGGCAATTTTGTACTAAAGAAAATTCCACTTCTCAAGACTTGGGACAATGATTTGAATATACCTCATGCTAATGAATTCGCTCTGAAATATGTACGAAGGGATTATCATATTTTGATGGATTATTAAAAAATAGTAATTATTTTCAAGAGCGTTAAGAGTTGTGTAATTCATTGATAACAAACTTGAACTAAACCCAACTGTTGATTTTTATGTTTGAGTTATACTAACTATTCACTTAAAATCAGTTGGTCAATATTTAATTTCAACCACACCTAATAGCACCTCACTTCGATTACATGTGCAAGCTAACTAGTTTGTCGCTGATGTACTTAAGGCTATGTTGGACAACTGCAAACAAGAGATGAATATCCTCGGTAGCTAGCAGTAGAAATTGTCCTCGGTGTAAATTTTTGCAATATGTAGATGATACTATATTATTCGGTAATAGGGTCACGGGGGAAACCATTAGCTTGAAAGGAGCTTTATATTGCTAGAGGCTTGGTCCAGGTTGAGGGATAACTACTACAAGAGTATTCTGGTTCCTATTGTCATGACAGAAGAAGAAACAAAGATACATGCCACCATTCTCAATTGCAAACTTGATAGCGTCTCTGTCAAATATCTGGGCAGACCAGTTCAACTGAAGAAATTTGATTGGCCACCGATCATTTGACCGAGTGTAAGCTATATTGTCATAGTGGAAAGCCAAATCCCTATCACTAAGGGGTAGAATGATTCTTATTAATTCGATTTTATCCAATCTCCTAACATATTATTTTTCTTCGAACAGTCAAAGTGGGTGATCCATAGAATAAATTGCATTTGAAAGAATTTTTTGTGGAATGGGGCCAACGCTGACAGCGGATGATACCACCTGATCATATGGGAGAAGGCTTGTATGAAGAAAATAAAAGGAGGTTTGGGCATCATCGATCTGAGAGCCATAAACCTTGTCATTCTCGGCAAATGGTGGTCGAAAGTCTTCCACCCAAACAACGAAGGGTGACAGGAGTTCATACAGCCCTATTTACATGGGAAAGGTACGAGAAGTTGGTTTCCTGGTGGGTGCTATAGGTTCTTGGTTTTGAAAAGGTATTGCCAAAGCATATTGCCCGTTTTGCACTAGAATTACGTTATTTGTCTTGCACTGGAATTACATCATTTATAGGCAATGATCCCGACCAATTTCTGGCAGGGAAAATGCTGCGGTGCTCAGCTGCTAACAAAGCTATTTCTAGATTTGTATGAACAAGTATCCCAACCACACATTTTAGTGGTCAAACCATGAAGAAGGGGGTATGGAAACCATCCTTCAGAACTCGTATAAGCCTGGAGGCCCAAGTGCGGCTTGGTGCTCTCCAAACCCATATTGCGTAGTCTGGGGCGAAATGCACAAAAGGCCCAGACCGGAAATTTTGGGGGTTAGAGAACAAAGAATCTTTTACGGTTCAATCACTATATAACCACATTAATTTAAGATGGTATAGGCCGAAGTGGGTTACGATTCTTTGGAAGGGAAAAGCGGCCCTCAAAGTCAAAGTTTTTTTTTGGCTAGTGCTCGATAGTGCTATCCCAACAAGAAAAAATTTGGCCAAAAGACAGTCGAATATTGCTACTAACTGTGGTTTTTACAACGCTCAAACAGTATCGCTACACCATTTATTTCTAGAAGGCCCTAGGAGCAAAGCGTCCATGGTTGAAATACTGAGGGCCCTGGGAACAAACGATTACCTTCTCTCCTGTGTGGACCTATGGATAGGTCTCAAATTTGCCACTGAACGATACGAGATGAAGGAGGCGTGGTATATCGTCATCGCTACAACGATCTTTGTTTTATGGCTTGACATAAATAACTTTTACTTTCGTCGGACAAGTAATAGTATTTCTGATAACTTAACTCATATCATGCATCTTATTTTTTTTGGGCTTCAGCAATGGCGACATGTCTGAGAAGGAGAATTTTCAGAGCCTTTCAGGTTGGCAAGTATAACGAGGAGGAGATTATGATCGGATCTTCTCTCGACTGAGTAGAGCGTCACGGATCGGACATCCACCATCCAGGGTGTCCTTTATGTTTTTGTTTGTACTTGTTAAGCTATTAATATTAGTTAGATGTTTATATTTTATTTCCTGCTTTACAATTCCGTGTACTTAGCCCAGTACACTAGGTATGTTTTGTTAATCTCTTATTAATGAAATATGGTGGTCCTATTCCACCTTTTTTTTAAAAGTTAAAAAAAAAATTCACAAGTTCTTTTCTTAATATTGTTAGCAACAAAAGATAGGTTACCAATTCACAAGTTATTATAATTTTAGTATGTACAACAACTAAACTTTTTTTTTTGAAGAAAAGGTGGGAGTATGGCCACCCTGTTTCATTAATAAGGGATTAATAAAACAAACTCAGAGTACTGAGCCTAATACAAATCCTACAAATATCACAAAAGTACATAAATGCCACCCCTAACATGGGGGTGGGACAAAAGAGACATAGAATAGCCGCAACCTACCTGCGTCTACACTAAATACATCATATCCCCATAACAAACCATGGGGCGGTGGGTATCTATGAGCAGTAAGGGCGAAGCTGGCTCTCAGTCGATCGTAGGTCCTATATCGACCTCCTCCTCATCAAAATCCTGAACCTGGAATACGCTTGCAATCCTTCCCCTGGGACCTGCTGCAGCCACATTAGCCCAAAATGAGATCAAATGCATAATGTGAGTCAAATTACCAGAAATAGTATTACAAGTGCTGCAGAAGTAAAGATTATTCCTATCTAGACAAAGAATCCAGGTCGTTGGGCGATAACGATATACCACGCTTCTCTCATAGTACCTCTGTCAGACGCAAATTTAGGACCTACCCACAGATCCTCGTATATACTAGGGTACTGTTTCATCCCCAAGGCACTGAGTACCTCAACAAGTACTGCTTTGCTCCTGGGACATTGCAGAAATAGGCGGTCTCTAGTCTCTAGGGTAGCGTGGCAGAACCCGCATTGAGAGTCCACATTTGGTTGGCATTTAGTAAGATTTTTCCTAGTCAAAATCGCATCGTTCAGCACCAGCCATAAGAAAACTTTGATTTTTAACGGGGCTTTCGTCCTCCATATGATGCCAGACCACTTTGGGGTACAAACCCGAAAGTGAATGCGGTTATACAGGGAATGAACAGTGAAATTGACATTCTTCTCTAATCCCCAAGGTTTCTTATCTGGACCCTGGGAGCAGCTGACTCTAGCATTGATGATGTAGGCCTGAAGTTCCATGAATATAAGCTGAGAGCCCCTGGTCAAGTGATTGTTTCAAGGGTGGCTTCCAGGTGCCTCTTTTCTAGGCTGCGGCCACCGTGCAGTGTGGTTGTGACGCATGATCATATAGATCGGAGAACAGGGCTCTAAGTGTCTGACCACCACACAACTTATCCCACCAGAATCTGGTGAGTCTGCTGTTACCGATAACTAAAGTGACGCAGCTAATGAAGGGATCGTAGGCCTTAGCGATGCCTTTCCAGAACTAGGAGACCCGTGGGCCTACCCTGAAGCCCAAATTTTTCGTTCCATTCCCATGCAGATATCCCTGAACAAAATCGTGCCTCTTCTCTATTAGGGTGGAAAACTTTCCACCACCATTTACCCAGTAGAGTGAGATTCATATCTCGAAGGTCAATAACACCTAGACCTCCATGTATCTTTTTCATGCATGCCTTGTTCCATCTCATAAGGTGATATCCGCCTCGATCCAGGTCTGCCCCTTTCCATAAAAAGCATTTTCGAGTCCAGTCAATTCTCTGAATTACCCATCGCGGCATTTCAAAGAAGGGCAAATAATAGGTAGGGATATTTAATAGAACATCATTAATAAGCGTGGTTCTCCCTCCCAATGATAGGTCTTTGCCTTTCCAACCTGCTAGACGGTTCTCAATCCGGTCAATAATGGGTAGCCAATCAGCCATTTTGAGTTTTCCGAGTCTTAGTGGCAATCCCAGGTACTGAATGGGGAAACTCTCGGTGGAGCAATTGAGAATTGTGGCGTGTTCAAGTGCCTCCTCTGGTATCAGGGCAATGGGAATGAAAGCACTTTTGTGGAAATTAACCCTGAGGCCAGACCATGCTTCAAAGCTATATAGTATTCCTTTGAAGGCAGTTGTTTCCCCTAGGTTGCCATTACCAAATAGGAGAGTATCATCTGCATATTAGAGTATTGAGCATCCTTGGTGATTGACTCCCTTGGCCACCGGTACGATCCAACCTGTTGTACTGCAGTTAGCCATCATGGATCGTAATACGTGTACCAAAATTGTGAAGAGAAGGGGTGAGAGCGGATCCCCTTGTCTGAGGCCCCGTTTGCACGAGAATGGGTGGCCTGACACCCCATTTACCAAAATTGTCAATCTGCTGGTGGTAAGACATGTATAGATCCATCTGATCCATCTATCCCCAAAACCTCTTCTAGCAAGCGCTTCCAGAAGACAGTCTTATTCAACCGAATCATAAGCTTTCTCAAAATCCAGCTTCAGGAGGTAGCTCTTAGTATTCAATATGTGGCATTGGTGGATAGTTTCTTCAGCCATTGCTATACAGTCCTGAATACATCCTCCTTTAATGAACTCTGTCTGGTCATGACCAATGAGGCCATCCATCACCTTGCCCAGTCTATTAGCTAGATTCTTGGTAATGATCTTGACTGAGTAGTTAAGGAGACTAATAGGGTGGAAGTCACCCACTCGCCGTGAGTCTTCTTTCTTAGGAATCAGCACAACCTCTGCGGAATTAAATCTCCCTAATTTGAGCTTATGGTCATAGAAATCTACGAATACCTTAATAAATCGCCTTTGATTTCCTCCCAGAATGTCTGATAAAATAGAATTGGGAAACCATCTGGCCCTGGAGCTTTATCTTTTCCAAGTTGTTGGACTGCTTCCCAGACTTCCTTCTCAGTGAAGGGGTCTTCTAGGGATTGCATCTTAGGATCGGGGTTGCCTGCCGAGCCCTGACAGAATTCGTGGTGTAGAGGGACCCTTAAGTTCGCTCTGTGTCCAAAGAGGAGCTTGAAATGGGACTGGAAAGCCATTCTGATGTCCTCATCGCCTTGGACCATTCCTGTTTCTGAGTGGATCGAGTGAATGAGGTTAGATCTACGCCGTGCACTGGCTACTCGGTGGAAGAATGCCGTGTTCGCATCCCCTTCTTTGAGCCACGATATTCTGGATCGTTGTTGCCATCTGATTTTCTTAAGACTATAGAGCTGGTCGACTTCCTGTCTGAGTTGTAGCAACCTATTCTGCTCTTCCTGTAGCAGGTCTCTAGTTTCTTCAGCCTTCTCCAGTTCTTCAATACCTTCAAGAAGGGAGGCTTTTGCTCTCCAAATTAGTGCAAATCTGTTCCGGTTCCATTTCTTGAGCTTTCTCCCAAGTCTTCAAATTTTTTCACACCATATTGCGGTCGCCTCAACTCCTGTGGTCGGGCGAGACCAACTCTCGATGACCATGTGGTGGAAGCCTTGGATTTCTAACCATGCTCTCTCGAATCTAAACTTTGAGGCTTTTCTGGGTTGATCTTCCCCAGAAGACAAGAAAATAGGCACGTGGTCCGAGGTGGGTTTAGGAAGTGATTTGGCCGAAGACAACGAAAATTTGGTCTCCCAATCAGTAGAGACCAAAATCCCATCTAGTTTAGCTAGAATGGGCGACGCTTGCATGTTTGACCAGGTGAAAAGCCTATCAGAGATGGGAATGGCAACCGGATCCAAGTCCGTGATTACCTCATTAAATGCTTCCCTATCATACTCACTGGATCCTCTACCTCTGTGTTCTGAGGCAAATCTAGTGATATTGAAATCACCCCCATCACCCAAGGGTGAGGCCAGTGAGCTTGGATCGCTCTCAGTTCTGTCCAGAAAACCATTCTAGATACGGAAGTATGCGGTCCATAAACCAGCATAACCGCTTGAGTCCACAGGTCGGCTTTAAGCTGGAGCAAGACCGACAATGAATATTGCCCGTACAGCTCGTCTAGACAAGAAAAAGTGTTGGGGTTAAAACCTAGAGCGATACCCCCAGATGCCCCAACAGATGGGGACATCTCCATTCTGAGTCTTGGTTACCCCCCAACCTACTGAGTCTAAAACAATGTGTAAGTTTGGTCTCTTGGAGACCCACAATGTTAGCCTTTGATTTGACTATGACCTCCTTAACCATTTCCCGCTTTCCCCGCCTACTGAGGCCCCTAACGTTCCAGAATAGAGCCTCCATTAACTACAGTTAGGTAAGGGAACGTGACTCGACTTGGAATTCGAGTTCGAAATAAGGTTAACCCTACTGGTCTCCCAACCTATAATTTTGTTAAGGAGGAAAGTGTTCCTATCAGTATCGGTAACCGCAAAACCGCAGATTTTTGGCTAGATTAAATATCTCAATATCAGTCATGAAATTAAAAATAGAAGCTAGGAAGGAACATGTACCTCCGTCGCTTGTCTTGGCCGACTTAGCGGCTGCAGCAATCTCCAGATAGTCGTCTAAGGACTCCTCAATAGCCCTCTTAGCAACTTTCTGAACCCTGAATCCTGTATCGCCTAGAGTCGAGATTGGAGCCTTTGGTTGCGAGGGGGGAATGTGGAGGGTAAAAATTCCGGTGATATACTCCGTAAGCTCTTCAGCCAGTCCCTCCGAGTCAAACGACTCTCCTTCTGAATAAACATAGTCATCATCGAGATTCAGTCTATCATCTTGATCGTCTTTGTCTTCGTCAAGAGGTGCGACGGGGATACCATAATTTGTGCATACCATTAATTGTTCTTCACCTACTTTTGAAATGGGCCCCTCTGTGGGCCCATATAAAAACTCCCCCTTTGAATCTGGCCCATTGGGAAAAGGCCCAGCACATATGAGACCGTCACTTGAGAGCCCCTCTTTTAAAACCCTCTCAATCGAATTGGGCCCAGCCTCTAACTCCTTTTCCTTCACATTTCTGTCACTCAGAGCACACTTTTGCTCTGAGTTAAGACTACAATAGTCTATTCTGTGCCTTTGGTGTAGGATCTCGACTTTTCTGACACTTTTGCCACGTGGCTCCTTCTGAGCGGGGGGCATTGTGCTCGAACCATTGGGAGTAGGGGTCGAGGCGTTGAGCAATAGAAATGAAGTTTGGGGCTCTTCATTTCTCGATGCTTCGTTGCCTTTAACGAAGGGTTCTTTGCCAAAACCATGTCTCCTTTTTCCCTGAGAATCTATCCCTAATTTGTTTCGTTCTCTTTTGAAATCTCTTCCTTGTCTAGGAGCAATCCCTTGCTCGTTGTCTTCCCCAAAGTGGAACCTAACTTTTGCCGCACTTGACCCAAAGTTATCCACTTTTTCCCTTTTGGAGACCTACTTTGCCTTGGGTCCAATTTCCTGACCAAAAGCGACTCCTCGCTCATCGTCTTCCCCAAAATATTGCTTTCCCGTACCAGCTCTTGCCCCAAAGTTTGCATCTTTCTCCCTTTTGGAGATCGACTTTGCATGTCTTATCGAATGGGGTTTTTGCCATTTCTAGAGCCTGCATGTGCTGGCTCCCTGCTCTGTTCCACTCTTCGCACCTCCTCACCAAATTGCAGGGGTTGCCTGCCACTTTGAGTAACCTTTTGGCCCCCTTTTCGATGGCTTACCCCTGACTCTGTGAAGTTTACCATATCTTGAAATGGATCTCGCTCTTCCATCTTCCGTCCATCCTGGCTGTTGGATCCCTTGGTCAAGCCTCGTTCTCGACCAACGGTGAATGGCCCTGAGTCTTGAAGATCCGATCCCTCCGCTGCAGGCTCTCTGCGAACCTCCATCCCTCTTGCCGCCTTGATTAGTTCTTGGTGTGCACGCACCACTTCATGGGCCCCGTCTAAGGTTAGATCCCACCCCGGTGAGGCTACCTGCTTGTAGGAGCGACCGTCTCTGAGAGAGAGGGAGGTGTGGGGGACGTGATGGATAGGAGCTCCACCTCTGTCTCCGCCCGTTTATCGAGCAAAAATTGAATGAGAATACTTTAGCAAAACATGGCATTAGGGAGATGTCTCTGCTCCTGATCAGTATCCTAGCCGATACGATGTCTGTACAGCGAATCGTTTTCTCGTCGATGTCTTCAACAGTACCGAAGTCAAAGATTATCTCTTGTAGAGCCCCCTTTTTCCAGAAGTGCAGCGGCACGTTGTGTAACCAAATCCAGTACTTGTCGTCCTGTGGCAGCTCTGCTCCAAAGCTCGGTGACCATGCCTTAAACTCCATCTTAAAGTGACCAAAGTCCACCGTGCCCAATCCGGTGACCTTTATCATCTTCTCTGGCGACGGGAACGAAACCAGAAATTGAAGATGACACATTTTCTTTGCTAACCAATCTCTGTGAGCCCTCATTGGCCACTTAAAGTTCAGCGCTTGGGGAAAATGGGTCTCCGATGGGCTTTCTGACCTCACTCGTGCTACTGCACACCATTGGCATAGCCACTTTTCTTCGTTCTTGATTGTATCCAGGCTATCTACGAGTCTGATCAAGGCTCAGTTTTCTGGCGATCTGCCTCTGCTCACCGGCCGTTCGTCGTCATTATTGGTGCTGACGACATTTTTGTAGGTGTATGACATGTGACCCCACTTCATGTATCTCAGGCACCGAACTTCCTTTGTACACTCTTTCCGGTAATGACCCAATTCTCCATAGTTGAAGCATGGCACCGTTTGCATTTTCCTTTTCTCTATTTTTCCTGACATCCTGTTCGGTTGGTGGTGGGGTATTGAGTTTGTTTTTTCCTTTTCGGGCTACTTCATGCCACCTTGCCGATGATTCCCCAATCGGAACCGGTGCCTCACCCTCTGGAGTCTCGTCGTTTGGATCCCCTTCTTGGGCCCACAGTACGATAGACTTGAGAGGGTCGAGGAACTCCTATTTTGATTGTGGGGGGGATTGGTGGGGGTTGTGTGAAGATGATGCCATTGGAGGAGTGTGGTTTTGTGTGGTGGGTTTGGTTGGGGGTGTAGTAGCACGTGGAGGATTGTGGTGGTGTGTGGGTGATCTTGAAGGGGGTGGAATGAGTGAGGGGTGTTGGTTGTCATGGCTTAGGTGTCTGGTGTGGTTGTGAAGGTCTCTGTTTTGGTGGGGGTGGTGAGTTTGCCTATGGTAGAGCCTGTCTCTGGAGTAGTTTTTGTGCGGCAGTTGCCCATGCCTATCGTGATGGTTGTACCTGTGGTTGGTCCTATGTTGCATAACGGGTTGGTAGTGATGACGGTGGTCGTAGTCCCTCTGATCAAACTGTTCTCTTTGAGTATGGCACTGGACCGTTGGGGGGGGGGGGGGTTCTTTTACGCCCATAGTGGCTAGTAGGAGGACCTCCTCTATGGGCCTGTCCCCTCGGGAGCAACTCCTCTTGATGGCAATGATGATCGTTGCTTCTCCCTTCCTGTCATTGATGCGCACTACGGTGTGCTCGTGGTGGGGAGAGAGCACTTCTGAGCCTAGGGGAATCCCCCTCAGGGGGGATGTTCAATAGCAGAGGGTTTGGGGTAGGGATAGTGGGGGCAGCCGCTGCCAGTGGGCCTGAGGTATGTGGATTAGGCGGAGGGGGTGGAGGGGGGGCATCAGAGGTTGGGGGGCAGGCGTAGGGAGGTTGAGGGTGTGGCATGCCTTCTCATTGGGCCCGCACCCGCTCAACTCCAACTCCGAAAGCATGGTTTTTTTAAAGCGAGTTAACTACTGATGTAACCTTTTTGGACCTTATGCTCTTCTCCAATTGTTTTATTCCCTAGCCATTCAATGTTTAGAAAACCAATGATTTTAAAAATATGTAAACTAGATCAAATGTTTCATGCCTATTTTTAATGACTTCAAATTCAAAGCAAAATTTTTAGAAGTTTGTATAGAAAAACCCTCTCCTCCCTAAATACTTAGCAGGCCCAATCAGAGGGTCCGCCACCAACTCAACCACCCTAGAATCGACCCCCCCCTGCCCTCTTCCTCCACCAGCTCCTCCTCCACCCCCACCTCCTCCACCAAACTCAGTACCCAATCCAATGGTTGCCGCCCAACTGCCCCAGCACCCCCACCAACCGAATAACCCTCTTGAGGGGGGCAGTAGGAGGCTCAGACATGCTCTATCCCCTGCGCGTGCACATCAAAGTGTGCATCAACGACGACATGGGAGAGGCAACAGTCATCATCTCCCAGCGGAGTTTCTTTCCAGGGGACGGGCCCATAGAGGGGGTCCTCCTACTGGCCCTTACGAGCGTAAAAGAACACCCCCCCTAAAGACCATCGCCGCCCTTACAGAGAGGGGAACGATTAGCGGTACCACGACCAGAGTCGTCACCACCAACCATCTCACCAACACAGGAGCCTTTACCACCAAAAAAACTTCTACACCACAACCTCACAGTACAGTCACCCCCACAAGCACCAAAGACCACCACATTGTACTCCACGCCCAACAAAATCCCCCGCACACCACCACAAACCTCCACATTATACTCCAACCCCAAAAAGATCCCTCGTACACCACCACAACCCTCCACAAGACTCACACAACCCCTCCCAATCTCCCATGCCATTGAAAGAGGAGGTCCAAGACCTACTGAAGTCAGTCATTGTGTGGGCCCAAGAAGGGGGGGTCCAAACTACGAGACTCTAGGGGGAGAGGCTCCGGTTTCGAATGGGGAGTCGACTGAGATTTGGAATGAAGTAGCCAGAAGAGGAAAAAAGAAACAGTACCTCACCCCCAACTCAACCAGATAACAAAAAGAAGCAGAGAAAAAGAAAACACAAATCGGTGCCATGCTTCAACTACGGAGAATTGGGACATTATCGGAAGGATTATACAAAAGAAGTCTTGTGCCTGAAGTGGGGACACATGTCGTATGCCTGCACGAACGTCGTCAACACTAATAATGAAGATGAACGTCCAGTTAGCAGAGGCAGATTGCCAGACAACCCAACTCTAATCCGACTTGCAAATAGCCTGGATACAGTCAAGAACGAAGAAAAGTGGCTCCACCAATGGTGCACTGTTCCCAGAGCTATGTCAGAAAGCCCAGCAGAGACCCATCTCCTCCAAGCACTGAACTCGAAGTGGCCAATGAGGGCCCACATGGAATGGGTAGCGAAAAAATGTGCCACCTTCAATTCCTGGTTTCTTTCCCATCGCCGGAGAAGATGGTCGAGGTCACCGACTTGGGCACAGTGGACTTTGGACACTTTAAGATGGAATTTTTTGTGTGGTAACCGAGGTTTGGAGCGGAGCTGCTCCAAGGCGAGAAATTTTGGATTTGGATCCATAACGTGTCGCTACACTTTTGGAAAAAGGATGCACTACAAGAGATCATATCTGACTTTGGAACAATTGAAGATATCGATGAGAAGACGGTTCACCGCTCAGAGATCATATCTGCTAGGATGCTGATCAGGAGCACCGACATCTCTCTAATGCCTCGTTTTGCAAAAGTTTTCTCGTTCGAGGAGTCGTACCTCATTCGCTTTGTGCTCGATAAGCGAGCGAAGACAGAGGCGGAGCTCCTGAACATCACTACCCCTACTCCTCCCCCTCTCTCAGAGATGGTTGCTTCTACAAGCATGTGGTCTCACCAGAGTGGGACCTAACCTTAGATGGGGCTCATGAAGTTGAGTGTGCGTATCGTGAACTCATCAAAGCAGCAAGAGGGAATGAGGCACGCCAGGACCATGTGGCGGAGGGATCAGATCTTCAAAAATCTTCTTCGATCACCGTTTGTCGAGAACGAGGCTTGGCCAATGGATCCAACGGTCTGGATGGAAGGCAGACTGTGGATTGGCATCCACTACCGGATTTGGTAATCTTGGCTGAGTCAGAACCAAGCTTTGGAAAGGGGGGCCAAAAGGAAGCTCAAAGAGGAAGTCAACTCTTTGAAGTTGGTGGTGAGCTGCGGCGAGTAGAGCTGAGGGAGGAGCCAGATCGTACAAGTGCTAGAAATGGCAAGAGCCCCATGAGAAACGACAGGCAAAGTCGATCTCCAAAAGGGCTGCAAGCTTTGGGACATGAGCTGCTATGAGAGAGTGCCACTTTGGGGAAGACGACAAGCGATGGTCGCTCATAGTCAGAGTTGGACCCAAAAGAGTTAAAAACAAGGTTGGTGGAAGATGTACAGGGAAAAGGGAGAGACTAATGGGGAAAAAACCCTAAGGGTAAAAGCTTGGATAAAAGAAAAGAAACATCGAGAGCTCCCCTTACATCGGCTCTAATGCCCAATGCCTCGTCTACAACGCCCAAGACCTCGAGCGCTCCGCCAACCACTCAAGAAAAGACACATTACACACACTCTGACAAAGTCAACAGAGAGGGTATTCTGTCTCGCAACATAAATGAAGGGTATCGTGGGCTAATAAAGGGGCTCAATACTGAAGAGTTGCTAATGGACTCAGAGGGGGTTTTTATTAAAACAACAGTGGGCCTTTTAAATTGGCCCAAATAGGGGCCCAAGTCGAGCAACTTGTTTAGGCCCAAATGCGCAAGCCTAACTAATATTATCTCTTGCCCCGTGTTGTCTCATGTCTTGGGTGACCCTTGTGGGGTACCCGTCTCCGAGGGCGGGATCCATAGTGATGAAGACGATCATGAGGATATGCTAAATCTCAAAAATGATTATGTATATTCGAAAGGGGAGTCTTTAGATTCAGATGGACTGGTTGATGATTCACCTGGTATCTCTCCCGATTATGTACCTTCCACATTCCCTACTTCGCAACCGCCAGCTCCTGTCTCTTCTCATAGCGGTACAGGTTTTAGGGTTCAGAAAGTCACTAAGAGGGCTATTGAGGAGTCCTTAGACAACTATTTGGAGATTGCTGTAGCTGCTAAATCTGTTAAGACAAGCGATGGAGGTACGTGTTCCTTCCTAGCAACTATTTTTAATTTCATGACTGATTCTGAGATTTTTAGTCTCAAAATCTGTGGTCTTGCGGTAAGCGATACTGATAAGACGCTTTCGGCTTTCCTCCTTAATAAGATTAGGGGGTGGAAGAGCGATAGAGTTAATCTCATTTCGAACTCGTCTGCCAAAGCGAGTCATGGTCCCACGTTTAATTTTAGTTAATGGAGGCTCTCTTCTGAAATGTTAGGGGCCTGGGCTGACGAGGCAAACGGGAATTGGTTAGGGATGTCATCACCAAATTGAAAGTTAGCATTGTTGGTCTGTAGGAGATCAAATTGACCCATATTGCTAGACTAAGTAGATTGGGGGGGTATTGTATTTCTGAATGGAAAATTTACCCTTTTTTTGGGGCCTCTGGGGTATTGCTAGGGTTTAATCCCGAGTTGTTTGTTTGCCTAGAAGTATTCCACGGTCAAATCTCGTTGTCAGTCCTGCTCCAACGTAAATCTAACCTGTGGACCCAATCAATTACACTGGTTTATGGTCCGCACACAACTGCAGCTGGGTTGGAATTTTGGAATGAACTACGAGCAATTCATGCACACTGGACGTACCCCTGGGTTGTGGGGGGTGATTTCAACATCACCAGGTTTGCCTCTGAACACAGGGGCAGAGGATTTAGTGACTCTGATAGGGAAACATTTAACGAGATCATCGCAGACCTGGAACTGGTTGACATTCCCATCACTAATAGGCTTTTCACCTGGTCAAACATGCAAGAGGCACCCATCTTAGCAAAGCTTGATAGGATCTAGGTCTCCGCAGACTGGGAGGCCAAATTCCCTTTGACATGGGCCAAGTCCCTCCCTAAACCAACCTCAGATCATGTCCCTATTATCCTCTCATCCGGAGAAGTGCATCCCAGAAAATCCCCCAAGTTCAGATGTGAGAAAGCGTGGTTGGAAATCCAAGACTTCCATCACATGGTAAATGAGAACTGGTCTCGCCCAACTAGAGGGACTGAAGCAATCGTAATCTGGTGCAAAAAAATTAGAAGACTGCGGCCAAACTCAGGAAATGGAACCAGACCAGATTTGCACTGATCAAGAGAGCAAAAGATTCCCTCCTTGAAGGTATTGAGGAGCTGGAAAAGATGGAGGAAACTAGGATCTTGGTATAGGAGGAGCGGAATAGGTTGATTCAGCTGCGAGAAGACATTCACCAACTTTATAGACTTGAAGAACTCAAATGGCAATAACGATCCAGAATTTCGTGGCTCAAGGAAGAAGACGCGAATACAACATTCTTCCACCGTGTTTCCAGTGCCTGTCGTAGATCTAACCTCATCCATTTGGTCCACTCTGAGTCTGGAGAGATACAAGGGGACGAGGATCTTAGGGTAGCATTCTAATCCCATTTTAAGCGTCTCTTTGGACAGAAGGCGGATTTGAGAGTCCCTCTTCACCACGAATGCTGGCAAGAATTTGCGAACGAATAGGACCCCATGCTCCGATCCCTTGAAGATCCTTTTACGAAAAAGGAAATTCGGGAGGCAGTACAACAACTAGAAAGGACAAAGCCCCAGGTCTAGATGGTTTCCCAGTCCTTTTCTACCAGGTGTTCTGGGAGAAAATCAAGGACGATCTGCTTAAGTTGTTCGCTGATCTCTATGAACATAAACTTAAATTAGGTAGAATTAATTTTGCCAAAATAGTGTTAATTCCTAAGAAAGAAGACTATCTGCGGGTGGGAGATTTCCGTCCTATTAGTCTCCTTAACTGCTCAGTTAAGATTATCACCAAGACCCTGGCTAATAGGTTGGGAAAAGTGATGAATGGAATCATTAGTAACGAGCAAACGGGGTTCATTAAAGGACGGTGTATACAGGACAGTATGGTCACGGCTGAAGAAACTATCCATCACTGTCACACGTCAAATGCTAAGAGCTATCTCCTGAAATTGGATTTGAGAAAACTTATGAATCGGTTGAATGGGAATGTCTCCTCGAAGCGCTGGCTAGAAGATGATTTAGTGCTAGATGGATCAGATGGATCCACATATGTCTCACCACCAACAGGATTGCTATTCTAGAGAATTGGGTTTCGGGTCATCCTTTTTCATGCAAACGGAGCCTTAGACAAGGAAATCCTCTCTCTCCCTTCTCTTCACCATAGTGGCAGACATTTTGTGGTCCATGATGGCTAACTGCAGTAGGGTCGGCTGGATCTCGCCGGTAGCCAGTGGAGCAAATTGCTAGGGTTGCTCTATCCTCCAATATGCAGACGATACTCTACTATTTGAAAATAAAAATCTCGGGGAAACTACCGCTTTTAAAGAAATCCTTTATAGTTTTGAAGCTTAGTCTGGACTCAGGGTCAACTTCCACAAAAGTGCTCTTATCTCCATTGCCCTTACTACAGAGGAGGCACAAGAGCATGCCACGATTCTCAACTACTCCATCAAGTGTTTTCCCATTAAATATCTGGGGTTACCGCTAAGACCGAGGAAACTGAAGAAGACAGACTGGTTACCGATCATTGACCGTGTGGAAAACCGTCTTGCTAGATGGAAAGGTAAAGCTTTATCCTTGGGAGGCAGAGTCACACTTATCAATGTTCTCTCTAATCTTCCTACTTATTATTTTTACTTTCTCGAAATGCCACGTTGGGTTATCCAGAGAATTGATCGAACTCGAAAACGGTTTCTATGGAAGGGGCAGATCCTGATGAAGGCGGATATCACCTCATCAGATGGGAAAAAGCTTGCAAAAAAAAGATACACAGGGGTCTAGGTATTATTGATCTGCGAGATATGAATCTGGCTCTCTTGGAAAAATGGTGGTGGAAAGTCTTCCATCATAATGGAGAAGGATGGCAAGATTTCGTTCAGACATATCTGCATGGGAATGGGATGAGAAATCTGGGTTTCAGGGTAGGCCCTCGCATCTTCTGGTTTTGGAGAGGTATCGCTAAGGCCTACGATCCCTTCATAAACTGTGTGACGTCATCTATTGGGAAGGGCAGACTTACCAGATTCTGGTGGGATAAGTGGTGTGGTGATCACCCACTTAGAGCCATGTTCCCTGATTTGTTTGGCCAAGCATCTCAACCACACTGCACGGTGGCCACAGCACGGAGAAGAAGTTCTTGGAAACCAGCCTTTAAACATCCCCTTGACCTGGACTCCCAACATAGGCTCATGGAGCTTCAGACCTATATCGCCAGCACCGGAGTTATATGCTCACAAGGTCCCGATAGGAATTCTTGGGGACTGAAAAAGAATGCCACATTCATGGTTCGCTCCCTTTATAACTGCATTCACTTTGGGGATGTAGCTCGAGTTGGTCGGTGTGGTTTGGAAGGCAAAAACCTCGCTGAAAGTTAAAATTTTCCTCTGGTTGGTGCTGAATGACACAATATTGACTAGAGAGAACATTTCGAAACGCCAACCGAATTTGAACTCTACCTGTGGGTTCTGCAACGCTGTCCCTAAAACTAGAGACCATCTTTTTCTGGAATTTCCCAGGAGCAAAGCAGTCCCGGTGGAGGTACTTAGCGCCCTGGGGACGAATGAGTACCCTAGTAAGTATGACAATTTGTGGGTAGGACCAAAGTTCTCTAATGAGAGACGAACGATGAGAGAATCTTGGTTTATCGCTATCGCCACTATGACCTGGGATCTTTGGCTAGACAGGAATAATTATTACTTCCGTGGGACTTGTAATAGTATTTCTAGTAATCTAACTCACATTATGCATCTTATTTTCTTTTGGGCAAATGTTACCGCAGTAGGTCCTATGGGGAGGATTGCGAACGTCTTTTAGGTGGAGGAGTACGATGATAATGAAGTCGAGATTTGGCCGACGCTAGACTGAGGGACGTGCCCTGGCTGTCAGACATTTACTTTTATGTAATGTTATATGATCCCCACCACCCCAGGATTTTGTTCGGGGGAGTAGATGTTTTGATGTACTTTGTTTGTTTGCTTGGATGCATGAATATTTTGTACCACATAGGCATGTATGTTTGGTACCCTGTATGTTTTTGCACCACCCCCAATGTTTGGAGTGGATTTATATACTTTTGTTGTTTTGTAGGTTCTTGTACTTTGCTCAGTACTCTGAGTTTGTTTGTTTTATTAACTTCTTATTAATGAAACAGGGTGGCCATACTCCACCTTTTTCTTCAAAAAAAAATTTGCTCATAATCAAGTTTCTAAATGAGTCAGGGTGGAACTCAAGCTTTTTCAAAGTTATTTTTTACTACGCCAGTATTAATAATCTATACATTTCAATAATATAATGAGCGGAAATACAAAAAAAAAAAAACAAAAAACAAAAAACAAAAAAAAAAAAAAAAAAAAAACTAGCAATACTCTCTAGTAGTATAATAAATTGAGTCAAAAAGAACAGATATAATGAGGGTTTTTACATCCCGCTATGTTGCCTAATTGTTCAAATTCGAGTCATGTCAATTTTGAATGAGCTTTTACTATGTTTCGTTATGAATAAATCTTTTTTTATTTTATAATAAAAATAGAGTCAGACTCCAGCCGGAATAAATATATAAATTCAGAGATAAATACAAAGAGTCAGTTTACAAGATACAAATTGAAAATCATGATACAACGCAAGATAATAGCTTCACTCAATAGAAACGGGAAGCAGAACTTCCACACTATAAAACACAGTAACAGGCTCCAAGAAGACCAGAAAAAGCAAACAAATGAACTTAGCAGGTAACCATCACAATGAGTTTGGAGAGTCACCGCTGGAGTGGGACAGACTAAGCCGGTGATGGTCGTGGTTTGCACAACAAAGCAGGAAGCCCTCGACGCACACCCATATCAGGGGAAACAAAACCCAAAACAGGAAAATGGACGCAACAGCAGCAACAAACACAATAGTAAGCAAATAGAGTTGTGCAACACACAACGAAATAAAACAATATCCAAAACAGCTAAACCCGAACAATAAGCAACCGCTAAAAACCAAACAAAGAACCAGACAAAAGTAAAACTTGAATAGAAAATAACATAAAGAGAAGAACATAAAGGCAGGGAAACATCATAAGGTACATAGAGCATAAAGATATACATAGACAGTAATAGGAAGAACAAAAGGGGATTGCTAAATTTAGTGAAGCCATATAAAGGATTGTAGAAGAGTCAATAACCTGGCTAAAAAAGGTTCGATAACCTGGCCTAAAAAGAGACGATAACCTGCATAAGAAAAGTAAAGAAAGGTGATAATGCGAAAGGGTTATCCCGAGAACCGAAGAAGTCAACTCTGCAAGAAAAGAAAATCCAAAAAAGTTAGAAAAGAGTACTCTAACAATTAAACAGTTATACAATGAATGTAGGAAAACCATGGCGAGAGAGAGAAACGAAAGACAAAGACAAGAATAATCACACAGCTATACAAGAAAGGTAGGAAAACCATGGCTAGGAAAATAATTGAAGGCGTTATTAAATTTCTGAAAATGCAATGTGCAAATTTTAGAAGGGTTGAGGGTAGAAGACGATAATTTTGTGAAGAAAAGAAAATCGTCAATTAAAGCGCTAATAGGCTTCGCGGAATTAGAGAAAATTTTGTTATTACGCTCTTTCCAAATAACCCAAATTAAAACCATCATAGCTACATTCCAAGACGAACTAGACGATCGATTGACATGAATAAATCTTTTTGAATTAGCTCTTAATTAGATTATGAGTTAAGCTTCAATTTTTTTCATTATGAATAAATCTTTTTGAATGAGCTCTTAATTAGGTTATGAGATAAGCTTCAAAATTTTCAAGCTCATCTTCAAAAGCAATCTTCAATACTTACAAATTTAGTAATGCAAAATATGTATACACTATTTGCATAAAGTTGGGCATGTGAGGTTGGATATGTGATATAACAATTTTGATAGATAAAGAAAAAAATCTTGATGAATGATGAGAATGCCACTATGGTTGCGTATAGTACAATGTTTATTTGACTAGTAACTAATATCTAGTTGGAAATTAAGATATTAATGAGGGCAGAAAATTAAAAATTCAGTAGACTTTTGGGGCATGAAGAATGATAAATTTCTAGAAAATTAAGAAGATAATAGAATACTTGATAAGGAAGACTAAGAGAGAGCACTTTAATAAAAGTATAATAGTTTGGTCTCCAACTTGTTTGATTTAATGTGTATAGATAGAGTAATGGAGGATGATGAGCCTCGACTATTCTGCAATAGCTAGTGGTGGGTTCTCCTCCTATCGTTGCTTTTTCCTTCCATCAGCTCTCACATTCTATAGAAAACCAAGTGGCTCTCAATTGTTTATTACACAAAAACAAAATTGACTTGAAGCTTGGGCAACTTCAATTGGTAGTAAAGACAAGAAAAAGTTGTTGGGGGTTCCATTTGTGTTCAACTTGGTTATCTTCCAAATAGATTCTTAATTAGTTTTATGGAAAAATTGTTCCTTGGCCCTATTTTGAAATTGAACATGTTTGCTGACTAAGCTAAATTATGCGTCATATATAGTCTTATGAATTATGATTATACCGATAGAACTATGGAAGTCAACTATCAGTCTATCACATTGTTGATTTTTCAAAATTGTGATTTTCTTCATGTCTTTAATTTTTCGTTTTAATAAGATATCTGTACTAATCCACATTCTGTACTATGAGTAATCTGATATATCTCCAAAGGAAGTGTACCCATATGGCTAGATAGAATTAATTTTTACTTTCGTGCCTCATGTAACAGTATTTCTGATAACCTGACTCAGATCATGCATCTTATCTCTTTTTGGACTACAGCTGCTGCCATAGGAGCGAGAGGGAGGATTGCCAGAGTCTTCCAGGTGGAAGAATTTGATGATGAGGAGGTAGAGTGTGTGCCGACACTGGACTGAGGGGATGACGCCCTCCATACTCTTCAGAGTTTCAGTAACTGCAGTCTACACTACTTGGTGTTTTGTATTGACCTTCTGTACTTTTGGTTGTATGATGTATGAATGATTAGACTCACCCTCAGGATTTTGTTGGGGGAGTACGTTTTATTTTCTGCACTGTACTTTTGTTTCCTCTAGGTACACCGAGTTTGTTTTATTAATCTCTTATTAATGAGACAGGGTGGCATTATTCCATCTTTTCCTTCAAAAAAAAACCAAAATTAACCTTAAATAACTGAAGACTGAAAAGAAAACACAAAATTTCTGTTCTCAAATTTAAATTTCATAAAAGGACATTTGCTACCAAATTTTTCAGAAATTGTTTCCAAATCTAAAAGGCAACAAATTTATGTAAAAAAGGAGGGAACAGATGGATAGGCAGTCAAAAAATGAGGCAGGAAATAACAGAAATACATGTATTTGCGCAGGAGGTAACCTTGTGATGAAACTAAATAGGAAGACCAAAACACTAGATTTTGAATATGGGTAAAGAAACAATTTATTCCTTGTATATAAAATATAAATATGAGTGTTCTTTCGCTCTAGAAGTAGTCTTCAATTTCATTTGTTAATTTGTAGAGGGTGGAGGTTGACAGCAAATAAACTACTAAGAAATAGGGATGGTGGCGGGAGCAGCCAATTCCCCACTCAAAATTTTGTATGTAGATGGAGGTACAAAACTACAAATCCTATGATAGTATAAAAATGGGCATCGGATCTTTATCCACTCAAGTGGATATCCAATAAGAATGTGGCATGTGGAGCACCAAATGAGAATTAAAAGATATACCTCATAAAAAACATAGACATGTTGCACCTTTGATATGATACCTACATATTTGAGAAGATGAAGTGTTTGGGCACGAGCCATGCATGTGATTGGCTCAAGCGGAAGGGCTCTTTTTGGTATATTTGTTTAGGTCCAACTCAAAATGATGAAAATGATGTGCATCCATCGTGTTTTTGTTATTGGTTACCATTGATACACGCGAAGCAGAGTGAAAATGAAGGGGTGTTTGATTGCATTGTACATAGACTATTTTGCTGTTATATAATCACTTAAGCGGGTTATAGCATTGTCAAGAAGGATGGAACTATAAAGTTTTGAGGCTATAGGACTCATACGTATATATTCTAATATAATTATTTTTTTGATCAATAGGATAGGACTCGAGGAGAGTCACAACTGCAACCAGAAATATATAAATATATACAAGTTAAAGTACAAAGAGAAATATGTACAGCAAGAACGATAGATACTTAACAGACTGAAAGCATTACCAGACCCGAAAACATTAGCAGCAAAAATTGAACATTGCAAGGAAGAAAAAAAAGAAGAAAATTACAAACTTCGACAGAAAGAGACTCTCAAAGATCAACACCAACAGTGCACTGCAGCAGGCATCAACACAAAGTAAGTCATCCAGTACTAGGACCAAAAAAAACGGCAGGGAAAGCATAATCATAGCAACAATGCATATGAGCAAAACAACCAGTAGAGAAGAGTACATAGCACACATGAAAAGCAACAACACAGGCAACAGAGCCAGGGCCGGCCCTGAGTTCCGGGGGGCCCTAGGCAAACTTCCGAAATGGGCCCCCCTACCCCATATAAAAAAAAAAAAAAAAATTACGCGCGAAATGCGTGCCTATATTTACAAAGAAATTTTGAAATCGGGAGCCCCAAAAATGACGATTTCGGCGGGGGCCCGAGGCGGCCGCCTTGCCCGCCTACCTATCAGGGCCGGCCCTGAACAGAGCACATGCAAAGCTAACAAGGCAGCATCTGAACATAGAAGAACAATAGCATCATCGAGAGCCAAAACAACAAGGTAGACATGCAAGCAAACTGCCTGAGAAGTGATCATCGACCACCCCCAAAAGAGAGAACAAACCTGCAGATAATCCAACACAAGAGGTAAGCCCACAACCCAAAAAAACCTGCAGAAGTACTGTAAACCGAAACAGCAGCAGAAAAACAACAGTAACAGAATCAAGTAATGTAAAGAGAAGACAAAATGAAGACAACCCGAACATAGAGGACGACAGCGAACCATCAAGCATCACCCGATGTACGCGTCACCACTGCACAACAAAAAATAAGCCGTCAAAGAAAAAGAAGTAAAGAAAACTAAGGAATGAGATTCAAACGGATGTGCAGCAAAGAGGCAACAATATCATCAAGAATGTGAATTTTGAGAGAGTTATTGTTTTTAGGAGAAAGTTAGGTCAGAAATGAACAAAATGTATAAATTCTTCAATAAAAAGAATGTTTAATAGAACGACCTTTCTTGGCGAAAATCCCACCATTCATTTCTTTCCAAATAACCCAAATTAGATACATCATAGTGATATCCCAAGAGACATTTACCGCCTTAGGAACCTTTTTTCTCCTCCAGGGGCTTCAACCCGAAGTCAAGGAGCCTAGGGTTCCCCAGATGTTCCACGCTTTTTTGCAAATGAACCAATTCGGGCGAATGAAAGAACAATGAATGAAGATATGATTATTCGTTTTGGGATGGAGATTACACATAACACAATTTTGGCCTAAAGCAAGATTCTTTTTATTAAGGATTTCAACCGTGAGAAACTTATTGTGAATAGTCAACCATACGAGAATCCTAACTTTAAAATTAGCAATATTATGCTAGATGTGCTTAGAGAACAGAGACATGACCCTACCATTATTAAGAAAAATATAAAAAGATTTGACTGAATAAGTGCGAGAAATGGACCATCTCCAAATATCATCATCTCGAGCTTGTCATTGATAAGTGCCAAGCAAGCCAAGGAGACGGATAAAACCTGATTGTTGTTGGGGAGAGAGGACCTATGGAACGGGATAATCCATTCCCGAAGATTATGGTTGAACGAAAGATATGAAGCCACGGTAGCGTGTTGATTGGAGGCAAGGTGGACTAGAGATGGAAATAAAACAAAGATTTTATTGTTGTCAATCCAAAAGTCCAACCATAATCGCAAAGTGGAACCATCCCCACAAATTTTCTACAAACCTCACTGGAAAAGTTTCACCGCTTTCCAAACTCCTTTCCAAAATAGAGAAGCATGGATAACCAACTTAGACTAAAACTTCCAATCTTCCTTTCTTTTGTGATAATTGTGCTTAACAAGACAAATCCAAGCAAGATTGTCTCGATTCAGCACCTTCCACAACCATCTACCAAGAAGAGCAAAGTTCAGATTCCTTAGGTTAAGGATACCAAGAACTCCTTCAATCTTAGATCTACACACCCTGTTCTAATTACACAGGTGCTTACAAACAGAGGAAATGGCAGAACTCGACCAAAAGATATTGCGTCTGATCATATTAATACCGTGGATCACCCAAGAAGGAACGTAAAATATGACATCATATAAAGAGGAATGGAAGATAGGACGGAGTTAATCAGAATGAGTCTACCTCCACAAGACATTTGGCAACCCGATCATGCTTTGAGTCTAGATTCAATCTTGTTAATCATGGGGTTCCAAGCCCTTTTACGTAGTTTTCCCCTAATGAAGAGTGATGCCAAGATAATTGACTGGGAATGAGCCCGATGAGAAATTAAAAAAATTAGCAATCTCCATTTGCCTACTAGAGGAGCCTCCAAGCAAAATGACAGAAGTTTTCTAAAAGTTAATACATAGTCCAGAAACCCCTTCAAAAAGATAGAGAAGAAGCTTAAGGTTCCGTAAGCAGGCACCATGTGGTTTAGCAAAAAGAATGGTGTCATCCGCGTATTGAAGATTAAGCACTCCCGGAAAACTATGAAAGCAACCTAGGCCTTCGATAATATGAGCATTACCGGCAAGAAGAAGCATCATGCTAAAAACATCAATTACAATAACGAATAAGAGGGAAGAAATGAGATCACCTTGACGCATGCCCCATTTACATTTGAACTTTACCTTCTACTCAATTAATAATAACAGAGGAAGTACCAACGAATAGGGTGGATTTAATCCAAGAGATCCATTTCAGACCAAAGCCCCTATGGATGAAAAGCTCACTCAACTTTATCATATGCCTTTTCAAAATCAAGCTTTAAAAGAATTCCTTCATATTTGAAACGCTGACAACCAGAGATGATCTCCTGAGCCATGACAACACTATCCAAAATAAAGCGATTTTTCATAAAACCAGACTGAGCTAGATCAATCAAAGGGGAGATGACCAAGCTTAGTCTATTGGCAATGACCTTCATGATAATCTTGAAGGAAACATTAAGTAGACTAATTGGTCTGAAAGTCGAAGCCGTATTAGCACCAATGATCTTAGGGATGAGAATGATATGGGCGTAATTAATACGGTCAAAAGAAAAGGAACCGTAAAATAAATGAAGAACATCTGAAGTAAATCATCTTTCAGAAGATTCCAAAATTTTTGAAAAAAGAAAGATGAGAAACCATCAGGTCCCGAAGCAGAATCACTGCTTATAAAAAAAGACAACTTTTTAAATCTCATAAGTGGAGAAAGGGTATTCGAACGAGGGGAGATCAAAGTTATCGGAGCCGTAGAGGAAATCCCAGTTGGGACGAAACGGTCTGATAGCCGAGGAACACATAAGACTCTTGTAGAAGTTAAGAAAGGTCAAGTGAAATTAGTCAATGGAACGGAGTTCCACCACGTTATCCGAGATAGAAGTGATGCGATTAATTTTCTGCCTATGGGAGGCAAATTGATGAAACAATGAGGTCTTACAGTCACCATTCTTAGGCCACTTGACCTTAACATGCTGCGCCCATTTGATATGACTTGGTGCAATAAAGAGGCATACTCAGATTTGCACTCAGCCTTTGTATTTGTATCAGCCAAAGAGATGGGACCATGCTCCTCTTTCTGATCAATAATATAGAGGGCTTTGAGAAAAGAATGTTTGAGGCGGTTAGCACACCAAACCTAGCATTACTCCAAAGCTTACAACCATGTTTAATAGAATGAAGCTTCAGAAGGAGTCGGGAGAGAGACATTGGATGATTATATTAACGAAATTTTGGTCATCTAACCAGAATTTCTCGAAACGAAATCTAAATGGTTGGAGAAATTAAAGCTAGAATGAAGGAACAAGGAAACATGATTAGAGGTGGGGTTCGAAAGATCCTAAACAAAAGAATCATGAAAAGTGGATATCCATTCAAGAGAGACAAGAAAACGATCGAGTTTCACCGTCGAAGGATTCAGATGATGATTAGACGAGGTGAAACTCCAACCATTAATGGGTAGGTCAGCAAGGTCAAGAGATCAGATACAGTCATTAAACAGAAAAGAGTCGTGAGCACGAGCAGAATTACCCAATCTTTCATGAGAAAATCTGGTTACATTAAAGTCCCCACAAAATATCCAAAATCCATTAATCTGGCCGCTTGAAAACTTAAATTCGTCCCAGAAAAAATTTCTGAGATCCACAGTAGAAGGACCATAAACAGTGACCACCGTAATAAGCTTATTGAATTCAATCCAATCGAGAACCACCACTAAGAAGAATTTCAATTTAAGAACTGAAACTAAACTAAAAGAGAGGGTTTGTACCCGAGAAGAATACCACCACAAGAATTGACCGCATCCAAACTAGTCCAATGGGTAAGAAGTTTACCCCCGAGGGCCCTCTTGACAGTGACCGGAAGACTGTCAAGTTTAGACTGTTGAAAAGAGAGGATATCATTTAGAAGAAAGAATCAAGTCATAAACAATTGATGGAGAAATAAAAAATCTGAGATAAATATCGTCAACTAAAACCATAGCAGAAGAAAAGAATAAGCATGATTAGAAAAGAACCCACAACAGTACAGTGCAATGCCGCAACATGAGGCTGGGTCGAGTCGAACTCGCCCGGGTTGGAACCAAAATAGGGCAGGTTCGGGTCGGGTCGGCTTGTTAACCGGGCCTGGCCGGGTTGAATTAGCGAAATCTCAACCCGGCCAACTCGCGAACCCATTCGGGTCCAACCCAGGTCAGGTCGGGTTGGGTCGCGAGTTGGCCAGTCGATTTCAACTAATTTTTTTTTTTAACTTAAAAAAATGTAATAATAATAATAAGAATCAAAGAGTGAAATTGCAAAAAAAAAAGTATATATTATTCATATGATTTCAATTTATACAAATTTTCAACTTTTTTTTATAAGAAACAAAGATTTATTACTATTTTCTTCTATACAATTACAATTTTCTTCAATTTTCCAACCTTTTTATAAGAAACAAAGATTTTTTTAAAAAATTTTATACATTAAAATTTTCTTCAATTTGTTGGTCTTCAATTTGTTGTTGTTGTTGTTGATCTTCAATTTTTTATGTTGGTTGCTATTATTGTTGTTGTCATTCTTCCGGTAAGTTTCTTCCACTTGTAGATGTGTCAAACCATTTTTCTTGATTCCTATCTTCGGCCTTCATCCAGTCTTCCATGAAGACGAGCATCTCCAACGATTGGAGCTTCAAGAGATTCCTGTAATCGGTTAGAACCCTACCACTTGTAGAAAATGCACTTTCTGAAGCAACTGTAAAGACATGAAGAGTTATTAGATCTTTAGCCATATATTTAAGAATACTATAAGTATATTCATGTTCTTTCACACCATTATAAAATATCAAGTGTAGAAGTAAAACTTTCAGAATCTTATTGATTATACCAATGTAATTCATTGGTTGATTAGTCCTAGATTTTTTGATTGAATTTGTGCAAGTAAATTAAATGTGGCATCATCTAATTTACTCTTACCCTTAACTCTAGAGGTAGCAGAAGAATAACTAACTAAACTAGTTGTACTACTAGATGCAAAACTTCTATCATAAAAATTATACAAGATATTTAATATCGATTCAAAGTTAGCTAAATATGTGTTGCAATCAATTGGAGATTCATCTCCAAGTAAAGTAAAAAACATTTCAATCAAACTCTTCGTACCTTATAATTTGATACGAGGATCCATCATAGTAGCAATACAATACAACATTGGGGGGGGGGGACTAAAATACTTCAAAATTTTCGTGTATGCAGGTTGCACAATATGACCAATATAAATTCATCGTTCATTTTTTTGAAAGTTTGCATCATAGTAACCATTGAAATAAAAATGCTACTAGAAGTAGATTCATAAGATTTTAAAAATTTTAAAGTTGCGGTTTTAAAAGGTTCTAAAAATTTTAACAAAGATTCGGCATAATATCAAGCTTAGGAGTCATTTGATAATTTGGCATATTTTTTGCAAGACAAAAATCATTTATACATGCTTTATATTGAGTAACAACATGTAGCAATTCATAAGTAGAGTTCCATCAGTGTTTAACATCCTTTGGAAATTTTCTAAAATGTACATCCTTACTTCTTCGTTCTTTCGAATTCATTCACTTCGACGGCTGGTTCTAAACGCCATGTCAAATCTTTTTACCCAACTCACTGAATTAGCTCCTGGCTCACACCATTTCCACATAATTTTTAAGCTTACACCATGCTTTCCATTCTTGAAATATGGTGCCACTTAATGCCATAAACATACACAATTTCTAATGTTAACTATATATTGACCCAACTATTCTTAATGCATCTTGAACACATAAATTTAAAATACAACATGCACATCTAATATGAAAAATATCGTCACATGGAGGAGCTAATTGGGTTTGTAATATACTAATTGATGTATTCTTGTTAGATGCATTATCAAAACTAATACATATAATTTTATCACGAATATGAAAAAGATCCCAAATTTTTAAAATACGATTTGCAATTTTAGTACCACTATAGGCATAGGGCAACGCGGCAAGTGATATGATCATTTTTTTAAGAATCAAATCACTGTCGATCCAATGACAAGTTATTCCCATCATTAGAATATTTTTGCAACCCTTTCAACAATCGGAAGTTAAAGAAACTCTACAAGTTAAACTCCATAAAATAGCAATCAAACCATCTCTCATTTATGTGTACATTCTAAAACAATCTAACTTCAAAGTATTTGGATTCTTTTAAAATGCGGGTTTAATGCGGTTTGATTAAAAAGACTCTAAATTCCTACTCTCAGAATAGGAAAATAGTAACTCTTTCTTAATTACTAGTCGGGCCATTTCCCGACGAACAAGTTCGAGATCATAAGAGTGACTATCAACTAGACCAGTCCTGGGGTGGATTTTTGTTGGCCGAGTAGGTCTACAAGAAGTTCTTTATGTACATTCTGGATGTGTCATTTTATTGTACCCGTACTCTCACCCTTCTTCCATTTGTATGGCTTGGAACAAGTTTTACAAATTTTTAGACCTACACCCGAATTTTTTTCGTCCGGAATATAGTTATAAAATTTGTTTCTATCACTTGTTTACCCTCTAGTTTTTCTACTACTACCGGGTTGAGTTGTTTCGATTTGTTGTGTTTTTGTTTCCTATTCTATGTTTATGTCTTGTGGGTACACATCGTGTGTACCAATGTGTGCGGTCATAGGGTACTCTTCAGTGGGCTCAATTTGTGGGACAATAGGAAGCCTACGAGAAGTGCCAGTGGAATCTTGTCCACTTTGGCTATGGCCACTACCTCGCGATATAGACATGTTGATATAGTAGTGTATGTAAAAAAATTAAATACAATCTAGGCGAGATAAATTTTAAAAAAATCAAAAAAACAGTAGGAGGGTTGTGATAGAGAAATCCGGAAAAACAACAAACAAATATGATACAAACAAAAAATACTACAAAAAAATAAAGAGATTAGAAAGTCGTAGAATTTTGATACCGTACTCCAGGAATAATCGAATATGTAAATGAAAGAAAATAATAGTGAAGAGAGAGTTGTAGAAGACGTAGTCGTAGTGACATAGTCATCGGTAGTGGTAGAAGAAGTTGAATGCAGTAGTCGTCGGTAGTGGTAGAAGAAGTTGAATGCGGTAGTCGTCGGTAGTGGTAGAAGAAGTGGTCGGTAGAAAATTTGATGAAAAAATCATTGAGAGAATTTGTTGATGTAACACCCCTGCAAATTTGAGTTATGACAATTTTGCTCCACCTGAATTACTCACGTGTATTTTGTACTATTACGAGTAATAGTCATAACATATTTTTCTACGTATTTGTGTATTTCAACTATTTACACATTTTTCGTTTCCTCAAAACTCATTTTAATCATATTTTTAGCCAACTCAAACATTTATTTTAAACTTTACAGTTTTCGTGCATTGCACGTGCTTTCAATACACGTGTCAATTATTTTCCGTTATGTGAAATATCTGTAACATTAAAAAAATAAATATTTTTCGTATGTTATATTCCGAGTATTTATAAACATTTCTTCGTTAATCAAATCTGTTTCATATTTTGAAAAAATTTATGTGCATCGCACGTAAATTTTTATGTGCATTTTTATTTGTAAATTTTTCTAAAAGTCTTGTACATTTTTATTCTCATTTTATTTGTCACAAATGTATTATATTTTAATTTAAAACTCATAGGCCGAAAATCTATTTCTTAAAGCCCACTAGAAATTAATTTAATTAAAAAGAGAGGCCCATGATTTTATTCTACACTTCAAATGTACACTTTTTTAATCCTACACACTTGTTATGTAACACACACACACAAATGGACTAATAACAAATAATTAAAAGAATGAGAATTGTGTGCACGTGGGGTGCACGTGTGTGTACATCAAGGATCAAGGAGATGAAGAGATGGGGGTTTGTGGTAGTAAATGGGGAGTGAGTATTTATTTTGGATAATGGGAATTTAATTTGGGTAGTGGGTGTCTCTTCATTCACCCAAATATCCTATAAATACAATCTCTTACTTCATGAGCATTGCACCAAGAAACAAAAGAAAAACAAAAGAGAAGAAAAAAAAGAGAGAAAGAAAGAGAGATGAGCTTTTGGTGTTGACAAATTGCTAGGAGGTGAAGGCTTGCTTGGTTGGAGCTTTGGAACAATCTTTATAGGAGTCTATTTCATTTTTGCATAAAAAACAAGGTCGGTGATTTCTTTGCTTTCTAGAGATTGTAGTATGCATGTTTAATTACTTTATGGGTGAAATGAAATGTGGCATGTGTTCTTAGATTACAAATTTTTTATGTTGCTTGGTGTGTATTGATAAATAGAGTTTTAATAGATATGAAATGTGAAAAAAAATACATACTCTTTGAAAGATTGTCATGTAGATAAGTTTGAAGAGTTCTTGTGGTGTTATTGGGTGCATAGTAATACATCATGTTTAAATTAAATGAATTGGGTATAAATTCATACACAAAGTTGTTAATTTATGTAAAGAAAGTTGTAGTTTTAAGTTTTAGTTACACTTAAAAAAATTATATCTATTAAACTAGATGGAATATAGATCTAAAATTTTTATAGGAACATCTCGTATATGTTGGGAACATCTCTTTAAAATTTCACAATTTTTGAATTTCGTTTACTATTTTAATAAAATCTAAACTTATGGCTGGTTGGTAGTTGACTAGTTGCTGAAAATTTGTACACATTTCAGATTTTGATCATTTCAACATCTTAGATGAACTAATTTGAGAAAAGTAAAAACTAAGAACTTGAAGTAGACTCGTTAAACTTTCTGTAAAGTCTAAGAAACGAAATTTTCACAAATAATTGAATTTATAATGAATTTTACAAGACTGTCTAAGTGACAGTATTTCAATAATTCGACCCTACTATAGATTTCGAAGAATTCAGGGTTATAGATACAATATTTTGGAGAAACTTATAACTAAGAAATTGTAGTAGACTTGTATACCTTTATTTTGAATTAAAGAACACAAAGTTTTAGGAAGTAAATAATTTTCTATGATTTTTACAAGTAACATGAACTGTAGTTTTCTGATTTTGAAATTATTGTTTTGTAAATGAAGTTAGACAAAGTAATAGAGTATGATTTTAGGTGATCCTAACTACAAAGATATAGTAGACTTTTTTTATAAAACTAATAAATCTATCTTTTGAATAGAATTGAGATTTATAATTAAAATATAGATGAATATGAAAATAGTTTATTTAATCGAAGAAACTTTGTAGCTTATTAAAGTGAATTGTTGGTTGTGATCAACCAAGAAGTGTTTACTTCATAGTTGGTAAATAAGAAAGAATGAAATGATTGATTGAGATGTGAATAAATAAAATTGAAAATATGAATTATAAGAGTATGAGTACCCCTTGATTGTTGAACATAAAAAGATGTTGATTCTAGAGGCTTAGTGAGACTCAGGTACCGGTAAAAAATAATAATAATGATTATTGATTTTGAGAAGTGGCCAATATGGGCTGTCGTTCTCGGTAATTTTTTGTTTAAGACCGGTAGAAGGGTAAGCTAGTTCTAGGTGATATTATTTATTCATGTTTAAACTTAGGGATAGGCACTAGGAGAAGATGTAATAGAACTTGGGCAAACGTAAGTGGGTTGCCTCTATATAGTTTGATAGTGGACTCCAGGACTATAGACCCAGTTTGACAGTGGACTCCGGGACTGTGGTTGCTTGCGATGGAGACGAGCCTTAATTAAATCCGGAACTATGATTGGTTTGACTGTGGACTCTAGGATCATGAATAGTCGGACGGATGGGAGGCCGTTCTCCAATGTATATGTATATACCGGGGCTAGAGGAGCACTTGCGGGATATTCACACAACAAGGATTTCCGTATAAGCCTGACGGTGGACTCCAGGGCTGGAGCCCATACTTGTGGAATGTCTAAAACTTGATTTTGTTACCGTGTAGTTTTTCATGGCAAGGAATTAAACCCTTTAATGTGGAGTACGTATGTGCTTGCCCTCGGACCTATGTAGAATGAGATGCATAGAATCCGAACAAGTATGAATTAGTGTCTTTGTAGTATAACATCTGCATTAGGCATTAACTCATATCATACACTGACATGTTTAAGATAGTCACTGTTTTACACTTTAATATGCATTCAAGTTTGTGATTGCTAAAGTAAGAGAATCATTATATTATGGCATAGCGAGGATCACTGTTTTATAATATTGCGTCGGTTGTAATCAACTGACGTGCCCACAGTTTTCCAGTGCAGGACTTGGATTAGCAAAATGGCTTGAAGATGAATTGATGCTAAAGATTATTTTTATGATTTAAGCTGTTGATGTTAAAGCTGTATATCTATCATGTTGTAATCATTTAATTTTCGTTGTGTAATTCTGAAAGAAACAATGTGTATAATGAAAGGTTTTAATTTATTTGTAAAATTGTACGAATTGAAGTAAAAGATCCTGTCGTGCTACGATTATATGTAAATGAAATTCGGGGTGTTACAGTTGAAGCCTTCTATACGATCGGAATTGTAAAAACGTTGTTGATTGATTTGAGAATTTGAGATTCCAAAATTGTAGTCGAAAGAGTAAGAAAGTAGAAGAGCTGTGAAATTTTTAGAGTGGTTTAAGGGGTATTTATAGGGGGGAAAATATTTAAAAAAACGACAAACAACCGTTGATTGTGTTTTTGGCAGTTTGACCCGCGGGTCAAACTGCCGACCCGGGCAGGTCGACCGTTTTTACTCAAACGGTTCAAAGCCCGCAGGTTGACCCGCAGGTTGGTGAGCGGGTTGGTGGTTTTAACCGGGTTGAGCGGGCCGGGTTGAATGGGTCGAATCTGCATTTTCAGCGACCCGGGTCGACCCGCTTAAACTTGCGGGTTCGACCTAACCCGAACCGTCATCTTGCGGGCTGGGCTAGAGCGTGCAGGTCACGGGTCAACCCGGCCCGTTTGCCAACCCTACCCCTAACCCAAAATAATAAGCATCCAGCAAACACATTTGCCGAAAATAAACCCAGGAATAACAAACTGATAACCATCAACCATGGCCAAACAGTGCAAGTAAAGATAGATGACAACAATAACCACCACAACAACTCAATTACCCTAACAAACCAACCAAATGACATTACAGAAAAAGCTGAAATTAAAAACATAAATTAAAGCACGATACAAAAATATTTATAAGATAGAAGAATTCATCATCAAATTTCATCCTGCACTCAAATGAACATAAAGGAGAAATTCTACATATAAAAAGTCTTTACAACCTCCTCTCGCCTAAATTGGAGCACACACAATCGACAAAAGATGAACTCCTCACCGTGAGCAAAAGAGTAGGAATCCTCACCCTCGTGAATTCATCCCATCTCGCTCCCAAGCAGAAAGGAGGAAGTGGTAGGGTTTATGTAGAAATATTTTTGTACTTAATGTATGGACCAAAGCAAAGCAAAGACCCAAACCCGAAATAAAAATAAATGTCACCATACAACCCTAAAAAATTAAATATTTCGAGATAAAAAAAACCCCAATTTAAAACCCTAAAGAACAAAATTTTCCAAGCCTCTGATCACAACACAAATGAACTTGATGACAGAAAATTTTAAATCCAAAAAAGCAAGAAAATTTGAATCCTAAAAAATCACTCACCTTCAATGATCCAATCGCAGTTGGATCTGCTATTGTGGTCGTTCAAGAGCTTAATGGCAAGTCTGCAATGGAGTCTGCAGTAGAGAAGAAGTAGGAAAACTTGCGTATCAGTCCTTTTATGTTGCGTATCGTCCTTGAGGAATTATTTGTCTTCCACGGGTTTATTTATAAAAGTTACTGTAATTTTTTCCTTTTTAATCCCTTACTTAGCTCAAAAGACGTTAGTGTGGGCCCCACCTTTTAACCGACTAACTGTCTTCTTCCCCGCTATAATTTGTGCATTGCACGTAGAATAATTGGGTATAAATAACCCTTGTAATCTGGTTCAGATAAGAATGGAAATCCAAGAAAATACTCAATCCAAGAAAATGAGTATTTTGTTTATCGTCTCCTTCCTTCTTCCATTTCGATTCTTGCTTAGAGCTTGCTAGTTGTCATCATGGTGCGAAGACGCCCGGCTGTACCTATTCACGCTGGAGGCGAGCGGGTTGGAACCATGGTATCAAAGCGCGATTTCGATCCTATCGATGGCGTTGATCCCAAAATTGATCAAGAACCTCAACAAGAAGCTGAGAATCCTCATGAATCTAGGTCTAGACCTCGGTCGAGACCTGGAGAAAAGGATCAGTCTGCGCGAGATGACACCAGCAACGGTAGTGAATCTCACAAGCAGATCAGCCTCGAGGAAAGATTTGATCGATTTGAAAAGAGGTTTGATCGACTGGAACACTATTTGATGTGCGGAGATGGAGATGGTTCTGGCAGACAACAAGAAATTTGTAAAGTACCAAGTGTTCGACAACAGAATAGACGTGAATTTGAGAGAAATGATGTAGAATGGGGTGATTTCGAGCAGTAGAGATCTTGGCGGCAAAATCAAGAACCAAGGTTTGGGCGAAACCAAGATCAAGAACCGAGGATTGGACGAGATCAAGAACCAAGGTTTGGGGGCCATAGGCAAGATACAGGTAACATTATTTTCCCAAAACATCCCAAAATTGATCTCCATAACTTCGATGGTACGGAAGATGTCAATAATTGGATATATCATATGGAGCATCACTTCTTTACGCAAGGGGTTCATAATAGGGAAAAATTAGCCTTTTGTTTGTACTACTTGAAGGGGGATGCCTTGTTATGGTGGAGGTGGTATAAACTGCAGGAAGATTAAGTTATTGATTGGGAAATGTTAAAGAAGGAGTTGCTTATGCAATAGGGTCCAACAGAGCTCGATGATCCTAAGGAAACTTTGTATAAACTACAGAAAACCACTACAATATATGACTACCATAATGATTTCCTTAAATATAGTCATTTGTTTAAGACTATGGGTCGTTCATCTTTGGTTAGCTGTTACATTTCGGGTTTGGAGAGTGAATTGAGAAAAGAAGTTAAGCTCAAACATCCATGGACTGTTCTTGAAGCTTATAGGGAAGCTGTGGCTAGGGATTCTATTATGAATGACTAGAGGAAAGTGTTGAAGCATAGTAGTTTTTGGTAAAGGAGATGCTTCAAGCTTTTCTCTTCCAAAAGGAGTGGGGTTTGCATCAGAAGGCCATGGGACAAATTTTTTGGGTACGACTACCCTTGCCACTATGCCTTCTGGAAATGCTGCCAGTACTATTCCTTCTTCAACTGCTCAAGGAAAAGATCCTCAGTATCCACATTACATTAAGGAAAGGAGAGAAAGGGTTTATGCTTCCATTGCGATGAAAAATTTGTTCGGGGACACAAGTGTGCAGGGAAATCATTTATGCTTATGGTTGGTGCACATGAGGGTATCTCTTTGATGCAGATTCTTGGAGCATTAGAGGGTGAAGAGGACGAGTGAGGAGCAGCTAGATATGGTGGAAGGGAATAAAAGAGGTGGCAGAGTGTTAACAACACCTTCGTCAAAGTTAGCTGCTATCTCAGTTAATTCTCTTACAGGCAGTACTGCTCCCAGAACTTTTAGAGTCCAAGGGTCTATACTTTCCAAACCTGTGTGTGCATTGTTGGATACGGGAGCTACTCACAACTTCATAGATGAGCAGATTGTTAAGAAAATACAATTGCCAGTAAATCCTAATGCTCATCTAGAAGTGAATGTAGCGGGAGGTAAACAACTCAAGTGCTCAAGACTTTGTGAAGAAGTTACCTTCCTGTGCCAAGGGGTACTTATAGTGGATGATTTTTATGTACTATCAATGGACACTAGCCAACTTATTTTGGGTTTGCAGTGGATTGAAACACTTGGAGATGTGGTTTGGAACATGAGAGAAAAGAGATTGAGGTTCCAGTTGGATAACAAGAAGAGAGTATTGTGGGGAATTCTTCCTCAGGAGGTTGATGTTGCTAGTCCCAAAGCTTTGTCCAAGACATTGCTGCAAGTTAAGGGTTGATGGTTGTTACAAATGGTGGGAGTTCACTCGTCTAAGAAAATAAATTGCTCCGCAGTTGCAACAGCTAATTGATGAATATAGTGATGTTTTCAAGGAGAACATTGGTCTTCCCCCTCATCGTAGCTGCGACTGTAACGCCCCGGCCCCAAACTCAGACAATTTATTTATTTATTAGTACAACTGCTTACCACAGGCTGCCTTTCAAAGTGGTTAACCAATTTGGTGACTCTTGGTCATAGGCAATTATATATATACACAACTAATCACAGAATCCTCCACATCAGATTTCCTTCTCGCGCGTGCTGATGCACACAGCCAGGCCTCCCCCCTGGGCCCCACGCGCCAACACACCCCTCAAACAGTAGCTAAAACCCCTTTGAGCCCCACCTGCTACCTCCTTGTGGCTGCATCAAAGCAGCCACACACTTTCTCATTTAATTATTCCATACACCAACTCCCATAGAAACTCTATAGGACACTCTAATTAATTTTCTATATATTTATTTTATATTTCTTAAGTACAGGGTGTTACAGCGACCATGACATTCCTTTAGTTCCAGGATCCAAACCATTGTCTTTGAGGCTCGACAAGCACCCGTGGCATCAAAAGAATGAGATTGAAAAGTTAATTAAGGAGATGCTCACATCAAGTATTATTCGCAACAGTAATAGCTCTTTTTCTTCTCCTATTGTGATGGTCAAAAAGCCCGATGGAAGTTGGAGAATGTGTGTGGATTATAGAGGTCTAAATGATATAACTATCAAGGATAAATATCCCATTCCCGTAATTGATGAACTCCTAGATGAATTATACGGAGCATCAGTGTTTAGCAAGTTGTATTTACGGAGTGGTTATCATCAAATTAGAATGCGAGATAAAAATGTTCACAAAACAACTTTCCACACACATGAAGAACATTATTAGTTTTTGGTCATGCCCTTTGGGTTAACAAATGTTCCCTCTACTTTTCAAAGTCTTATGAATACCATTTTTAAGCCTTACTTGCGGAGATTTGTTATGGTTTTTTAAAAAAGATATTTTAGTGTACATTCGTACACTGGAAGATAATGTGGATAATTTGCGGAGTGTATTGCAGACCTTACTGGAACATCACCTTTATGAAAAGTTGAGTAAATGCTCATTTGGGGTGGCTGCAGTGGATTATTTGGGTCACATTGTGTCATTTAAAAGTGTTTCAGTGGATAAAGAGAAGGTTCGAGCTATACAAGAGTGGCCTACTCTAAAAAACTTGAAGGCATTGCGGGGATTCCTTGGATTGACTGGATACTATAGGAAATTTATAGCTAACTATAGTTCCATTGCATATCCTCTAGTGAAACTAAATAAAAAGGGTGCTTTTCTTTGGACTTTGGAAAGTCAACAAGCATTGAGCACATGAACAGTATTTTGATGTCACCTCTTATTCTCAAGCTGCCAACTTTTCCTTAGCCTTTTATTTTGGAGTGTGACGCTTGTGGAACTAGATTAGGAGCTGTACTCATGCAAGATAAACATCCAATTGCTTATCTAAGTCAAGAGTTGAAAGGTAAAAACAATCTATTGTCCACTTATGAGAGGGAGATGTTAGCTATCTTGCTTGCGGTTAATAAATGGCATCAATACTTATGGGGAAGACCATTTGTGATTAAAACAGATCATAAACCACTAAAATACTTACTTGAGCAGAGATTGTATACGGAGGCTCAACATATTTGGTTGGTTAAATTTCATGGGTATCAGTTTTCCGTTGAGTACAAAAAGGGGTGTGATAATAAAGCTGCTGATGGTCTCAAGACAATTTGAGGATACTGCAGATGAGAATTCTAAGGGTTCCTTGCTGGCTATTTCTGTTGTTCAACCTATGTGGTCACGACAAGTGCAGCAATTGGTTTTTACAAACCCTTTTTATGATGAAATTAAATCTCAGTTGGAGTTAGGGGAGAATGCTGACTTGGGGTATGTTGCAGAAGTTTATTACTACAAAGGGAAGGTGCTATTAAGCCCTAATTCCTCTGCGAAGCTTTTTTTTTTTTTGGAACATGTTCATGCTTCTTCGCAGGGTGGCCATTTGGGGGTAGATAATACCTGGCACCAACTGAAGAAAATTGTTTACTGACATGGAATTAATCGTGATCTAAGGGAGTTTATTAAGTCATGTGATACTTGCCAGCGTAACAAGTATTTGAGTACTTCTCCTGCGGGGTTCCTTCAGCCTCTTCCTATCCCTGACCACATTTGGGAAGATATCAGCTTAGATTTTATTGAAGGTTGCCAAAAAGCTCAGGGTTTACTACAATTTTGGTAGTAGTTGATAGGTTGTCCATGTTTGGCCACTTTCTTCCTTTGAGCCACCCTTATACAGCCAAGAGTATTGCTGGAGCTTTGTTTTAAAATGTTCTCAAACTATATGGTTTACCAAAGAGCATCGTTAATGACTGAGATGCCATTTTTACTAGTAATTTTTGGCAAGAGCTTCTGGATATGTATGGTACGTAGCTTTGTATGAGTTCAGCTTTCCATCCCCAGTCTGATGGCCAGACAGAGGTGATTAATAGAGTATTAGAGACTTATCTCCGTTGTTTTACTGCGCACAAGCCAGATGAGTGGTCTGCTTGGTTGGTATGGGCGGAATTTTGTTATAATACTCACACACAGCTCCACCCTTATGTCTCCCTATCAGGCAGTATTTGGAAAACCCCCACCCACAATTCTCTCTAATGTACGGTTAGAGTTTAATCTGTGGAAGATGAATTGGTGAGTAGGGATAAATATTGCAGATTTTGAAGGACAATTTGCTGAGAGCTCAAGATAGAATGAAGAATGAGGCTAATTTGCATCGGACTGATAAAGAATTGATGATTGGGAATTTGGTTTATCTGAAACTCCAACCATATAATCAGGTTTCGGTGGGTGGTCACCGTCTTCACAAGCTTTCTTCTCTTTACTATGGACCCTATCAGATTATAGCGATAGTAGGAGCAGTTGCATATTGATTGTTGCTTCCTGAGACAGCCAAAATTCATGAAGTTTTCCATATCTCGCAGGAGAAATCCCATGTACCTGGGTCGGCTAATTCAGTTGTGAGTTCCTCGTCCTTGCCTGCATATTTCATTGAAGCTTCACCTTAGCCTCTCAAGATATTGGGTAGAAGAGTGGTGCCAAAAGGGGAATTGCTATAACTGAAGTCCTTGTGCAATGGCAGCAAGGAACCGAAAGTGAGGCGACTTAGGAGAGTTATTGGGATTTATACTGGCATTTTCCCATGTTTCGGAGCACCATAGATGCTCCTTTTGAAGGGGGAGTATTGATCCAATCGCAATTGGATCTGCTGCTGTGGTCGTTCAAGAGCTTAATGGCAAGTTTGCAATGGAGTCTGCAGTAGAGAAGAAGTAGGAAAACTTGCGTATCTGTAACACCCCGAATTCCAAATAAGCCTGAATTCGAAGTTCCACAGGATCTTTGCACTTCACTTCGTACAATTTTACAAGGAATTTAAAAATTTTATACAACAATGTTTACATCAACGTAGCGGAAGCAAAATACATAATACACAATTAAAATAACAGTTGAAATATTTCATTAAGCCGCACTCCTTCTTTAGTCCTTTCATTCATTTTATCCTACATAGAAACTGTGGGCACGTCAGTTGCATACAACTGACGCTAGGATATAATACATCAATTTCTCTTACTTGGAAAACACAAACTTGATCACAAACAAAGCTAAGGAGGGACTATCCTATTGATGTCGTGTGTGCTAGTGCACTTAGCCTTTATGCAGTTATTTATATTTCATGACACTAATGCACACTTGTTCGAACCTATGCATCCCATTCTACATAGATCCGAGGCCAAGTCCTTAACCGTACTTCATCTTGTAGGGTTGGATCTCTCGTTATGAGTTTAACTACTACGGTAACTACGGTAAGTTCTTAGATGTTTTATGAGTTACGAGCCCATATCCAGACAGCCTGGAGGGGAATCTCACATCATGACATGACACATCATGTAGATAGCCTATGGACAATTCGTCTTCGTCATGGGACGATGGCACTACGTAGTCACCAAGCACCCCAAAAGTGTCGCCACGATCCCGATAATTCTGGACATGGATTCACGTCATGACATGACGCATCATATAGATAGCCTGTGAAAACTCTCACACCGTGAATTCGAGACCCTCATACTTGTGTTTTTCTCTTACTTTTATCACATCTTCACTATAGTGTTTTCCTTAGATATTTGAATCACGAGTGAATTAACACCCCTAGAGTTAGCATTTTCTCTACACCGGTCTTAAACATCGATTGATAACAACAACCCATTCTTGGTCTTTTTCTACGACATTTATCTTCAAAGAATTCATTCACGCCGGTGTAAGGAACTAGCTATACTCTAGATTTTAATCTTTTTTCATGTTCACCAAGAATTGAGTGTTTATACTCACAAATTCTATAATCCATCATGATCTTTTTATTTTATTTTTTCCATGCACACTTGTGTATATTAAAACACCAGTTTCATTTATTAACTTACTCCAATCTTGTAATCCCTGTTTCCATTAATACGTATTTTTAAAGTATTTTTCGTATTTAAATCCCCGGTATCTTATAACTATTTTTTCCTAATTGATTTTATTATTTAAACTATTTTTGGAGCCCAATTGTTTATTATAAGCCCAAGTTTGCATCTTGATTTTATTAATTATTAATGTGAGCCCAGTTGTTAATCATAAGCCCAATTTCATATTCTGATTTTATTTTATTTATATATTTAATATGAACCAAAAATTTAGCCCAATACCCTAATTGTTTTATTTAAATATCTTGAGCCCATTTATTGAAGCCCATTCTGACTAATGGGTCTCCTTGGGATACCCATTATTAAAGCCCAAATCCAGAATCCATATAATTGTGCAGATTAATTCTATACCTACCCGTATACAATTTATTCATGTATCCCCACTTTTCAATTCCCGTACCCCCCAACTTTTTGTCCTGTACTCCAACTCCCCACTTTGCAGATACATGTCCCCATCACCTCGTAACTACCGCCCACTCTCTCTCACCCCATTACTTTATTTATTTTATTAAAACCCCATTCCCGTACCCCTTTCTCTCCCACTCTATTCCTCCCTTCTCTGTCGCCAACGAAGCAGAGAACCCAACTCTTCCGCCAATCCTCCTCCTTCTTCCTCCACCTCGCCGGGTCCTCCACTCCTCGTCTCCGCTTCGAGAACCCCTGAGCTTTCGAGCCCCTCGCCTTGCCACTAGTCCCCACAGCTCGACCACCGTTCTCCTGCCAGCACCACCGGAGGACTCCCTAACTCCTCATCTTCTTCAACTCCACAGTCGCCGTTCGAGCCTCCTCCTGTACTCGCCCCTGCCTCCGAGCGCCTCCCGCTTAACCTTCTCTACCATCCACCATTGCTGGTATCAGAGCTCTACCCCTGCTCGCACCGCTGCTCTCCATCTTCAACCCCGAAGCTTTGCCGCCTCCGCTCGCCGGTGCACAGCGACGACCCCCGTTTCCCCTCCTCCTGTCGTCGTCGCCGCTCGAACATCCCGTCTTCTTCCTCAGTCGACCCACATCGCCCGTTCTTGCCACTCATCAAACCCATCACCGAAACTCCCCCGCTGCTCCTCTCGACAACACAGTGTCCCCCTTCGCCCATCGCCATCACCGCCGCTCGCCTTCTTCCTCCTTCTTCCGCTCGACTCAGTCTCCTCCTCGACTTCTCCGTCGATGCGCCGCCAGCGTCGCGACCTCCAGTCGCAGCTTATTCTCCTGCTCTCTCTCTCTCTCTGTGTGTGTATGTGTCGGAAGGTGAAGTAGAAGACAGGGTTGGGGATTACTAGTTGGTTGCTGTTTGGTGTGCTGGTGTAGTTTTGGTGTTCGGCGTTGTGTGAAAGGATCTGATTTATTGGAGTTTGGTGTAGGGTTGTTGTTTGGATTATTGTATTGGTGTTTGGTGTTGTGGGGAGATCCGATCGTGAAAGGATTTTGGTGTGTTGTTGCTGTTTGCTGTCTTGGAGTTATTGAAGGGGTTGTTTGCTTTAGTGGAATTGCTGTTCACTATTTTGGGAGTTTGCTATTTGGAGTTTGCTATTTTGGATTTGCTATTTTGGATTTGCTATTTTGGTGTGGCTGCCACATATCTTGCACATGTTTTGCTGTCCGGGATTCTAATCCCGTTATTCTTATTTTCGATTTCATCGTCGTCAACTAACAGGCAAGTATCTCTTGTACAAATTCGTTTGTTCTAGTACAAGCTTCTTTGCATAAATACCGCAAGTATATTCCTTGACTCTATTCGTATTATACATATTCCATCGATCCCGTATTCGTACATGATCGCGAATACTTTGTCACCATATGCATTGCATGAACACGATATACACATATATGCTCTTAAAACTATATAGGATGTTGTGCATGAATTGCTTGTTTCTAGTTTGCATATTGTTATGATATCTAGTTATTCCTGATTAAGTTTTATAGATGTCATTGGTCACATCATAGTCACCACATGTTTTATAAACCCTGAGATATATTTTCCCGCATTGCATAAGCCTTGACACTCGATCCAGTCATGTTACCTGTCCTTATTGTTGCATATAGTTATTGTTCATGTTTGATTGTAATAAAAAGATAACAAGCCAGGGTATAAGGGAAAAGATTTAGTAGTGGGCAATATAGAAGAGCATACTCGGACAGGGGCTCGTGGTTCCTCGATGCAAGTTGCAAGTTACAAGTTGCAAGTTGCTAAATTACAGGTTTACATGTGCACGTTACAAGTCACACTACATGTTCCACATTGCACGTATCTTGATACAAGATATACTTGACATGACATGATTTTCTGAGTACGTGACCTATAGAATCCACTACTAGTCTAAACGTTCACTTGATTGCGAGTAGCATCCATGTGGTATGGGATGCATGAAGTGCTACCTAGTTAGATTAATAAAAGACATGACATTAACACGTACACTTGTATGATCCAATTATATGTTGCATATTCATGATGACGTTTACTTGTTTACATGTTACGCGTTCATGTTGACACGTTTACTTGCTTACTCGTTTACATGTTACATGTTCCTATTTGAGTTATTCACTTGTTTTCATGCATGTCATTTGTTCCATGATGTCTTGGTCATGATTCTGTTTGTATGTTGCATTTCTCCTATTATATGATTTTTGATTCCTTGCTCTTTCCCTACTTTTATTTTGTTTTATAATTGTCCCGTTAGCTTGTACCACTTGCGGCCCGTGACTTGCATTAACGGATACCTCCTTGTTTCTTCTTTTTTGGAATAATATACTTACAGGCCCAGATGGAGAATTACCCGAAGGTGTTGCTGAGCAAAGATTTTAGTCATGTTTATTTTCATGTTTATTTTCATGTTATTTTAGTTCTTGTTTTATTCATGTACTCTTTATTGTAATCCGAACATATTTGACCGTTAACTATGTTTCTTTTCCAGTTGTTGGTTATGTCCTGTATTATGTCCTGTATTATGTCATGTACTATGTCATGTACTTTGTTATCCTATTGTGATTTTACATGCTTGCGTGGTTGATATTGTTATCTTGTTGTTGAGTTAACTATACAGCTTATGAATGATGTATTCGCATCATTCGCTGGGCCTCAGTTACGTACCTATGTTCCCGTATTCTGGGAAGCGGGGCGTGACAAATCTTTCGTGTTGAAATCTCATAATTTGATCTCTATACAAAACTCTTTACATTCAAAATTTTATCTTTCTTTAATTATACAAAAGTCGTATTTTAAGAAGAATTATCAAGTTCTTCATCCCATTGTTTTAATATAAAAATCAATTCTAATTCTCACAAAATATGTTAAAATATTGTCGAAATATTTGTTTTTAAAGTCTATATAATTTTAGAGGAATAATAGGATTTTCCCCAATTTTTTATGCTCTTTAAAACTCTTAAATACCCCAAAAAAAATCAAAAAAGAATTAAAAGAGGTTGCCGGGTTTCGAACCCAAGCCTCCACTTAGCTACAGTGACCAACTCAGAGTGCACCCGAAGACCAGAAAGACTAACAGTGTCTAGCGATAGAAGCTCGCTTAAATGCTTTATGTACAGGCTGTATTGACTTTTGGGAAAAATCAAAATTTAATAAAAACAGAACCTCTTCAAGACTCGAACCCAAAACTTCTAGCACTGTTCACAGCGCTATAAACCCTCACCGTAAACCAGTACGCCCAAGCCCATTCTTTGTTATAATACTGAGTTAAAATTTCCTTATTCTACTAGTCTATTTATAACTCTTTCTTTAACGATTTCGATTTCCAATTAAATTTGTACCATTCAAAAATCTAATTCTTTTCCACACTGTTTTCTTTCAAAATTACGGTATAGTGCATGTATTTAGATTTATAAAATTCATATATTCAACAATATAATACAAATATTTCTTTTATCTCTTTTGAGAATTGAACAATTAATGCATTCACCAACATTGGAGTTTTTTTTCTTAATAAATTTTTTAGCTACTTGTTCCCCACATTTATTCACCTAGTTTTTGCACAAATTTCATTCCTAACATAAATATTTCTCTTAGATCAATTTTATCCTTTACAAGAGACTAATTCTTCTCTTATAGCTCCAAATGCAACATATTTCGACAACAAGGTGAATGTAGAACTATTCATATAATGTAGATAAAATTCGACATCTATTGCAACTTTCCATACCAATCATTTAATTCAAAAATTCATGGGGTCATTTTACATTCTACACAATTCTTTACACAAACCATTCACTAAGCAAAATCATCATATAAGCATGGTTCATTTAAAATAGATATTCTATCATGAAATATTGATTTGGCACAATGATAAATTTTAATTCATTAATCTCAAATTCATTCTACGAATTTTCTTATATTGACCATCAAGATTTTCTCTTTTTTTTTACTAGTCTCTTTAAATAATCACATGGCAAATTTTTACTATTACTCTAGCATATTCATAAACTAAGCCTATAAACATGATATCTAGATTAGAAGTAGAAAATTTTCTCACCTCTTGAAGAAAAAATTGAGAATTCCTAAAGAAAAACTTCTTGAAAGCACGATTGCCTTCCCTTCACCTTGATCCTAGCCGCGAGCCTTCTCCTCCAAGCTATGCAAACCGAGACTTCTCTCCTCCTTGCTTGTGCACAACCGGATTTCCCTCCTCCTTGGACTAGCCGGCCTCCAATTGCAAGAACACACACTCAATCTTTTTCTCACACAATTTCTTCTCTTTCTATTTAAAATTCTTAGGTGCAAAAGATAAAGATTGGCAAAGGGGCCTATTTATACACAATTCATGGTCAAATGAAGGGTTGAGATGTGTTTGGATGAATGGCTAAGATGCATTTGGGAGTTAGCAAAAACCACCCATTAGCACATAACCACCTCCCACTCTTCCACTCTTCCAAGCTATGGCCGGCCCTCCTTCTCATTCAAATTGCACGTGCATGTGCAATGCATGTGCCCCCCACATGCACACCTATACTTCTTTGTTCATTAGCTTGTTATACTAATTTGTTACATGACAAAGTCTACCATACAAGTTGTTTAATTAACAATTGAATTAACTAGTGGGCTAGCTAGGTGGGCTAATTCTATGGGCTTTTTAATTAATTTATTTAATTTATTTTAGGTGGGCTAGGATTAAGTTATTAGGTCTAGGACTCTATAATAATTAATAAGAGGCTTTTAAAAGAGAAATGAAATGTTTGTTCATGACATTCAAAATAGTTTTAAGGCCAATGCACACATTTTGGCACGTGCGAAACACGTGAAATTAAATAAAAATTTTATATTTAATTATATGAAAAATCAGGATATTACAGTATCATTCCTTTTATGTTGTGTATTGGTCCCTGAGGAATTATTTGTCTTCCAGGGGTGTATTTATAAAAGCTATTGTAATTTTTCTTTTTAATCCCTTGCTCAGCTCAGAAGACGTTAGCGTGGGCCCCACCCTTTAACCGTCTAACTGTCTTCTTCCCCGCTGTAATCCGTGCATTGCATGTAGAATAATTTGGTATAAATAACCCCTTGTAATCTGGTTCAGACATGAATGGAAATCTAAGAAACTGAGTATTCTGTTCATCGTCTCCTTCCTTCTTCCATTTCAATTCTTTCTTAAAGCATGCAGGTTGTCGTCATGGTGCACAGCCGCCTGACTGTGCCTATTCACGCTGGAGATTGTTCCAACCCGCTCGCCTCCGGCGTGAATAGGCATAGCCGGGCGTCTTCGCACCATGACGACAACCTGCAAGCTCTAAGCAAGAATTGAAATGAAAGAAGGAAGGAGACGATGAACAGAATACTCAGTTCTTGGATTTCCATTCATGTCTGAACCAGATTACAAGGGGTTATTTATATCCAATCATTCTACGTGCAATGCACGAATTACAGCGGGGAAGAGGACAGTTAGACGGTTAAAGGGTGGGGCCCACGCTAACATCTTCTGAGCTGACTAAGGGATTAAAAAGAAAAATTACAGTAGCTTTTATATATACACCCCTGGAAAACAAATAATTCCTCAGGGACCAATACGCAACATAAAAGGACTGATACGCAAGTTTTCCTACTTCTTCTCTACTGCAAACTCCATTGCAGACTTGCCATTAAGCTCTTGAATGACCACAGCAGCAGATCCAACTACGATTGGATCATTCAACCCCAAATCGGATTGCCACAAACCCTAACCCCCAAAAAAAGTAACTGAACATCTTTGAGGATCACAGTGGAGGTTTGGGGACGAAGAAGGGATAAGGAAGCAGTGGGATTAGGATCTCTTCTGGCTTCAATGAGACTAGATTGGAGAAGGGGAGAGGATGAAGATGAGAAAAGAAAAGGCCAGACCTCCCTCTTCAAAATTGTCTCTAATGGCACAACAAATCTATTTATATCAATGATAATCTTGTAAATAATTATGTGGTAAATAAATTTGAAGTTGGAGGGTACCTCAGTAATTAACTTCGCTGCCTGTTATAGTCACCCATGAATATGTTGTCCAAAGGAATCAACCAAGAGTGAGGAGAAACACGCTTACCAAAAAAATAAAGGTGAAAATATCAGAGCGAGATGAACACGAATCATGATATAATTGGGTGACCTACAACTCTCCATCTCTGAATCGGACAGAGCAGAAGTCGTGGTAGTTCCGTAAAATTTCCAAAACACCAAGGACATAGAAGGCTTTTGCATTTTTAAAAGATTTTTTCAAATAAAAAAATCAAGAATTTATGGCCCCTACCGTCATTATACTATATCTTAAGCTAATAGGCCTACCCCCTCTCTCTTTTCTCCATTTTGAAATGGAGTAAGGGGAGCAAAAGTAGGAAATCACACCTGCTTTAACACGTGCACACCACACTTTATATTATATTATATCTTAAGCTAATAAGCCTACCCCCTCCATCCTTTCTCTATTTTGAAATAAAGAAAGGAAAGCAAAAGTAGGATTTCAAACATATCTTACCACGTGCAGACAACACCTTTAACTTAATAAAATAAAATTAAAAAAAAACAAAACACAAAAAACTCTTCCTCTCCCCAAATCCCCCAACCCATCCTCACCCATCCTCACCCAAAACCCACTCATCATCGTTCGTCGTTCGCAAATCCACCCCAATCCAAACCCTCGTCGTTCGCTGTCCACCAGTCCACCCAAATACAAGCTGTCCCCGTTCACTTATCCTCACCGTCGTCCCTAGCCCAAAACTTAGTCGTAATCATTCGCCGTTCGCCAGTCTGCCCAAATCCAAGCAGCAGTCGTACACCAGACCCCAAATCCTCGTCGAGATTAAGGTATTTAAGATCCTCTCTTATTTTTGATTATATATTTATTATTTTTTAGAATATTGAGAATATGAGATTAAGGTATTGATCAAGTTGTAACATCCTCTCTTAAATTAGATTGTATATATGGTATAATTATTTGCTAATGAGATGAGAATATTTGATGAATCTAAGATTAATGCCTAAAGATCCTTTGGTTTATTATGTGCGGCTTCATCTTCCCATGTTAAATTCTTCAATTATACCGCTATTTGCTATATGCGCTCATCCTGTTTGATAAAATGCATGAATGAACTGAAACTCAAGTGGATGGGTTTTAATTTTGAATTTGATTAGGGATTTATACACCAGTCTTCGAAATATAGGGTTCAGTAAGATGCTTATAGAAGTAGGAATGTTCAAATTTAGGTTCGGGATTATCTTGATTACGGTTATTTGCTCATTTGTGGTGCACACGAGGTGTTTGTGAAAATACTCAAAAGACCTTTATAATTATTTGGCATTATTTTAAATCAATTTAGTCATTCAAATTACCTTCTATCAAGTGCTGTCTTGCAGACGGATTTTGGATGGTTGACAAATGTGGATATAGAAGGAAAAAGTCTAGTACTTAGCAATTACGTTTTTGTGTTCGATGGTTTCCTCTGTAGTGGTTTCTCAATGCTGATGAACTTTGTCCCGTACTATATCTTTTGATCCATGCTCCAGTTTTATGGCGAGCATCTATTGCCATTATGTAGGCGTGCAGAAAGGGGCTGCTTCATCAAGTGCATTGTATTAAAAGGATTGATGTAAGTCTCTTAAACTCAAAACAATACATATGTTTATACTTTTTCTGACTAGCATTAGCACCTTACCAAAGTTTATTGAGAGTGTTTCCAAAAAGGAAACATATATCTTGATTAAAGTTGCTTTACTATTTTACTTCAATTTTAATTAAAGTTGTTTTCTTTTGTTGCAATCTCAGTAATTTTTCTGCTCAACATTGATCTATGGTATAATTACTGAATTGGATTCTTACTTGATAAACTATGAAGGTATATATAATCGCCCGATCAAATATTGTTAGAATTAATTATTTTTTAAAATTATGCATACTATTATATATAGAGTCCCCTTCCGTTGTGCACCACCCATGGTGCACACGGCATGTGCACTCGGTCTTTGGGCATTCATATCGACGATCCGAACCGTTCATATTGATCTACACATCCAAATTAGTCTAAATATGTAAAATCAAGTCATTTGAAATTCATTTGCTCATCCATCATGTCATTATAAAAAAAACAATATTAGTCATACAATTTTATAATACTTCAACGACATGAGCAAATGAATTTCAAATGAATTGATTTGAGATATTTAGACTAATTTAGATGTGTAGATCAATGTGAATAGTTTGGATCGTCGATATGAATACCCAAAGGCTGAGTGCACATGCAGTGTGCATCATGGGTGATGCACAAGGGAAGGTGACTCATTATATATATTATACTATTAGGAGAGAGAGTCTTTCCTCTATTAAAATAGAGCAAGGAAAGAAAAAGTAGAAAACTAGCACGTGCTAACACATGAGAAAAAAAGAAGAAGAAACGAACATGTACTAACACGTGCAATCAATTTACAAAATAAAATAAAATAAAATTAAAATTAAAATAACCACTCACCTTCTGATGTTGATTATATTTTATTTGAGAGGGAATGATTTAAGATGGAAGACTTGATTTGAGAGGAAAGACAGTTGAGAAGCACACTGTGGAGAAGGAGATAACAGAGTACATCAAGGAGGAGTCCAAGAAGAGCCACATCCCCACCTATTAATGCATTGTAAGCTCAACTTTGGTAATTATTCGACTTTTTTTTCTTTGTTTTAGAAATATAGAATGATGTTGGTTGATTTGAAAATGTGAATCTGTTAATTTGTAGATTTGTCATCTTTTAATTATACTGTGATCGAAATAGTTAAGGGACATCTCTAAATTTAGGGATCTAGGATTTAACTATGTCTTAGTATTGTGTCGGTGTTGAATAGGGTCACCTCCGTCCTTCAATGATTTTTATGGTTTTGTTTAAGAACTAAAGTTATTGTGCATGTACATGATAATAAAAGAATATAAACTAATAAAATCTCCCTTAGTGATTTCAAAGAATATGACTGAAAATAGATAAGAATATCATTATTTGGATTTTCCAGACAATAGTAGCATATGTTATTAAAAAAGATAAACTGGAAGAAAAAAAAAGACACAGTGCATATCATCATAATTGTATTGTTTAAATTTCATATAATTTTATAAGTTTGTTAAAAGTATTTTAGTCTGTGCAATTTGTACGGGTATCACTAGTTAAGTATAAAAATAGATAATAGATAGATGGCCCATGCAATTAATACCTTTCCCAATTCATGCAAACTAAAAAGTCTAAAAGAAAATTTGACCAAATGTTTCGGCTAGCCTATGATCTCTTTATTTTTTCCTGTCTTTTTTTCCCCCCTACTGGGTAAGAGGAAGAATCAACCTAAAAACTTTTTTGATTTTGACCCCCCAATTCAACTTAATTAAATTTATCACCTAGACCAGGGGGGGAAAAAAATCTTCAACATATTGGCTATTTTCATCAATGGTATGGTCACACAAGAAGAGATAACACAAATCGTACAAGATTAGTGTAAAGTAGGAACATAGATTGTTGAATGTCATCTATCGTGAAATCACACAGGGGAACAAATAATAATTATATGATTGAGTGGCGACTGTATATGGTATCATGTATACAAACGACATGGAGCATATATATGAACTTCTTTTTCTTCTTTGTTGCAAAACCATAATTAATAATTTTATTTTGTTATTTTTGGAACAAAAACCATTATTTCTTTGAGTTCTTGACAATGGAATATTGACATATAATAATGTCATCTTTTTACCTTTTAGTTTTTCATTCTATATATTAGTCTGAGTTGAAGCCCAAGACTCAAATATTTCATCACATTGGAATCACTCATTACAAAACTCATCTTCTTTGATATCTGGTTGTCCCTCCCTCGACCCGTCAGTTATTCCACTGGCCCAGACTGTCATCGGTCTCCTAGCCTCATTGCTTGGGAGAAGGTATTCATGCGGAGTAATGAACCTAACTATCTATAGAATAGTACATTCCTCGCATTAAGTTTTATCATCAAAGTTCAATCCTTATAGCGTACATCTATGTTGTCTTGAGTCTCGTAGCAGTGTACTTACATCCATATAAACAATCTCAATCAAAGGGAAAGGGTCTATTTTTGCATTTTCTTCGTTCAATACACAACTTTCTACTTTGTTATATAGCTTTCCGGCCTGCCCTCAGTCTGTACGGTGGGAAGGAACTAGTTGCTCCTGTAGGAGATTGACTTGCCATATCACTCCCAATCTCTTATTTCATGCCTTCATACCTCCTAGAATGTCTTGTGTTCAGCTACCGATATTCCTTCACTAGGTCTTCCTGCCCTCCTTGTGGGCCCTGAGACTCAGCTTTCGAGGGCTCCTACCCAGCCTGTCAAGGTGTATCATTTCAAGTAAGCCCAAAGACTGTGGCCCACGTATGCCAAGACCAGTGTAGTAGTGTGTTCATTTCGAGTAATCAATAAACATGGGCTTTTTGTTTTACTTTCATTCCATATATTTTCTGGTGGGCCTGGTCTCAGGTAAGACCCAAGAGTATTAATTTCGAGTAAGCCAAACTATTCGGCCTAGTCCATAATCAGACATCAAACTGTGGGCTTTCATAATCTGTCAAGTTAAAAAATAAAATAAAATAAAATAGAAACCCACACTTTATGGAATAGAAGAAATACATGGACGCCGGCCCAATGGGCTGTTAATAGTTTGCAAGAGCAAGCCCAATAAAGACTTGCAAGTCCAACATATGCTTCAACCAGACACCATTGGATTCATTATTTGAGGGTGTAATTTTTTGTTTTTATTTTAGTTGTTTATCTATAATTAAAAAAAAAATTAAAATGAATTTTTTTTTTAAAAAAAGGTTAGATCTTTATAAAGAAATTTATTCTTCATCTCATCTAAAAATTAACAAGCTACTTTATATTTTCGTTCTGTTCTATCCTCTCCCTTTGTTCTCTCTCTCTCTCTCCTAATTCATCTCATCTGTCATTCTTATTTTTTAGCTGGAGCTACTGTTCACAAACATGCCCACACCCAGACATAGACATACTTAAAAGCTCTAAATTCACTTTTTAACTTGTTGTCCATTTCACTTGTGCTCACCGTCACTAATCAATACTAACGTCATTGCTTGGAAGTGAGAATCTCCATTTTTGCATTTGACCTCTAGTGACGGTAAGGTAAGTACATCAATAAATATAAGTCTAGTAAACTTACTTGCGGCAAAGTAGAAAGTTTATTCATCGCTCACTACTGCTATGGGACATTAGAGCATCTGTAGTGCTAAAAACCCAAAATTTGGAAAAATTTAGAAAAAACGAGCTGTAGTCGTCGTCCAAATACCCAAAATTTGGGTGTACGAGGAACAGTTCGTGGCCAAATATAGCAGACGATTTGGCCAAATACAAAATATAGCGAACGAACTATTTTCTCTCGTCCGTCAAAATTGACGAATGATTAAATTTCGTCTCGTAGGTGAGACGAAGGATTAAATAAAAAAAAAGAAGGGACGGACGATTATACATCGTCAATCTTAACGGACGAACTATAATCTCTCGTCCCAGGTATTTTTCCAAATTTTTTTTTGTCTTTTAGTGCTTTTTTTTTTAAAAAAAAATTTTAAACAAAAATGGGACAGTAGATTATACCCCGTCAATTTCATTGGACGGGGCATAATCTCCCGTCCAGGTATTTTTCCATTTTTTTTTTTGTCATTTAGTGCTTAAAACAAAAAGCAAAAAAATTAAAAAAAAAAAATTAAAAAAAAAAATGGGACAGTAGATTATACCCCGTCAATTTCATTGGACGAGGCATAATCTCCCGTCCAGGTATTTTTCCTTTTTTTTTTTTGTCTTTTAGTGTAAAAAAAATAAATAAAAATAAAAAAATAAAAAAACTTAGGGACGGACGATTATACCTCGTCATTCTTAATGGACGAGTGATAATCTCTCGTTCGGCTATATTTTAGCTTCAAACGACTGCAGCAACATTCTTTTTTCCCTATTTCCTATTTGCTATTTATCCAAAATTTGGCAAGAACGAATACAGATGCTCTTATAGGCACATGGTTGATAGATAATATTAAATAATGTGTCTTCTTTCTTAGTAAGCACTACTTTTATATGTAAAAACCAGTTTAGCAATACTTTGATTTTCCGCAACTTATTGGGAATAAACATTTAAAAATAGTATTCCCTCCGTTTCACTTTAAGTGATATTTAGGATTTTTTTCTTGTTTAACTTTAAGTGATATTATCTAATTTTTTTCTATTTTTTTTCCAAGAAAACCATTATTTATGTTGAAATTTTGTCCTAATTACTCATCTTAATCCTATCAATTATTCTTAGAAAATTATAGTTTCAACTTTCTAGACTTTATTTTCTCCAAAAATTTAATGCCAACTGTATTGAAAAAAAAATTGGTAATTCTATTTTCTCATGAAAGCAGAATTTGTAATGAGAAAACATTAATTACAATTTCTTGAAATCAGAATCTGTATTGGAAAAAGAATTGGTAATTAAATCATGGAGACTTATTAATAAAGGCGTAGAGGGAAACAAATATTTATGTCACCATTCCTTAATATGTGTGCAAAACTCCTAAATATCACTTAAAGTGAAACGGAGGGAGTATATATATATAATGGAGAAGTAGGCGTATATAATTCATCTTGATTCCTCCTTTGATCGCCTTTTTATTCTTCACCAAATGCATTGATTTTCTCCAAACAAACTATATCTATAACTATTATCTATCTCTACTATTTTAATAGGAGAGTTGGAAGTTCGTAATCAAACAAATCTTAGTTTTGTAACTAAACAAACACGTGTAATACACTTCTAAATTAAATTCAACAAATAAAAATATTTGTAAAAAATAAATCCGTGCATCGTTTATGCATACCTAATATAAAGGAGGTCTTAGGTTCAATGTTATACTACGTTAAAGTTTTTACTTTAAAAATATATATATTTATTAAAACGTGCATCGCACGTATAAATTACTAGTAACTATTATAATGAAGAGTTAGTTATTGTTTGTAAATCTATCAACTACGTGAATTGTCCGTGCATAACTAATATAAAAGATGTCTCGGGTTCAAGACCAGACTACGTTGAAATTTTTTTACTTTAAAAAAATATATTTAATAAGACGTGCATATAAATTACTAGTATAATTTAATGCAATTGTCAAAGATGAACATGTATATATATGGCAAGTGATAAAAATAAAATAATGAAAAATTTCAGTAAACACACCCAACATTTCGCGAAACTAATTGCGGTCTGCAACCTAGTTACTTTCTCCATTAAATTTTAAGATGTTGGGACCGTTATATCCCTATAGTAAGTGACAGAAAAACTCACCCCAGTTTTTTTAATTGGTGATTTAAATTCTTATTTTAAATATTTTAAATCATCATGTGATCATCCCCTCTAAAAACATAAGCTAAAAAAAATTAATTTTTTTTATCATTATATTTTTAATTATTAAATACAACAAAGATAGTTTAGGAAGAAACAAATAAAAAAATGGACGGAAATAATCACTTGACTACCAGTTTGGATGGGGGTGAGCAAACCGTAATTAATTTAGTCCCGATAGTATAGCAAATCGTTATAAAAAAAAGTGTGATGAATTATCTCCGAACTCGCAAAACGTATCCCAAAATCAATGATCTTAAAGAAAGGACGAAAAAAAATAAAAATAGATATCATGTGCACAGATAAACTGAGTATATCTGTACTATTATTAAGCAAAGCCCCATTTTGGTGGCTTTTTACTATCATACCCTCATAAACATAAAAGGCTAAAAAAAATATAGGGTTAATATCGGAGGTCAGAAATGTAATTTGCATGTATTGAAAAAATAATTAACACATGCATGCAAATATCAAAATGAATAAATTAACACAACATGACTTTTTCGGTTTTGACAACAGCATGACTTGCATGCACAATTTATTCATAAGAAAGTTTTCTCCTATCAAAGCCAGTAGGTCTAACACATGCATGCAAATAGCAAATATCAAAATGAATAAATTGTGCATGCCTGTCTGTATGCATGCATGCAACCTCTTCGGTGACCTGCCTCTTCCTCAAAATCCTACACACCTTTAAATATTAGGGCGTGCATCGCACGCGTGCAAATAGCTAGTAACTAATGAAGAAAGCCAGAAAGGAGCTCAAAGTATATATTTTTTAATTTTATTCAAACTTTGATCACGAAAGAGATAACCCACGAGTTTCAATCACCGTGGTCTAGGTGTAACCTTTTTCTCAAGCAATCAGAGACATTCAACCTGTGTCACTGTTCTGACTTTGTGAAGAGTTAATAACTAGTTATGTGTCATTTTAGCACGAAATAGAAAACCATTTCTTTGTCATAGTCAGAAAATCAGTTGGAAAATGTTGAGCTAAAATAGAGAGCTTGTGTCCAACCTACTAACCTACTTGAATTGTTTCCTTAATGCATATTTATTGTGTATTGTTGAGATGGATCTGACTTTTGAGTCTTTGACTTAGGCATCTAATTTGAAGATTATATTTTTTTCAGACCATGTTGCTATGAGTGACAGTATAAGTTAGCTCTTGAGTCAACTCATTGTGTGGAAGTAATCTCTTCTTTCCTTTTCTTAATCAATTTGATGTCACTTATCATCAGATTCCATCACTCCAAAAGAGCGTGTGATGTTGTATGTTTTCTTGGCGTCACATTGATGGCACATGATAATACATCACAGTTCACATTCAAAAGATACAAAGCGTAAGATGTGCATACAATGTATCAATTGCAGGTTTAAAATTTACAAATGTTGCTGCTGATTTCGGTGTGGGAGCAAATAGATGAATTTGTAGATTCTTTGAGGAAACGAATAGGACAAACCTGTTGACTTTCACCGGTATTTGACTAGTTTCTTGCCGCTGCCGTTGACCTGCAAGAAGTTCGATATACCGGGATGGATCACGACGACGAACCCTCCGACGCTCTTGTCAGTAATCAGGAAGATTATGAAAAAGCTTTTTTGGAAAAAGATTGATTACCTTATTATGGTAGGGAGAGAGGGGTATTTATAGTCGCCTTTAGAGACAGTTTAGAGATAATCATTTATTCCTATGTTTCGGTGTTTTTGGATAAGATGTAGAGTTTAAATCGTGTAATAGAGATAACCATGAATTTGAATTACTCTTTAAATAACTGAATTAGTTTGTAACGGGTTGCTACCCATACCGAATAGGACAGATCCGTTTATGCGTTATTGGGCTTTGAAGAGAGACACAGTTCCCAATTCGGACCCGTTTGTATGTGAAATTGCCGTTTTACTCCTGGGAGCTTTAAGATTCGTGCCCGATTTGAATGGTTCCGATTTGGTTCTATTTTTAGCCATATCACAGCCCCCACTCCTGAAGACTGAGTTTCACATCCTTTGAGGAGTAGTTTTGTCCGTTTTCAATGGCTAATAGAATTTATCAGAGTTCTCGAGTGAATTAGGATCTTGCTCGAGGTGTAGCGGTGATTTTCTGAGCATGTAAAATACCCAGAATTATTCTCAGAATTTTCAAGATTTTTTGTGATTTTTTCAGACTTTTCTGTTTTTTTTTTTGAATTTTGTATTCAATTTCTGAATTTAAATAATTAAATATCGAAAATTTTAATTAATTATTCTAATTTAATAATTATTATTTCACAATTTAAAATTATTTTATGAATTAATAATTATTTTTAAAAATTTTTAATTAATTTTTCGATTTTTAATTAATTTTTCAAATTTTTTAAATAATTAATTCAATTTAAATAAATAAATAAATAAGTAAATACCTAGTGACGTAGCGCAATCCTGTGCGTTGATCACGATCAAGCGAGCGCGCATCGCGAGGAGGCAACTTTTTCTGCATTTACAGGGTCGGTAGTTCAGATCCTCGGATCTGGCTAAGCGGTTCGCTGAGAACATGTGAGATGGCACCACATGGCGCGGTCAACGTTAATGGGCTCCTTTTTTTTTCTTTTTCTTTCTTTCTTTCTTTCTTTCTTTCTTTCTTTCTTTCCCGCTCTCCTCTTCTTCCTTCTTCCTCCGTCTTCGACCTCTTCTCTGAATTGTCGAGCCCCGTGCACCGAGAGGAGCTCGATGTTAAGAAGTCTCGCCGGAGTTTTGCTCGAGATCGGCGATGAGGGAGTGACGACAGAGTTCGACATGGGGGTGTCGGAGCTCGGTGGATTCGTCGAGGAAGAATGCGTGAGCTCGTTAATGGCGGTGGTGAGCTCATGAAGGGGGAGAGCTTCGACGAGGAGCTTGGCAAGGATCTCGAAGATGAGGGAGGAGTTCCTCTCAGTCGATGATGGAGTTTGGCAAGGGATTCGAAGCTCGCTGTCGAGAGCTAGGTTGCAGCTTGAGCTCGGCGAAGGTAGGTGGTGGAGCTCGTGAAGGGAGAGAGAGCTTCGACGAGGAGCTTGGCGAGGAGCTCGAATATGAGGGAGGAGTTCCTCTCAGTCGACGATGGAGTTTGGCGAGGGATTCAAAGCTCGCTATCGAGAGCTCGATTGTAGCTTGAGCTCGGCAAAGGTAAGTGGTGGACCTCGTGAAGGGAGAGAGCTTCAACGAGGAGCTTGGTGAGGAGCTCGAAGATGAGGGAGGAGTTCCTCTTAGTCGACGATGGAGTTTGGAGAGGGATTCGAAGCTCGCTGTCGAGAGCTCAATTGCAGCTTAAGCTCGGCGAAGGTTGGTGGTGGAGCTCGTGAAGGGAGAGAGCTTCGACGAGGAGCTTGGCAAGGAGCTCGAAGATGAGAGAGAAGTTCCTCTCAGTCGACGATGGAGTTTGTCAAGGGATTCGAAGCTCGCTGTCGAGAGCTCAGTTGCAGCTTGAGCTCGGCGAAGGTAGGTGGTGGAGCTCGTGAAGGAGGGGAGCTCGATGATGGCAAGGCTCAGCGGGGGCTTTCGGCAGGAAATTCGGAAGAAGAAGAAGACAGGGAAGGTTGAAGAGGGTTGTGAGTTTGGGCCTCTAACGGGTCCGAACTCAACCCGTTAACCTTTTAATTTATTATTTTTGTTGTTGTTGTTTGTTTGGCAATTCTGATCCGTTGATCGTGATCGAACACGAATTTTGAGGCGGAGTTTTTCTTTAATTTCATGCTCGGTGGCTCGGTTGCTCGGATTTTGGATTCGAGCGATGTTGCACGATCTGAGCCGTCGATCAGGATCAAGCTCGCATCTTGAGGTGGAGTTTTCCCCTAATTTCATGCTTGGCACAGCTGTGTTGTGACCCACTTCCCCAGTGCAACGGAGGTCGGATTGGGACGTTTGACCCCTCGTTTCGAAGCTGACTCAAAGATCTACAACTTCTCTTTAGAAGTCAGTTGAAGAATTATCCTTCTTCATGGTCAACCCGCAGCATCTTCGCCTTCATAAAGTTGATAAGAGCTTTGTATGACTCTAGGGGGATCCGGTCTTGGAGGCGAGTTTTAAGGAGCGTCTCTAGACAAGTTATCCTCCGAACTCTCTTGGAAGAAGGTCGCTCAGGAGGTAAGCGGGAGGAGGAGCATAGTTAGACTCTAGGAGAGAGTCGTTTGGGAGAAAAGTTTGAGGAGAACTCTAAGAAAGAGTTGTGCTCCGAACTCGTTGAGAAGAAGGCCGCTCGAGAGGCGAGTGAAGTGAAGAGCATCACCAGGCTCTAGGAGAGAGCCATTTGGGAGACAAGTTTGAGGAGTAATTCTAGGGGAGAGTTGAGCTCCGAACTTGCATGTTGCAAAATTTAACCAGTAGTGGGAGTAGTATAAATGTTCGTTTTGAGCCCCGAAACCGCATACTTGCATGCTGTGAGGGCAATTTCTAACCATGATTGTGAACTTCGAACTAGTTGTTACGAAGTTATAAACGAGTTGTAGGAGCAATTCCAAATGGTGAGCTGCTCTGCACTTACTTGTTCGCAAGCGGCTGAAGCTCAAACCAAGTGTTGGATTCCAAACTTTTTGTTTGAAGGGGTTCAACGAGTTGTAGGAGCAATTCCGAATGATGAGCTACTTCGTAATTGCTCGTTCGCAAGCGGCTAAAGCGGCGTTGAACCAAGTGTTGGACTTCAAACTTATTGTTTGATGATTTAACGAGTTGTAGGGGCAATTCCGAATGGTGATCTGCTCCGCATTTGCTCGTTCGCAAGCGGCTAAAGCGACGTCGAACCAAGTTTTGGACTCCAAACCTATTTTTTGAGCTTAGTAAGTTATGGGAGCAGCCCTGTAGGATAAGCTGAACTCCGAACTTACCATTTAACGAGTCGTAGATGTGACTCAGAGAGGTAGAAATGAGGCAAATGCAATAATTTTTAATAATAAAAAAAAGCTAAGTTTTATTGAAACAAACTAAGTGACCGCTTTAATGGGGCGAGCCATTATTACATGCTTTTGGCCGTGTTATAAGCATCAGTCTTATTGAAAACTGAAAACCTACTTCTACGATAGGGTGAAGGCCTTTTGGGAGGAGTTTGGTTCTCCCTCCATTGGACCTCCATGGATATGGTGGAGGATGGCCCCAAGTTCGGAGTCTTAAAACTCGTTGGGCCTCTCGGTTCGATTGTTGGCTCCTCGGGGTGGAGGATCGACCCCATCCTTTCTGACGAACTTGGCCAAGTGTCCTCGTTGTATGAGATCTTTAATCTCCTCTTTGAGAGCCCGACAATCATCTGTGTCGTGGCATGGCCCCTATGGAAGCGACACCATTTATCCATGTTCCTTTTCTTGCCATAGGTATTCATTCTAGGAGGACCGCGAAGTAGCCCTTCCTTGTCCACCTCCATAAGAACTGCTAATATACTTGCATTGAGGGGAGTGAATTTCTTAAAACGAGGATCTGGGTGGCGCTGTCCATTTGTCGTCCCTCTGGAATTCCTAGGACCCTTCTTCGCCTATACCTTTCTGTTTTTTCCCGGAAGACGGTTCCTCAAGACTGGGGGGGACTGAGAGCCTCTTCCGCTCGGATGTACTTCTCGCTCCTAAGCAGGAGTTTCGAGAAGTCCCGAGGAGGCTTCTTGGCAAGGGATGCTGTGAGGTCGGCGTTAGTGAAGATGCACTTGTTTTCTCGGCTCTGCGACTACCCACGAAGTGGGTGAGGAAGAGCTCCTCAAACTGTTCGAATGAGAAGATGGAGGTGGGGGATAGATGGGAGTACCACTCTCGCACTGGTCCCCTCAATGTTGCTGGGAAGGCACTGCAGAGGACCGCATCCGTGGCTTAATGAATCATCATGAGAGTTTTAAAACTCTCGATATGATTGGCCGGGTCTGACTCTCCATTGTAGGATTCAAAGTGGGACGGCCTAAAGGCTTCGGGGACCGAAGCTTCCATGATGGCCCTAGAGAAGGGGGGTCTGCTTGGCCGGAACATATTAGCTTGTTATTCTTCTTCGGGATTTATCTTGTTGATGCACCTCTCCATCTCGTGGAGATGGCGGTGGACAGAGTGATCTCTCCGGTCGGATCTAGTCGACCCTCGGGAACTCTCCCTCATGAGTGGCGGTATGGCAAGGGTTAGGGGCACACTGATCCCGACTTGTGGCAATATTAAAAGCTCGCAAGATATCTTGTTTGAAGTTTCTAGAGCTCAGCCTAAGCGACTGGTGCCCCTCCAGCTTGACGACCCCTAGGTGTGGCTGGCTTACTGGAGTATGACTTCTCCGCCGATGACGTCGAGGGGACTCTCTCGCCTCATCGTGGGAGGGGATCTTCTGGTCCTCGGTCTATGGGGGGTCCGGACTCTCGAGGCCCCGGGGTGCTCAGGTTGAGAGACCTCCTCAGGGGCTCACCATTTATTCATGCGAGTTCGGAGGTCGACCCCTGCTGATGGTTAAGAATTACCTGACGGAGATCCGGCCCTGGAGGACTTTGAGAAGCCATAGAGTCAGTTGAGGGATTGTGGACCGAAACATGGTCATGGTAAGGGTGTTGTTTTGGGCGTCTTCGACGAGAGCCCCCCCGAGACCCTGGAGGGGCCTGTTGAGGAGGAGGTTGTTGAGGAAGAGGTTGTTCAGGCTGCGGTTGCTGAACTTGCTGATTGAGTTGAGGAAGGGCACCTTGGACTGGAGGAGAAGAAGGAAGAGGAGTGGCTCTTCGGCTGGAGCCTGCTGCCTTTCCCTTCTCTTTCAGGGGCATGGTTTGAAACTGACTTTCGCTGATGAAGGTTGGATTGCTTTTTCGGTTCCTACAGACAGTGCCAATCTGTTGCTGCTGATTTCGGTGTGGGAGCAAACAGATGAATTTGTAGATTCTTTGAGGAAACGAATAAGGCAAACCTATTAACTTTCACCGGCATTTGACTGATTTCTTGCCACTATCGTTGACCTGCAAAAAGTTCAATACACCGGGATGGATCCCGGCAATGAACCCTTCGACGCTCTTGTCAGTAATCAGGAAGATTATGAAAGAGATTTTTGTGGAAAAAGATTGATTACCTAATTATGGTGGAAGGAGAAGGGTATTTATAATTGCCTTTAGAGATAGTTTAAAGATAATCATTTATCCCTATGTCCCGGTGTTTTTGGAAAAGATGTATAGTTTAAATCGTTTCATAGAGATAACCATAAATTTGAATTACTCTTTAAATATCTGAATTGGTTTGTAACGGGTTGCTACCCATACCCAATAAGACAGATCCGTTTATGGGTTATTGGGCTTTGAAGAGAGACCGAGTTCCCAATTCGAACCCGTTTGTAGGTGAAATTACCATTTTACCCCTGGGAGCTTTAAGATTCATGCCCGATTTGAACGGTTCCGATTTGGTTCTATTTTTAGCTACATCAACAAATTTACTTTTTTGTTACAACTGAAATAGAAGAGAAATTATATGCTCGCAAGAAAAACACAATTTTTTAGAAGATTCAAAGATTATCCGATTATCCAAGTAGTTAGTCAAGATGATTTTTTCAAATATACAACATACACATGACCTTAATTTTTTCTCCTTTTTTCTCCGGCTCAAACAGTTTGAATATAAAAAAGAACCATATGACTCATTTATAGCAAAAGTATGATAAATTCATCTGAAAAATGGGCAATATTGCATTAATACATTTTTGTGCATACTGGTTGCGTTTGGCCTAGCTTTCTTTGGACTTTAAAGCTACTTCAGAAGGAGAAGTCAGAAAGTAAAGCTTTGAAATTAAAAGCTGAAGCTGTTTGGATAGTCAGCTTTTTTTTAACTTTAAAGCTACTTTTAAGCTAGAAGTTGTTTGACATAAGATATCAATTTGTAAGCTACTTTTATACTTAATTTAAGTTTTTGATTTTATTTAAGAATAAAATATAAGTTATCAAATTACAAAAAAAATCTTTATATTACTAATAAATGAAATATTTAGAATAACCTATATATATACATTTGAAATGTACGTAAATAAAAAGTGAGAAGCTCTGCAGCAGTTTAACCTAGTGTTCCGGCAATATAGTGTTCAACCATACATCAAGGCAACATAGAGTTCAACCATACATTGATATATTACAAAGATACACCAAGAATAAAAAATATTTAAGCCCTCCAGATTTTTAACATTCCAAATAATAAACAAAATTATCTCAACTTCAGCTTCTGTTGATACATATGCATATATATATATTCACGAATAAGGCAGCCAGGGAGCAAGAAGAGGGAAGAATCAAATTCAAACAATAACAGAAGAAATTCACCACTATATATAAATTTCCAGGTCCAATAGCTTTAGATCCATAACATCCCATCTGAATACAAACACAAGTTCTTAAACATAAAGGCAACCCCAGCAAACAAGTTCAAATCTACGACTATACCAACACCAATAATCATAACATTAAACACTACAATTTTTCTCAGAAGAAAAAAACTAAACCAATAAGAAGATTTAATCCAAAGAGTACCAAGAACTAGCAGCGCTATGTCACCTGAACTTTGGCCTCTTGGAAGGCACACCCTTTGCATCCCTTCTATCAGGAACCCACTTGTCAATAGCTTTTGACTTCCTCCTCTTCTTCTCTTCTTCACTATTCGACTCATTCCCTCTCTCCCTGTCAGCATTAGTCGCTTCCCGTTCCAACTCCTCCCAAGTCATCCCTTCTTCCTCTTCCTCATCCTCTTCAGAATCTTCCTCCTCATCATCATCAGACTCCACTAATGATTCGCTATCACTATCATCGTCCTCAGAAACAGACTCTAGCTCCACATCAGATGGCTCATAACCTTGATCTGACTCCTCCGATCCATCTGATTCCGAATCGCTTGCCTCCAAATTAAGGAACTCCCATCCACCATCCTCAATGAACTTCTCAGGGTCATCAGTTATAGTTTTCAATATAGGCTTCCAGTTCAAGTTCAGCCTGCTCTCATAGTACTTCAGATCGGTGGTATCAAGCCACTCTTTGATTGCATTAAGAGAGGTAGTAGGAATAGAATCTATCCGGAAGACATCTTTACTGAAATCTTTGAACACAATAGCCATGTCAAAGTTCTTCTGTGCAAACCCGACTCTTTCCAGATTGACAATCTCAATTTCACTCAGAGTGATTACCACAAAAGGGGTCTCGATCAGTTCAACCAAACAACTTGATGTCGGAACCATGAAAGCTGCAGACTTGTGAGGCACTCCATGAAAACCCAGTTCTCTTAGAGGCATATCAAAATCCAAGTCAAAGTCTTTAAACTGCGGCTGGCCCCAGAGGTCATGCACCTTATTAACAAAGCCCTGGAAATCCATGTTTATCCTGTTCTTTCGCTCTCTCTCCCGCTGCTCTTCTTCAATCGACGGCGGAGAAACCATACCTTGAGAAGCGGATCGACTGCGTGGCGGCGTGGTTCGACGGCGTGGCGGCGTACAGTCCCTGGTCGACGGCGGCGAGGAAGGGCGACCCCCGGTCAAGGTCTGTTCGGCGAGGAAACGGAGGAAGGGGAAGGGGAAGGGGAAGGGGAAGGGGCAGGGGGAATTTTTTTGATAGGGTTCGGGTTTGATACGTGAAGGGATAAAAAAAATGGGTAAAAAAAAGAGAAAAGGAGAAGCCAAAAGTAGATCTGGAGGGTTTCTTTTGGAGCTCTTTTTCTTTATAAAAAATAAGCTACTTCTACTTTTTGTGGGCTTTTCAAAATATGTGTTTGGCCCAACTTCTCCTTCTAAAGGAGAAGATAAGCTAATTTTAAGCTAGGTAGAATTTGACTCACACGAAGATAACATTAACTTTAGTGAGATTGGACGATAAAATAGACGTTACATAAAATTAAAGGTAAGATATTTTAAGAAACAACATAATTCACTTTTAAAAAAAACTTAAATAGTTTTTCTAACATAGGTCCCCTAAAAAAATTGACATTCCGTATAAGTCTCCCACAAATTAGTCCCTTTGATCATTTTGAAAGTAATTAGATACAAGACCAAAGGTACAACACCAAGAAAATTATATTCCATTGAATCAACTTTGAATAAAACATTTTAAGTGAAATGATCTAAACAATATAAGATCGCAGTGGTAAAAAAACATGTAACTCCCTGTTCCAGTTGTACGTATTTTTCTCCCACAAATTTTTGTACTTCAATTTTTAGATCAGTTTTATTTTTCTCTTTGGACTCTTTATCTAAAGCCAGAATATTTTTCTGATCAATTCCATAATTTTGTGATTTTTTGATCGGAGTTTAAATACAAATTCTAACCCCAATTATCCCTAATCAACATTTCTCCTATCTGCCTAACCCACTCCCGCTAATCACTCACATACGCCAAATTTCTCCATCTCATTTTTCTCATTCTACGCATAACTCTCATTTTTTCTCTCCTACTCTACTGCCTCCACCACCCTACTACTCCTAATTTCCTCTTCCGTCAACCCCCTATTCTGTAATCAGGTTACATTTTTCTACACTAACTCCTCCAACCCTCTTTCTATATATATTTTATATACATACATCCACTCATTTGTAGCCAACCTTTCTCACTTCCTCATTATATTTCCACATACAAACAAACAACTCCTACTCTTACTACTATTACTACACATATATATTATTATATATCCCTAATTATACACATGCATGCATTCACTCCATTCTTCTTCTATACACACACACACACACACAAGCATGCAGACCACCTCATTCCCTTCTTCCCTTCCTTTGCCTTCTTCACACCCGAGAGCCCTTCTTCTTCTCTTCCTTTGCCTTCTTCATACCCGAGAGCTCAAGCAACACCCGAGCTCTACTTTACCTTCCACCTTCAAGCCAACAACTCTGCTTCTACAATTCCGTGAACCCCGAAAAACAACCCGATGCCGCGCCATCTCTTCGTTGTTGTTGTCGCTCATCACCGTTGCTACCGTTGCTCGCTCGCTGCCGTCTTGCCGTCATTCTTACCACCGTTGTACCACCGTCCGTTGCCGACGTTGCTTTTTCTTTCCGTGGTTAACACCACCACCATAATCGTCACGTTATAAGACAAGTACCTTGTACACTCTTTTTGTTCTCGTACAAGCATTTTTCTTGGACTCGTGGCAAGTAGTCTAGTTATCATCATGTTTTATTGTTAAACTCCGTTCTAGTCACTGGTTTCATGCTATATCAACTCAAGAGTGAACCGTTAACACACTTCGAATCGTGTTATCGAATATCGAATATTCAACCTTACTATCTCTAAAATTTCTTGACCTTGCACTAAGAATTCGACCATGTTCCTAATACTGGATTGAAGATTTTCTACATGGAAATCGTAGCCCATCGAGTTCCGAATCCAGAATATCTTACGGTTTCTCAATCGGATGTATAGATTGTGAGATATCGCGATTTTAGTACCGTCATACCGTGAATTTCTGAACCTGAACGGGATTACTAACCGGTATCTCGTACTGAGAATTTGACCATGTTCTCGACACTGGATCGAAAAACTTTCTACACAAAAATCGTAGCCCTTCGAGTCTAGATATCTGAAACATCCTATAGTTTCTCAATCCGATGTATAGATTGTGAGATATCGCAATTTTAGTATTGTGACTCTGAATTTCAAGAATGCACCCGAAACATCGAAACCAGCGAAGAATGAATTTGTACGCATAACTACTGTCTCTAGAATGTATCGTGTAAATATGCATTAGAACCGGAAGAGAGTCTACTTTCTAGAATCTCTGACAGAATCTGATTTTCTTTTCTGTAACAACCGAAAAGTGGATTTGAATGCAGATATGTCAAGTTGTCTAAAAATTCATCTATACATTTTTCATATAAACCCATTACTTTTCATATTTAATGAACTGAGTGTATTATTGTTCTTGTAATAATAACTTGCATAGATATAACAGGTTGATAGAATGCATTTTATACCACTTGATAATTCTATAATAACTACTCTCGATACATGTACTCGTTTTACGTCTCATTATTACTGCCCTTGATATTTTTCTTAACTAAACAATTTGATTACACTGTTCCACTAGTCGTACCAACTGTATATTCATAATTAATTATAAAAGAATAACAAGCTGGGGTTATAAAGGCACGACTTAACAGTGGACAATATAGGAGAGTATACTCGGAAAGGGGCCTGTGTTTTCCAAAATAGTGATTCTTGATTCTTGATTCTTGATTCTTGATTATACAATTCTTGATTACATAATTCTTGATTACATGATTCATGATTACATGTCTTGATACTATCACTGGAAGACCCGAGTACATAATCCTATAGAATTCACTACTTAAGTCTAAACGTCACATGATTGATATGCACCGAACTTGTGGTATGGGACACAGGATTGCGTGCATTAGATAAATTAATAAAACAGATAAACTTGAGATCTTCACTAAGCATAATTCTTGATTACATGACTCTCGATCATTGATACATGATTATCGATTAACTGAGCCTAGGTTATCAATTGCTTATATCTTGAAGTCTAGAATACACTAGTTACAGTTATTAAATACATAATTATATTGTCCCAGTTTCTTGCTTACTTCCATATTGTATTAGTACTTCTACTTCTTGTTTTTTCCATGTTATATCTTGTTATATTACCCCTTTTACTGCTTGTTGCTACTTGCTACCCGAAACTTGCTCTAACGGGAACTTTTCTATTTTTCTTTGAGTTAATAATTATATAGGTACTGATAGACCCAACGAGCAGACTCTCTAGACGATCGTTGCTACTTCCTTACTACTTCATGTTGTTTTTCTTTCAGTCGTTATTTTATCTAGTTGTTATAGCGAACTGCTTATCATATTATTTTAATTCTGACACCCTGTACTTCCGGACATCTTGACCCGATGTTGATGTATTATCTAAATGATGGTTATTCTATTTTCAGCTCATGTGATTATTATATTTGCCTGCGTGAATGTGGTATAAAGATCTTGTTGAGCTTATAATTTTACAGCTTATGGATGATGTATATCATTCGCTGGGCCTCAGTTGCGTGCCTGTATTTTCGTATAGTGGGAAGTGGGACGTGACAGGTTTTTAGTGGTATCAGAGCCTAGGCTCGAACCATGCTAAGCTTAACAATATACACATCACGTGGATCACATGAATGTTAATAATCAACTTGCCATATGGAGATTTACCCCCATTCGAATATGCATTTCAAACTATGGTTCACGGAGGCTCTTCGACTTCTACACCCAGGGAAGAACTATCGGAGATCGTCGCCATTCTCCAGGAGATGCAACGAATGATGGAGCTCAGTAAGAGCAAAATGAACTGGTGAGAGCTAATCTGGATAGGGTACAGGATGTCGCAAACTCCATTCAATGGGACTTGTTTGTGCACCAGCATAAGAGTTACACCGCCATGCTCGATATCCAGGAGCAGATCCGTAGAGGGTGGAATGCCGTTCAGGGAGCATTACATCTCCTTACTGTCGCACAGTCTACAGGTGGATGATACGGAGGCCAGTTCAGACCCCGACTACTAGAGCATCAACTTATCCATCGGCTACTCCGAAGAAGGACCAAAAGTGCTATTATTGCCGCCGAATTGGACACATACGCAAGAACTGCTGGAAAGCCAACAACCTGTGTCTTATATGCGGAGCGAATGATCACAAGGTTCGGGATTGCCCGAAGAGAAAAAGTGTCACACCAATAGGAGGATCAAATCCCAGTAGAGGATAGACTGGAGAGTGTAATCAGGCTCATAACCTATTTACAGAGAAGGCAGAGATCACCAAAAAAACAGTTACTGGTATATTTTGATCTAGTCATGCATTAGTTCCTGCGTCATTTGTTACCTTCTGTACATTGCATTCATTCTTATCGATCAATCCATTATTGAGTATCATATTAGTTATTTCTTTCTATCCCTATTTTCTTGAATCTTCTGTTGGAAGAGGGTAGAAATTTTGTTGGCCTAAATGGCAAACAATTTGGAAATTAGAAACTTGTGTTATATTTTATTATAACAACAAGAAGACTCTTCACTATTTTCTAAAACTGGTATTACTACACCTTACAAATATACACTCTATTCTTTTTCTTCTTTTCTGCTTGTTTCTTGTTCTTGTCTTGCTTAATTTTTTTTTCTTCTTCCTAAACCTCTCATTTATAGGAATGAGAGATGAGTAACTGACAAATTTTTCATTCTCGTTTCTCCCGTTTCTCATTGCGGTACCAATCTTGCCACAATTTTTCAACATTGTTTGGTGGGTAGGGCCCACTTTACCAAATAAGTTTGACAACCAACATCTTCGTGTTACCAATCTCTTAATTCTGCTCAATTCGTCAATCGCCATCACTTGATATCAACATCTAGAAACATCACCATCAGAGTGGCACAGCGATAGCGTAGCAAAGTCCCTTATTGATTCGTGGAATGAATTTCAAAGCAAACTTTATCGTCATCAACAAATCAAGGTTTGATGTTCTATTTGGAATGGATAGGGGTCGAAGTGCAAATACTGATCATATGCCGGTTATAGGGGACGGTGCATTAATAACGAAAAGACAAGAAGAAGAAGAAATAAAAAGAAGAGAAAGAGAGAAAGAGAAGTCAAAGAAAGAAGAAAGAAAAAGAGAAAGAAAGAAAAAGAAAAAGAAAGAGGAAGAAGAAAGAGAGAGAAGTCGGAGAAGAAAGAAAAAGAAAGAGAAGCCGGGGAAAAAAGAAAAGAAGAGAAAGAAGAAGGCAACTCGGGAGCAAGCTTAGAAGAAGAGAAAGAGTGAGAAGCCGGTAGCAGAGGCGGGAGCAAGAAAGCAAGAGAGAGAGTAGGAGCTCGGATTTTATTGGCAAATGGAAAGAAAAGATCAAGAATCGGTGGTAGGGATGAAGAGAAAATCGATGCACGAAGAAGGAGAAGTGGGTATGAAGAAGTTTTTTTCATCTTCATCATCTTCATCGAGATTCAGCGGGATCTGTGTATTTTATGGCAGTAGCTCTGGCAAAAAAGCTAGCTACCAAGAATCCGCGATCGAGCTCGGCAAGGAGCTTGTAGAAAGGAATATCGATCTCGTCTACGGTGGTGAGAGTATAGGATTGATGGGCCTAGTTTCCGATGCCATTCGTGCTGGTGGCCGACACGTTTTGGGAGTGATTCCCAAGTCACTGATGCCGAAAGAGATTACTGGGGAAACTGTGAGAGATGTTAGAGTTGTCTCTAACATGCACGAGAGAAAGGCTAAAATGGCTCGTGCTGCTGATGCTTTCATAGCCTTGCCTGGAGGTTATGGAACACTTGAGGAGTTGTTTGAAGTGATCACAAGGGCTCAATTGGAAATCCACAGCAAACCGGTGGGTATTTTAAACGTTGATGGATATTACGATTAGCTTCTGTTCTTCATAGATTCAGCTATGGCTGAGGAGTTTATATCAGTAAGGCCAGACACATCTTGATTTCAGCTCCATCGCCTAAGGAGTTACTAAGAAAATTGGAAGAGTATGTGCCAGAGCGAGATGAGCTTGTGACTCAGCTGAACTGGGATGTTAGCGATGTCGGTGGTTCAGATTCTGATCCCAAACACCAAATTGTTGAGTCCTCCAGTTGAGGATGCACAATTTGTCTTTAGTTGTTTTCGTGCCTTTGTACTCTTTGTTTCTTTTATCTTCCGTTGTACTCTCAGTTGAAGAGTATTGCTTTCTTAGCTATCCTATATCCAACCTAAGTAAATGTCGAGGACGAAATTTTTTTTGTAAGGTGGGTAGGATTGTAACTCCCTGTTCCAGTTGTACATATTTTATTACGTGAATATTTGTACTTCAATTTTTAGATCAGTTTTATTTTTCTCTTTGGACTCTTTATCTAAAGCCAAAATATTTTTCTGATCAATTCCATAATTTTGTGATTTTTCGATCGAAGTTTAAATACAAATTCTAACCCCAATTATCCCTAATCAACATTTCTCCTATCTGCCTAACCCACTCCTGCTAATCACTCACATACGCCAAATTTCTCCATCTCATTTTTCTCATTCTACGCCTAACTCTCATTTTTTCTCTCCTACTCTACTGCCTCCACCACCCTACTACTCTTAATCCCCTCTTCCGTCAACCCCCTATTCTGTAATCAGGTTACATTTTTCTACACTAACTCCTCCATCCCTTTTTCTATATATATTTTATATACATATATCCACTCATTTGCAGCCAACCTTTCTCACTTCCTCATTATATTTCCACATACAAACAAACAACTCCTACTCTTACTACTATTACTACACATATATATTATTATATATCCCTAATTATACACATGCATGCATACATGCATGCATTCACTCCATTCTTCTTTCTATATATACACACACACACAAGCATGCAGACCACCTCATTCCCTTATTCTCTTCCTTTGCCTTCTTCACACCCGAGAGCCCTTCTTCTTCTCTTCCTTTGCCTTCTTCACACCCGAGAGCCCAAGCAACACCCGAGCTCCACTTTACCTTCCACCTTCAAGCCAACGACTCTGCTTCTACAATCCCGTGAACCCCGAAAAACAACCCGACGCCGCGCCATCTCCTCATTGTTGTTGTCGCTCATCATGTAACGCCCCGAATCCCAAATACACTGAATTCGAGATGTTCTACAGGATCTTTTCGCTTTCTTTAGTACAATTTTACAAGGAAATTTAAACTTTTCACTTTACATCAGAGTTTACATCAATATTACACTTTACATTGCATAGCGGAAGTAAAATTTTGTAACAATGAAAACAAATATACAACAATATGGAGTAATCTTTAAGCATTTGTTCCTCTTTAATCTTTATCAAGCCATTTACCTGCATATAAGACTATGGGTATGTCAGTTTATTCAACCGACGATCATTATACACGGCCATCCTCTCTATGCCGGAAATAGTATAACTTAATTTTCCATATGTAGCAAACACAAACTTTTCACATTTCAAACTAAAGGGACTACCCTATTGATGTCGTGTTGTGATTGTGCACTTAGTCCTTAATGCATTTATTTATATTACATGACACTAATGCGCACTTGTTCGGAATCTATGCATCCCATACTACATAGGTCCGAGGGCAAGCCCTTAATCGTTCTTCATCTTTATAGGGTTCAATCACTCGTTATGACTTAATCTACTACTGTAATTACGGTAGGTATCTTAGATGATCTATGAGTACAAGCTCGTGTACAGAAAATTTTGGAGGGGAATCTCACGCACTGACACGACGCATCGAGCAGGCAACCTATGGACAATTCAGCCTCACTTCATGGCACACGATCCTCTTGCAGTCACCAAACATCCCACAAGCGTCGCCACCGGGACGATAATTCTGGAGTAGTGCCCACGCCATGTCTTGACGCATCAAGCAGGCAACTTGTGGATCACTCTCACAACGCCACTCCGATGGCCCTCATACTCGTGTTTTTCTCCTACTTTCATCACGTCTCTACTATGTACTAATCCTTAGTTTCTTTTATCAAAATCATGAACAAAAATCGAAGCTCTAGAGTTAGCCTCTCCACTAAACCGGACTTATTCATTCATTTCAATATGACCAACATTGGTCTTTCTTTCCAAATTTCATTTCATTTCATTTCCAAATGCCGGGGGAGACTTAGCTACTCTTTTATTTCACTTTCCAATTCACAATTTCCAAAATGAGCATTTCCAACTCATAAATTTCCATGTTGAGTTATCATACTCAAATGTATATTCTCTTTTCAAATCATGATTTCTAATTTGTTCAAATAGTCCATAACTATACAGGAATTTCATATGCTTTATCAATTATCACTTCATATCACAATTTCACATCACTAACAAATATTCACAATTCATATTTTCCACATTATTCTCAAATGAGAATAAATTGCATTATGTCACACAATAAAATTTCTTTTTGCCAAATAATCTTTTAATCCTTCATTTCAATTTCGTCTTGTAAGTTATAATTTTTCACAAAGTATATATCTAGAACCATAGTTCAATTTATGCCTTTTATTCTCAAATCATAGTGTATTTCATGCAAATAATCCCCAAATCATTTTTATAAAGTCCCTTATATTTTTAGGAGAATAACCATAAATTTTTCATAATTTTTGGGCAATTAAAACCCCAAAAAAAATAATTTTTCATTCTTGCCGAGAGCAAGATTCGAACCCAGCACCCCTGAGACACGGCCCAGAGCACAGACCACTAGGCCGGTTTGTGCCAGCGGTATAGAAGAGAAGCGAATGGCAGTTAATGCCTTCGGTTCGGAACTGATCGGTTTTAAAAATAAACACTCATAAAGATGGTATTCTCAAGAGTCGAACCCGTGACCTTAGAGAACCCAACCGCACGCTCTAACCACGTGAGCTATGTGCTCAGATTGTCTAAGTATAACACAAAATCTTTTTGAACCGATTCTCACTGTTGTTAAACATTTCGTTGTTCAACTAGCCTTCGTTTCATTTTCCTTTCATAAAAAAATACTGTATAACTCCAGATTAATACTACTTCACATAATTTGCATATCAGTAAGAGCAAAATAATTTTTGTAATAATTAAAACGTATTTTCATACACTAATTCAAATTATACATTATAACACTACATTTCTTCTCTTTTCGACATTTCTTCGCATTGTAGCATTCTAATCTTTTTGTCAATAAATTTCACATTAATTCTCTGACTTAAATCATTTTCCTAACATACAACTCATATTTCAATTTATTCATGCCCATATCATCACAACGGATCTATTTAACACATGAATGGTAAAATCAAACTACTAACTTTTGTGTAGTTCTTGATAGTAATAAATGTGTTTTCATTAATCAATCCATGCTTCTAATCAATTCACATACAACTCAAATAATAGAACCACATATAAATTTGTATGTCCACATTTCAATCATTCAAGAAGTCATTTTTCCCAATTAGAGTGTACTCTTCTTAATCATTTTCATGCTTCAATTTTTCTAATTAAACTAGCATGCAATCCTACTTTAGAAATAGGGAAAATTTTACCCACCTTGTATGGAGAGAAAAACACAATTAGCAACAAAAGTCCTTTGCAAACGAGTGCACCTCCTCCTAGACGCGCGCACACAAGCTCCAAAAGCACCAACACCGAAAGCTCCTATTGATGAATGCCGGCCCTTCTCTTTCTTCTTGGTGTTGCAAGAACAAGCTCACACACACTCAATCTTTTAACTCACAAAAATACTATTAGATAATGCAACTTAGACTATAGGTTTGGAAGAGAATATTAAGCACAAAATAACTAGCCGGGGGGGGGGGGGGGGGGGGGGGGGGGGGTATTTATACTAGAAATCAAGGGAAATAGATGGCTAGGATCAATTGGTTGGTTGTAGGATGGAGGGCTAGGATGAGAGTAGGAGTTGCAATAACTACCCACATCTAAGTAACCACCATACCATGATCACCACTCAAAATTTGAGTTTCCCTCCAAAAGAATGCAACCGGCCTAAAGAAAGAATGCATTTTGCACGTGTACGTGTAGTGCACGTGCATGCAACTAGGACCAAAATTTGTGCATTAAATTTTGTATAAAAATAAAATAGCATTTAAATTGTATTCTACATGACTAGTTGTATAAAAAATAGATTAATCCATGGGCTTTAGTTTATGGGCCAAAATAGTTATTTTAAAATAAAATAAATAAATTACATTTTTGGCTTTAAGAAAAAGGGCTTTTTATCTAATTAAAATAAGGCTTTTGTATAAAATAATTAAAAGCACAAATTGAAATATCTTTACTCATCTTGATGAAAATATTAACCAAAAATATTGCACGTGCACACTACGTGCAAAAATAGATATTTTTTCATAAATTAAAAAATTAGGGCATTACACATTACCGTTACTACCGTTGCTCGCTCGCTGTCGTCTTACAGCCATTCTTACCACCGTTGTACCACCGTCCATTGCCGACGTCGCTTCTTCTTTCCGTGGTTAACACCACCACCGTAATCATCACGTTATAAGACAAGTACCTTGTACACTCTTTTTGTTCTCGTACAAGCATTTTTCTTGGACTCGTGGCAAGTAGTCTAGTTATCATCATGTTTTATTGTCAAACTCCGTTCCAGTCACTAGTTTCATGCTATATCAACTCAAGAGTGAACCGTTAACACACTTCGAATCGTGTTATCGAATATCGAATATTCAACCTTACTATCTCTAAAATTTCTTGACTTTGTACTAAGAATTCGACCATGTTTCCAAGACTGGATTGAAGATTTTCTACATGAAAATTGTAGCCCATCGAGTCCCAAATCCAGAACATCTTACGTTTTCTCAATCGGATGTATAGATTGTGAGATATCGCGATTTTAGTACCGTCATATCGTGAATTTCTGAACCTGCACGGGATTACTAACCGGTATCTCGTACTGAGAATTTGACCATATTTCCGACACTGGATCGAAAAACTTTCTACATGAAAATCGTATCCCTTCGAGTCTAGATATCCGAAACATCCTATAGTTTCTCAATCCGATATATAGATTGTGAGATATCGAAATTTTAGTATTGTGACTCTGAATTTTCAGAATGCGCGCGAAACATCGAAACCAGCGAAGAATGAATTTGTACGCATAACTACTGTCTCTAGAATGTATCGTGTGAATATGCATTAGAACCGGAAGAGATTCTGCTTTCTATAATCTCTGACGGAATCGGATTTTCTTTTCTGTAACAACGGAAAAGTGGATTTGAATGCAGATATGTCAAGTTGTCTAAAAATTTATCTATACATTTTTGTATATAAACCCGTTACTTTTCATATTTAATGAACTGAGTGTATTATTGTTCTTGTAATAATAACTTGCATAGATATAACAAGTTGATAGAATGCATTTTATACCACTTGATAATTCTATAATAACTACTCTCGATACATGTACTCATTTTACGTCTCATGATTACTGCCCTTAATATTTTCCTTGACTAAACTATTTGATTATACCGTTCCACTAGTCGTACCAACTGTATATTCATAATTAATTATAAAAGAATAACAAGCCGAGGTTATAAGGGTACGATTTAACAGTGGACAATATAGGGGAGTATACTCGGAAGGGGGCCTGTGTTTCCCGAAATAGTGATTCTTGATTCTTGATTCTTGATTTTTGATTATACAATTCTTGATTACATAATTCTCGATTACATGATTCTTGATTACATGTCTTGATACTATCACTGGAAGACCCGAGTACATAATCCTATAGAATTCACTACTTAAGTCTAAACGTCACATGATGATATGCACCGAACTTGTGGTATGGGACACAGGATTGCGTGCATTAGATAAGTTAATAAAACAGATAAACTTGAGATCTTCACTAAGCATGATTCTTGATTACATGAATCTCAATCATTGATTACATGATTATCGATTAACTGAGTCTAGGTTATCAATTGCTTATATCTTGAAGTCTAGAAAACACTAGTTACAGTTATTAATTACATAATCAAATTGTCCGAGTTCCTTGCTTACTTCCATATTGTATTTGTACTTCTACTTCTTGTTTCTTCCATGTTATATCTTGTTATGATACCCCTTTTACTGCTTGTTGCTACCTGCTGCCCGAAACTTGCTCTAACGGGAACTTTTCTATTTTTCTTTGAGTTAATAATTATATAGGTACTGATGGACCCGACGAGCAGACTCTCTAGACGATCGTTGCTACTTCCTTACTACTTCATGTTGTTTTTCTTTCAGTCGTTATTTTATCTAGTTGTTATAGCGAACTGCTTATCATATTATTTTAATTCTGACACCTTGTACTTCCGGACTTCTTGACCCGATGTTGATGTATTATCTAAATGATGGTTATTCTATTTTCAGCTCATGTGATTATTATATTTACCTGAGTGAATGTGGTATAAAGATCTTGTTGAGCTTGTAATTGTACAGCTTATGGATGATGTATATCATTCGCTGGGCCTCAGTTGCGTGCCTGTATTTCCGTATAGTGGGAAGCGGGGCGTGACAAAACAATTTTGAAAGAATAATTTTTTTTATTTAAGATTTTTTTCCTTCAAAAGTTGGTTTAACAAGAATTGGATTTTGTACTGTTGAAGTTATTAAAGAGAATAACTTAAAAACATAAATTTCTGGGACTTAGTGTAATTTCAATATATGTTGGGGACTTGGATAAAAAAAAAGCTCAAACCCTTTTAGAAAAACATTTAATAACCTTAGAAGAACTTTCACTGAACCTTAAAATTTAAAATTCTTCAAACTTGAAAAGTTATATAATTTTTTTTTAATATAAATCATTTTAGGTTTCTACACAACTATTAAGAAACAATATAGAATTCAGTAAAATTACTCCATATTCTTGTTTTTTTAGACTTATAAATGTGCAATCAATTATACAATATCCTATTTGTCATTCTCTATATTTTTTTATTATTTTTTCCTAAAAAAAGGACAAGGGTAAATTGAAAATTACTTCGAATTTAACTTATAAATATTTAAGAATGATAAAATATCTTCCAAAAAGTCTAAAGTGACTTATACAATAAAATTTTTAAAAAAGAGACTAAAATAACTTATATTTTGAAATGGAGTACTGCTACTCTCTTAGAGCGTCCACAATCGTGCTTTGCTAAAATATGCAAATACGGAATACGAGCGCGTAATATTGGCCCAGCGAATGATTTTCATCATTCGTAAGCTGTATGATCGACTCAACATCATAACAAGAAATATAACCAAATATACTCAACCACGCATGCATGAATAATTTATTATTCAACAGGAAACAATTGAAACAAATATAAATATCCCAATAATTTCAAGATCTGGAACGAAAGATAAAACTCGGGACTATAACCTCATTACATGATTCAAGTAACAAAGAAAATAAATAATTCAAAAACAAAATATTTAAAGTAAGTCTTTCTCCCAGCGAATCCTAGAACGTCAGCTTACCAATTCCAGCAGGCAATTCGTCTCCAAAGTCTGTTTGTAAAAATATAAAAAAGAAAAAATAGAGAAAACAAGACAACGCCCTTAGTGCATGCTAGGACCGCAAATAGCAAAATAAGTACAAGAATATGGAACGAAATTTAGAATCAAGAATGTAATAGGGATGCAACAAGTAGTGTGGATTCAAGTAATTAGCTAGCAAGAAAGACAACTCAAGTGACAAGATTGAATAACAAATACTAGTAGTAGAACAAGTGACTAGTGAACATGTAATGGTATCAAGCTTCAAGTAACAAGTATCACGTACAAGTGTCGAGTAACCAGTAATATGTCTCATGTGTCAAGTTGTCAAGTACAAGTATCAGGTAGCAAGTGTCAAGTATTATGCTTAAGTATCAAGTCTCATGTATCATGACATCAAGTATCAAGTAATCATGTATCGTGTTCAATTATCATGTGTCAAGTCTTGTAGTTATTACTATCTAGGTAGCACTTCATATGCCATCTTTTTATCACATGGTTGCTACTGTCAATGCAATTTCGTTTAGGCATAATAGTGGATTTTAAAGGGCGGTGTACTCAGGCATCAAGTATCAAGTAAGCATGGTTATGAATCGGAAAATAAAATAATAAGTTCACGAAATAAGTTCGTGAATCCACTAACAAGTTCAAGAACCGCACAGTGGGTTCATGAATCAAACAAGTTCATGAGCCAAGTAATGGCACCATGAATCCATCAAGATACAACAAGTTCATGAACCAAGTATTGGGAAACACAGGCTCCCCTTCTGAGTACACTTATCTATATTGTCCACTACTATGGTCTTTCCCTTAAATTCCGGCTTGTTATTTATTATTAACATCAAGTAAGCATGAAAGTGTGCGAAACAAGTCAAGTAAACATCATCAAGAACATGGAACAAGTCTAGACTAAGTAGGGTACATGTTCGAGGGTCAAACAAATCAAAGTATCAAGAACAACGAAAATTCCAAATCTGGACAGCATGACGTTGCTGTACCAAAATTGCGATTTCCGTTGCTACAAGATAGCAAATGTGGATCCGTCAGAAGGTCTAGAAACTAGACTCCTGTCCAGTTCCAACGCATATAATTAAGGTACATAAAAGTTGTGGTAACATGTGCAAAACAGCAAACTAAACAGCATTTGTGTTCAGGCAGAATTTGTGAATCTGAGTTTATACATATAAAACAGGGTTGAAACATTATTAATTAATTCTGAGGAAATTAGAAAATGTTCTCTTGGGTGTCCAGTATCAGCATGCAAAATTTCAAGTCATTTACTTACTGGTAGTATAGTTAAAATAATTGTAAACCAAAGTGGTAAAGCAATTTTTGTGAATCTACGACTACCGATACAGCAGCAGTAAAACTGCGATATTTCCTAGATCGTAACTCAGAATTTAAAAATTCTGGATGTTATTGACAACTAGACACTTAGAGCTATATTTCATATTCAGGATTCAAGTTCAGATTTTAGTTTTATTGGGGTCGAAACAGCAAGCAAAGACAAGAATAGCAGCAAGTGTGAATTTCTCTTATATACAAGTTGCATAATAAATGACTATCATGAGTCTAGATTAGTATGTGATACAAATACGGATGCATTAGGGATCAAATCAGCAAGTTACATGTATTTCTCAACTCAAAAAAATGTAAGATCAACACAATACATCATACATCACACGTCTACAAGTCAAGGAGTTCATGTTCAAGTAATTAGAAGATAAAAAAGGGTCCAACTAGTTTGTAAGTATATCAACGAAGGGTTGTGACCTTAAGATTATGAAATTGATGAGAAATAATTTAAGATCAACAAACGATGAGATAAGGAGGAGTCACAACTATGATCTATTTGCAGTATTTTTAATTAAATGCTTGTTCTAGAACAATAATTTGTACAAGAAGAATACTTGCCTTAGGGTGATGATGAATCCGAAGAAAGAATTACGGAAATGGATCCCAGGCGACGAGCACGATCAGCACGGATTTCGATGATGATCAAGATCAACATAAAGATCAAGCGAATCCAACGGTCGAGATCAAAAATAAAACATATAAGAATTAGAAGAGTACCAAAAGAGTTACTATACCATGCTTGACAATTGATGAATAAGAACAAAAGTGGATCGAATGTTTAACTTACCAAGTAGAAGACAAACGAGATGATCAAGGGTCGAGATCAAGTGTGATAGGTCAATCGGATGGCTGAGATTGAAGATCAAGATCAAGATGATGATTACGATCGCGATGATCAAAAAAGATCCGACAGTCGAGATCAAAATCTTGATGATGATGATGATGATGGTGATGATGATGATCAATGCAAATTCAACGGCCACGATCGATGGATCAAGAAGTGATCACAATCGTGATAACCAACGATCGGACGGCGGAGATCCAACAATCTCCACATGATCAAAGGCCGAGATTAAAAGATCACGATCAAACGGCAAACGGCAAATGGCAAACAGCAATCCTCCAAAACCGCAGATGGCAGTAATGGTGATGGGGACATGGCTGCGATGTCGGGGTTCGGTAGGACGGAACCACCGCACAGGGGGTGCACCGGAGAGGGAGAGGGGCGCTGCGGGGCAGGGAAGGAGAGCTACAGGCTGTGGTTGCGATGCCTGAAGGGTGGCCGCGCTGCGACAGAATGGAGGGCGCACAAGGACTGCACCGGCTGTCGAGGCACTGCGAAGGGCGGCTGGCGACTGGCAAGAGCGTCGGGGACGATGCTAGCGACACACGGGGGCACGCCAGAGAATGGAGGTGCTGTTGCCGTCGCTGTGGACAACAGGAGGGGCTGAGCGTCGCAGGGAGGCAGGCGAGGAGGAAGCACCGGGGTGAGCGGGACTGGTGACTGAGCGTTGGCTGCAGGGTAAGGGTGAAGGAAGAGGTGGCTGAGGGGATATGGAAGATGAAGAGGAAGGTTAGGGTTTAAAATATATAGTTAGGGTTAGGCTGAAAAGGGGTTTCGGGTAGGATTTACTAATGGGTTGGGTTAATAGGATTTTGGGTATTAGGTAGTTATAGGGTATTGGGTAGTTATAGAGTATTGGTTAGTGAACGGGTATTGGTAATAGGATTTGGGTATTAGGATTATCCAATAAGGAAAAATTAATTAATAATATACTAACTTTGTTAACACTCAAAATAATAAAATAAAATAAGTGGCTATATATAATTTGCAAGATACATTTTGTTTTAGTCGTTAAAAGAAAAATAATAATAATAATAATAATAATAATAATAATAATAATAATAATAACCGAAACAATAATAATAATAACAATAGTAACAAAAATAATAGGATTTGAATTACTACATAAATTCATTGGAAAATAGCCACAAATAAAATCATCGATTATAAATAGACTTTAACGGAAGATCCAATAATACATTCTGACAGAAGAATTTGAAAGCGGTAAAAAATAATTTACGAAAATTTTATATACAGAAAATACATAGAAAATATATAGAAAATACTTATTTGCGAAAATAGGGGTTACATGCGCAAAAAAAAAAAATTTAATCGACGATTTTTTGTGGTTATTTGACGAAAATGAGATGAGAGATGGGTTAGGATTTCGGGGTTACAAGAGGAGGAGGAAGATAGAGAATTTAAGAAAAGTGAGATTTGATTTCGAGTTTGGGGGGGTTAAAGACCCAATCGATACTCGCTTTTTCAAAAAGCGAGTTTGGGATAAATCCCCTCGCTTTTTGAGAAAGCGAGTGTAGGCTGGTGCAAAACCAAACCAATCGACACTCGCTTTTTCAAAAAAGCGAGTTTGGAACAAGTCCCCTCGCTTTTTGAGAGAGCGAATGTAGGCAAGTTCAAAACCCAAACCTAAGACTCGCTTTCTGAAAAAGCGATGAGGAATTAGCCAAACTCGTTTTTTCAGAAAGCGAGTATGGCGTTTTGGAAATTTAAAAAAAAAGTAGTGCAGTTTGGGAAAAACTTTCAAAAAGTGGGACAGTGTGGGAAAAACTTTCAAAAAGTGGGACAGTTTGGGAAAAAAAATTTCTGGCCATTTTAAAATAATTTATTTGATTATTTTAATAATTTTAATAGTTAAAAAAGGAAAAAAATAGAAAAAATGGTTGTACGGAACTTAGAGTTTCGTCCACGCCAAAAGGTAAAATGGGCTATTTGATTTGAGGGACAGCACTTCGAGTGCCGTCCGAGGAAAAAATGGGAAAAAAATATTTTTTAATCAGGACAGAAAGTGAAGTTGCGTCGGAGAATTAAAAAATGATTTTTTTTCGTGGGACAGAAAGTGAAGCTGCGTCTTGTATAATATGCATTTCTGTCAAATCCACTCTCATTTAGAGCATCCACAGACGTGTTCTATTTATGCATCAAATGTATTTTATAGCAAACGACGGAAACTGAAGTTGCGTCTTGTATAATATGCATTTCTCTCAAATCTACTCTCATTTATAGCAATCTACTGTCGCTATTTATATGCATAAATAATAAATAACTGCAGCTAATCGTTTACTATAAAACATATTTTATGCATAAATAGCACAGGACTGGATGCTCTTACCAATTCCTGATCCAAGTCAACATCTTCATTTTAACTCTCAACCACTCTGCACTGTCTGCTAACTCAACCATAACCATAGTCTTAAACACTTCCTGCCAAAAAGTGTTTTATCTTCAATCTCCATTTCATTCACTATTCCACGTGGGTTTTCTCACCAAAAACCCACTCTTCATTGAGTTCCACCTCATTCACAGTTCAGACCACCCCCAACTCTAATCAATCTATTATTAACTAGTATCATACACGTGCACACGTGCACGTGGAAAAAATTGAAGGGATAATACACGTGCACACGTGCACGGGAAAAAATTGAAGGGATAATGAAAAGGGTAGATAGAAAATAATTTCCAAACTGATCCACTGTAAAAAATATTTACCAAACTGGTCCACTTTCGAAAATATTTACCAAAGTTAGTCCATAACTGGTCCACCTTCGAAAATATTTGGATTGAGGACAAATTACACTAAGGTGTTCTCCCATTATAGTAGTAGAGATATGACCCCCTCCCAAATCTTCAAATTCCTCCCCAGATACTCCCAAGAATCCCTTCCCTGACCCCACCTGTCAGTAGTCCTCCCAAACCGAATTTTTTCCCAAACTGTTCCACTTTTTGAAAATTTTTTCCAAACTATCCTACTTTTAAAAAAAAATTCAAAACGCACTACTCGCTTTCTGAAAAAACGAGTTTGGCTAAATTCTCTTCGCTTTTTCAAAAATCAAGTCTTAGGTTTAGGTTTTGCACCTACCTAGACTCACTTTCTCAAAAAGCGAGAGGATTTATCCCAAACTAGCTTTTTGAAAAAGTGAGTGTCGTTTGGATCTTAAACCCCCAAACTCGAAATCAGATCTCATTCTTCTCTATCCCCTTCTCCTCTTAGTCACGAAACCCTAACCCAAGAATTTTTTATCTGATTTCAGCCATTAACCCACCAAATTTGGTCGAATCACTCACGAAATTCTTCAGTATCTCATCTTCGTTCGATTGTCCACTTCGAATTTGGGGGTGCTTCGATTTTGGGGGTAATTGCGGTGGAGTTCTTCCAATTTGGGGGTGAAGCTTGCGGTGAAGGTGGAGTGCTTCGAATTTGGGGATAAAGTTTGCGGTATATTTATCAAACTCTATCTTTTTAATGTTGTATATATATGTAGTTATATGTAGTTAAAAATTGTGGATAAAATATGGATATATGTCGAAATTGGGAGTAAAAATTGGATATAGTTAACAACGATTGTATATATGTAGGTTATATATATGTAGGTTATATATTTTGGTAAAGTTAATAATGGTTGTTTTTAGTTATAGTATACTCTATTTTATTATAAATGGCACGGACGATAGGAAATGTGGAGGAAGAATCTAGTAGTAGACCTCCTCGCGACGATGGACCACGTACTTCTTTTGGCCCATCTCGCGGTGGACGTGGTGGTCGTCGTGGGGGTACCGAGCATACTAATGTAAGCTTATAATTGTTTATATTCGATTAGTTTGATTATCATATAATAAAATATTATATCGGTCTGTTGATATAATTGTTGATGTTGTATAGGTCCCAACTAATCCAAATATGGCGGATACTTCTTCTTCAGCCCCTTCATCATCTTATATTCCTCTCGGAGGTCCAGGTCCCCTTGACCCTACACTCCTTACTCTCTAGTCGCAGCACCGTTCGAAGGATGTGTGGGAAGGTGAATCGAAGGAATGTGCATTTAGGGGGGTCATCCACTACCTATGCACTCATGGATTCACGAGATCCTAAGGGACTGTGGATTATATGGTATTGTATTGATGAGCTCCATCAAGTGTGATCGGCCTCTTCTTACCGCACTGCTTGAGAGATGGCGGCCTGAAATACACACCTTTCACCTGCCAGTTGGAAAGTTGACAGTGACACTGCAGGACATCTCTGTACTCATTGGCATTCCAGTTGATGGGCAGGCAGTGACTGACACAATGAACTTCGACCCGATATATTTAGTGGAACAGTACCTCGGTGTCGAAGTGGAAGTCGGAGCAGCTAATGAAAAATTTATTCGGTTGAAGTGGTTGAAGGACACATTCAAGGACCGATTGAATGAAGATTCCACTGATGAGGAGATTCAGTGCTACTGTAGGGCCTACATTCTTACATTGTTTGGAGGCGTGATGTTCCCAAATTCGACCGGACACTCTGTCCCCTTGATGTACCTCCCATTGATTGCAGATCTGGGACGAGTCGGACAGTACAGTTGGGATAGTGCCGCGTTATCGTCCCTCTACAGGAGTTTTGTTTGTGCAGTCTTAGTTCGGTGCAGATGAATGGACCAATGATATTGCTACAAGTCTAGAGTTAGGAGTGTATTCACGTAGGTCGGCCTGTAGTGCGAAGGGAATCACCCCACTGGGTCCATCTCCCCGAGGACCAGCAAATGTTACCTCCACTCGGTGTGTACTGTTCCGGCAATCTTACATGGACTGCCAATTCCAACAGGTGCCTGACCTACTTTCGTGATGAGTTGGACAGGTTGGCAGATAATTGCATCGTGTGGATGCCCTACACGGAGGTGCGTGTTGCTCGACTACCGCCTACTTGCTTGTTCAGGCGCGATCTGTGGTTGATTAAAGCACCATTAATCAACTTCGGCACAGTTGAGTTCTACTCTGTGAATAGAGTGCTACGTCAGTTTGGTCTACATCAAATGATTCCCGTTGCCGAACCATTCTATGCCGATATGCATTCTATTACTGGAATATGTCGATAATCCGGACATAATTGGGCCGCCAGCTTTTCTACATATGTTGAGAGATGAAATCAGCACCGGTTCGACGAAATCATTGGTGACATTCCTTCGTTTGATCGAACGGTGCATGCGAATTACATAGGCTGGTACGGGAGGATGACGAGACGCTATATATCCCCGACAGTGCAGACTCCTGCAGGTGTCGTAGTCCCAATGCGTCGACCGGCAGCTGAACCGGCAGATTAACATTTGATGAATTTGCCTATGTTCCAACCGAAGGCATCGGCTCTTCGTACAATTGTAAGTTTTTAACTTTTGTTGTATTTTTTAAAATTTTTCTAGTGTTTTGATTTACATATACATTCACTGTATTTAATATTTCAACTTTTCATGTTTTGTAGATGAGGCAGACTTGGAGTATGGGTAAAAAGTGCTGCTGTGTTGAGGAGCAACGTCGCGGATGCGATTAAGGACTTTGCACGCGAAATATTGACGTCTTGTCGTGCACGCGAAAAGTGACTGTGGAGTGGTTTGTTTTCCAGAGAAGAGCTTCAGCTCTGGAAAATTAACAACTCAACACTCGCTTTCTGAGAAAGCGAGTCTTGGTGTAAACACCTCGCTTTCTCAGAAAGCGACTGTGGAGTAGTTACTTTTCCAAAGAAGAGCTTCAGCTCTGGAAAACTGTAACTCCTGTTTTTCATTTTGTGTATTTTTGGAGTGTATTTTTCGTTTTGGTGTATTTTTCTCTCTTGTATTTTTTCTAAACCGTAAATTGGAGTTGATTTCAATATATATTCGTTTTATTTTCAATTTGAGCTCTTTGTTCTTGATCTGATGTCTCTTTGGGTTCGTTCTTCATTATTTTGTTCTTTCTTTCATTTGTTCTTGTCTTTTTTATTTTTGGGTGTTGTGGTGGTGGTGATTGGGTGTGACCCTATTTTCCAATTCTATTGTTTGATCCCTAATAAGATTTACCAAAGCCAAATTAAATCCCCAATCCTATTTGTATCCTATTTGAAACTCATTACTTCAAATCCTGCTACTACTCCTAATTACCCACAACCCAAATATCCATTAACCCAACTTGTATTTCTTAACCCTAATCCCTCCATATAAATACATCCCCCCATACAAAACCCTAACCCTAGTCTCTCTCCCTCTCTTTATCCCCCCCCCCTCTCTCTCCCCGTTCACTTGCGACGCATACAGCCGACCCCAAACCCGACCCCAGGCCGCCACCCTCTTCCGGCCTACACCCTCCAACCCGATGCCAGCCCCTATCCACCTCCAGCCTGTGTGCACCCCGACAGCCCCCTACCCGATCGGCCTAAACCCCATCTCCCCTTGGCTATCCGACCGCTCCTTGAATCTCCCACACCACCATACAACCCCCTTGCTCGTCTCTCTCATCCGCTCTCTTGGTGTTCTCTAGTGGCCGCAAGCCACTATTGTCATCTCTCTTTTGTGGAGTTGTTCGTGTGGAGATTGTCGCTCAAGTTTGCTTGGATTCAATAGTTCAAGGATTTTCGTTTGTGGGTTTTGCTCCTTACTCTTGGTTTTCATTGTTCTTCATCTTCGGTTAACGCAAGTAACTTGTACTCCAATTCATTTATTTGATACAAGTCAAAAATACCACCTATAGTGTAGTTGGGTCTAGAGAAAACTCTTGTTTGTGTTATGATTGATGGATTTTGTCTCTATTGTAAAAATTTGACCATAGATGACTCACGACACAATATGGACATGAATTAATTTAGGTTTTACCCGTTCTTGATTTTGATCATGTATGTGAGACTTTTGTGAGAATTCATAAATGTAGTTGAGACCCATGTGATCTATTCAGTGTGGACATGCTAGATACCCTAAATTAAGATGTTTGGACATTTGGTAGACTCGATTTCATGTTTGGTTGTGTTTTGAACAAGTTTTGTATGATATATGTTGAGTTGTTGTGAAGGGAAAAATCTGTATTTTGTCGCTGATCTGTTTTGTTTGCTGTTTTGGACTGTCTTGAAATCAGTATCTTAATTTCGGTATAAAACATGAGTTTTAAAGAATTTCATCTATTTTCAAACCCCTCTGACCTTGCTCGATTTCGTTTTCGTATGAGTGAGTTATGACTGTTTTACTATAGAGGTGTCGATCTTTTCCAGATTTTGTTTTTCAATGATTTTGATGACTAAATGATTTTGATACTGATGCTGCATATATTATTTTGATACAAAACTTTGTTCGGTATTTCTTTATCTAGTTAGGGATTACCCAGAATTTAGGAGGATTTTATTGATGCGTTTTAGATGTCGTTTCATGCTCGGTTATGAAAACTATACTTGTTGTATTTTGCTCGCTGTTCTGTAAAGAACCTTATTTTTACTATGATTCCTTTTACTGTATAAAAAATATTTGTGAAACATGAAAGTTATTATATTTTATCTATTTTCGTATCCCTTTGGCAGAATTGGATTTCGTTTCAATGGTTGCGAGATTTCATAGTTTTCGTACAGCAGTGTTGGAAATTCCAGATTTGCCAAACTATGGTTTCTTGATGTTTCTTATTTTTGATGACTGATCTAACTTTACTGGAAAATTCTGAAACTTTATATTTAGATACTGGACATATAGGGGAATACCCCAGATTTTTCGTGGATTTATTCAATGTGTTTTCATGCTGTTTTCCTATTCTTGAATTCGTTTTCCTGATTTCTGGCTGAACCTATTTTCTGTATTCAAATCAGTTTTGAGCTATGTTTTTGTCAATTAATATATTACTTATTTATATTCGCTGGATTCGTGTGGAAGTCTATTTTCCAGATCCTTCGACGGATCTAGATTTGGATGTTTGTAATACTGGAAATCACTGTTTTACTATAATATGGTCTTGCTGTCCTGAACTTGAGATTTGTCTATTTTAGTCTTTTATGAGATATCTTGCACTCGTACATATTTATCTTGCAACTTGCACTTGTCACATGACCATGCCATATTATTTTTGATATATTTTGCACATATACATACTTGTTGGACATTAATAATAAATAATCGAGCCGGAATTTAAGAAAAAGATCTAATAGTGGATTATTCAGAAACGTGTACTCAGAAGGGGATCCACTGATTCTACGTGATTACTTGAGACATGATATTTGACACGTGATTACTTGATACTTGCACGCAAGACACGATACTTAACACTTGCACAACTTGACACGTGATTACATGACACGTGATGCTTGGAGCTTGAAGCTCGATTACTTGACTTGTCTCCGAGTATACTGCCCTCTCTGATCCACTATAAAATCTAAAGCGAAACTGTTTTGATGTAGCAACCATGTCGTATGGGATGCATGAAGTGCTACCTAGATAGTAATCACTACAAGACTTGAACATGATACTTGAACATGATACATGTTTGCTTGATACTTGACTACATGATACATGAGACTTGATACATGATTACATGATTACATGATACTTGATACTTGATACATATTTACATGATACTTGATTACTTGATACTTGATTCATGCCATTTACACTTGTTCACTTTGCCATGCTAGTTGTTTATGTTGACATCATACTTATAACATGTTACTAGTTAGTTTTTCCATGTGCTTGTATCCTACATTATAAGTGGCCCGTAACTTACAATTGACGGGTACTTATTTTTCTCTCTTCCTCTTTCCTGCATTCGTTGAATTGCAGATTTTGGAGAACATGTTCCAGATGGTATCGGAGACATGAAGTATTAGTGCTGCATTTTATTATTATTATTTCTTGTAGATTGCTTGAACAATATTGTATTTTGAGACTTGGATTTATTCTTGTATTTGGGCGACCAAGATATTTGTTTTATTCAGATCATGACTATTTGAGATTTATATATTTGGTTTCAAGTATTCTTGTTGATATTTTGGCTCATTATGTGCATATGGTTGATTCTTTTGCTTCCGACTCTGATGATTCTTGAGAATGTTGTAAAGATTTTTTGAACAACTTATGGATGATGAAAATCATTCGCTGGGCTTTTGTTGCGTATCCGTATTCCGTATTCTTTTTGAGAAGTGGGGCGTGAAAAAAACTAACAAATCAATACTTGCTTTCTAAGAAAGCGAGGTGGTTTCACCTAGACTCGCTTTCTGAGAAAGCGAGTCTTCAGCCTGTATGTTTTTTACAAGCATACTCAAGAATCGCTTTCTCAAAAAGCGAGTCTAGTTAAAACTACCTCTGTTTTTCGAAAAGCGATTGTAGAGTAGTGTTTTCTAGAGATCGGCTCTACTCCACAGTCGCTTTTCGAAAAACCGAGGTAGTTTTAACTAGACTCGTTTTTTGAGAAAGCGAGTCTTGAGTCTGCTTGCAAAAAACATACAGGCTGAAGACTCGCTTTCTCAGAAAGCGAGTAGATCTTTATCAGATTTGCTTTTCGAAAAAGTGTAGGCTTTAAAAATGACATCTTCATATTTGCTTACAATAGTCATCACACAACAATCACACTTATACATTAGAAATGGAGAATAACGCTTCTTCATAATTAAAATCATACGAATTAGTACAATTACAAAGTCTAAATTACATAGTACAACTACAAACATACAACAATTAAATGATTTGAGATCCTCTATTAATACATCGCCGCTTATTGTGTCCATGCAACCCACATTTCGAACATTTCATCCCCGTACCCCTGCTAGACCTATCTCTCACATCCATGTCATTACGAATTCTCGTAGATCTAGGCCTGCCTTTCCTTGAACGTCGCAAACTAGCATCAGGTATGAGTCGTGATCCATCAAAAGTAGTCCAATATGTTGGATCTAGAGTAGGATGAAAGACCGGAGCCCATGTTTGTGCTAATGAAGTGACAAGGTAAAATTTATCAACAAAAGGCTTGTGATCGATTGCACGATATGCACAAGCTGCCAATACATGAGAATATGAAATATGATAAAGTTGGAATTTCATACATGTGCATATTTTGGTTCCCAAGTTAACAGTGTGCAAGTTTCCACCCTTCCTTCCTCCACTTACCATGCGTAGACCCATTTTGACGGAAAAAACTTCAGGTTGATGATGAAACATTATAACCGCATGTCGGTTTGCTCTCTTACGGCGACTATCGATCAATTCATGTACTCTTCGAGCAAAAATCTTCTCTTTAGATAAAAAGCTTATTGGCTTCTTGTCGATGAGTAGTAAAGTAAAAGTTTAGACGATAGAAGATTATCTCAACAATCGCAGTTACCGGTAAACTACGGTCACCTTTCAAGACTGAATTGAAGACTTCTGACAAGTTCGTAGTCATTATGCCGTATCTTCGACCTTCATCTGCATAAAGTGCCCAGTTCTCAACCGATTTCTCTTTCAACCAATTAGCCGCCTCGACATTGATGGTTTCAAGTTCAGCGAGTTTGGTCGTGAACTTTTTGGGTTGGTTTTGACACGCTATAATTTTGGCATTTTTCTGCAATGTCTTGCTACCAAATTTACTGAAGAAATTTGTAGCAAAATGACGCATACAATAACGATGATATGCATTAGGTTCGTTCCAAGCTCCATTTTGCAATTCCATAGCAAACAATATACCAGCATGACGATCAGAGATAACACACAACTCAGTGTGATCGGTGACAAAATACCTAATACAACTCATGAACTATGTCCATATATTTATACTCTCTCCATCATCTAATGCAAATACAAATGGAAGTAAGCAATCATTCACATCTGGGAAAACAGCAATTAACAAACACCCCTTGTACTTACCGTACAAGTGAGTTCCGTCAACACTAATAATAGGTCTGCAAGACTTGAAACCTTCAATCGAAGGACCAAATGTCCAAAATACTGTCTTAAATGTATCCTCGCTAGGACTAGACTGATATTTATCCCAGTGGACAACGATTCCTGGATTTGCTACTTGTATTGCTAATAGTAAAAAAGGCAACTTCGTGTATGCTTCTTCGAAGGTACCAAACAACCTCTCAATTACCTTTTGTTTTGCAATCCAAGCTTTCTTATATGAAATCTGATAATTATATTGTACTTTCACTATCTCAATAATGATCCGTGGTGTTAAACCTATCTCAGACTTCACCACTGTAGTACCCCATATTTTTAAATATAATTTTAAATATTTATAAATGGATTAAAATGATTTTATGGAGATTTAATAAATATTTTTCTAAAGATTCATCTTTTTACACGTGCAAAACACGTGCAAATATTTTTGGTGTAAATATTTAATTTTATATTTTTAATAAATTCTCCTATTTATAATAGAGTATATTCTAAATTTTGGAATTTTTCTGAATAAAGAAACTATTTTTATAAATACCTCGAAAGATAGGGGCTTTTATGTAAAAAACCGTTTTGATCTCAAATAAATAATGAAAATTCATTTTTACTGATTTTTGGGCTTTCCATGGTCATCATTGAAATTAAAATATATTTAAATTTTATTTAAAGTCGATTTGGTAAAGATTTAAACAAATATGGTGTTTTTGCAAATATGGAATTTATGTTGGATCTTGTGCAAATATTTTACTGGAAAGTAAAAGTCATATATTTTAATTGGAAAAATATAATATGTATTATTAGACATTATTTCTGAATTTTCTGGATTTTTACGAATATTTTATGTTGTATTTGCAAATATTTTCTTGAAAAGTTCAAAAGCCAAAATTATTTTATGGAAAATCATTATTTATTATTTGGGATTTATTTGTAATTTTTCCAGATTTTTCTGATATTTATTGGATCTATTTGCAAATATTAAGAAAAGAAGAATCTTTTTGCAAAATTATCATTTTGAGCGGTGAAAGTGCAAAACTATTTTCTGGACTTTTCAAACAGTGCCGACTAGAAATAAGGTGTCTATTTTGCTTTTAAATCTCAATTTAATTGATTTTATCAAGTTCCAAGTATAGGGATCTATTTATGTAAAGTTATAGTTTCAAAGGGTTATTTTGCAAATGTGTTTAAAAACCCTAATTCTCCTATCCCGGGTATTTAAAAGAAAGAAGTGCAGCCGTCTTTCGCTGCACAACACAAGGGCTTATTATTTTGGTGGATTAAGAAGAGGATCTTGGATTTTTGCAAAAGAGAAGTTTTCTTATCGAATTTCTTCATTCGAGGTGAGTGATATAATTATTTTGTTATTTTGTTTTATGTATGTGAGTGACTTGTTTTGTTTTATTTTGTTTTGTGTATGTTGTATGTGAGTGATGTAAATCATTTTGTTGTTTTGTTTTATGTATATGGTATGTGGTATTTCATCTATTAGAAAGCATGCTAGGGTTTGGTATGAATATGTATGTTGGATGGATGATAAAATTGGATCTTTGAGAAGAACCCTAGTTATTGTGAGTAGAATTTCATGTGGATGATTTTAGATTATAGGAGAACCTAATATAAATTGTGAGTATGCTATTTCTTTTGGATTATTGCTGATTTGATTGAGTATGATGGATGTTATGCATTAATTAATTAAAGATGAGATTTTTGGACTATTGGTGAGTTGGATGAATGCAACTTGGCCATGTTAAGGATAAATTTGTTTATGAATCAGCTATTGTGAATATTTGAGATTGAGTTTGAGGAATATTGAGAATGAATAATGGATTAAAAGACTATGTTTTGAGAATTTGAGTTATGATGACTAAAATTTGAGATTGATACATTTTTTATTTAATTTGGGGATTTTCTTTCGAGATTTGGTATTGATGTGGTTTGGATCTGAATACGAAGCAATTTCAATGAGTAATCGATTTTTAAGAAACTCTATTTTGATTATATGCACAAATTCATGTTTGATTGAAAAAAATTAACGAATCTCTATTTTTTTTATAAACTCAAGTAGTTTTGGTTTAGTTTTGTGGGTTATTATAAATCCTACAAGTCGTGTTTGATCATATAAGAAATATGCTTTTTGTAGAAATCGTTTTTATAAAGTAAAACTACGTATCGGTTGAAATGTGCACAATCAAAAGTATACAGTCTGTAGGTTGACGTCGACTGGTATGACTTCTCAGTCGACCGACACGACCCGGCTGCTATGTTCTCTAGTTTTTCTTGAAATTTCGTTCTGGACAGTCGACTAAGGACCTTTACAGTCGACTGGTACCACTTAGAATTATTTCTTAAAGGATTATTGGATTTTTCACTGGACAGTCGACCGATAGTTTTATAGTCGACTTATAACACTTAGATTATTTTCTTAAAATTATGGAATTCTCTTTCTGAATAGTCGACTGGTGACTTTTACAATCGACCGTCAACACTTAGTATTATTTTCTTAAAAATATTGGTTTTTTGCTCTGGACAGTCGACCAACTCTGATTTGCAGTCGACTGTTACTGAGGTTTCTTGAGTTTTCCAGGTGTTCTTTAAATTGTTGATTCTTTAAATATTTTTGGATCTATAACTTACTATTCTAAATATCATTGTTTCTACAGAACATATGTCAAGATATTTTATTGTTGGATTTGGATTATGGAATTTCATAAAGATTTGGGTTTTGTTGATTGGAGAGGTTTCTCCCTATGATCGTTTTGATGATGGGTTTGTGAATTTTTGTCTTGTTGAGATCTCTAGGAGTTGAGTGGGAGTCCTGTGAACCGGAAGTTGAGATTTGTTGAGTTAGACCTGGGGGGTTTTGGTTTTGTTGTTGTTGAGTATTTAAGTCCGACAGGATACACTAACTCTAGAGATGAGGATTTTTGGTGGTTTAATAATAATCAACTTAAGGACAGGCACTAGTGGGGATGTGATGGAACTTGGAAAACGTAAGTATAGGCTCACGGTTTTGTTAGTCCAACGGATGCGTTCCATGACTGTTTGTTGTTATGTCCCGAGAGGATATTTGTGTGTTCGCGTGTCAAGGGTCTGCAGGCATATTCACGGAGCATGCAAGGTACATTCGCGTGTCGAGGGTCGGCAGGCCTATTCACGGAATGTACCTGGTGTATCTGCACGTCGAGGGCCTTGCATGCCTATTCGTGGGGTACACGGGTTTGGGAGATGATTCTCCGGTTGTTTTTGAGCTATCTTACATGATGCTTGCGCGTCGAGGGCTGTGGTGCCTATTCGCGCAGTAGTTTGGTTCTTGTTTTCCATCACCGTGGTATGATTAGTTGCATAACGAGGGGTTATCCCTATAAAGTGGAGATCGTTAAGGGCTTGCACCGGACCTATGTACTATGGTATGCATAGAATCCAACAAGTACGCATTAGAGAGTCAGCATATAGAGCTTGTATTTTCTTGACTTGGTTTTATGCTTGTGTTTTCCTGTTTTTCCTACACTTGATACTTAGTCTAGAATCACTTGACGTTTTCATGAATTACTACTTACTATCTTAAATTCCTTGATATTTTCTTGCTTTACTTATTTGTTATTTCTCATTCCTTTATTCTTGCTGATGATACATGTTGTGGATGACTCTATGTTTTATGATTAATTATGTTGCTTTGTTTTTATGTCACTCACACCTTTATGGCTGACCCCTTTAGTTTTGGGGGTTAGAGATCATCTCTAGCCTCATGTTTTACAGGTTGTTGCTGCTTAGAGCTTGGGGTTTGGATGCTTGAGATAAATTGATGTAATAGAGCTTTTGTGTAAATTTTGTAAAAGAAAGTGTTGTAAAAAGAAAGTTTGTAGTTCAAGGTGTTTTGTATTCCGCTGTGTTTGTAAAGATTGTTGTAATAAAAGTTGAAATAAAAATTATTTGTATTTTTGGACTGTGTTTAATATTACATTGAAGTTGATGCTGGGAATTGTGCCACGTATTTCTAAGATATCATATTGGAAATTCAGGGCGCTACAACCACACTCACAATCAAATTGCAAACAAGGTTAGAATCAACTTTACAGTGGTCCTGATTTAACGTACGATTCGCACAAGTATGAGGCCCAACTATGTTCTTCACCACGAAATTTGTCCTGCCTTTTGGAATAATTGCTCGTAATCTCCAAGGGCATCCACCATCACTTACTACTGGGGGACTTTGCACCGTCTCCTTAATTGTACGTTTTCTAAGTGCCATTTTACATTTAACAGTGTACAGTGACGGTGAAGATTTTATTATGACGAATTCACGATGTTTCTTGATAGAATACAGCTTCACAGCCTACTGAATGGACTCTTTACTAATAAACTCCTGTCCAATGTACAATTCGTCTACATTGGATGAACCAAACGACTCTTGTGGAACTTGATGTACTCTAGCACCTTGTGTCATCTCCTCGGTAACATGAGCGTTAACATTGGCATAGCTATCAGTAGCTCTCTCTTCATTAGAACCGCTGTTCGTAGGATTTACATTTGCTACATCATCATGTTCGTCCCGTCATCATTTTTCTACACTCTCTTCAACTTTATCGTCTGTTTCTTCCTCTTCTTCATCATCATCGAATAAGTCGTTGTTAATGGTAGCATTTTGAAATAATTCAAATAAAGTGTCACTTGGAACATAGTCATGAACCGGACTAAGTTGACGTGGCAACTCAACTTCTGTAGAATCCGGGTTTGTTGTATTTGTGAAGGTGTCTTCTTGTGAGGACAGTGAGATTGCTTGTGAAGTTTGATCGGGGTTAGACCTCATCTGCCGTGTCGATACTACCCGTACGAAGCTTGAACTAGAAATATCATGTGGCTGAGCATTCAAAATTTGGATTTGCTGAATATATTACTCTAATGTAGACCAAGTACAATTGAGATCAAATGTCCTAGCAATCATTGACTTCATAGCATTATCAGTAGAAACGAGCACTGTCATAAAATACTGACCATCTTCTTTTTCTGCTGCGTATCGAGCTAAAATTTTCACATTCCATTGATCCCTATCCCAATTAGTAAACTTCATAAATTTTCTCAACTAATTCTGCCAATGTAATGGTACGAGGTACCCAAACTATTTCAGGATCCACCGCACTATAACAACAACCAATCTTTGGATCACGAATTATTTCACCACCAAAGTATAACCAAATAGGAATATCGTAATCTGTACCTACGTATATTTATACGAATATACGAGTTATTATCTACCCAAAAACAAAACCTATGAAAATGAACAAAATAATAGACCAATATGCATCATACATTCACAAGCTTATTCGAAAGGATATAGCCATAGATATTTGGGTAGAAGAGTTGAAGTTGCTATCCTCTTCAAGTATATCAATATTCCAAAATTTGGATCTTTCGGAAGATGAGTTTAGGGTTTTGAGAGCAAATTTATGGGTTAATTGACGAATTTTTGTGGTTATTTGACGAAAATGAGATGAGAGATGGGTTAGGGTTTCAGGGTTGCAAGAGGAGGAGGAAGATAGAGAATTTAAGAAAAGTGAGATCTGATTTCGAGTTTGGGGTTAAAGACCAAATCGACACTCGCTTTTTTAAAAAGCGAGTTTGGGATAAATCCACTCGCTTTTTGAGAAAGCGAGTGTAGGTTGGTGCAAAACCAAACCAATAGATACTCGCTTTTTCAAAAAGCGAGTTTGGGATAAATCTCCTCGCTTTTTGAGAAAGCGAGTGTAGGCAAGTTCAAAACCCAAACCTAAGACTCGCTTTCTGCAAAAGCGATGAGAAATTAGCCAAACTCGCTTTTTCAGAAAGCGAGTAGGGCGTTTTGGGAATTTAAAAAAAAGTAGGGTAGTTTGGGAAAAACTTTAAAAAAGTGGGACAATTTGGGAAACAAAATTCTGGCCATTTTAAAATAATTTATTTCATTATTTTAATAATTTTAATAATTAAAAAAAGAAAAAAAAATAGAAAAAATGGTTGTACGGAACTTAGAGTTCCGTCCAAGCCAAAAGGTAAAATGGGCTATTTGAAGGACGGCACTTCGTGAGCCGTCTGAGAAAAAAATGGGAAAAAAATATTTTTTAATCGGGACAGAAAGTGAAGTTGCGTCGGAGAATTAAAAAATGATTTCTTTTCGTGGGACAGAAAGTGAAGTTGCGTCCTGTATAATATGCATTTCTCTCAAATCCACTCTCATTTAGAGCATTCACAGTCGTGTGCTATTTATGCATAAAATGCATTTTATAGTAAACGACGGAAAGTGAAGTTGCGTCTTGTATAATATGCATTTCTCTCAAACCCACTCTCATTTATAGCAATCTACTGTCACTATTTAAAATGTATAAATAGTAAACGACTGCAGCTAGTCGGTTTTGCTATAAAATACATTTTATACATAAATAGCACAGGACTGGATGCTCTTAGAGCATCCACAGTCGTTTGCTTATTTGCCATTTTTGCCATTTGTTTGCTACTGTAGCGCACACACTCGTTCGCTATTTTGCCATTTTTTGGTAAAATCGCTACAGTAGAAACGGAGAAATAGCAATCGAAATAGCAAAATGCATATTATAGCAGACGAAACATCATTATTTAATTATTATTTTAATTGATCGGACGAAACATGATGTTTCGTCCGAAGTAAAAAAAAAAACCCGAATAAAATAACCTTTAAACGTGGGAATGAACATGATGTTTCGTCCCAATTTGAGACGAAACATCATGCTTCGTCCCAATCCAAATTTAAAAAATATTTGTAAATTTTAAATTTTTTTTGCAATTATCTAAATTGATTTTGCAAATTTTTAAATTGTTTTTGCAAAAAAAAATTACAATTTGTTTAAAAAATTCTTTTTGCAATTTTTTTTTACAAAAAAAAATCCCGGAAAATCCGGACGAAGCACCATGCTTCGTCCAGAATCTGGGCATTTTTTGGAACTTTTTGTAATATTTTTAAATTGTTTTTGCAAATTTTTTAATTTATTTTGCAAAATTTTAAATTGTTTTTGCAAATATTATTTACGAACTATTTTAAAAATTTGTTTTTTGCAATTTCTTTTTGCAAAAAAAATCTTTATTTTTTTCCACTTTTTGGGACGAAACATCATGTTTCGTTTCGCCATTTTTTTTTATTACAGTTTGTTTCTTTTTTAACGAACTTATGCATTTTTTTTTGCCATTCGACAACTGCAGCGTTTCGTCGAATTGGATGGGCAAAAAATACATTTTACCATTTTTCACATTCAACGACTGTGGAATGTGGATGCTCTTACCAATTCCTGATCCAACTCAACATCTTCATTTTAACTCTCAACCACTCTGCACTGTCTGCTAGCTCAACCATAACCATAGTCTTAAACACTTCCTACCTCCACTCACCAAAGACCAAAAAGTGTTTTATCTTCAATCTCCATTTCATTCACTATTCCACGTGGGTTTTCTCACCAAAAACCCACTCTTCATTGAGTTCCATCTCATTCACAGTTCAGACCACCCCCAACTCTCTAATCAATCTATTAATATGACCCCCTCTCAAATCTCCAAATTCCTCCCCAGATACTCCCAAGAATCCCTTCCCTGACCCCACCTGTCAGTAGTCTTCCCAACCCTCTCTCCTTACTGCTGTCACCCACTTTTCTTTTCCCTTCTCCCCAAAGTATCACACAAAATCCCCTTTCCGTCACGCCCTTTCTTTCTCCAAGATTTCTCAACTATACTATCCGATCGATCAAAAGCCCAAACTCCCCCCCTCCACTTCCCAGTCAATAAAAACCCCAAATGCAAATCACTCACTAGGATTCCCTTCCTTTCCGAAAATAGTATCAAATCAAGAAGCAGTAAAATCCCCAAAAAAAACAAAAATAAGTCACAATGAACCTCGAAAGCCTCGCCGCCGCGCAGCGCTCCCTCCGGCACAACCTGGAAAAGTCGGCGGCCCTCTCCGCCGCGCTGTCCCAGTCCACCCCGCGCCTCTCTTCCATCCACCACCGCCTCCCTTCTCTCTCCTCCTCCGTCCGCCCCATCCGCGCTGACCGCTCCGCCCTCTCCTCCGTCCCCGGACACATCGACCGCGCCGTCGGGCCCGCCGCCGCCGTCCTCAAGGTCTTCGACGCCGTCCACGGCCTCGAACCCTCCCTCCTCTCCGATCCCCGCTTCGACCTCGTCTCCTACCTCTCCCTCCTCAAGCGCCTGGAAGAGGCCCTCAAGTTACTCTCCGACAACTGCGCCCTCGCCGTCCTGTGGCTCGACGACATCGTCGAATACCTCGAAGACAACTCCGTCGCAGACTCGAAATTTCTCTCTAACCTTAAATCCTCCCTCTCTTTCTTGAAATCTAATTCCAACTCTCCCTTAGACGGCGGACTTCTCGAAGAATCTCTCAAGAGAATTGAGAATGAGTTTCGAAGACTTCTCGAAGAGCATTCTGTCCCTCTCCCTATGCCGACTTCTCCCAACATATCTTCTGCGATTGCTCCGTCTCCGCTCCCGGTACACGTCATCAACAAGCTCACCGCTATACTGGAAAGAATGATTGCGAATGATAGGTTGGATCGGTGTATTTCGATCTACATTGATGTGAGGGGGACGAATGTGAGGGAGAGCTTGAAAGGGCTGGAACTTGGGTATCTTGATATTTCGGTGGCGGATTATGATGATGTACAGGGTATCGAGGTTTATATAGAGCGGTGGGGGAAGCATTTGGAGTTTGCGGTGAAGCATTTGTTCGAGGCGGAGTATAAGCTTTGTAGCGATGTGTTTGAGAGGGCAGGGCCGCCGGAGGTTTGGACTGGGTGTTTTGCGGAGATTGCGGCGCAGGCGGGGATTCTGGCTTTCTTGAAGTTTGGGAAGACGGTGGCGGAGAGCAAGAAGGATCCGATTAAGTTGCTGAAGTTGCTCGATATCTTCAGTTCTTTGAATAGGTTGAGGGTGGATTTTAATAGGTTGTTTGGAGGGAAGGCTTGTGTGGAGATTCAGAACGAGACGAGGGATCTGATAAAGAGAGTGATTGATGGTTCGTGCGAGATCTTTTATGAGTTGCTGGTACAGGTGGAACTGCAGAAGCAGACGCAGCCTCCTCCGGATGGGGCGGTTCCGAGGCTGGTAAGTTTTATTACTGATTATTGTAATAGGCTTCTTGGAGAGGATTATCGCCCGGTACTTAATCAGGTGTTGGGTATTCATCGGAGTTGGAAGCACGAGAGGTTTCAAGAGGGGATATTGGTTGATTCTGTTGTGAATATTGTAAAAGCGATCGAGGTGAATTTTGATTCGTGGTCGAAAGGTTATGATGATCAGATTCTTTCCTATCTTTTCATGATGAATACACACTGGCATTTTTTTAAACACTTGAAGGGTACTAAGCTGGGGGAGTTAATGGGGGAAACTTGGTTGAGAGAGCATGAGCAGTATAAAGAGTATTATGCTACGAATTATTTAAGAGAGAGTTGGAGGAAACTACCGGGTCTGTTGAGTAGAGAAGGTTTGATTTTGTTCTCGGTGGGAAGGGCGACAGCTAGGGATTTGGTGAAGAAGAGGTTGAAGGCTTTTAATGAGACGTTTGATGAGATGTATCAGAAGCAGTCGGGTTGGGTTATATCCGACAAGGATTTGAGAGAGAAGACGTGCCAATTGATAATTCAGACAATTGTTCCGGTTTATAGAAGCTATATGCAGAATTATGGGCCTTTGGTCGACCAAGATGCTAGCGCTAGTAAATATGCCAAGTACACACCTCAGACATTGGAGAAGATGCTTGTTTCACTTTTCCAACAAAAGCCCAGTAGGTCTGCCAGCTTTAGAGTGAGGCATTCAAATGGAAAAACCAACATTACTAATCTATATCGATCTGCTTCCACTGTAATTTAATTATTGTTGACGGAAGTTTAATGTGCATGCCCATGCATCCGGGGTTTCTGAATACTCAGTTTATCAGATTGGATTGAAGGGTTAATGCTTGAGAAAATGGCATGGGTTGGCAGGTTTGTATGGAATTTTTTCAAGGACGATGATAATGTGGAGACTCCTTTTGCTGCATAAAGAGATTTAGACTTCTGTTTGTTGCCTCTTCTCTGGTTACGGAGGGCTCTTCCAGGATTGAAGAGCATGATAGACGGTGATGATGGGAATGATTCTCGAGGTTCATTTCTGGTAGAGGTTACATTTAATTTAAATACCATGTTTAGTTGTTATTTCCCCCTCATGTGTATTAGTTTTCTAGTAGTGTTACTCCATTCTTTTTATTCAGCTTCGGGGATTGCAAAAAATCTGTAACGTTCTTTATAATATATGTGAAATTTGTTTTGTTCACGTGCATTTCGAGTCTTTTTGTCATTTTCTGTGCAACACTTAAAATTTCTAAGTGGCAGAGTTTTATGACTAAATTTACATGCATTTTGAGCAACTTTTAACATTGAATATGGAAATTATTTGAGTATCTTTTCTTTGGTATTCTATCCTTTCTTTTACAGTTTAAGCATATTATTTTAAGTTGATTATTCACTTGATATTTAACTAGATGTATGGGAGGTTGGAACATAAGAATTTTGAGTACATTGACAGTAACCAGTTTATGCTTATGCTTCCCTATTTCCCGCATCTTTAAGATTTCATATGGCATTTACCTACTTTATTTAGTGTTATTGATTGCAAAAGGGATAAAGCATATAAGTTTAATTTAGACCTCTTTAGGATTTCAATGTATCAAGTCAACTGTATATGAGATTAGTGGAAGAGAGTGCTGAAGTAGATTCCAAGCAAAGGTGGTGGAAACCTGGGTTATAAACCTTATATCTTAATACAAGTTAATGACAGTGATGGAATCATGGAGAAAAGGAAAATTTAAGATATAATAGAATACCAAAAAACAGACAAAAACTTCAAAGGATATAAATTGAAGAGGGATAAAATTTTGTTATTAATACTGATTCACATTTTGTTGTTAAGTAAGTCCCATGTGTTCTAGGACAAACTTTGGATGCTCTGCTTTCATCATTTCCTTTGATGTAGAGTAATTGTCTTGGTTTTTCCTTCTTTCTTCATCTTTTCTTTTAATTCTTTTCCGTACGAGATTTGACTAATAAATGTCTTGGAATTCATCGTCAGAGTTGTTTAAACTTTAGATATCTGAGGTAATTTTTTTTATATATCATATATTTTCTTCTATATATGTAAATCTTTTGCCTGCATGTTGTGTGAACATTTAAATTGTGTACTTTTGAAACTAATGAACTTGCTGATGAGTAGTTTATGCTGAAACTTGTTGATGAGTAGTTTATAACACAGGCAATGCCAGCATGAACTTTATGCATGTTTCATGATAACAGCACCATAATATGCTGAAACAAGATATGAAAACTGACCAACTCAGTGCATTGCGGCATTGCCTGTGTTGTGAAAACACAACCCAGCAATCGATCCTGAAAAAAGATGCATATGAAACTATAAAATTAAAAGAGTGTGAAATTCTTTCTAAGCACAATTCTGAGAAGCAGGTTTTAGGGGTAGGAAATGCTGTGGGGTTCAGATTTAGAAGGATGATCGTGTTTGGGCATCAAGGCTTTAAGACTTTAATTTTGCAAGAGGTAGCATCTTAGCCCAAAACTAACTTAAAATTAATTTTTGAAGATAGACCAATTTCAAGCAAAATTAATCTAGATAACTACAAAAAACACTGTTTGGACAGTTCCGTAGTAAAACTGGTAACGATGGTGAGCTCTTACCTGAATTTACTGGTGAGGAGACTTTCACTTCTGTTTCTATTGCATATGCAATTGTATCAGAGTTAGCTGACAGAAAGAATATCTGTTCGTAAGTTGTATGACATGCAAACATTGTCTCTTTACTAGAAAGATGTCTGAAACACCTTGAAGGGTTGGTGACCAGAACTGAACTCCATGATTGAGTTTATACATGAGTAATATTGGAGTAGGTGACCAATTTCTTGGAATAGCCTTTTGCTTGGCTGCTCGCAAATTGAAGGGAAGCAACGGGAATGTGCATACTTGACTCTTTGGTTTATCTCTCTGCCTTAGAGTTGAATGCAATTCCCTAAAGTATTTCTTTGTAAAATTTTCTTTGAATTTTTCTCAAAAGAATTTTGTGTCATTACCTTTTGGTTGAAAGAAAAGTTAAACTGCATGATCAAAAATGTTATTTTTCCTTTGTGCAAATTAATTTTTTAGGATTTATGACAGCCCTTTTTGTTACCTTAATTTCACCAAATTAAATGGCTGACAACTTTGTAAAATTTTGTTAAACATTACATCAGTGACTTTAGTGGAGGACATGATGATGGTGATTTTTTTTTACTGGTAAAAGGTAGGATTATCCTACCTCACAGAAAATATATATATATAAATAAGTAAGATAAGTTCTACATCTGCTATAAAAAATAACCGAAATAGGGATTCTACGAGTATTTTGATGAATCCAGGTTTGAGATGGCATGCCATTGTGCCGTAGAGAGGGCATTGGACTATTGTCATACTCCTCTACTAGTCACAACGACATGATCTCATCCCCCTTCATCTGATTGATGCTCGAAGAACAAAAATAACCCTTTCAGTCATCAGAAACACAAAAAAATTGTACCGAATAATTACAGCAGCCAAACTAGAACATAATAGAGTATCTTCCCAAAAGAAGCAGAAACAACAGCAAGCAAAAGAGAAGTGGGGTGGCTGTAGTCAGTTAGGCCGAGCAGCTGTCGCCTGCACTGTCGGTCTGATCTATACGGATCAATGCCTGCTTCAGCAGGGTATCCTGCACACCTTCTCGTTCTAATTCTTGGAGTAGCTTCTCCTTCTTCTTCCCGCTATCCATCCCATCTATCCAAGATCGAACGTAAAAAATTGCATTAGTTATAATATCCTTAGTTTGCATAACTCTAGAAGAGAAAGTGTGTTCATTTCTAGCAAGCCACAAACTCCAACATATTGAGATTGTCATAAGGTGCCAAGTGTATCTGTGTCTTTGATTTCCAAAACACCAGGTTGTGAAACAATCGTGTAAGTGAGGTGGCATGGTATGAATGTTGAAAAGTGCGGTGAAATGTGTCCAAGTGGCAATGGCAACAGGGCATTCGAAGATAATATGGAAGGTCGATTCGACAGGACATGCACAAGCAGTGCATGTCGTGTCTCCCGACCATCCTTTGGAGTGAAGGAATTCTTTGGAGTTGAGTTTGTCCCAACTCAGTAGCCAGATGAACACTTTGCATTTGAATGGAGCTGAGGACGACCATGTTGCAACAAAATACGGGGAGCGGAGGCCAGATGTGATGAAGAAGCTGTAGGCGGACTTGACAGTGAATGTAGAGGATGGAGTTAGGCTCCATGTCGGATGGTCGTCTGATTGTGTAGGTTGGAAGTGGCTAATTAGATCAAGAAGTCTTTTCTTCTCCTTACGCATTGAAGGATTTGGGACACAGTTAAGCCTTGGTTGCCAGCTCCAAGTACCATTAATCCAAGAGCCTTGAGAGAGTATATCTGCGTCGGGATTCCAAGCTGCAGCAGCCAGTGTTGGACATAAAGAAGTGATGTTGCCTCCATTTATCCATTTTGACGTCCAAAAGTTTATAAGGTTACCCCTACCCAGGCTCCATTGCACATTTATGAAGAATTGCTCTTTTAGCTGATAAATTCCTTTCCAGAAACTAGAAGCAGTGGATGGGCATACTAGTAAATTGGAATTGCTTCGCTGATAAAGGTTCTTCAGTGTTTGGCTAGGTAGTGAGTCCGATGCTATCAATTTTCACCACCACTTCATCAGAAGTGCCTCATTGAAAACCTTTAGATCAAGAACCCCTAGGCCACTCTGTTCTTTAGGTTGACAGACTCTTTGCCACTTCATACTTGCTACGCCTCTTGCATCCCTGTCTGCGCCACACCAGAAAAATCTACTGCGTATTTGATCAATTCTTTTGATAACCCAAAGGGGTAATCTGAAGAATGAAGCGTAGTAGACCGGCAGTGCAATGAGAACAGAGTTTATAAGTACAAGCCTTCCTCCTCATGATAACATTTTCCCTTTCCACACAGAAAGTCTTCGCTCAATTTTGAGGATCAGCGGCTGCCAGTATCTTTTGCTGAGCTTCCCATAGGATAGTGGCATTCCAAAATAATTGAACGGTAATCTCTCCTTTTTGCAACCAAAGATGGTCGAGAAAGCTTTAAGCTTTATTTTTGATTTGCCAAAATAGACGATTGATGATTTGTTGAAGTTGATGGCTAACCCTGAGATGTTTGCAAACAGCTGCAGTGTCACCTTGAGATTGATGACCTCTTCTTCATCTCCCTTGCAGAAAAGGAGTGTCATCTGCGAATTGCAGTACGGACAGCTCCGCAATTGAGCCTCTAATTGGGAGCTTAGAGAAAACTCCATTTCTGCGGCCATTGTGGAGCAGAGCTAGGACGTCGACTACCAAGATGAAGAGCATTGGCGAAAGAGGGTCTCCCTGCTTTAATCATCTCTTTGAGTTTATTTGGCATCCCCCCTCCCCATTGATAAGAATTGAAGACTTAGCTGTCCTCATGATCATATGGATCCACTTGCACCAAGCCTGGCCAAATCCCCTAGCGATTAAAAGTTGGTCTAAAAAATCCCAACTCACCGTATCAAAAGCCTTAGCAAAGTCAATTTTGAACAACAGAGTATCCGAGTGTCTCCTACTGCATAGGTTGATAGCTTCATGAGCTACAACAAAACAATCCACCGTGGATTTACCCTTTAAGAAAGCACTCTGAGAGGATGACACAAGGGATTGGAGGATCGGTGCTAGCCTATTTGCCAGCAACTTTGTGAAGATTTTGAATGAACAATTTAGCAGACTGATAGGTCTATAGTCTGAGGCCAAGTTCGCCCCTTCCCACTTAGGAATAAGCATTATGTTGCAGTAATTCAGTCTGTATAAGTCACCTTCACCCTTCTGAATCGAAAGGAGCATGGCTTAAAGATCATCCTCGATAGTGTCCCAGAAATTGTGGTAAAAACTCATGGAAAAACCATCAGGTCCTGGAGCTTTGTCACTACTCATACCAAAGACAGCCACCTTGACCTCCTCCATGGTGAACGGCGCATCCAAATGTTCATGACTATAGTCCCTACGGGGGTAAAGAGAATTCCAATTGATCCGAAAATCTGATCCAGGAGTTGTGCCACAAATTGATTGGAAATGATCCTCAATAGCTTCTCTAATCCAGGTAGGGGATGTTTCTAAAGTACCATCAATGATCAGGCTGTGTATATAGTTCCTTCGCCTTCACAATGTAGTCTTACATATAATTTTACATCATGAATTACACCAATAAATACATTGTACAAGGAACAATATCCTTCACTTGGATGCTTCCCGCAACTGAAGTCCCCTGCTTCCACGATCAGATAGTCCTGTACACTAACCAACTGTGGGCACGTGTAACTGACGCAATGCGAATGAAACCAGCGATCTCCAAACCTTAACAATCAATATTTGATGCTAAAGAATAATGTGAAAGTCAAGCCACAAGTGTCGGTGTATGCCATGGCCTAGACTCTAATGCACAAAACTCAAATGCACACAATGCTCCTACTCTAATGCACACTTGATTGGAAACATATACATCTCATACTACATACTTCTCAATGAAGCTCACGTTCTTTAGTTAATAGGGTTTGATCCCTCGCCATGCATCTTACTCTTGTACTCTTTCATGTTTTTGACATTTATCTAGTGACTGGTAGAGTCAGTTTGTACGGTCCATTTTTGCTTCTACAGATGCCAGACGGTCTTACTCTTGTACTCTTTCATGTTTTTGACATTTATCTAGTGACTGGTAGAGTCAGTTTGTACGGTCCATTTTTGCTTCTACAGATGCCAGACGGTCTAGTGGTCCCTCACTCCACTCCGAACGACAGTGATCACTCTGTTTGCTCTGATCTGCGGTGTTTCTCCACCCCACCAGGACCTGTGATCTTTCCCACTCCCGGTTAGGCTGATGATCATTCGGCCTTTCCGCGGCACTGCCGGAATTTGCGGGCAGAGCCACTGCTGCCCCTACCAAAAGTTACCATGAACCAAAAGGCGAATCATCAGGGCCTTCCCTGCTCTGCCAAGAGACTTAGAGTTACACTTCTGCTTCATATTTGTATGGATAACTTAGAACATAGTCGTACTCATAGGGGGTCAATGTAGCACCCCGAATTTTCAATAATTAAAAATTAGAAAAATACGTGACACAAATTCAGAATCAACCTCAATGTAATAGTAAACATAGCAAAACACAGAAATTTTTTAACTTTTATTACACCAATTCTTTACATAGCACAACGGAAAATTAATACCTTGAATACATTTTCTTTCTTTTACAATTCATTCTTTTACAATTTGCATAAGTCAAATTATCATTATACCACATGCATCCAATCCCAAGCTAACAATACCTACCTGTAAAACATGAGGCTAGAACCCCCAAAACTACAGGGGTTAGCCATAACGGTGTGAGTGACATTAAAAGAAATACAACTTTAAATGAAGCATAAAGAATAAATTCGTAAACAACACATTCTTACAGTAGTAACAAACGGAAATAACGATAAATAAAGCATAAAATATCAAGTGAAACTAAGCTAAGTGTCAAGTGTAGGAAAACAGATAAGCATAATGCATAATATAAGTCACGAAAACATGAATGCAGTATGATGACTCTAATGCATACTTGTCGGATTTTATGCATTCCATACTACATAGGTCCGGTGCAAGTCCTTATCGTTCTCCACTTTATAGAGTTTAATTTCTCATTATGCAACTAATCCTACTACGGTGATAGAAACAAGATCTAGAATACTCTGCGAATAGGCCCAACGACCCTCGATGCGTAAGCATTATGTAAGCATAGCTCTAACTCCGGAGAATCACCTTCCTGCCGTGGACCCCACGAATAGGCCTGCCGACCCTCGACGTGCAGATACACGGTACATTTCGCGAATAGGCCTGTCGATCCTCGACGCGCGAATGCACCGTATATTCTATGAATAGGTCTGCCGACTCTCGACACGCGAACATACCAACTGTCCTCTAGACATTCCGTGAATAGGCTTGCCGATTCTCGACACGCAAATATACTAGGGACATAACAATACACAGTCCTAGAATACATCCGTTGGACTAACAACAGAGCCCATACTTACGTTTTTTAAGTTCTATCACATCTCCACTAGTGCCTGTCCTTAGGTTGATTATTATTATTAATTAAAACACAATCCCCCCTCCCTAGAGTTGGTGTACCCCGCCGGACTTAATTCCGCTAAAACAATACCAAGGCCCCAACTGGCCAAGATGTACAAAATCTCATCTGCCGGTTTACAAGAATCCCACTCAACCTCTAGAGACTCACAACTCAAATATCAACACAAATATTTCATTAAAACTCTTGATTCTATTATCAATTCGTTCATATTAAGAAAACTTCTTAAATCAAGCAAATCCAAATTTATCTGAATACTCACAGATTTCCTGAAATAAAATCTGAGATTAAATCTCTCAAACATGAGTTTCACATTTGAAGTCATAGAAAATCCCAAAATATCGCTATCAAAATTCGTGTATATTTCGCTTTCTATAGCTGTAGAAATACGAGTTAAACTCTTTTATAAATCAAAATATAACTCTCTGTAAAATACAGTAATCTGTAACAAAAACTTCATCTAAAACAGTAGTTCAATAATCCATAAGTTCGAAGAAACAATCGCTCAAGAAAAACAACAAGAACTCAACAAAACAGCCAAAAACAACAATGTCGGTCGACCTACATTTTAGTTCAAAAAAAGTCAGTCGACTGGCATGATAAATTTCCAAAACCCCATACATGGCAATCGACCAACATCTTAGTTCAAAAACATGACAGTTGACCGACATGTCAAAAACAACCACTTTAAAATTCGTGCACCTCACAACTGATACGTAGTTTAAAATCTCCAAATGCATGAATTTAAAAGATTAAAACTGTTAGATAATCAAATACAACTTGTCTAAAACAATAGAGTTCATAAATCAAATCAAACTCTCAACAATTTCAAAAAAAGAGCAATTTCCTGCTAAACTCTTCATATCAGGAGATGTATATATGTATGTGTATATGTGTATATGTATCAGTAAAATCATCAAGAATCATTATATATGAGTGGTATATTGTTCAATTCAATCTCAGTATCAATATAAATCAAGGATCCACTTGAAAACTTCACAAAACTCAAAAATCCAAGTTTCGGCCTGCACCATCAGACCCGAAATAAAAAAAAATCCACTTCACACAAAGACTTGATCTTTGATCCCAAAACCTCTCTTGCAATTCATTAAGACTCATACACAACTAATTAGATTGATTTGTCTTTGATTATATGCCTCTACAACAATTGTTTGGTCAAGTTCTACTCATCCAATTATCAAAACAGATCGTGTATATTCAAATCAGTAAAGAACTCCTTTTACTCAACCTTATGCATCAGACATCATACAATCTCAATTTTTATGATCAAATCAGCAAGAAAACAACACATCCATGATTACTACTTGGTTTCTATCACTCTTAGATCATCTATATAGTAAGTTATTCATTGATTGCACGTTGTTCATAAAAAAAAATCCTATTTTTAATTACTCATTCATCAATTTATTCACTATATCAACATACAATCTTCTGGCATGCATCCTACTAGACAAATCTTCACATTCATCATGCATAGAACAATAAAAGATAAAACATGTCACTCACCTCAGTGAAGAATCAACCGAATTAATAAAGAATAAGAAAAAGCCATTCCTTTTGTAAAAGTCCAAGATCCTAGCTTCGAAACTCCAAGAAATGAATAATAAAAGAATACCTTTGTTTTTGTGCAGAAAAGAGACGGCTGTAGGCCGAAATCTGGAGAAATTAGGGTTTTACAAGTTTTATAGAATATAGGCCGAAATCTGGAGAAATTAGGGTTTTACAAGTTTTATAGAATATAGGCCGAAATCTGGAGAAATTAGGGTTTTACAAGTTTTATAGAAATATCCTTCAATAATTTATTCCTTACATATATAGACCTCCTTTAATAAATTAGCAAAATAGGCCAAATCTATTAGAACAAAAATTAACCGCTTTACCTCCGAGCTGGCCGGCCATCACGCATAGCCCATAAAACCGAATATCTGGAGTTTTTACTCCAAGTGGTAATTTTGCACAAGTCCTTCAATTTTGAGTATTTGCAAATATGTCAAATAAATATAAAAAATCCAGAAAATTCATAAATGTTGGATCCTGTAGGCAAGGTAAATAACACTAGAGGGAGGGTGAATAGTGTTGTATAAAAAATAATTAAGAACTTGAATTTTTCGTACTGTTAAGTCGATTGAAAAAGATATACAGTCGACTGTTGCGTCAGATAAGAAGAGTATTTTATTGAAGAGTAACAAGTCTGATCAGTCGACTTATAGCGAAAAATCAGTCGACTTACCAAACAAGTTTTTGAAATAAAACTCAAAAAAATTGAAATTGCAAGTTGAGAGAACACAACCACAGAGAGTCGATCACAGCCAAACACAACGATGTATCCTGGTTCGGTCCTCCCGACCTACATTCAGTCCCCAAGCAACCCACTTGAGATTTTTCATTATTCTTGAAAAAGTACAAGAATACTCTACGGCCTTTGACAACAACAATGTCAAATCCGTAGACCTCTCTTACCACTAGAGAGAGCAAACCCACTCTACACCCTAGAGTGAAAACCGACTCTAAAACCAAGAGCCCTACTCTCCAACTGAGAGGACCACTCTCACAACCCAAGAGTGAAAACAACAAAATTGAGTTTACAACAACCTATAGCCTTGTATGTGATAGTGCTTTTGTATAATGGCTATTAGGTCAACTTCTGAATTCAGTCTAAAACGAAATCAATATTATATTAGACTGAAATTCAGAGAACCAAGTCTTAGAGAGTTTGTATGCTTTTGAAACACTTGAAAACAAAAGACTTGAGAGTTTAAAGAATGCTTGGAGTTCTTGTAACCTTTGCCAAATGAATTCTATACTCTTTTTAGAGTTAGAAACGTTTGGACGTTGAGAGAAAGAATCCAAACTGCCATACAACGGCAATAAAAAGATTTGATTTTGAAAAACAAGTTTTAAATTCAGAAAACTGTCGAAACGGCTTAAACAGTCGACTGGGTTGCCATAATGAGTCGACTGGCCAGAGCTTGTATGAGTTCAGGTAGTTTCGTACTATGACAGTCGACTGGTTCCAAGAAGTGGTCGACTGGTACTCATACAGCTGAACTTATTCAAGCTTGTTTTGACATTTTGATTTTGTAAAACCCTTGGATTATTTGAAGTATGTGTGTGTGTGACAAGGCTTTTACAAGTTTCTAAGACTCAAAGAATTAAAATTACAATATTACAAGACACTTTGTTTAATACAATTGAAGCACTTTGAATCTTGTCTTGAACGTGAGTCTTTGCCTTGAGCTTGAGCCTTTGTCTAGATGTCTTGGAGCTTGATCAATTACTCTTGAAAGCTTCATCAGATTGTGTTGCCTTTGTGTATTTCACCATGATATTGACTTTGATACACTCTGCAAGAGATGTGATAGACAAACTTTGTGTTGTGTTGTAGTCATCAAAACCAAGATTAAACAATAAATAATACCTACTAATAAATATTAGGTTTTCCCAAAATATTTTTCTAACTTTGAGTTTCCCAAGTAAATATTTGCACGTGTTTTGCACATGCAAAAAGATAAATTTCAGAAAAATATGTTTATAAAATCACCAAAATCATTTTAATTCATTTATTAATCTTAAAAACATTATTTAAAATTCTAGGGTGTTACGGTCCATCCTCTAAATTTCGACAAGATGGTGTCCTGTTCTTATCACTAGATCCCAGAAATTAACAGTTGAGACAACGCCGCACGTGTCCCAGATGAGCCGCCGTCGCACGTGTCCCCTTGACAGGTGAGTACATGCCCAACTAGTGCATATCCTTACAACAATAGATTTGGGTTTGTCACTATAGCTACATTAGAGCATCTGTAGTCGTTTATGGTAAAATTATCCATATATGGATAAATAGAAATAGGATTTTCGATTATGCTGCACTCGTCGAAAGCTATTTTATAGCAAACAATAATATAATATTAAGCGACGGCACATGAAGTGCCGTCGGAGTGGACGAAGCGGTCATTCGAAAAAAAAAGAAAAAAAATTTCACACCCACTGGGACGGACGACACATCATGTGCCGTCCAAGCCCATGTGGTGTTGAAAGAGTTTTAAAAACAATTCATTAATTACAAAAAACAATTCATTAATTACAAAAAACTTTTTAAAAATTACGAAAACATTTCGGAAATTGCAAAAAAAAATTAAAAAATACAAAAACCTCCGGACGGCACTTCAAGTGCCGTCCGAGGATTTCGGATGGCCAAATCAATTTTTTTGAAACGGACGGCACTTCCGTCCGACGAATAAAAAATTATTTTTTAACGTGGGACGGCGCTTCGAACGCCGTCCCTCACTTATCGATAAATGCTATATCGCTTCTCATTTATAGCAATCGACTGTAGCGATTTATCGATAATATCGATATATAGCAAACGACTGCAGCTATTTTTTTAACCAAATATCGATATTATCGATATATAGCAAACGACTACAGATGCTCTTATATTGCCATGCCCACTAGTTCCAACCCAACTTGTCATATGTTCCAAAGCTAAAGTACAACTTATCTCTGATGGTACTCTAGGATTTTCCTAGCCTTTGGAACCATGATTTAGGGATGCAAGTTTTGCCTCCTGGACTTCCGATTGCAGATTTGCCTCCTGGACATCCGGTTGCAGATTTGCCTCCTGGACATTTGGTTACAAGTTGCCTCTTGGACTTCCGGTTGCAAGTTCAAGATTTAGGGATAAAACACATACTAGGACCTCTACGATAACCAAACTTCGATGGGGCACTAAAATTAATGAATATAGTTGATTCTGTAATGACTGGATTGGTCTATTTATTAACTAACTTTACCTGATTCTAATGGCTCCTATTATTACAACTTCCAGTTCTCATTTAAGACATTATACTTTTAGTTAATTTAACCGTGCTTTTAGTTCCAGCTATTATTACCCTACAAGTTTACTTAACTAGGGTAGTTTACTTAACTAGGGTAAGTTAATAACCGAAGTAAATTTATAGTCGAACACTAAGTGAATCCAACCTAATTTCATATGCCAATCAACCTAGTAAGTTTATGTCGTCTGAACTCAACTTAATTAGGGTTCAACCTGGCTATCCCAAAACATGCCAAGAATTGACCCAAATTCGACCTAATAAACAACTGTGACACTTGGGAACGACAAATATCATATGATAAATCTTTATCTGCCATTAATGAACTCTTCTTGAATCCGTTCCGAAGATGAATTCGAGCCGGAACAAGTACCAACTAGCACACACAACGTACAACACTATGATACATGAATTGGTGGTACTTACTTTACATCTCCTATATAACAAATAGGGTCACCCTGAACTATCCTCTACTATCTTATTACACTACATATCATGTATGTGAACATATCCAAGCATTTCATCGAACACTTCATAGGCAATCATGCTTATTACATTTCTTCCACACTAGGTTATTTCCCACATGTCTATGTACTAATTCTCATTCACATAAAACTAAATACCTTATTTGCAACTTTATTTATCATAGCCGTTAACTGCTAAACTTTTTCACTCATACATGTACATATCCTCATTTTAGACATTTCATCAAACACCTCATGTGCAGCATACATTTGCATATTCTTATTTTGACATTTCATCAAACACCTCATGTGCATCTTTCTATGTATAAACTCTACAACAAAAACCCTAATATACATATGTATTTTCACACAATTGTTCTATGCAATTATTCTTAATCACAAGATTATGAATTCAATATGCAAAACTTAAAACTTAACATAGCGGGTGGAATCTAATTTCCACAACAAAACTCCATCTTTCTTTTCTAGCAATTTCTATCTACTTAGTTTTACTAAACATGAACTTTAAGCATACAACAATTCAAATTATTAGCAATTTCCATACTACATGAACCACATCAAACAAACAACTAAAACATCAAATAAAAATTAACATACAACAACATAACAACTAATGGAATTTTACATTCAAGGTTGGAGAACACCCACCTTACATTGGAGAGTTCAACACCACACTTGCTATTTCTTCTCCTCCTAACTTGCTTAGCTTCTCCCCACTTCAAATAGCCAAATAAAACTTTAGGGAACCTAAGAGAATGTTGGAATTGAAATATGGAAGTATGGAAGTATGGAGTAAGGTATGGAAATGTGGAGCGAATGGAGTGAAGTATCAAAATGGACTAGGCTGTGTGAGAAATGAGATAGGATTTCTTCATGCTCTCTCATTTATATAGAGAGGGGCTAGGGACTTGGCCGACCATCAATAGGGTAGGAGGGTTGTGGGTGTGTGTAGGTTTGTGTGGGTGTGTGTAGAAAAATCTAGGAATGCTTAAGTGTCTTACTTTAATATTAACCCTAGGGTTAGGGTTACACATAGCCCTCTAGGGTTGCTAACCCTTAACCAAGTCAAAATTTGTGGTATGTTCATGACAATGAATCACGTACCATCCACGTAATAAATATTCATGTGTTGTCCACGTAATAGATGTGCATGTGTGCACAACATCAACAAGATAATATAGTTGAGTCCTATTAGCTCAATTTGAATTCAATTGAGTTGAGTCTATTCCATACAACTCAATTAAGCGAGATAAAATTTTGTTAGCATGTGCAACAATATTCATAAGCAAAATATTGTTGTACAAAATAATTATTAATTATTTTGGGGGTACTACAGTTACTATCGTGCATGAGGGTAGAGAGGAATATGAGGTGAGTGTGTGTGTGGGTGGGTGGGTGGTGGAGGTTTCAGACAATCATTTTACACATACTTGAGGGTACTAGTCTCTCTTTATCCCCATTTAATCTGAATAAAGTTAATATTTCACCGAGCAAAAGTCATGTGATTTTACTAAAATTAGGGGGTTCCGCAAAATTTAGCCTTAGTGTTGTGATGATTCAAATATTGGTTGTTATAGAGAAGTATGAAACTTATCATTTATATAGTATCATAATAGTCTAAGAAGCATGAATATTTACATGGATACTATTATGACACATACGAGGAAATTGGTGATGTGGCATTCCAATAAAAGGTTGGATACGGTGATTAGATGCAAGATATAACCAGAAATACATGCATATATTACATACACACACATAGGGATGCTTTCGAACACGGATATATTAGATCCGATCCAAAAATATGCTGATTCAGATATGAATTTCCAGATATTGTCGGTTTCGGATTCGGATACAAATATCAAAGTTAAATTTTTCCGGGATTCAGATACAGATTCGGATCTGTTTAAATTTTTCTTATCGGATACAAATACCCGAAATATTTCATATATATATAAATATTCTCATTAGGATCTTAAGTGTACTGTAACTCATTGGTTAGTTAGGTTGCCATTTTATTGCATCCGGTTCGAGTCGTGGGTTTCACTTTTTTTTATAATTTTTTTTTAATAATAACTTCTAGTCAGTGTTCTAAATGGCGTCCGCCTCGGACGCCTAGGCGCTCAGATGGAGGAGAACGAACCGCCTTTGCATTAGGCGGTGGTCTAGGCAGTTAGAGGCGATTAGGTGACCGTCTTGTTGAGTAAGCGTCCGTGGCGCTGATCAAGCGTCCCCCTGATGTCCAACGTCCAAGTGTTTTCTATATTTTAAAATTTTAAATACTATAAATTAACACAAAAAAAGAGAACTACTATTAATCTATTAATCTGTTATATAATATGTATGGATCTTTAATAGTAGTAGAATTGTTTTTACTTTTTTTTGTATTATTGGTGATGAATTGCACATATTATACCTATTACACATATTACAATAGTACATGTTACACATATTACACATATTGGTATATTTCACATATTACAATTGGATAATTATTTTTTAAATTGCACGAGGATGCTTTTTTTATGCATAAACACCCTTTAATTACACATATTACATAAGAACATGATGAATATTTACAATTGGATTGCAATATTATAAGGGCTGAAATTAACTAAATCGGCAAACTAAATTCAACCGCCTAGGCACCCTAGGTGCTAGGCACCCCTAGACCGAACCGTCACCGCCTAACGCCGTTTACAACCTTGCTTCATTATATATGTATGCTAAAATTTCATTTTGATCGCTCAATTGATCTTAAGTTTTTTTTTTTTTAGTTCCGACATTTTGGACTTAATTTTTAATCTTAAAACTCTTTTATATAGTACCTCAAAATTATTTTGCTAAAATTAAAATATTACACATTACCTCTTTTAAACTCATATTGTATATTAAAGTACAATTATCTTTTTATTTTATTTTTTAATGCCTAAATTACCCTTCGCTCTTCTCTCTTCTCTCTTTAACATACACATTCTTTTTGTTGGTTTTTAATATGTTTTTCCTTTTGTCCATGTTATTCTCTTCTCTATTAATATTTCAAGTTAAAAATTATTACTTACAGTATTTTGTCATGTTCCTTCTTATTTCTCTTTTTTTTCCGCATCTGTTTCTATAATAATTGTTTTGATGTCCAAATTTATATCTGTATTCGATAATCGATACAGTGTATCCGATTTTTATTCATATCTGAAATTTGCGGATATGGATATGATTTGTTTACCAACCCATATCCTTATCAGCATCTCTATTCGTATTTGCAATGCGGATATGGATACTGGTATAGTCCATATCCGATTATCCAATCTGAAAGCACCTCTACAGACACGCATGGTTGGACTCAATATTGTCCCATGGTTGGACTCAATATTATTGGAGAAACATTCCTCATATAGAGTAGTTGTACACACATGGTTGGACTCAATATTGACGATCCACACCGTTCATCTTTCTTGTGTCATAACACACGTACAAAATACTCTTTGGCAGGCTTATTACCCGTGCCTGACATGGTGCCAATTGTTGTATTATTTGAAAAACAGAGCATTCTGCAACCATGTGAAACATGATCAACAAGCATCCAAACAACTTGATTTTCTTAGATAGAGATATAATGACAAGTAAATTAATGGGAAAGGTTTCTATTGCCCATAATGAATCCCATCGTGTGTGTATAACTACTCTATATGAAGAAATCACTTCATATAAGTCTGAGGTTCCCTTTACTCAGTGATTGTTTATATATCTTTTCAAAACTTTCAGAACTGATAGTCATCCTATGTACTTTGAAGCCATATGCCAGTTGGAATTTGCTGCTTTCAAGTTCTAATCCTCTCAAGCAGGAAAAATGAGGTGCACCAGGTACTCCCTCTATCTTCTAAGGTTGATTTTTAAAATTATCTTTTCTACTAATTTTCTAAGATTGTTTTTTTCTCCACTAATTATCTCATATTGTCAATATCATGCTTCTCCTCTCTTCTATTGTTCCATCTTTCTCAATGTGATGAGATCAATTTTCTGAATGTTATTTAATACGTCTCGCAAGGATGAATGGTGTTACGTTCATATTTTTAGGTAAACAAATTCACTGTTGAACTTTCCAATTTTCTCTTAAAACACCAGTCATGCTTTAATTTTTTTATTACATTCCTTTCTTTTTGGATGGGTGCCCAGTGGCTACAACATGGTCCCTACTCGGTCATTAAATTTACAGTTTTACTCAATACTCTAGACTTGAGGTTATCAGAGCATCCACTATTGTCACTTCTAAAATATGCACTTGTATCATTTGGCAAATAGCAATGAGAGGAGGAGCGTGCTATCATTGGTGCTAAATTTGCAACAAAAAAAAAACAATAAAATAAAAAAAATCAGACAGATGATCTTCGTTCGTCATCTTTTTTTAAAAAATATAATGGCATTTTCATAATTACGTAATGGCATTTTAGTAATATTTGAAAGAAAAGTTAATGAAGAAGTGATCAGATGGAAGATCTTCTTCCGTCAGAGATTTTTTTAAAATGACAATTTCGTAATTAAGTAATGACTTTTTAGTAATATTTGAATGACATTTTCGTAAATTTTTGAGAAATTAAATATGAATAAGTTGGCGGACGGAAGAGACCATATTAAAAAAAAATAAAAATTAAAGCGACGGACCATCATCCTCCGTTTTCTATATTTAGCAAATGCTAAAACGAATTGCTATCTTTAGCAGACTACTGTACATTCTTATTCTAAATTTTGGGTTTTTAGCCAACGATAGTGGAGACTTTTTGCAATTCTTTTGCTAAATTTTGGGTTTTTAGCAAACGACAGTGGATGTTCTTATTGAATCTATACTCCAATGAAGCATAAGTAGTTTAATTTATTCTTCAACGTATATACTGCTGCTGCCTTTTTGTTTGATTTAATGCATGGAATGGTAGAACAGTTATCAGCTGGTTGCTCCATGGATACACATACACTGCAACATATTTCTTATTTATATAACTCTTGTTGCATTTGTAGCGATATTGATTCCCAAGAGTCCCAAGACTTTGTCTGCAAATCGCTAGCTAAAGTCTGCTGACACTGCTGTGTTTTCCTCATATTTCTGTTCTGTTACCCTTTCTATGTATTCAGTTCTTCCTTCATGTGAGCAGGCAATTCTGTCATAATGTTGTGGTAGTGACTTTTTATTCTCTTTTAAGTTTTTCAGAACCTGGAATAAAAGTGACCTGGATGATCATGGCCCTTCTAGTTGGAAGTCATGTTGGGCACGTGCCGAACCCACATGTCCAACACGACATTAGCTATATTTCTGTGGATTTTTCAAGTATTTCCCGGTTCCATGCGGTCCGTGTTGGTGTGTCTGCGGTTCTGTGTCTTTGTCTCTCGTACTTGAGATTTATCTGTATTTAAGGTGATCAAGTGATTCAAATCTATTGCCACAAGTATAATTTACTTCATGAATCTCATTCCCCATATTATCCTTCAAAGCATGAATATATTTGGTATCCTGGCAGATGATAACATGTTTGCTAGACCTTTTATAGTTTGACAGATTGACTGTTGTCCTGGCAGAATTGTTAACTTTTTTTGTATTCTTGTTGATGTTGGCCACATTTGCAATTGCATAAAAGAGGTTACCAGCAAATTTACTCTCAACCAAATACCTTCCCGACATATGTTTGGAATTTTTGAATTACCGTCCTCGTCAAAGTATCCCCCTTCCATCTTCCTGTAACAGTTTGTAATTTTTATAAATTTTAAGCCAATTTTCAACTATACTATTTTGTCTGTAGAGGTTCTGCCAAACCAGTGACATTAGCAACTGAATCCACTTCCTGACAGGAATATTGCTTTCCCTGGTTAAATTTTTTGATTTGTCCATCCTAGTATCTCATCCTAACACCTCTCACTCTATATGGTCTCATCTGAACTGAGTTTTGGAGTATATGTTGGTGTATGATCCAAGCTACTTAGCTTGAGTTAAGTAAAACCTTGATCGCCAACGTTGAGGGATTTTAGCTGAAGCTCCTTAAAATCTTGACAGCTTTTTGTGTTTAATGATGAATCTGTTGTTTGTGATAGCCCGTCCTCTATTTTAGCTAATATCTGCAAGAAGGAATCTCCAGAAGTAAGTGTTAGGGTTATATACTGAAAGCATCACTTTTGTATTAACTTTATTTCCTTATTTTTTTTGAATGAGAATCATATGGGCATATGTTTGCATATTGTGTTTATTATAATATTAATGCAAGTGTCTGATATTCTATAAGGTTGATAATATGGTGTGAGGTGACACACAGAAGATCATATTATCAGTTCCCTATGGAATATATAAATAGTTCACAACCTAGACGGACTTGGACAATCCATTGGAAAGGTTGTAGTGTAATCTGGTATTAGTCTGTCTTGACTATAGGTTTACACTAGTACACTTTGTGTGTATTGAACAGGACCGCTTGAGGTTGTTCTCTTTGTACTGACTACAAAAGAGAACAAATACCTCTGTTATTATGGATGCTTATGCTCTTAATCCAGATATAATAACAGACATGTATATGCAGTGTGCATTACTTTGACTCATAAAAGAGTGAGATTCATTATGGATCAACAACCTCTATGAATTGGGTAATAGCATTGTATGTATGATGGGCTGTTGATTGTAAAAGGAATCCATGTCCCGATACGTCGGGTTGATGATGTCCCCTTAAGGAGCTCATAAGGATTGTCATGTAAACCCTGCAGGTGGATTATATCCGACATGACAAATAAAGTTGAGTGGTACTACTTGAGGATAAAAGATGTTGATCAATGTAGTTGTCAGTAACTTAATTTGATCAACGGACATTCGATATCTTAACATGGGGAGTTGAATGAGCACATAATAAAAGGAGCCCATAAATATAATTTGGGATTAGGAAGGTAGTGCAACAATAGCTCCTTAGTGGACCGAGCTATTGTTAATGGGCCTGGGTTGTGTGTTCGGGCTGAACACGGGATACCCAGATCCGTTAGGAGACCTAACCCTAATTTCTCCTCATGGTCCCTGCCGTAGCCTTATATATATCCTCTATTTCTCTGGCCGTGATTAACAATCTGAAATATAAGATTTTTTTCTCAAATCTCGTGATTCACGTAAGGAGAGAAAGAGAGGTCAGCCAAGGGAGAAAGGTTGGGAGATCGTCGCCCACACGACGTCCAACCCGAGGAAGGAATACGTGCAGAAGATCTTGGGGTCGCTGTCGTCTTCTTCTCACCGCAGGTACACTTTGTGAACCCTAGTTTCCGCTGTATAGGGTTAGATCACAATTAAGCAATCTGTTTATCTTTAACGATCGATACGCACACCAATCCGTAGTCCTGGGATTCATCTCAGTTCCATCAGTAAGTGAATCAATCTTGTTAGCAAAATGATCATTTAGAGATTTGATCGAGTCAATCTCCATTAAGAGCCAGGAATTGGTCTTCCTTATAATAATTTGGCACAATTCCAGGTAATAATTTGGCATTCTCTTTTGTGAATGTAGAAGCTTTCTTGTGGAGAAGTGCTTCGTGAAATAACTTCCACATGAAAGCTAACATTGTTAGGCAATCCAACATCTTTTAGATCCACACCGTCAATTTAACAATTAATTATTTGCATTAGTTATATGATTATACCACCATCGTCATTGCCTATCAAGGAAACGTAGCTTAGGTGGTAAACAAATTGAACCCTCAACTGTTGGAGAGAGATTGTACGTTTCTTTTGGACATTGTTTAAATAGCCTATCTGTGCAACGAAGTAACTAGTTATCTGTTTGATTAAATTCAGTGTATAAAATCCTGATTAAATTCAGTGTATAAATCCTGTGGCGGCAGAATGTTGTTAGCAGTCTAAATGTTGAACCATATCCACGTTCAGCATTCTTTCCACCAATCACCTGAGCCAATTTTTTGAGAACATCTTGGGAATAGTAGACAAGTCCCTTCCTGATCCATGGTTCTTGGATGGGGATTGAAATTTCATATACACACTTACTTTATGGTACAAAGCTCATTGTTTGGTTCTTAACTCAGTTCTTATCACCAGTTATTTTCATCATAATTTGATTGGAGAGGAATCAAGTTACCGAATATTCACTACATCGAATGCCTTTGGGACAGTGAACTTGTGCCATGTTTTGTTTATTTTCTCCCTTTAGATCAGCAATACAAATATCTTGAATTACCCATGAGGCCAAATCTTTGGTTCATTAATGACTATATCATATTCTACAATTTATGAGAGAGCTTTCCTTGAAGGTTAATCCAATTTAGGAGATTGCATTTGCACCGGAAATGGAAAGAGATGCAAATGGATTGCCTTATTCCATAGAAGGAAGAAAGCAAGAAAACAAGAACAGAAGTTATTGATATTCAGGTTTCTACTTAACGAGCATAATTGACCTAACATTAGGGTAAGGTGAAGTCATGGTGATAACAAGAGTTGAGGTCCATGCTAGATCTACCCAGATCCTCAGCCGTTGTAATCGCCTAAGAAAGTAGGACATGGGAACATAGGATATGACAACTTATAATCATTGGGTGCAGTTGCGCGTGCGTTATCTGGAGAGTTCATGTCAAGTGCTGGCAGATCTCTCCTGTTAGCTGGTGTAGGGCTCCCAGGGGATTTGAGCTAACTTATACTGTGTAAAAGAAATTTATTAGAGCAGACAATCTTAAATAGATAAGACCTATTGTGTCGAAGTAGTCTAAAATGAAAACGTTTCAATTAACAGTCGTTTTTACTTCATAATCACCACCATGAAAAATAAAGGGCCTAGAATAACACCGTGAACAAAACCAGGGCCGGCCCTGAGTACCCGGGGGCCCGAGGCGAAAGTCCCAAATAATTATTTTTGGGCCCCTAATTACAATATAATTTTTTTACGTGTAAAATATGTGTCTATATTTACAAGGGGAATACAAATTTGGGGACCCCTAAAATTGCAAAAAATTCACGGGCCTGAGGTGGCTACCTCACCTGCCTCAAGGTGGGGGCCGGCCCTGAACAAAACCATGCTTTGGAAGTGAAAACTGTTTCCCAACGTCATACAAGTCAAACTAGATGATCATTGCAGGCTAAATGGAGATAATGACTCAACTGGAACGAAAGTTACATTTTTCAGTCTAGGTATTCTTAGGATAATATATAGTGTAAAATTCAACTTTATGCTTTCGAAGTCTGAAAGTACAAGCAGATTTGCAACTCTGGTAGTTGTTTCATTATTTTGTTTACCCTTTTATTTATTTATTCAATATTATTACTTTTTTTGTTCTGACTTCTATAATCAATTTTTGTATGCCTTGTTCCTTGTTTTTACTTCCATGTAGCTGAGATATGTAAGAATTTGGAGCAAAACTATGTTAAGAGTTTGAATTTTCTCAGAAATTGGACTTTATATATGATAAAATTTCTATCTGCATAAATATTTTCTGGTCAATTTTATGCGTGTTTGTTTTGAGCTCCTTTGTTTCAAGAAATGTGTGTGGTGAATTGTAATTCCCATGAAACTACATATGTCCAGATACAAGCTTTTTTTGTTGGATATAATAGATAGATCTCAGAGAGCTCCAACCAATATGTTCAAATACAAAGCATATATCTCAGAGAGCTCCAGCCAGTATGTTCAAATACAAAGCTTTCATTACCTTCTGATTTGTTGGCCTCATATGAACTATAACGATGGATCCATCGAGACTAATTACTTGGTCCAGTTATTTGTATATATGGCTTTACTGTCAAAGTTTGACCAGAACCAATTTCTTCATTTGTCATAAAAAAACTTGGTAGAGTAGCTCATGGTGAGAGGGGCCAAAAGTGATTGTATCTATATCTACGACAGATGGCGTAAATCTTAAAGTTAGTGGTTTTTACCTTTATAAGATGAGCCAAAGTTGGTTGCAAGGCTTTTCACAGGATGGGTCATCCTTTTTTTAGTAGATTTGTTCCTTCTTCCTGTTTCAGGTTCATCCTAATTGATTTGGGTTCAGACTGGGGTTTCCTTCAGCAGGCCAGTTGGACAGGGTAATCTGAGCTTGTCCTTTTTCCTTGAAACATAAATATTTGACTGTTTACAGTTATGGTATTCTTTTTCATCGAAATGTACATTATAGTGTTGTTATTATCTACACTAGTTATAAAGCACAAGCACTGCAATTGAGTTATTTTTAAAATGTTTTTCTAAAATTTAATAGATGTGATATAATATGTGCTGTTTGAGATTTAATCGAGTGCTGTGGAGTGGATGGTTCTTATAACCTGAGCTTAAAAACGCGTGGTTGATGTTTAATAGGGGTGTTGTGGATGTTTAATAGGGGGGTGTCTACACATCACACGACTGCAACTCTATGGTTATAATGGTAGAGGTATATGAGGTATGAACTCAAATTATATAGTGGTCTTCATTTTCTTAAGTTATATGTGCACTATTAAACCTCGAGCTTTGGGTGGATTCAAATTTCTTAGTTTTCCGGGTTGGGGCATGTCAGAATCAGGTTCAACCAAACTTGGTATACAGTCACCATTGAATCTTATGTTTGGAATCTCTGATTAGCAGGAAGAAAAAAAAGTCTTATGTTTGGAATATTCGCATCAACATATACCATTCAACTGTCAGAATATTCTCCCCCTCTTCTCAACCTTTCAAATTTTTATGATGGCTGCAATTCCATGCTTCCGTTGGCAAATTTTTATGCTATATTGAATTTTCAATATAATTGGTGGTTAGGCCCTAACCTTATCCTAATTAATACTTGATATTCTTTCAGGGTCCCCACTGAATCTTTGGAGCTTGATCTTGAAATTGAAACTGACTACTCTGTGGCTTGGCCCCTTCAACTTGTCATGATCAATGAAAATTCAACGCAGATGTAGTTTCCTAGTTATCAATGAAAATTCAACGCTGATGAAGTTTCCTAGTTACGGGAAAAATGTATGGTCCACCCCTGCCCTACTCTTGTCTGCCCCTGTAATGGAGACCAGATACAACGTCGTCATCTTCTAACAAATTGAACTGTCCGGTTATAATCTTAGTGCATGTTCTTGGTGACTGTCCCTTTGTTGTTGACAGGGACTTGACAACCGCTGCAAATTCATGGATGACTTGTTGCCAGCTTTCTTTGGCATCTAGCTTAGCAGTGAGATTGCTGAGAAAACATTGATACTGGATGCAATTAAATTTTTGTGTTTTCATGTTTGATCTTTGTGGTGTGTATTCATTAATCAGGCTGTTACTTGGAGTCGTATATTTTGTTGGGAGGCAGTGTGTGGTGGTTCGGTTTGATGGTCCTCAATCATTCCTGTATGTGGGGAGTGTTGCACAGTTGATTGAGGTTGTGTACTCTTTGGTTCTTATACATGAAAATATGATGTGTGATTGCAAGTGACGGATTATAAAGGTTCCAATCATATGTTGCAACATTCATATGAGATATTTGCAATCTGAATTTGGTTCAGATATTTTTTTAAGCATAAAATTTTCATATCATTATTTACTTTTCAGTATTTTCTATTATTGAATTATTGCAAATGTGTTCTACCATTGCTGCTACTTTTGTATCTTGCCTTCTCTTTAAGTACTCGGGTGTTGTTTCGTCTTCTTTTATTCTTTAAATATTCCATCAATTTTAATTTTTAACGAAGGAAAATGTAATGGAATTTGTGGAAATTTGAGCTACATCATGCAAGCCTACATTTTTAGATTGCAGAATTTTCTCATGTGCAGTGGAAAATCGAAGAAGAAGAAAACAGTTGTTTGCATTTTGTTCAAAGTTTGGGGTTTAGTACATCTTGAATATATATATTTGGTGAGTTTTTCACACACCCCTACTTAAGGGGAAAAGTGGTATCCCCTAAGCGTGTCCCCTAAGCACATGCTAATGGAGATAGTGCGAAGAATATTACTAGGGGCGCTATCTCAGTTAGCGACAGAGACTTTTTGGTACTAAAGTTTCAAACGGGGACAGTTTGGTACATACTTAGTGGGATAGTTTGGTAAAAAATTCCTGAGAATAGGTACAAGTTGCAAAGAGATAGTATTAACTAGGACCATAAAGAATGAAGAATGGAGCTTCAACATCTAAATCCAGGCAATATGAAACTCCAAAATGCTTAGTGTACGTTAAAAGAACTTGACAGAGTGTACCAGAATAGTGAAAAAAATAAAGAGTAGTACAGTTATTATTGTCCTATAAAATTTGCCAAAGTGAATTGGTACAACATGCTTTGATCATACATTTCATATGTTCGAGGGTGGAAATGGAGCCTCATAATTAACTTACACCAAATCCCAAATCTGACGTGAGTGAAGTTATATGGCATCTACAATGAAGATTGATTACGTTGAATGTAGAAGTTGTCGCTATCTTACTCTGCCTCTTCTCAATGATAAAAGGTGTAGTAGCAAGTTTAATTAATGTCTGCAAGAATGATGCAAGAATGACTTGACATATAAATTTTATGAGCTTCCACATGCAGCGTTCTTGCAGGCCGGCCTCCACTTTGAGGCACAGCCCGTGTCCTCAAATATTTTGCAATTTTAGGAACTCCAAATTTGTATTCTCCGTATAAATATAAACACGTATTTATGCGTAAAAAATTATATTATAAATAGGGGTCTCAAAAATAATTATTTGAATATTTCATCTCGAGTTTCCGGGAACTCAGGACCGGCCCTGCTTTCATGCTACAACTTCTATAACTCTATATAGATAGGTATTAGGTACCCATAGCAGTCACTCCCCAATAGTCATTCAACTTAATTAGGAAAGTAGAATTACTGACAGTACCAATTCATTCAAACACTATGGGATGGTGAGAAAAAGAAAATACAAAGAATTTTAATACAAGCATTTAGATTCTTTTTTTTGATGAATCGGATAGAGCCCTAAGGCTCCAGCCATCAAAAATATATAAATCAATAAATCAATAATGAAACATACAAGCATCAATGGTTTTACAAGAGGTAAAACAGAATAAAGCAAGTAAATAATTACATACAAAAGATAGAAAAAACAGTAAACAACCCCGAGAGCAAAACCCGGCAAGGAACTCCAACCAGAATAGCCATCGAGCAGAGCAGAAGGCCAGCGACTTGAAAATACAACCGAAGACAACAGGGGGGAACCAAACTCCACTAGCAGTCAAGAGTGACTCTAGAGGCATCACGACGGAAGGACATTGCTGTTACCAGGGAATGCAAACAGCCGCCACGGAGCCTGCTTTCTTCGCAAGAAGGCGGGCACTTACTCGAATCACGGAGCGATCGTAAACTTTCTTTTTATGACCCCGCTTGACAGGGCAAATAGCAGCCGAAGCAGAAGGGGCCGAGATCGTCTGAAGGGCTGAAGGAGAAAACTCTACAGAGATAGGACGCAAGGGGGAGCCAAGACTGCTGGGGGCGGTCGAAGAAACAGATGGGAGGGGCTTGGTTGTGCCGTCCTCAACGGGAGAAGAAGAGAATTCAACACAAATAGTATGCTTATGGGGGAGGGAGAGCAAAAAAAGTTTAAAAGCCCTCAGGATCAGATGGAGCCAAGAGTGAACCCCTAAGAGATGATACCAAGAGAAAAGGCATCCAGGAAAATGGAAAGATATGTGAGAACATAAGGAATAAGAGATCTTCAATTTACAAGGAAAGTAATAGTCCAGCGAAGGGGACTTTAACTCAATACAGGCTCTGTCTGGATGGAGAATTGGGGAGTCAGCAGTGCGGGAGTAATGAGCAGACTCCTTCGCACAACTAGACAAAAGGAGATTCGAGGAGTTGGATTTATAACCAAAAGGATAATATCCAAACTTCCTGACTGAGAAAGGGAACATCGGGACTACTCGGGAGCGATCCTTGAAAGAGGCTCGACGAGGGGCGCCAACCAGATTCGAAAAAGCTTTGCGATCCTTAAAAAGAAGAGCAATATTAGGCCGATAAAGAGAGACAGTCGATGTGCATGGAGAAGGACTAGATGGGGAAGAGTTCGACCCATAGCTATCCAACAAAACAGAGGGTTTGAGGCCCAGGCACTCAACCCTACTGTGATAGTTAACCGAGCTATTCATAAGCTTGAACTTTAAGACGGGATAATTAAGAAAAGATAGGAGTTTGGCTGGTAAAGGGTGCCCTCTGGGCCAACCCAGAAGTTTTTGAAGGGAAAAGCATCGGTTACGAGGGTGACCGAGCTTATCACAGAATAAACACTTCATTCTATTCCTACAATCACGCTTAAGATGCCCCGGAAGGAGGCACCTGAAGCAAACCCGATGAGGATCGGGCTTAATAGACGAAGAAGAATAACAATTCCTCTGCGGAATCAGACGCGAAAAAGAACAATCGGAGCTAACAGTGACCCTGTTAAAATCCATGGAAGAAACCCTTCCAAAATATCCCACTATCACAAAGCTCTGATAAAGGAGATTAAGAGAACAGAGGGACCACTAACAGGGTAGGAATACTCCTGCCAAATGTAACAATACCTGAGCTGTAATAGGCCAAGGCCTCCTCTAAACAGAGATTCTTAAAGGGGAGAATCCACACACTCCAATGAGGAGAATAAGAATGGAGCAAATAAAGAGGAAGGGAGGAAAGTAACAACGGGCAATCTTGAAAAAACACAGTCCGCACTTTAAAACTGCAGAAATGCTAGCAAGAAGTCCCCAGGGGAAGGGGGACACAAAGCCAGCATAAACAAACCGAAAGCCCGAAAGAAGTAACTACAAATGGATCCGTAACCAGATCACGAAATAAGCAACAAGGCGAAATCGAGTGCCTCGAAAGATACTCGAGTCTAGAGAAGAACAATAGGGAAAATAAAACCCAATACCACGGGCACAGCTGCTCAGAACCACAGCAAGTATGCTATGATATCGAAAACAAACAACTAAATCGCTAAGCGATCCCAGAACACTACCGGTATTGAAGCACCACCAAGGACCAAACCTACCAAGCATTTAGATTCTTAGAACTAGATTGGAGGGGGCGGGGGGGGGGGGGGGGGACAAGGCTCGCTCAAAAGCGAAACATTATTAGACTGGTTTCAGGACTGAGACAACCTGGAATTTGGAGGATTGGATACTAATATTCAAATAAGTTACTTCGCCTAACCTAACAAAATAAACCTACACCTTAATAAACAAAAGCAGAGCTATTTATTTTTTTTTGACTGGAAAAGGTAGGGCAAGCCTACCTCAAGAAACTATATATATATATAAGTCAAAGTATCTAGTACAAAAAACTGTTGTAGGGAGATGCTCAGGAAATGAGAGGAGTTGAGTTCGAGATGGCATGACAGTGGACCGTAGAGAGGGCAGCGGACGTCTGTCGTACACCTCAACTAGGGCCATCACCATGATCTCATCCCCCTTCCCCTCTCTTACAATCATCCGAGCCATTCAACCCCTTGCAGTAAAACAGATTAGGAGATAGTGCTAAAGGAGTACAAGTCTAAGTCCCAAAATACAGATCAGTCCCAAAATACATACAAAACACAAAAACTGAAAGCAGGTGCAACCGAAACACTTAAGTTGCATTTCCGCCGGATGTCCCGCCTTGAGCAGGCCGCATAAGATCACTGTCTCCTGTTCGTCCCAACTCCTCCATGATTCTGGTCTTCTTCTTTGAAGCATCACTCGAATCTAACCATTGAGAAAACCAGAATTTAGTATTAGCAATCAACTTAATCACTGATGTTTGCTTGTTGGAAAAAATTCTATCATTTCTAGCATTCCAGATTGACCAACATAAAGCAATAGTAATGAGGTGCCATGCATGAGAGAATTTGTGCTTCGTGTTGTCAAAACACCATGTGGAAAAACATTCCGCAATAGATGCCGGCAGTGTGTGTATGTCAAAGGCTCTGGAAAAGTGAAGCCATGTCTGAGTAGCCTTTGGGCACTCAAAGAAGATATGGTAGGTGGTCTCGGTGTGAAAATCACAGTCGCTACAGGCTGTATCTCCATTCCAACCTTTGGAATGAAGTCTGTCTCTGGAGTTGAGCTTCTCCCCACTCAACATCCAGATAAATATCTTGCATTTGAGGGGCGCACAGTTACTCCAGCATGCTCGATAGAAGGGGGAAAGTAAGCCAGAGGTGATGTAGAAGCGGTAGGCTGACTTGACTGAAAAGCACCCAGAGAAGTCGTGGTTCCATATGGCTCTGTTGGGTTGAAGATTAGATGGCTGAAGTGAAGAGATGTTTTGAAGCAACTGACGCTTTTCAGCTAGGATGATACTGTTGGAAGATATATGAAGACTTGGTCGCCAAGTCCATTGCCCCTGATGAAAGCATCCTTGTGATCTTAGGGAGGCTGCCTTGTTCCAAGCAGCATCATAAAGGTTAGGGTATAGAGAAGCAATGCAGCTTTTGTTGATCCACTTCGATGTCCAGAATTTGAGGAGAGCCCCGTCCCCAAGTTCCCATGAGACCCCTTGATCAAATTGCTCTTTGAGTTTGCATAAGTTTTTCCAAAAATCAGAAGAATTGGCCGAACATACAAAGCTGTTGCTGTCACTTTGAAAGTATAGTGATTTTAAAGTTTGCGTGCAAAGGGAGTTATCAGTGTATATCTTCCACCACCATTTCATCAAGAGTGCATGGTTGAAGACCTGAAGGTCAAGCACCCCAAGTCCTCCTTGCTGTTTCGGTTGACAGATACGCTTCCAACTAGTATAAGAGGTCCCCGATACTTTCCTGTCGCCACCAACCCAGAAGAATCGACTTCTCATTTGGTCTATGCGATTAATTACCCATCGCGGCAACATAAAAAAGGATGCATAGTAAGTTGGAAGTGCGCTGAGTACTGAGTTAATCAAGATGAGTCGTCCTCCACGTGAAAGCATTTTGCCCTTCCATGTTGAGAGTCTGCGCTTAATTTTGAGCAATAAGGGTTGCCAGTCCCTCTTCTTAAGTCTGCCTTTCGCAAGAGGCATTCCTAAGTATTTGGTTGGCAGAGTGTCTAGTTTACAGCCAAGGATGTGAGAGAAGGCGTGGAGCTTAGCTTGAGAGCGCCCAAAATAGGTGATGGCTGTTTTAGACAAGTTGATATGAAGTCCCGAGACATTTGCAAACAGATGCAAAAGAATCTTCAGATGCAACACTTCCTGTTCATTTCCTTTGCAGAATAGCAAAGTATCATCTGCAAATTGTAATATAGAGAGGTCTGCAAGGGACCCTCTAAGGTCTAATCTGGAGAAGGTGTCATTGTTTCTGCCTACGCGCAACATTTGCACAAGGACATCCACAGCAAGGATAAAAAGCATCGGAGAGAGAGGGTCTCCTTGCTTAAGTCCCCTCTTGGAACGTATAGTCTTCCCCCCAACTCCATTGACTAAGATGTTAGACATGGTGGAGTGCAGCAATGCCTTTATCCACGAGCACCAACGTGGCCTGAACCCTCTAGCAATTAGCAGCTGATCCAAGAAGGCCCAATTTAGCATATCAAAGGCTTTGCGAAAATCAATCTTTAACATAATAGTGTCTGATTTCTTTGAGCAGCATAGATTGATGGCTTCATGTGCGACTAGAAAGCAGTCTATTGTAGATTTGCCCCTGAGAAAAGCACTTTGGGAAGAGGAAACAAGAGAGTGAAGGAGTGGGCTCAGTCGATTGGCAAGGATCTTAGTGAAGATCTTCATCGAACAGTTTAACAGACTGATTGGACGGAAATCTGACACAGTGGAGGCTCCATCACACTTGGGGATGAGCACAATGGTTGAGTAGTTTAACCTGTCCAATGAGGCTTCACCACGCTGAATGGCTAAGAGCATGTTGCAAAGATCGTCCTGGATAGTATCCCAATGTTGCTGATAGAAGTACATAGGGAAGCCATCAGGGCCCGGTGCCTTATCCCCATTCATGTCAAAAATAGCCTTCTTGATTTCCTCTCTGCTGAAGTCAGCCTCTAGAGCAGAAAGATCCACATTAGTGGAAGGATACAACGTCGACCACTCAATTCTGAAATCAGAGTCGGTGTTGGAACCACAAATTTCCTGAAAATGTGCATCAAAGCAGGATCGGATGGCCGATTGATCTATGATCAAATCTCCATCTTGGAGCAGTGAGAAGATGAAGTTCCTCCGCCGTCGCCCATTAGCCATTGAGTGAAAGAACTTGGTATTGGCGTCCCCCTCTTTGAGCCAAGTGATACGTGAATGCTGTCTCCAATATATAGTCTCAGCTTGAATGAGTTTGTGATAATCCGAACGAGCAGAGTTGAGCTCAGCTTCTTGTGTAGTGCTAAGGGGTTGTGAATCAGCAATCACTTCCAGGTTATGGATAGTTTGTAGTAGAGAGTCTTTGCGCTTAGGGATATGGCCAAAGACCTCGTATCTCCACCGTTTTATTCTCCTCTTAAGGAGGTTAAGTTTGTTTGCAAGAATGTCAACTTTGGAACCTGTACAAACAAAGCTATTCCACCAGTGCATAATATTGTGGTTGAAATCATCATGAGATGCCCAGGCCTTTTCGAATTTAAAATAATGAATTTTGTGCTGCATCGCCTGAGAGTCTAGAATAAGAGGACAATGGTCTGAAGCGATACGGGGCAGGGAATGTTGGATGCAAGAGGGGAATACTTGATCAAACTGACTAGTGATAAGGAATCTGTCTAGTCTGGCACAAGAAGCATTTTGGCGAAGGTTGGTCCATGTAAACTTCCTCCCTGCAAGTGGCAAGTCAATAAGCTGCAGCTGTTGTATCCAACGTGCTTCATGTCTCTGCTAGAGCCAGAGCCCCGATTACGTTCCTGGTTGGATAGGGTCACATTGAAATCTCCGCAAATAACCCATGTATCGCTGAGAAGCTTACTCCGCTGTATTATTTCATGGAAGCATAGTTCCCTATCATCAAGCTCAAAGGGAGCGTAAACTGAGGTAAGTGACCATTCAACTCCTGAAGCCTTGGTGCGGAAGGAGACGGAGATAGAGAAGATGTCAACGGCACAATAAGTGCAATAAAAAAGATTGTCATTCCAGCCAATAAGAATGCCCCCTCGGCTATCAATCGCATCGAGGGATCGCCAGGAATTGATAAAATTGCCTCCAATTGAGGACAGCTTTCTAAGGGTAGGAGCAGACAGTTTGGTCTCTTGGAGGCATACCACATCTATCTTAGCATTCTGCAGACCATCTTTAACTAAGGCACACTTATAGGGGTTGCCTAAACCTCTAACATTCCAGCTTACAATCTTCATTGAAATTGAAAATGCACAGCAAAAAGCACAATAAAATCATAGCATGTATCAGCCTCAAGCTCTAGTTGAGGTGTTGCTGTTGATCATGGTGATCAACTGCAATCTCTGCAACTTGCTTGAGTTTGGTGAGCGAATGTGGCCCTGCAGCCGCCACTCCCACCGATTCTGCAACTTCAAGAAGATCATCATTCGATAGCAAATCGAAAGGGTTATGGCAGACTGAATTAAAAGAGTTCTTCGATGAGGATGTACCTGACGCTTTGCGGAGGGACGCACTCTTAGCGGAGGCGCGCAGGTGCTGAATGAAAGGCCTGGTGGTTGGCAGCCTAGTAGCCGAGCGGATACGTTTACGACGCTTACTAGTGCCTTCATCAAAGCCCGGAGGAACAGAATCTGTGGAGGAGGTGGCGGCTTGTCGCCGCGAAATGAGCGACCTGGTACGGAAGGTGGAGGTTGCAACACCAATTGCTTTAGAACTGAAGTGTAACGGCTGAGTACTGTCGGACTTGGAGTCATGCTTCCCTACCGCTGCATCAATGGCGTGCTCAATGGTTGGCTTGATTCGATCAAAGAGAGACTGGGGGATACTAACAGGTTTCCCTTCCCAGGTCAAATAGCAGTGCTGCTCATCCGCAGCGATGTCATGAGAATTCGCAGAGCTGTGGGGTTGAATCTGGGAGGCTTCTGATGGTATATTCAAGTTGTCTTTGGGTGAATCTAAGTTGATTTCGATGATAGGTGGCGGAATTGGTGGTAAAGTTGGGACCACAGGAATCACAGCATCCGGGACCACAGGAATCTCAGCATTTGGAATCTTAAGACTCGAATCAGCCATACCTGAGATATTTAAAAATTGCTTGGCAAATAAAGAAGGATTTGGTGGGGCCTGGAATTTCGCCGCCATATCTTGAACTGTATCAACTTCTTCCATGATCTTAGCTTTCCCCTTGGGGTCTCCAATCACGCCCGGATTAGGCAGCGAGATTTGCGGCTGTGAGATTTGGGGTTGAACGGGATTGCTCACCGGCAGATCAGGATTGCACGTCGGCGGTGATTCTCTCCGGCGCCAGAAACTAGTGGAGGACCCCTGTTGTTCAGAAAAAAGCTTAGTCTTACCACTTGCCACGTCTGCGGTAGGGATGGGGCTGCCATAGATGAGGACTGGAACTTCATGAATCTGTAGTTCTTTGGTCCAAGGCACTTGGTAGTGGATTATCAAATTTTTAGGAATGTGGCCAACGTCCTCTACTTCGATTAAGACTAGTGCTTGGTCCCTCGTTGCTGTTGCCTTCATATCCCCACTCAAAGTGATGAGCTTGCCAAAGGGGCGGATGAGTTGCTCCACTGAAGTGTGATTCCACATATGATACAGCAAGAGAGGGACGTTGATCCAGATGAAACAAGGCTGAGGCTTAATCTTTGCCCCAAAGTCCATTGACCATGGTGAAAATGTTGCATTGAACCCTGAGAAGCTGAACATCCCTTCCGAGATAGCACGCCTTACTTCTTCTTCCGAAGGGAACTGCACATGAAACACCCCCTCAGAAACTTTCTTAACGACCCACCACCCCCCTTGTCTTCTCCAGGCGAAGTTCAGGGCACTCTCCACCGTTGCAGCATCAGGCTTAGATCTAGGGGTAATGAGGTGGAGGAAGGCGCTTGCATGTAGCGCCGGGAGTGCGGCAGCGATCTCGGAGTTGTGGTGGAGTTCAACGGCCATGGAATCTCTCCTATTGAAGAGTGGGCAGTCTCTGACCCGGTGACCAACCTTTCTACAGTTGAAGCAATGTATGCCAATCTTCCGGCAATCCACTGCATGATGACCCGAGTCGCCGCACCGCATGCATCTGACTTCCATTATGTTCCGGCGATGATTTTGGTGTATTTTCGAGGTAGGGGTGGAGCGGTAATGGTATGAGGAGTGGCGGTTTGGTAATGGTTTGGGTGGGATTTTTGGTAGAGAAGGGGAAGGGGCAGGGTGTAAATGGTGTTGGCGTGGGAAACGAGGAGGGTAATGATGGGGGGTAGCCGCCATGAGAACCTGAGCATAAGATCTACTCTTGTTCCAAGGCGTCCATGCTCTCTCCTCTCTCCTCTCTCTTCTCTCCATCAAGCAGAGCTATTTATTATTATAGTGTGATTTCAAATCTGAGACTTCTCATTTATCCATCTTCAACTCTTTACCATATGGTTTTCTTTATAAAAAAAAATGAACTTTACCATCTGAGCTAAAGGCAGAGGTTGTTTTAGTCAAAGGTTCATACTATTTTTATTATATTGACCTTTTAGAAAAATCATCAACATTATTCATTAAGAGCATTTGTAGTCGTCTTGACCCAAAATTTGGGTATTTGACAAACGGAAATAGAAAAATTGACTTCGCGCTGCAGTCGTTGATTACCAAAAAATGGATATTTGAAAATTTCAAAATCTCCGACGAAAGACGAATTTTCATCTGAAGTTAAAAAAAAAAATTTAATAAAATATTGGAACAGACATGAATTCTTTTCCCGTCCATCCAATTTTTTTTAAAAAAAAAATTAAAAAATAATGAGACGGGAAACCTTTTCATGTCCTAGGAATGTCCTAGGAATGATGAGGTTTTTTTTAAAAAAATTCCGATCGGACGGGAAATCTTTTCCAGTCCTTCAATTTATTTATTTATTTTTTTGTTTTGGGAAGGAAAATTAATTTTCGTCTGATACTTTTTAGAATAGAAAAAAAACTCTCCGACGATTTTTTTTTCCGTCCGATGCAAAAAGCGATAAATCATCTTCCAGTTGCTATATTTTTCAAAATCCAAAATCTTCTGTCATTTTTGGTAGTATTCTGTTCATATAAAACTCAAATTTTAAAATTTTTGACCAGCTGCAGCGCTTTTTTTTTCTATTTTTTTTTTTGAAAAAAGGAAAAATAGCCGACCACTACAGATGCTCTAAGGCTGAGAATAAAAAGAATCATCATCATCATCATTTTTTCTGAGAATAAATGAGTTAGAAACACGCTAATGTCATGTGTATCATCAAATGATAATTCGCCAGATCCATTTTCCCCCCATCTCACATGTGAGAAATCACATGGGATTATTGCCAATTACCTTTTATCCTCATCTATTGTGGGTCCCTTGTTTATTATCTTTGCTTGCTTCAAAACATCTCAAACCCTACCTTAGTGGAAAATTTTTCCGTACTGACCCACTTTTTTAAAATATTGATCAAACTGACCCACTTTCAAAAATATTTACTCAACTGATCCAGTTTCAAACACGGCAGCATAAAATACTACTGGCAATAACGACATTTGTTATTTTGATACTGTTGTTGTCAATAGAGACACCTGTAAAAAAAAAATCCGTTGCCCTATCAAAAATAACGACATCAATACATATCACATTCACTTAGGAGCTTTCTGACTTGAAAAAAAAATTGTAAAAAAAATATATTATAATTGATGCCGTTATTCCCAATAACGGCATAAATTAGCCTGATGCCTATATTGACAATAGCGGCATCAGTGTAATCTACAGTGTACTCTAAATTTCGTGTAGATACATCAATTTAAAGCTCGATTTCGACCTTGATGTAGCCAGTATCTCTTAAAACTCAAAACATGAAACTTGTATATATTTTTCTTGGTGTTCCATATCATTTTGAATCATCTCAATTGGAGTTTGGATGATAAAGTTATTTCCAGATTACGTAAAGAGATCGAAACTGTCCAAAATCAGTTATATTTTTGACATCGCTTCATAATTTGGGCATAACTCTATCATCCGAACTCTGATTGAGATGATTCACGGTGCTTTGGAACACCAAGAAAAAGATATACAATTTTCATGTTTTGAGTTTTGAGAGATACTAGCTGCATCAAGTTCAAAATAGGACTTGAAGTTAATGCACCTGCACAAAATTTGAAGTACAATGTGGATTACATTGATGCCGTTATTGCCAATAGCGGCATCAGGCTAATTTATGCCGTTATTGAGAATAGCGGCATCAGTTATTGTCAATAGCGTTTTATTGGGAATAAGGACATAAGTTATTACCAATAGAGGCATTTCTTTTACAGGTGTTGCTATTTGCAACAACAACATCAAAATTAGAAATACCTTTATTGTCAATAGCGTTGTATGACGACGTGTCCAAAATTGATCGGTTGGATAAATATTTTCGAAAGTGGGTCAGTTTAGTCAATATTTTTAAAAAGTGGGTCAGTACGGAAAAAAATTCACCTAAGTGTGTTTCCTATTTTTGACATATATTTTTGGCTAAATTTAATGTAAAAAAAACCACTGAGTTTTGGGCCAGTTAAAAAAAATCGCACTAAGTTTTTTTTAAATAAAAAAAAACAGACACAAAATTTCAAAAAAAACTTTACTGAGTTAGTTAAGGTTAGGGTTGGGATTAGTTCGGGGGAATTTATTTAAACATTAGATTAATTAAGTGATGTTTTTTTAAACACAAATGAAAGATGAAAGTGGATTTTTTAAACCCTACCATAACCCAACCCTAACCCTAACTAACCCAGTGGAGTTTTTTGAAATTTTGTGTCTTTTTTTAAATAAAAAAAAAATTAGTGCGATTTTTTTAAACTGGCCCAAAATTCAGTGGGTTTTTTTTTAAAATTTAGCATATATTTTTTGGTGCATTCCATATCCTCCAAGAAAAAGATTGAATGAATCTTTAGGTACTTCATGCAATAAAATTATCTTTGTTGATTAATACTTGAAAAAAAAATAGTGAATATATATATATATATATATATATATATATATATATATATATATATATATATATATATATAATAAATTACAAAGAAAGCTATCAAGTAGCTCACAATCAATCCCCCCAAAATCAAAGGTCCATATCACATTTTTCCTCCAAAATTGCACACCCCAAAATCAAAATTTCCCCCCTAAAATAGTCATTACTTTATTACTATCTCTCTCTTATCTCTTTACTTTTTCATATTTCTCTCTCTCTCTCTCTCTCTCTCCCATTCATTCTTTATTTACTTAGAAATTTTGATTTTAAGATTTCGATTTTGTAAAATTTCAGAATTTTTAATAGCAAATATCTCTTCTACAATTAAATTTTATTATTTTCCACACTTAAAGTTCTAAGAAGTTAGATTTTACACCCCCATTTATAATTATTTTTAAACATATACTAATGGAAACATAGACTTTTATTTACAACTAATTATTGTCATACTATTCAAACTTGAGCTACATAATTGTTGTTTCACTGTTTACAGGACTTTTCGTGTATTGTATCGTTCCGAAGACGTGCCGTAGGCACGTGCCCACGGGCAAATCTAGTATATCTCTAATATTATAATGGGAGAAGGGCTTAGTGTCATTTGTAAATATTTGTCATTTTGTCAACACGTGCAGCGCACGTGTTGGTAGATTTTTTTTGTCCTTTTTATTCCCCCTCCTCATTTTTTCACGCGCAATGCACGTGTATAATACTCGATTTTTTTTGGGTCCTTTTCATTCTCTCCCCCCCATTTTTCCCACGTGCAACGCACGTGTATAATATATAGTATATATATAGTATATATAAATCTAGTATATATATATAATGTAATAAGTGTTACTATACACTCGTTATCTATTGACATTTGACACACATTCATGTGAAAATATTTTTTCCATATAATATGAGTAAGAGATAAGGTAAAGGTGGTCATTGGACGAATAGCTAAATGCTGAAGATGATGTTAGGATTTAATTGGTCCACATTCGACTAACTTCTTAGCATTTGGTTTAATTAGACCATTGACTAGATTTGTCCCCTGTACTATGCATTTTTCTAAACTTCGTAGTGCAAATGTATAATAAAATATGAATTTCTGTATGACTGATAAGAATATCTGTCTGCCAATTAGCTTCAAGGTGCTAAAGCTCTAACCACCCAATTTTATATTTAGTCTTTGCTTTTTGTCAAAGCAATGTGAACTCCTCTTATTTGACTTCCTAGGCATCTAGCTGGACTTGTGGATATTAAGAAGATTAGCTTAGATGCGTAGTCCTGATTTTCTACTAGATCGGATAAAGATTTTGAAGTTTGTCCAATTCACGAGATAAATGACACTAAATGGTGGGACTTGGTTTGGAAAATATTTTTATTTCCATTTTGAAGGAAAGGTAGAGAATCGTTACCATATTTTATTAATGAGAAAATACGAGACATACCGGAAAATTTTGGAAAATATAAGATCTCTCACACCCATATATAGAGGATTTTTTTGTTAAATAACAAGGAAAAGCAATAACAAATAATCCCAACAACCTTGGGTACTAGCTAGGCAAGCAAAATGAAAGAAAAGTACATAGTTCCTCAACAACTGTGTGGGGATAGGTAAATACTCTCTATCCACCTCGGCCTCCTCCTATCCATTGTCGATCCAATATGAATCACCTCATCATCATATCCCAGGTCATGGAAAGTCTTAGCAACCAGTAACCAAGATTAAATGATCAGATGGTTAGTTTGTGACATGATATCATGAATGGAACTGGTAGTGTTACGTGGTTAATTTGTGACATGATATCATTAATGGAAACTGGTAGTATTACGGAAGTATAATAGAAGTAGAGCTTATTTCAGTTAAACCATAGGATCCAAGTGATAGCTGCAATGGTGAGTTTTGTACAATATAATATTGATGCTATTATATGATACTTTTCATAACAAAGAAAAAGAACGATGAGTTTTGTATTATATAATGGGTATTTCATGCAGTTATGACTGGGTAAGATTTCTTTCACTTAGTAATCTAATTTAGGATTGTTACTGTGTAAAAAATACCTTCAGCTAATAGAAAATTAAGTTTCTATTTTGAATAATGAATAAATGCAATCTCCTATGTTACTATTATTTACTGTGAAAAGGTTACATATGTTCCTCTATTCTTTCATATAATGGCGATATAGGTTTTAACATCTGATATATATATTGTATGTATGTAAATTGTCTTTTTTTGTGTGCGACGGTTAAGGCAAATTTGGTCAAACTGGAGAGAGAAATAATTTATTCCCGTAAAATATTGGAGAAGATTTTGTTTCCTAAATTAATAGCAACTGCAGAATCATTTACCATTTCGTTCCTTACAGTTACTGTTTATTACAGTTGCTATTTATAATTATTACAGTTGCTGTTTAAGTGGTAGGTATTGCTGTATAATTATTTCAGTTGCTATTTATAATTATTACAGTTGCTATTTATAATTATTACAGTTGCTATTCGAGAAGATTTTGTATCCCAAATTAATAGCAACTGCAGAATTATCACCAATTCGTTCCTTCACCAATTCGTTCACTATATAGCAACTGACTGTATTGTAAGTAGATACAACTAGTGCATATTTTAGCAGGAATATATATATATATATATATATTGTTTGTTTATCAATTTGCAAACTTATGTTGTACATGCTGTCAGTTTCCATATACCAACTGAATGTTTTTTGAATAGCAACTAACTGCATTGTACGTAGCAACAAAAATTTTATATTTAGCAACATTGTACGTAGCAACAAATGTTGTTCATCCTGATGAAGATTGTGGTTCGGCTGAAAATAAAATAAAAAAGGCAATATGTGTTGCCTAATAATCTGTGATCTACATTCCTTTTAAATAAATAAAAAAGGCAATATATGTTGCCTAATAATCTGTGATCTTTCATTCCTTTTATTACGCGGTCCCCACCCCTTAATTAAAGGGATTGACATCTTAATGCAAAAATTAATTAATCTTATTGTTTAATTTTAAAAAATCTTGACCGTTAAGATTACACAGCTGAATGGCTGGGATAGGCCCTTAGGTTCTCACCCCAGGACATGGTTCTCACCCGAACCTTCTCCTATATATATATATATATATATATATATATATATAATAAAACACAAAGAAAGCTATCAAGTGGCTCTCCTTCAATCTCCCAAAAAATTAAAGGCCCAGATCTAACCTTACAAAATATATTTTCCCCCCAAAAGTTCCTCCCAAAACTCAAATTCAAATCTCCCACCCAAAACAACTCCTATATTTATTTAATTTTTTTTCTCTCTCCCTTTCTCCCTCTTCTATTAAAAAAAATTAAGAAAATAAAATATTAAAAATATTAAAAATATTAAAAAATTTAACAATTTAAAGTTTTAAAATTTTTTAAAATAATTCAAAAAAAATCAAAAAAAACATATAATATGTTTTTTGCTCTATGTTTGCTACTTCAATTAATTTGCTGGACCTCTAAAACCATTTTTTATGATCAAATAAGGTGCACCGTTCCGAAGACGTGCCGTAGGCACGTGTCAACGGGCAAACCTAGTATATATATATATATATGTCATTCTTGTGGTTAGGTGCAACAGAACTTCTCAAGCAAATTGGTATGGATGGTGTCCCATCTTCAAACACTAGGAAGATCTTCGTCTGTCAACCAGCTTTGGATTGTTGGTAGACACGGCCACACATATTATAATAATTGTCAAAGTTGTGATCTCCATCTTCTATTAAATTCTTCCCCTTTTTGTTTATAATAGTGATCATGGTTGAAATCATTAAAGCATTAGAATAAATTAGGTCTTAAAATCACCTTCTTCACTTTTAAGCCTCCAGTTTGGATGTATGCATGATTCATTGTAAAAGTATGCTTCATCTTACATTAGTCTAAAATTAATTTTCCCATTCATGTTTAGATTAATGTTAGAGTATTCTATCACTAACTAGGTCTAAATTTCTTTCTACAAGATGTAAAGAGACACCTCGATTTTAGTTAAAGATAAACTATTGGGGTTGTGGTTCGAATAATAGTCCCACATTTGAAATATTTGAAAGGTTGTTGGATGGTTAAAATAGTTTAAATCATAGACCCCAATAAGAGAATATTTTTTTTTGGGTCATATAGAGTTTTAGACTAATTTATCAAAAATTTATCTCGACTAGCGGACCAAAGATAATGTGCCCCTAGCCACTACAAGTAGGTATCAGAATTCATGGTGAACATTCCTGGACTGTGGGGAGGATGTTAATTGTCAAGTCGATAAAGGGTTGTGGGAAGGTATGGTCGTGTTGTCAATAAGGTGGTTGATGGAAAGCATATATGTCGAGTTAGCAAGTAGCAAGTAGGGCAGATGCATGCTGTTGCCGTGTCAATAAGGTGACTGATTGAAGACAAATGCTGGCTCTACTTCGAGCCGATGTGGAGATTGTTGGGGTTGTGATTGTTGCTTGAATAATAGTTCCACATGAAAAAAATAAAGAGATAGTTAGATGATCAAATTAGTTTAAACCCCAGATTTTTTTTTGACTGGCAAAAGGTAGGATTAACCTACCTCACAAAATAGTATATTAGAATAGAAGTAGAGTCAAAAAGTTTACAAAAGGATGTTGATCCCATGTCCGAATGCGATTGATTTGTGTACAACTAGGGTCAGGATGGCATAGGGTTGGGACGTAGAGAGGGTAGCAGACGCCTGTCTTGCACCTCAACTAGCCCAAATCTATGATCCTATCTCCTAGTTGTACAACACAACCACCGCTATACAAAATAGCCAGATCAACACTAATAAAAACAAGGAAGTGTCTCTCAAAACAGAGGCAAAAACAAAGCCTCCAAAACAACCATCATTAGTTACAAATTACAAGGGAAATAGTCACACTCGGGAGTCACCATCACTTGGCTGGGAGTATGCTACTGCCGGCCTTATCAGATCGCTGTCCCCAGTGGCTTGAAGTTCCTGCATGATCTTGGTCTTCTTCTTTGATTCCCCACTTGCATCTAGCCAGTGAAATAGCCAAAATTTAGTGTTAGCAATGAGCTTCTCCACTGTAATAGATTTACTATGAAAAACAGATTCATTGCGAGCCTTCCGAATACTCCAACAAGATGCAATAGTAATCAAGTGTCATGAAAATGTAAACTTGTGCTTATGGTGATCAAAGCACCATTGTGAGAAGCAATCTGTGATAGAAGTAGGGAGGTGTGGGATGTCAAAACGTTGCATGAAGTAGCGCCATGATTGAATAGCCATAAGGCATTGAAAGAAGATGTGGTAGGTGGTTTCCATCGGACATGCGCAAGATGTGCATGTCGGATCACCATCCCAACCCTTGGAAATAAGGCGAGCTTTGGAGTTGAGTGCCTCCGAACTCAAGAACCAAATAAAAATTTTGCATTTGAGCAGCGCCATGTTTTCCCAACACACTTTGTAGAAGGGAGTAATCAGACTTGAGATGCTGAAAAACTGATAAGCAGACTTGACCGAGAAGACTCCAGTTGCTGAGTGTCGCCAAGAGATGGTGTCTATTTCAGAGCTAGGCTGAGTACCTTGGAGAAGCTGAAGTAGACATCTTTTTTCATGGATGATAATGGTGGAGGTAGATGAGTGTAAGCCAGGCTTCCAGATCCATCGACCCTGCTGCATGAAGCCTTGGGTAATCAGGCTAGCGTTCGTATTCCAAGCTGCATTAAACAGGACAGGGAATAACGAGGCTATATTGTTGCCCTCTATCCATTTTGAAGTCCAAAACTTGATAAGCTGGCCATTACCTAGTGTCCAAGAGATGCTGAGATCAAACTGCTCCTTGAGTTTGAAGATACTCTTCCAAAAATCAGAGGCTTTGGCCGTACATATGTAAGAATTATTTGATGGCCTAAAATAGAGAGATTTGATGACTTGAGTGCAAAGAGATTTCTCAGAGTAAATTTTCCACCACCACTTCATGAGAACAGCATTGTTGAAGTGGTTTAGGTTAAGAATCCCTACACCCCCTTGCCCTTTTGGTTGACACATGCGCTTCCAATTCGAGCAACAAAAGCCAGAAGACTTTGAGTCCCCTCCGACCCAAAAGCATCTGCTTCTAATCTGATCAATCCTAGCGATGACCCATTGAGGGAGTTTGAAGAAAGAGGCGAAGTATGTAGGAAGCGCGCTAAGGACCGAGTTAATAAGTATAAGTCTCCCTCCTCTGGGTAGGAGTCGTCCCTTCCATGTTGCAAGTCGTCTCTCTATCTTAAGGATCAGGGGTTGCCAATCGCGTCTCTTAAGTTTACCCTTGGACAGTGGCATGCCTAGATACTTAGTAGGGAGAGTATCTTGCCTACATCCAAGAATCTGAGCGAAAGCTTGCAGTTTCGCTTTGGAATGTCCGAAGTAAACTAAGGATGATTTAGAGAGGTTGATATGAAGGCCAGAGACGTTAGCAAAGATATGAAGAAGTAGTTTGAGATGGAGTACCTACTGTTCATCTCCTTTGCAAAAGAGAAGTGTGTCGTCTGCAAATTGGAGGATAGATAACTCCACTAGTGAACCCCGGAGATTGAGATTGGAAAAAGTGCCATATTCTCTACCTAGTTTCAACATTTGAGCGAGAACATCAACTCCCAAAATGAAGAGCATGGGGGAGAGGGGGTCCCCTTGCTTCAAACCCCTCTTGGAGCGAATAGTCTTTCCCGCCACACTGTTAAGGAGAACAGATGATTTGGCAGAGTAGAGGATGCTTTTAATCTAGCCACACCATCTAGGTCCAAAGCCTCTAGCAATAAGCATTTCCTCGATAAAATCCCAACTTAGGGTATCGAAAGACTTTCGGAAGTCAATCTTGAGCATGATGGTGTCAGATTTTCTAGAGCAACCGAGGTTTATAGCTTCATGTGCGGTGAGAAAATAGTCTACCGTAGACATCCCTTTAAGAAAAGCGCTTTGAGACGAAGATACCAGAGTGTGTAGGATAGGGCTGAGTCGATTTGCCAGAATTTTGGTGAAGATTTTAACAGAGCAGTTAAGCAAGCTTATGGGGCGAAAGTCGGAAACAGCACCAGCGCCTTCACATTTAGGAATAAGAACTATATTAGAGTAGTTAATCCTGTTGATGTTAGCCCGCCCATCCTGAATATCAAGGAGCATGCGACATAGATCATCTTGGATAACCTCCCAGTGTTGCTGATAGAAATGCATAGAAAAACCATCGGGGCCAGGGGCCTTGTCACCATTCATACCAAAGACAGCTTTGTGGATCTCCTCCTTAGTGAAAGGTGCATCAAGTTCTAAGAGACTGATGGCAGGGGAGGGGTATAAGGCAGCCCAATCAACTTTGAAATCGGGGCGAGAGGCTACAAATTTCGTAGAAGTGTTTCTCGAAGCAAGTATGGATGTCGGATTGATCCGTAATGAGCTCCCCATTATGGACAATAGAGTAAATGTAGTTTCTCCACCTTCTGCCATTTGTAATAGCATGGAAAAACTTGGTGTTGGCATCCCCTTCTTTGATCCAGAATACTCTAGCTCTTTGCCTCCAATAAGTTGCTTCAGCCTTAACCAGAGATTAATACTCCTCGTGTTAGTACAAAGGTCAGCAACTAGTGAATCATCAAGGGATTGGGTATCAGCTAAGATGTCCAAACTGTGGATACGATCAAGAAGGCTCTTCTTTCGAATAGGAATGTGGCCAAAAACTTCATTGCGCCATCGTTTAATCCTCCTCTTAAGCAGAGTCAGTTTGGAAGCAAAGATGTCGACTGAAGAGCCAGAACAGGTGAATGAAGACCACCAAGATTTGATATCCGACAGAAAATTGGGTTGTGTAGTCCATGCCTTCTCAAATTTGAAATAGTGAATTCTGGGGCAAATTACTTGAGAATCAAGTATGAGGGGACAATGGTCTGAGGCAATGCGGGGGAGGGATAGCTGAAGACAGTTAGGGAACAGATGTTCAAAGTGACTGGAAATGAGAAAACGATCCAGTCTAGCAAGTGCTGGATTGACTCTTAGATTGGACCATGTGAATTTTCTGCCAGTAAGGGGGAGGTCAATTAGCTGAAGTTGTTGGATCCAACTCCTGAAATCTTTCATATCTCTGGTCGAACTAGAACCACCGTTCCTTTCAGAGTTTGAGATGGTGGTATTGAAGTCTCCGCAAATTACCCAGGCATTGCACAAGAAGCGTCTACGCTGAGAAATTTCATGGAAACAGAGCACTCTATCATCTAATTCAAAAGGGGCATAGACGGAGGTAAGAGACCACTCAGATCCTGTAGCTCGAGTGTGGAATGTGAGGGAGAGAGAGAAGATATCAAAAGCACAATAGAGACATTCTAGAATGTTATCGTTCCATCTAACGAGAATACCGCCACAACTCTCAATGGCATCAAGTGAATTCCATTTAGATAGGACAGAACCACCAATTGAAGCAAGTTTGCGGTCTGAGGGCTTAGACAATTTAGATTCTTCGAGGCATGCGACCGAAATCTTGGCGCTCAGAATACCATCTTTTATAAGTGCACATTTGTTGGGGTTACCTAACCCCCTAACGTTCCAACTGCCGATCTTCATTTGAAAGAGAAAAAACACACAGCAAAGAGAAAATAACAGGGCAAGGGTCAAGATAAGGGAAAGCATTCAAATGAGCTGCTGTTGTTGATCCGGTGGATCAGCATTAGCTGCCGCAGCCTGCTTAATTTTGTTAACCGAGTGCGGACCTAGGGCCTCCACTCCAATAGTTTCCGTAACCTCAATGATGTCATCGCACGATAGTAGAGCAAAAGGATTATTGCATGCATTATTGACCGAATTAGACGAAGAGGAAGTACCTTCGTTGGAGCGATGGGAAGCAAATTTAGCAGAAGCGCGGAGGTGGTGCATGAACGGCCTGGTGGACGTTATCTTAGAAGCAGGTCGACTCCTCTTGTGTCGTTTACTACAAGTGTCATCAAATCCTGGAGGAGCAGATCCATATGCAGAAGAAGCTAGGAGGCGGCGGTATCTGGGGATGAGAGATTTTGTTCGGAAGCTGGAGACGGCCTTGCCCTTTGTACCAGCACTAAATAGCATGGTGGTGGATGCTTCAGCTTTCCCTGCTCGCTTGGCAACATAGCTCTCAAGGGCATTCTCTACAGCAGGCTTGATCTCATTATACAGGGACAGTGGGAAGGTCACTAGCTTGCCCTTCCAAATCATCTGGCGAGTTTCTTCTTCGTGAGGGATGTCGTGGGAGTTGGAGGAGCTATCGGGGTCAATATGTGAAGCACTAGAGGCAATCCCCAAGTTGCCCTTGGGGGAATCAGAGGGGACCTCAATGACAGGTTAGACAATAGGACCAGGATTTGCAAAAGCATTAGACCCCACTGGATCAGAGGCAATCTGTAGTGGGGGGACCATTTTCGAGCCTTCCGCTGATGAATCGACCATACCTGAAATGTGGAGGAATTTCTCAACAGGGTTACCATCTTTAGGGTGGGGCGAGATTTTCGTAACCGAAATATTGCCAGAAGGATGTAATTCTGAGATTTTCTCCTTGCCAACTGTGCATCGATCAGGTTTCGGGATTTGCGGCGGGACGTTGGGTGCTTGGTGCTCCGCCTGAGGATTCCTTTGTCGCCAGAACGAAGATGACGAGCTGGAACCGGTGGTGAAAAGCTGAACCTTTCCCTGAGCTACATCTTCAGAAGGGATGGGGCTTCCCAGGATGAGCACTGGGACGTCATGCATTTGAATTTCTTGATTCCATGGGACTTTGTATTTGACTAGAATGTTCTTGGGTATGAGGCTCACATCCTGGACCTCAATGAGAACAAGAGCTTGGTCTCTGGTCGTGGCGTTCTTCATAGCCGCACTCATAGCAATGAAGGTACCAAATGGGAGGATCAGTTGCTCAAGGGATGCTTGGTTCCAAAGATGGAACGGCAGAAGCGACAGGTTGATCCAAACAAAGCATGGTTGTGGCTTGACTTTTGCCCCATAATCCATTGACCAAGGAGAGAAGGTCGCGTTGAACCCTGAGAATTGAAAAACACCATCCGAAACAGCCTTCTTGGCTTCTTCTTCAGAGGGGAACTGGACGTGGAAGACTGCTTCGCTTACCCTTTTCACGACCCACCAACCTCCTTGCCTTCGCCAAGCGAAGTTGAGGGCACTCTCTATGGTCGTAGCATCAGGTCGGCTCCTCGGATTGATGAGATGAAGGAAGGCACTTGCATGGAGGCATGGAAGAGCCGACGCAATATCGGAGTTGTGGGGGAATTCTATGGTTAAGGAGTCTGTGCGGTTGTGGAGAGGGCGTTCTCGTGCTGGATGGCCGAATTTCCTGCAGTTAAAGCAGTGAAATCCACTCCTTCGGCATTCAGCAGCCAGGTGGTCAGAGTCGCCGCATTTCAAGCATCTTCTTTCCATTTTTTGATGTCGAGATTTTTGAGAGAGAGGGAGGCGGCGGCGTGGGTAGGTGTTGGGAGGGAAGATGGATTTTGGTGGGTAAGGGGGATTTTTGAGGATAGGGAGCAGTTTGGAAGGTGGGGGAATAAAGGCATGATGTGGATCTCGGTGGTGGCGTGGGATACGAGGAGTTGTATGAGGGTGGTAATGATGAGGAGCAGGGCGGGATGACATGAGGACTTGAGCAAAAGATTTGCTCATGTTCCAAGGAAGCCATGCACGCCTGGCTTCTCTCTTCTCTCTCTCCCATTTCTTCTCTTCGTTTCTCTACGTTTAAACCCTAGATTGTAATAAGGGATTTCGTTTTTGGATCATATAGAGTTATAGATTAATTTATCAAAAATCCATATGAACTAGCAGACCAAAGATTGGGAGCCCTAATTGCTACAAAAACCACTCGGAGTTTTTGACATTAGACAATCGCTCTATATTTATTTTTGTCAGCTTAGCCACTCTAGCTTTTATTATGTTAGTCACATCCATAACTTATATTAGTTTTGTTAAAGCATCTGTAGTTGTTGGCTATTTTTCTAATTTTTCCAAAAAATGAGAAAAAGCGCTGCAGACGTTGGCCAAAAACACAAAATTTGGGTTTTCGGAGAATAGGAGACTGTCAAATACGGCAGAAGATTTGGGATTTTGGAAAATATAGCAATCGGAAGACGATTTATCGTCTGTTGCGTCGGACAAAAAAAAATTCGTCGGAGAGATAAAATTAATTTTCCGTCCCTAAACAAAAAAAAATTAAATCGATGGACGGGAAAAGAATTCCCGTCCGATCGAAAAATTAAAATTAAAAAAAAAAACCTTCCTCATTCCTTGGACGAGGGAAGGTTTCCTGTCCCACTTTTTTTTAAAATTTTTTTTTAAAAAAATTTGGATGGACAGGAATAGAATTCCCTATTCCCGCCCGTTCCAATATTTTATTATTATTATTTTTTTTACTTCAGACGAAAATTCGTTTTTCGTCTGAGAATAAGAAATTTTTAAATACCCATTTTTTGGCAATCAATGACTGCAGCGCAAAGCCATTTTTTTCTATTTTTATTTGCCAAATATCCAAAATTTGGGTCAAGATAGTAAATTGACTTTTCCATGCCTAATATCTCTTTTATTTATATTAATAAATATTGTTCTAAGTGTTTCGTTTTTTTTCTTTCTAAAATTAGGCTTTTAATTCTGAAAATTAGAAGACAACGTTTGAGTTTTAAATACCATGTGAGAAAGATGAACAGGGTAAAGAAAAATCCGAAGATAAAACATGTCGGTTGCAAATAAGTAGCAATATTTAGGAATTTGTCAATTTCAGTGAGATATTGCTTGTAACTTGTAAACAACATGAGATCTTGACTTCCGAATGTATGAAAATGAAGGTGATTTTGTAGGGACAAAGCCAGAAAATTTATGCTGGATAGACCAAGTGAGAGGATATACATATTAAGGGACAACAATGGTGAAATGTAGGGGAAATTCTGAAATTATCAAAAGAAATGGTGGGTTTTTTTAAAATGGGGGTAGCATTGCCTAGGGTTGGCATCCGGGTCGGCGACCCGCCCGTAATCCGCCCGCTTCGACCCGAACCAGATTGACCCGGTCTGGGTTCGGGTTCAACCCGCAAAATTTAGCAGGTCGACCTGGGTCGGGTTTTCACCAAAAGAAATCCGCTCGACCCGGCCTGAATAACCTGGACCCACTTCAAACCCACCCGAACCAGACCCGTGACCCACCCGATTTTTTAATTTTTTAAAAATCTTTTTTTCCTGTAAATATGTATATATATGTACATATACAGTCCTACAAAATATTACATAGCATATATTTTACAAAATATATGTATATATATTTTGTAAAATATACGTACATATATTGCAAGATATATGTATATATATTCTATATGTATATATGCATATAAATATACTCTAAAATATTTCAAAATTTATAAAAAAGAGTGTGGATATCAAAATTAATTGATTACTACCCACTACTCGAATAGACAATACTCACCTAACTATTTATAGCAAACTCTACCTCCCCACTTCTATCATCTCACCAACGTGCGACTAAAAGTTTTCAAAGTTTAAAATCTAAATACATTTAGTCCCACATTGATGAGATGAGAGAAGTGAGGAGGTGGAGCGAGCTATAAATAGCTAGGGTGTGGTAGGCTAACTGAGTAGTAAGTATTGAGCAATTTTTTTTTGTTCACATTTATTTGATATAAAATTTGAAATATTGACCAACTTAAAAAATAAAATAAAATAAAATAGGCCAACCCATGACCTGACCCGACCAGAATCGGGTTTGACCCGTAAGGGTTCGTAGATTGACCGAGTCGAGATTTAACATTCCCAACCCGGCCCGGCCTGGGTATTGACTGAATCTGACCCGAGCCCACCCGAATAACAGGTTGACCCGAGCGGGTTCGAATTGACAGGGCCCGAACAAACCCGATTGCCACCCCTAGCATTGCCATTAGCCACCCCTGCCACGCAATAGCTCCGTTTACGAGATTTCTGTTCATGCTCCTAACGATGTGTTTATGGCGCACACAAATATTCCAATAAGTGTTTAGTAAACGACATCTTGTTAGGTAGGATAAACACAATTTATGTAGATTCTGTGGCAACATCCCTCAAATTACAGATACATAAGCATGAGATATGTAGTGTAATGTCCACAAATACCCATAGATGATTCAAAGGTACCAAATACAATTTTTTTTGTTGTTACAAAAAGGTAGAGTATAGCCACCCTGTTATAATAATAAAGAGTTAATAAAATAAACTCTGAGTACTGGGAGCAATACAAGAAACTACTAAGCAATAAGTAAAACATCACTCCTCCAATGAACATAAATGGGTGGGGCAAAATAACAAAAGTAAAACATACAGCATGAAGTAAGAACAACCTAATATGTTCCTCCAACAACGCCCTAGAGGGTGGGCAGCCAGATCATGAAGCCTGTGTCAGCCTAGAGTAGGTCCAATCTCCACCTCTTCGTCATCGAACTCCTCTAACTCAAAAGCCCTGGAGATTCTACCTCTTGGACCCGTCGCCGCAGCTATAGTCCCAAAAAAAAAAAATGCATGATGTGAGTAAGATTATCAAAAATACTATTACAAGTCTCACATAAGTAATAATTATTTATGTCAAGCCATAAAACTCAGGTCATTGTGGCAATAGCAATATATCACGCATCCCTCATCTCACGTATCTCCTTAGTGAACATGGGCCCTATCCAAAGGTCTTCATAGACCTGTGGATAAACTGATGTTTCCAGATTCCTCAAGACCTCACACAGAACGGCCCTACTCCTGAGGCACTCTAAGAACAGATGAGTCTTAGATTCCATGAGAGAATTGCAAAATCCACAGTTAGTTGCGATGTGGTTGTCTTTTCACTAGGTTTTCTCTAGTCAGAATCGCGTCATTGAGAACTAACCAAAGGAAAACTTTAACTTTCATCGGTGCTTTAACCTTTTAAATCATCGTAGACCATTTTGGACTGCAACCTCTAAAGTGAATACGATTATAAAGAAAGCGAACAGTGAAGGCTCCATTTTTCTCTAACCCTCAAGTTTTCTGATCTGGTCATTGACAACAAATGACACCAGAATGGGAAATGTATGATTGACGTTTTCTAAGTCTCCTTTGGGTATGAGGGGCGAGACGAGACATGAATGGAGGTTTCCAAGTGTCCCTTTTCCATGTTTTGAAGACCATAATGTTGGGATGGGCAGCAAGATCGAAAAGATCAGGAAATAACTCTCTTATGGAATGATCTCTACACTACTTGTCCCACTAGAACCTGGTTATCATACCATTGCCAATGGAAGATGAGACACAGCTGTGAAATGGGTCATATACTTTGGCAACCCATTTCCAAAACCAAGATACTTTGGGGCCCATCCAGAATCCAAGATTACGTGTTTTCTTACGTAGGAAGTGAGGCTGAATATACTCTTGCCATCCTTCCCTATTCGGATGGAACTTTTTCCATCACCATTTGCCGAGGAGTGCCATGTTCATGTCTCTCAGATCAATAACACAAAGTCCATCATGGATCTTCTTCATGCAGGCTTTTTTCCACTTAATAAGATGGTACCCTCCTTTGTTCGCATCTGCTCATTTCCAAATGAATCTTTTCCGAATACGGTCAATCCTTTGAATGACCCATTATGGAAACTCCAAAAAAGACAAGTAGTAGGTCGGTAGATTGGAAAACACTGAGTTGATAAGGATCACTCTCCCCCCTAATGATAGTGTTTTCCCTTTCCAACCTGCCAACCTGGCTTCAACTCGGTCAATTATCGGCATCCAGTCCGATTTCTTAAGTTTGCTAGGACGAAGAGGCACTCCCAGATACTTAATAGGGAAATTATCAAGTTTGCAGTTCAGGCAAATAGCGTGTTCCCAGCATCCTCCACGTTCATTGCAATAGGAATGAAGGCACACTTGTGGAAGTTAATTCTCAGACCCGACCAAGCTTCGAAGCAGGATAGGAATCCTTTGAAGGTGATTGTCTTCCCTAAGTGTAACGCCCCTGTCCCTGCTCAGACCATTTTTATATAATTTATCAGACAAATTATTTATAGTATAGTACAACTGCCCACCACAGACTGCCTCTCAAAAGGTGGTTAACCGGATTGATGACTCTTGATCATAGGCTATATTATTTGTTATTATTTTATTCTATTAGAAATCCCGATTTGGGACTATCTCATATCCTCTCTCCTCTCTTTCTTGTGTACAGCCGAAGCCTCACATGGGCCCCATCGCCCACGTCACACAAAGAGAGAGCACACAACACAAGTGCTGTGTCTCATTCCATGGCGGGCCCCACATCAAAGGCCACATCAACCGTGGCTTTGACAAAGTCAAAGCAGCAATTGCTGCTTTTCTTCTTTAGGTGCCCCCCTCATCATTACACATTATTTACACATATGCTACTATATATATATATATATATATATATATATATATATGCCTTTAGAAATTACGGGGTGTTACATACACTACCCTTCAGAAATCAGCATCCTCACTGAGTACGGGGCATGCACAATCTAGTGCAGGATCTACTTTCTAGCCAATGTGGAGCATCTGCTCTTCCATCCGCCCGATAATCATGATCTCGGAATCTACCGCCCAATCAATCATAATCTCGGATTTAATTGAGCTGCCATCTTATCCGCCCGACTAATCATGATCCCGAAATCCACCGCTCGATCAATCACAGTCTTGGATTTAATTGAGGGCTCACCACAGTCCCGGAATCCACTGCTCGACTGGGACTTTAGTCCCGGAATCCACTGCTCGACTATATAGACATGCCCCACACTCGTGTTGAAAGTCGGCTTTGATGCCATTTGTAACACCCCTGCCCCTGCCCCTGCTCGGACCATTTTTATACAATTTATTAGAAAAATTATTTATAGTATAGTATAACTGCTCACTACAAGCTGCCTCTCAAAAGGTGATTAACCGGATTGGTGACTCTTGATCATAGGCTATATTATTTATTATTATTTTATTCTATTAGAAATCCCGATATGGGACTATCTCATATCCTCTCCCTTCTCTTTCTTGTGTACAGCCGAAGCCTCACGTGGGCCCCATCGCCCATGTCACACAAAGAGAAAGCACACAGCACAAGTGCTGTGTATCATTCCATGGCGGGCCCCACATCAAAGGCCACGTCAACCGTGGCTTTAACGAAGTCAAAGCAGTAATTGCTGCTTTTCTTCTTCAAGTGCCCCCCCCAATCATTAACCATTATTTACACATATTCCACACACACACACACACACACACACACACACACACACACACACACACACACACACACACACACACATATATATATATATATATATACACACACACACACACACATATATATATATATATATATATATATATATATATATATATATATATATATATATATATATATATATAGGGAAAAAGGGTTATGAGCAACTTGCTCATTTAGTTTATAAGCAATTGATGATGTGGCATACATGTGATTGGAAAAACCTTAAAAGGTTAGTTGTCCAATGTATCACATGCATGACACATAATCAATTTCTCATTTACTAAATGAGCAAGTTGCTCATATTCCTTTTACCCATATATGTGTGTGTGTGTGTGTGTGTGTGTGTGTGTGTGTGTGTGTGTGTAGAGGGAATAGACTCGCTTTGGTTGTAAGAATCTAATATGTGTGTGTGTGTGTGTGTGTGTAGAGGGAATAGACTCGCTTTGGTTGTAAGAATCTACGTCGTTGTTTGAAACAACGGCCTAGGTTATAAAAAATTGAATGAACCTAGACCGTTAACAATGGCCTTTTATAACCTAGTTTGTTTGAAACAACGAAAATTTATAGCCTAGGTATAAAAAGTCGTTGTTCCAAACAACGGCCTAGGTTCATTCAATTTTTTATAATCTAAGCTATTGTTTCAAACAACGGCCTAGGTTCATTCAATTTTTTAGAGTGAATGAGGTGAAGAGTTATTTGGGACGAAATTCTCAAATTACCCCTCCGCCACTTAAGTGAGATGGGTGATGGATGGACTCGATCTGATCCGTTGAACACAATCAAGAGCGATCCAACGGCCAAAATCACTGTTTTCACGGGTCTGTGAAAACAGACCCGTTTTCAATGGAGCATTTCTCATATATATATATATATATATATATATATATATATATATATATATAGGAAAATCTTCCGTTGTGCACCACCCCTCCGTGTGCACTTGGCCTTTCCGTCTTCGTATCGACGATCTGAACCGTTCACATTGATCTACACATCTAAATTAGTCTAAATATGTAAAATCAAATCATTTGAAATTCATTTGCCCATCCATCATGTGACTGTAAAAAACAATAGTTTTCAGCCATACAATTTTGTAACACTTCAATGGATGGGCAAATGAATTTCAAATGATTTGATTTTACATATTTAGACTAATTTAGATGTGTAGATCAATGTGAACGGTTTGGATCGTCGATACGAAGGTGGGAAGGTCGAGTGCACACGCCGTGTGCACCATAGGTGGTGCACAATGGAAGACTTCCAAATATATATATATATATATATGTATATATATGCCTTTAAAAATTATGGGGTGTTACACTAAGTACCCATTACCAAATAGGAGAGTATTGTCCGCGTACTGTAGGATTGAACAAACAGGACAGTTTCTTTTCCTAGCTACCGACGAGAGGAAACCAGCTTGTTTACAATTGTCCAACATGCATTTAAGAACATCTGCGACAATCGTAAAAAGTAAGGGAGAAAGATGATCCCCCTGCCTCAAGTCTCTTCTACATAAAAAGGTCCTACCAGCCTTGTCGTTGACCAGTATGACAACCTTACTAGAAGAGAAGCAGTGCCAAATCCATCTGACCCCAAAACCTCTGCCAATAAGCGCTTCAATGAGAGAATCTCATTCAACTGAATCATAGGTTTTCTCAAAGTCCGATTTTAACAAAAAAACTTCTTTCGTTCGAGATATGACATTGGTGGATAGTTTCTTCAGCAGACGCCACACAATCTAAAATACAACATCCCTTAATGAAGCCCGTCTGCTCATTACTGATTAGTTGGTCCATTAGCTTGCTTAACCTATTGGCTAGGATCTTTGTAATAATTTTGACCGAGTAATTGAAGAGGCTGATAGAGCAAAAGTCTCCAACCCCACGAGGTTCTTCCTTCTTAAGAATAAGAACCACATTCGAGTGGTTAATTCTACCCAGTTTAAGATTGTGGTCAAAGAATTCGTTGATGACCGCCATGAGATCATCTTTAATCTCCTCACAGAAGATCTGATAAAATAATATCGGGAAATCATCAAGACCCAGATATTTGTCATTGTCCATCTGACGAACAACCCATTTAACATCTTCCTCCGTGAATGGTAATTCTAGGGACTAAAGGGACTGTTCCAAATTTTCAGATCTGTTCTGCCAGGAACCATTAATTTGAGGGACTCTGAAATTAGATTTGTAGCCAAATCTGTTCTTGAAGTGCGATTGGAAGGCTAGATGGATATCATCTTCATCTTGGATAATCCCTGCCTCCATCTGAACCGATAGGATGATGTTAGATCTCCGATGTGCGTTGGCAACTCGATAAAAAATGCCGTATTCTTGTCTTCCTCTTTCAGCCACATGATTTTGGATCTTTGATGCAATTTAATTTCTTTCAATTTGATCAAATATTATCTTGACTAGAGCACTGTTAAGATTTAAAAATTTAAGATATGCCAGTAATTTTACTTGTTAGCTACGATGAGACAAAACATTTGTATAACTTAGAATTCAATATAAACACTTGCGTCACACACAACATAAGAATGTCCTGAAACACGGTTCAACTTTGTTCATAACCTCCAAAACTGTTCTATTTATAGACACTAATAAATAATCAAATAACTCTTTCGTAGGAGATTAGTGTCATGTGCAAAAATGTCATTTCATACAGATTCAACGGACAACATCCTGCAAATCTGTAGATTTGCATTTCGTCTATGCTGCAATATTCACCATTCAATGTACACTCTTACAATATTTTCTTTACCCTGTTACTACTATTATTATTATCAAACTAAAAAGAAAGGTAAAGATGGTTAGGAATAAAACTAAAAAGGCAAGGATAATTAAGGTAGCCCTGTTAGAAATTCGCTGCTGATTTCGTGACAACCGATCACTACAAACAAACCACCAATTAATAGTATATCAAACCAAACATAAAAGCAATTTTGTTTCGGTTTGAGCGAATCCTCATCCGGGGGAGAAATAACCGAGATATTATTTAATTAGAGAAGATGTAAAAATTACAATCAGTCTCAGCAATAACCTATCTATCTATCAAGTCTCACTAAAAGATAATCTGATGTTTACAATGAAGAACTCATAATGAAGTATTTTTTCTCTTTTGCCCTTTACACGCTCTTGCTTCTCAACAGAAGCTGTTTTAATCATATATAGATATAGAGAAACTCTAGGTTATAGTCTTGATACAATAGTCGTATGATATATCCTTAAAAAAAATTGTACGATCTAACTTGGAGAAGAATTGGGCTTTAATTATTACCAAAACCCAGGCCCATCCAGCTGATGCTGCTAGTTGCGATCAACTGCCCAAAGTGACAGTCGACTGCAATGCAAACCCTCAAGTTAAAGAGATACAGCAGTCGACTACCACTGCACTGCTGCTATTGCTGCTTCTTCTTCCACCGATGTTTCGAACATCTTCTCGCTTCATCATCGTTTCTTCACACCGAACTATAGTATACAAGACATAAATTCAACAGGTACTGTACCCAAAAATTGGTGAGGAGGATAAAGTAGTCCTAATGATAGGGTGAGCATCCTAAAGGCTAAAACCATTAATCAAACACCAAAGGACTCACCCAATACACACCCACAATATGATTAATGTCCCTTACCCCATCCCCCAAACCCCCAAACCCTCCCCTCTTAACCCCCAAAATCCCACTCCACAGTACTCATAGAAACTGAAACTCCCCTTACAGAAAAACAGCGAATAGAGTTAGAAACCACCGAGGAACAGAGAGAGAGAGAGTACATTCACAACTCATACATCGAGTTTGTGACAGCTTCCCCTGCGTCCCTGTCAGCAAGTCCCGACACGTCTCCCCCCTCCCTCGTAGAACGTGTCACCTCCTCCCCTCTCCCCCTCTCCCCCTCTCCCTTCTTAATCCCCTCCCCTCTCCATCTCCATCTCCATCTCCATCTCCTCTCTCCCATCTTTTAATAATTCATTCATTGCGTAGGGAGTAGGACATGTCTTCCCCACTGCTCGGAGTTGCAGCCGTCTCCAACTCCGGTGACCACGATTCCGACAGCCTCGGAAGGAACTCATCCGACGACGAGCAGGAGCGACATCTGGAAAACGAGGCGGAAAGTGAGATGTTGATAAACTCATCCTCAGATTCCTCTATCGGATCCCGCCCTCTTCCCGATTTGACACAGTAAGTAAGTATGTTCAGTTTTACTATTCGCTACTCATGCTCTGTTATGCTGACTTCGATATTTTTACTGACTTTCTAGAAAAGGGCTGTCCAGTCACTACGCTGGAAGGGCCAGAACGTTCTACGATCTGTCTGAATGCAGTGAGGAGGCGGCGGCGAATCTAGCAAAGGTGGAGCACCCGTTTAACAAGAGGAGGAGGCTCTACATTCAGAGTCGGCCATCCTACGGGACGATCGGGTCGGCTTCGTGCAATGCAATAGTTAGGAGGGAGACGGTGCTGCCTCCTCCGTTGGCTCCGCTGCCTCCGCGATCACCTCGACCATTTGGACAGGTGTATCAGCGCCGACAGTCGTTTGTGGAGGTGAATCGTCGCCGCGACCGCCGTGAAGAGGTGTTGGTGGTGGTGGGGAGACAGGAGAGCGAGGAACCCAAGCGCGACGTTGACGATGGTGACGGCAACAATGGCGCTCCGTTTCCCTGCCGACTATTTGATAGATAGATATTAGAGAAATTGTAACATTGGTAATTTCTGTTACTGTATAATTAGGCTAAATTTGTATAATTAGGTTAAATTTGAAAGGAAAAAAAAAAAAAAAAACTTCCTTTGACAATCTTTTTGTAGAAAATAATTTTTTTTTTAATATACAGAAAATTTACCTGAACTATTGTTGCAAAAAAATCACCCCGCCAACATGAGACTTTCTGCTAAAGTTGATGGAGGTTTTTGACAATAATGAGAAAAATATATGATGTTTTTTTAATCAACTTGCAAAGATGAATGTGGTTATCTGATATAATCTCTAATATTATAATGGGAGAAGACCTTACTGTCATTTGTCAATCTACCAATCCGTGCATTGCACGTGCATAAGTAATATAAAAGATGTCTCAAGTTCGAGTCCTCACTACGTCAAATTTTTTACTTTAATTTTTTTAATATATTAAATGTGCATCACACGTGTAAATTACTATCTATCTATCTATAATATAATCTCTAATATTATAATGGGAGAGTTAGAGTTGTAAATCTACCTAGTTACGTGCAATTCCAACTCTCCCATTATAGTCTTCACATTTAATTTTAAAAATATATAATCATATTTATCAAGACATGCATCGCACGTGTAACTCAGAGTTTTACTTTAAATCTTAAAAAAAAAAAATATATATATATATATTAATACGTGCATCGCACGTGTATATTACTAGTAAGTATATAATGGGAGAAGGCTTTAGTGTCATTTGTCATTTTGTCATTCTATCAACATGTGTAACGCACGTACATAACTAATATAAAGAAGGTTTCCGGTTCAAACCCTTCCTATGTCAGAGTTTTTATTTTTATTTTTTGGAATTATTAAAATGTGCATCGTACATGTAAATTACTAGTTTGATATAAGTACAAAAGTTAAATCTGATTTTTTGAAATACTTCAGTGGAATTTTTTTGCAACAATCATAGTTCAGGGTGTTTTCTGCATAAAAAAATGTCCGAAGTTTTCTGTATAAAGGCCATAGTTCAAGGTTTTTTTTTTCTTTCAAATTTAGCCATATAATTACTAGACATTGAGATAGAAGGAAAAAAAATACAAAAAAAAATACAAAAAAAATTTAAAAATAAAAAGTGTAGTATTTTTTTATTAAGTACAGTACATTGTTGTGTAAAACAATATGGTATATTGGAAGGAATAATCTCTAATCTCTAATATTATAATAGGAGAGTTGGGATTATCATTTGAAGACAACCTATAATTTGTAGACATTCAACTATCTAATCTCAACTATTCATTTTTTAAATGGGAGTTATATTAATCATTCATTTACTCAACTATTATTACTTACCAGAATATCCTCAAAGTTTATTTATTAATGACATAATTATTTACAAAAGTGTCACTCAAATAACATAAAAATTTGTGCCACCAGGATTAATTTGTAAAAAGTATGTGATGAGTAAAGAGATGTCCCAGGTTCGAAGTTAGATTGAGTCTTATTATTTAATATATATAAAAAATTAATTAGAACATGCATTGCACGTGCAGATTACTAGTAATTAATAAATGGGTAGGAGAAGCCTTGGTGATAAATTATGGCTAATTATTTAGTTAATTATTTTGGACTAGTAATCTGCACGTGCAATGCACGTCTTAATAAATTATTTTTCATTTTTAAAGTAATACTAAGATATAATCTAGCCCGAATCTAAGATCTCTCTTTACTCAACAAATACTCTTTACAAATTACCTCTAATGACATCAACCTTTATTTTATATGAGTGACACGTTTGTAAATAATTATGTAGTATATAAATTTAAACTTTGAGTGTATTATTATAACTAACAATAGTTGAAAAAATAAATGATAAATATATAAGTCGCACTTAAAAATAAATAATTGAAATTAGATAGATGATTGGTTGTTTATAAATTACGGATTGTACAATCTCAAGTAAAAAGGGGTGACAACCACATACTTCCGTTCGTGAAGTGGTGGTGGTCTTATCCTTTAGCTCTCTTGCTACTTTTTTTTTTTCTTCCCCAATCTTAAAGCAGCCTGATAATTAAAATACTTATTTTCATATACAAATAGATAATTTGGTGAGCACAATTTCGTAAGCAACGTATCCTTTGTGGATAATAAATGCATAGCATCACCATAATTTATATTTAGATTAAATTGTCAATCTTAAATGAATGAGCAATAATGATCCCATTTAGAAAATAAATAAGTAATAATGATCATATGCAATTTGTAAAGTTTTAAATTAATTAATAGGTAAAAGAAAATAATTGTTACCAAACTGAAACGGATACAAAACAAAATACTGATGATGTATACATCCAGTTTATGCTAGCAGCCTAACAATTAAAATATTCTTTTCTTCCCGAATGTTAAAGCAGCCTAATGATTAAAATACTCATTTTTAGATATAAACAAATTCCCGAATGTTAAAGCAGCCTAATGATTAAAATACTCATTTTTAGATATAAACAAATAATTTGGTGAACACAATTTGTAAGCAAAGTATTTCCTGTAAATCATAAATGTACTATGTCACCATAATTTGTTTTTAGTTTAAATCGGTAAAACGTATTAGGATTATAAAACTGCTAGAAAACAAATAAGTAATAATGGTCACATGTAATTTGTAGTGCTAATTTTAATATTAATTAATAGGTAAAAGACATTAGCTGTTACGAAAGTGAAACAAAACAAAATTGTGTGCTATATTGATGATATTGGTGATTTATAGCGCTAGTTCATGCATAAGATATTTACAGCAGCCTAACGATTAAAATACACTTTTCTTCCAAATTTCAAAGCAACCTAATGATTAAGATACTCTTTCTCTTATACAAACAAATAATTTGATGTCCACAATTTGGTATGCAAAATACTTCTTGTAAATAATGAATGCACTGCATCACCATTATTTGTAATTTAGCTTAAATCGGTAAAATGACATCTTGAGGTTTACCAAGTATATGGTGGTCTAATTGATTTCAGTCTTATGCTGTAATATGTTTTTTTTTTCCTTTTCTTATATAGAGAATCCATATGTTGTACTATGATATTTTGAGGGGAAAAAATGAATTTATCATATGAACTAATCTATGAATATGTATGTAGATGTGGTGCGTACAACTATATAAAATGAACAATTATTGTAAAATTTTAAGCCTAATTTGATAATATGAAAAAGGAATGCACTTATACCACAAGAAACTATTAAGATATGAAGAATGTATGTACAGAACAATATGGTGTAAATAATTTGCAAAGCAAAATATAATTATAAAAGTTATCATGATTAAGAGACTTTTAAAGGTAGTAGATTATAATACTTTTATAATTCGGGAAACCACCCAGGCTGCTCAGGCCTTATAATTCGGGAAGCCACCCAGGCCTTATAATTAAAATACGTTTAAAGGTAGTAGATTTTTATAAGAATTGAGTTTACTTAGTAAATTACTGTAATTTTTTCGGCCCATGCACGCGCGGATTAAATTTAGTATATATTCTATAATTTTAAAAGCTTTTGCACAAGGGAATGATACATGGCACAATACAATTTTTTTGTAAAAATTAACTTATATTAACACATCATTTTCTCTGTATAAAACGTATGTAGAAGTACATAACGTAAGTGTAGGAAAAAAGTTTGGTGTACAATATTAATTTACAAGGACCTAATAGTAAATTTGAAAGCTTATTTGATGCATGTGAGAAAAAATCTTAGCTGAATGTCTATAGCTATTTAGATTATGATATTATTTACATAAGAAGATATTTAGGTATATGAATTTCTACAGAGGTTATGATTGAAATATAACAAATTATTATTATTATTATTGATATGGGTCAGATGACGTGGTCTCTCATGGACCACAGGATCTCCTCAAAAGGCGTTCACCACCGGATCATTCGGATCTGCCACGTCAGCCTGGAAACCACCCAGGCCTTTGCCACGTCAGCCTGGAAACCACCCAGGCCTCCGCCACGTCAGCCCTAAACCACCCCGGGCCCGTGTCACGTCAGCCCTATACCACTTGGGCTTCTGCCACGTTAGGCCCACGGGCAACCGGGTCCAGACCCGGTTGGCTTTTTCTATAAATACCAGGCCCCCTACCCCTTCCAAATGTAATCAATCTTTTCCCTCTCAAACCCTAGTTACTGTTACTCTCCTTCAGTGACTGACTAGATCGTTGGAGGGCTTGCCACCGGGACCAACCCCGGTGTTTCTAGGCCGAGTGCAAGTACACGAGACTCCCGGCTCCGAGCCGAGCCCCCAGCTCCAAGCCGAGCATCCGACCTCCACCTCGCTCCCGCCTTTTCTCCTGATTATGTCCTTCGGCTGAGGGTCGGGCGTACCATCCGTACCGAAGCTTCCGCAAAAATACAAATCGAGAATAACTCACACCTGGTGCAGCCACCCCCCCAAAACAAACCGCATCAGGTTGGCGCCGTCTGTGGGAAAACAAGTGCGGACGCCGGCCCGAGCCCAGCCATCAACAGTATCCCGTCATTCCGAGCTCACATGGCACCCAAGGCCAGGAGAGCTGTCACCTCTACGCGTCGCCAGGACGTCCCTTCTCAGGACGTCCCCTCCGACACTCATGGAACCAACAATCCGAGTATCAGCCTCGGACACAAGTCGAGTGCCTATCGTTCAGTCGTACCTGACCTGCGCGGAGTCATCCAGAATCGACAGGTAAACCGGACTAGGGGAGGGGCCGCTTCCAACTTGGTCCCGAACCATCCCAGACCTCTGCCCTAAGGGCGGGAGCCGGCGCTCAGCCGCATCGGCCGGAGGCTGCCGCCCCAACGTAACCAGGCTGAAGAGCTCTGGTTACCCACCAGGAGTTCCAAGACTTCCGGAAAGAGATCATGGAGGCTATCTGGGGGACCCCCGTCGACGAGACGCTCCACCGCTCTCACTCGCATTCGGATGTCGAGGCCAGCGCGTCTCACGGCCCGACAGTCCCGCCGGAGTATGACGATGACGTCCTGAAATGCCTTCAAGAAATGGAGGACTGTCTCGACCACTTCGGCGACGGGGGCCCGAGGCCGGCTCAGGGCCATAGGCCGACCCGACCTCCTTTCTCCACCGCAATCCTGCTGGCAGAAATACCCCAAAATTTCCGCCCACCATAATTCGAGACTTATGACGGCGAGGGTGATCCTGCTTATCACATTGAGGGCTTCAAGACCCTCATGATGATTCACAGCACATCAGATCCCCTCCTGTGCCACGCCTTCCCCGCCACCCTCCGGGGCCCAGCTCGGGAATGGTTCTCTAAGCTCCCCTCTGGCTCCATTTACTCTTTCGACCAACTGGAGGGCAACTTCCTTGCCCACTTTGTGACCAGCAGGAAAGCCGAGAAGACGATTGCGTCCCTGTTAGGTCTCCGACAAAAGGAAGGAGAGTCGCTCCTGCTGTTCGTCTGAAGGTTGACCACAGAGGCGAGGTCGATCTCCTCCCTCGACCTAGGGCTTACCTCGGCAGCATTCCAACTGAAGGCATCCCTGGCAAAGAAGCCTCCGATCGATTTCCCTGGCCTCCTCAATCGGATCGAAAAATATATCCGGGCCGAGGAAGCTCTGAATCCGGAAGATGCCAAAGAAGTCCCCAGGAAGGGAAAGCGCAAGGCCGACGAGGCGGAACCAGCAAGGAAGGTCCCAAAAGACGGGGGCATCCCGAAAAGGGTCCCTCCGGTCCCTCGCTTCGATAGGTACACTCTGTTGATGCAGAACGTATCAACTATCCTCTTAGCGATTGAAGACAGGGACCTCGTCCAATTTTCTCCTCGACTGACCAACAACAACAAAAAGAGGGATCAGCAGTTCTACTGCCGCTTCCACCGAGACAACGGGCACGACACCAACCATTGCTACGCCCTCAAAGACGAGATCGAGGTCCTCATCCAACGAGGGTACCTTCGGAAGTTCAAACGGGAAGACACCCCGGACCAAAGAGATATGAGGAATCGGAGGCCTTCCCCTCCTCATTGAGCACTAAGACAGCGTCCCGAGTGGGACCCCGAGCCTGAAGAACCCGAGGGTCAAGCCATCTTGCATTGCGTCCATGGAGGGCCCATGGGGGGGAGTCCAACACTTCCCGCAAGGCATTCGTCCTAGGGGTCAACGCCGTCCAGGGGCCCCTCTCCCCCTAGGTCCAGCAACTTCCTGTCTCCTTCTCTAGGGAAGACCTGGAGGGAGTTCGGCTTCCGCACTGCGATGTGCTTGTCGTCAGCCTTAGCATGGCGAACTTCGAGGCCGTCGGATCCTCGTGGACAACGGGAGCTCGGTAAATATCCTCTTCCTGGAGGCATTCGAGAACCTAAAGCTCTCCTGGGATAAGCTGAAGCCAGCTGGGTACACCCTGCACGGGTTCTCCGGTGTTCCGGTGCCAATCGAGGGTATTGTGACCTTAGACGTCACCGCTGGTACGACCCCTCACAGGAGGACCGAGTCAATGGACTTCATGGTTGTAAACGTTAAGGCTGCCTACAATGCCATTCTCGGCCGTCCCGGGCTCTGCTCCCTCTAGGCGGTTCTCTCGGCCTACCACCAAAAGCTGAAATTCCCCACCAAGTCAGGTGTCGGAGTTGTCTGAGGAAACCAAGAAGTGGCATGATTGTGCTATATGACGGCAATCGGAGGTGGTGTGTTCCCCCTGGACGCCGTCGAGCTACAGCCCGAAAGAAGCCAGCCAGAACCTGAGCCGGCGAACGAGTTAGAAGAAGTCTCGTTCGAGACAGGGGACGCGTCGAAGTGGTTCTGAGTGAGCTGCTCCCTCACTCCCAACCTCAAATCTACCCTGATCGACTGTATTCGCCACAATGTCAACCTCTTCGCCTGTAAGCCCTCCGATATGTTCGGCATCTCTGAAGACCTGATCATGCACAAACTCAGCGTGATCCCCGGCTCGAAGCCAATCGTCCAGAAGCATCGTAAGTTCACCCCGGAGCGGCAGCAGGCGGTGAAAGCGGAGGTGGACAAACTCTTGTCCGCTCGCTTCATACAGAAAGTCAGCTACCCTGAGTGGCTGGCGAACATCGTAATGGTCAAAAAGGCGAGCGGAAGCTGGAAGATCTGTATAGACTTTGCCGACCTCAACAAGGCATGCCCCAAAGATCCGTTCCCCCTACCCAGCATCGACGCTCTGATCGACGCTACATCGGGTCACGAGCTCCTTTCTTTCATGGACGCCTTCTCAGGCTACAACCAGATATGAATGTTCCCACCTGATATAGCCAAGATGTCCTTCGTCACGGACCAAGCGCTTTATTACTACCGGGTTATGCCCTTCGGGCTGAAGAACACCGGTGCTAATTATCAGAGGCTTGTTAATCGAGTCTTCAAGGATCAAATTGGTTATAACATGGAGGTGTACGTCGACAACATGCTCGTCAAAAGCCAGCAGGGACAGGATCACGTCGCCGACCTGGAAGAAGCTTTTGGGGTCCTTCGGACCCACAATATAAGACTCAATCCGGTGAAGTGTGCGTTCGGCGTCTCCTCGGAGAAATTCCTCGGGTTCGTCATCAACTAGCACGGTATCGAGGCGAACCCCAAAAAAATCTAGGCCATAATAGACATGGCCCCTCCCAGAAATATCAAAGAAGTCCAGAGGCTCACGGGAAAACTGGCGGCCATTGGCCATTTCCTCTCTAAGTCTGGAGAGAAGTCTCTCCCATTCTTCAAGGCTCTGCACGGAACCGGAGGTTTTGAATGGGGCACTCAGCAGCAGGAGGCGTTCGCCCAATTGAAAGAATACATCGCCAACCCTCCTCTCCTCAGTAAGCCCGAACCAGGTGAGCCCCTCTAGCTTTACCTTTCGGCTTCGAAAAACATGCTCAGTGCTGTCCTCGTTCGAGAAGAGGACGGAGTCCAAAAGCTGCTGTACTATGTGAGCAAGGTTCTGCTTGCCGCCGAGACCAGATATTCTAGAATGGAGAAGGTGGCATACGCCTTGGTCATGGCCGCACGGAAGCTCCGTCCCTATTTTCAGGCGCATTCGATGCAGGTTCTCACGGACCTGCCTTTGAAGGTCGTGCTTTACAAGCCCGAGAGCTCCGGACGATTGGTCAAATGGTCGATTGAGCTCAGTCAATACGACATTGTCTATCAGCCATGGATGGCCATCAAAGGGCAGGCCCTCACCGAGTTCATCACAGAATGCACCATCTCCGAGCAACCCGAAAGCAAGGAGGCCGACCAGACGTGGGTGGTTTACGTCGATGGCTCTTTCTACGAAGCAGGGAGTGGTGCGGGTATCATTCTGCGGGGTCCCAACGGTTTCCTCCTTCAATATTGCCTCCGCCTCAACTTTTCGGCCTCTAACAACGAGGCTGAGTACGAGGCAATGATCGCTGGGCTCACCCTGGTGCATCAGGCCGACGCCAGATAGATCAGGGCCTTCAGCGTCTCTCAGCTCGTGGTCAACCAGATCACCGGAGAGTACGAGGCTCGTAACGATCGGATGATCAGGTACCTGGCCGTGGTCTAATGGCTATTGACGTCCTTTGATGAGTCGGCGGTCTTAAGGATCCCCAGGAAGAAGAATGCCCAGGCCGATGCTCTGTCAAAGTTAGCTTCCTCGTCATTAGAGGGCCTCGATCGTACCGTCCTGATCGAAGTACTCCTAAAGTCGAGTACTGACTTTCCCGAGACTCTGCATCGAAGACGGAGCTCATCCTGATGATTGGACCACTCCTATCAAGAAGTTCCTAATCAAGGGAGAGCTCCCCGAAGACCGAGCTGAAGCAAGACGGGTCAGGGTCCGTTCAGAATGGTTTGCCATGATCAACAAGATCCTCTTCAGAAGATCATACACGATGAAGAGCTGCATGAGGGATCGGCGGGTGCCATATGGGAAGCCGCTCGCTCGCACGAAAGGCTTTGAATTACGGGTACTACTGGCCCACAATGCTACAAGATGCTACAAGTGTGGCCTCTGTCAATGATTCTCCCTTGTGAAAAGGGCTCCGCAAGCAAACATCCGTTCCCTGGCTAGTCCGGCCCCCTTTACGATGTGGGGGATGGATCTGGTAGGCCCATTTTCGAAGGCAACGGGCCAACGAAAGTTTCTCACAGTAGCAATCGACTATTTCACGAAGTGGATCGAGGCCGAGCCACTAGCCATGATCACCGAGCAGCAGACCAAACAATTTTTTCTAAAAACACATCGTCTCCCGATTCGGGATCCCACAGGTGCTCATTACAGACAATAGGACTCAATTCGCGGGTAAATATTTCCGAAGGTTCTGCGAAGATCTCGGGATCCAGCAACGTTTTTCTTCGGTGTGCCACGCGCAGTCAAACGGTCAGGCCGAGAATGCAAACTGCCAAATTCATGACGGTCTCAAAAATGACTCGATAACTCTTCCAAGGGGTTATGGGTCGATGAGCTGCCGAGCATTCTCTGGGCCCACCGAACGACAAAGAGAATCCCTACGGGAGAGTCGCCATTCAATCTAACATATGGCGCGGAGGCCGTCATCCCCCTTGAGGTTGGGATCCCTTCGCCCCGGATCATGGCCTTCGATGAAACAAGCAACTCGGCACAGCTACGTGCCGACCTGGATCTCATAGACGAGGTCAGGGAGAAATCCGCCATTCGAAGGAACACTTACCAGCAGAGGATCGAGAGGTTCTACAACAAAATGGTGCGTCCCACCGACATCAAGCTCGGGGACCTCGTCCTCCGGAAGCTGGCAATATCCAACCCCGGCCAAAAAAGGAAGCTGGCCCCAAACTGGGAAGGCCCATATAAGGTATTTGAGGTCGTACGTCCGGGCACGTACCGCCTAACTGACCCGGGAGGCAAGGCTGTCAAGAGGTCCTGTAACGCAGAGCACCTCATCAAATTCCTAGAATGGGAGGGTTAGCTTCTACAGCTCATGTAAAATTATGAAAAATATAATCGGGACTTCGTGCCTTATTTTTGTAAGGTTCAAGTATGTTGTAATTATGCCAACTTTCTTGAAACAAGTTCTCATTAAAAACATGTCTCGGATTCGGCACTCGGAAGAAACCGCGAGCCACAAAAAGCTTCCCTTAATAGCTTAGGGCTCGGCACTCGGAAGAAACCGTGAGCCACAAAAAGCCTCCCTTACAAGCTTAGGGCTCGGCATTCGGATGGTATCGCGAGCCAGAAAAAGCTTCCCTTATAAGCTTAGGGCTCGGCATTCGGATGGTACCGTGAGCCACAAAAAGCTTTCCTTATAAGCTTAGGGCTCGGCATTCGGATGGTACCACGAGCCACAAAAAGCTTCCCTTACAAGCTTAGGGCTCGATACTCGCAAGAAACCGCGAGCCACAAAAAGCTTCCCTTACAAGCTTAGGGCTCGGCATTCGGATGATACCGCGAGACACAAAAAGCTTCCCTTACAAGCTTAGGGCTCGGCACTTGGAAGAAATCACGAGCCACAAAAAGCTTTCCTTACAAACTTTGCGGCTCAGCACTCAGAAGAAACCGCGAGCCACAAAAAGCATTCCTTATAAGCTTTGCGGCTAGGCATTCGTATGGTATCGTGAGCCACAAAAATCTTTCCTTACAAGCTTTTCGGCTCGGCATTCGGATGGTACCGCGAGCCACAAAAAGCTTCCCTTACGAGCTTAGGGCTCGGCATTCGGAAGAAACCACGAGCCACAAAAAGCTTCGCTTACAAGCTTCCATTACAAGCTTAGGGCTCGGCATTCGGAAGAAACCGCGAGCCACAAAAAGCTTCTCTTGCCATCTTTCTGAGAACAAGTGTGGGGGCTTGTCGTCGACCTCGAGTAAGGCCTTGGCTTTTTCAAAGCCATGCGACCTTTACGCTCGGAGAAGACCTTCAGCTACGCCCATTACTGGCTTTCTCCATGGTGTGGGGGCTCGGCATTTGCCCCGAGCATGGTTTGGATTTTTTCAAGACCATCAACCTATGCGCTCAGCGGCAATCACCAGCTACACCCTTGCCATCTTCCTAAGAACAAGTGTGTGGGCCCGTCGTCGACCTCGAGCAAGCCTTGGCTTTCTTCAAAGCCACGTGACCTTTACGCTCGGCAACGACCTTCAGCTACGCCCATTACTGGCTTTCTCCATGGTGTAGGGGTTTAGCATCTGCCCTTAGCATGGTTTGGACTTTTCAAGACCATCAACCTATGTGCTCAGCGGCAACCGCCAGCTACACCCTTGCCATCTTCCTGAGAACAAGTGTGGGAGCTCGTCGTCGACCTCGAGCAAGGCCTTAGCTTTCTTCAAAGCCACGCGACCTTTACGCTCGGCGACGACCTTCAGCTATGCCCATTATTGTCTTTCTCCTTGGTGTGGGGGCTGGGCATCTGCCCCGAGCATGGTTTGGACTTTTTCAAGACCATCAACCAATGCGCTCGGCGGCAACCGCCAGCTACACCATTGCCATCTTCTTAAGAATAAGTGTGGGGGCTCGTCGTCGACCTCGAGCAAGGCCTTGGCTTTCTTCAAAGTCACGCGACCTTTACGCTCGGCGATGACCTTCAGCTACGCCCATTATTGGCTTTCTCCATGGTGTGGGGGCTCGGTATCTGTCCCGAGCATGGTTTGGACTTTTTTAAGACCATCAACCTATGCGCTCGGTGGCAACCGCTAGCTACACCTTGCCATATTCCCGAAAACAAGTGTGGGGGCTCGTCGTCGACCTCGAGCAAGGCCTTGACTTTCTTCAAAGCCACGCTACCTTTACGCTCAGTGACGACCTTCAGCTACGCCCATTACTGGCTTTTTCCATGGTGTGGGAGCTCGGTATCTGCTCCGAGCATGGTTTGGGCTTTTTCAAGACCAACAACCTATGCGCTCGGTGGCAACCGCCAGCTACACCCTTGCCATCTTCCTGAGAACAAGTGTGGGGGCTCGTCGTCGACATCGAGCAAGGCCTTGGATTTCTTCAAAGCCACTCGACCTTTACGCTCGGCGACGACCTTCAACTACGCCCATTACTGACTTTTTCCATGGTGTGGGGGCTCGGCATCTGCCCCGAGCATGGTTTGGGCTCTTTCAAGACCATCAATCTATGCGCTCGGCGGCAACCGCCAGCTATACCATTGCCATCTTCCTGAGAACAAGTGTGGGGGCTCGTCGTCGACCTCAAGTAAGGCCTTGACTTTCTTCAAAGCCACGCGACCTTTACGCTCGGCCACGACCTTCATCCACGACCATTTCAAAAAAGTTTTTATTAAGGTTTAGGGTGCCCGCCTTCGGCAAATGCCCTGAGCTTCGGGTCGTTGGTTGACCTTCTTCTCACCCACGAGCAACTCAGGGTTTGCAGCTTTCAAGAGCTAAAACCCCGAATTGTTCGAGGGCTGCAGGGGAGCCACCGATCCCGGACTCTCTCCGAGCCTCCGAACCAGTTGATCGGCCCACCACTCACCAATGAACAACCCGGGGTTTACAGCCCTCAAGGCCAAAACCCCGAATTGTTCGAGGGTGATTGGTATGCCACCAATCCGGAACTCTCGGACCAAAGTTCTACTTCTAGGACACCTGCCTTCGGCAGGCACCCGAATCGTATGGCGGATAAGCCAATCCCAATTCCTGATAAAAAACAAGGAGGGGATGGGGGTTATATAGCTCCCTGAGAAGCGCAGTTATTGCATCAGGGAAGCCTAAATGATGGAAGGCGAAACATCGCCATTAATGCTTATCAGAAGGCGAAATGCCACTAATGATGCGTTGCCTGCCTGAAGTTACCGTGTGGCTTTTTCCCCTCGGCGGCGACCCCTTACAAGTCCGAGCTCGGCAATAATCTCCACTCAATGAATCATCAAAGTTAAAAAAGTCGGGAGTTTTTTTTATTATTACTCATCATGCGCTAGTAACGGCAGCACAAATACAATGAAAAGCTTACAAATCACTCATGCTCAGCTTAAAACTCAAATTCGGCGCTTCTCGGGTTCCTTCTCACGCTCGGCCGGCCAGATCGGGGAAGGCTCTCCCGTGACTGTGCTTTTCACATCGTCAGGCTGGGCCCCCTCCAAGAAAAAGGTTGGAGAAGGTCCTAGTATGGAATTGCTCGCCTCCTCGATCAAACTGATGCCTAACACCAGCTTCAACTTGCGGATCTCCAACTCTTTCTCAACAACGGCCTCACGAAGAAAAGACTCCGAAGCCGATCGCCCACTCGAGGCATCCGAGATCGACCAGTTCGTCTCAATTACCCACCAGTCTCGGTCGGCTATGGCTTTCCTCAGAGGAGAGACCTCCATGCTGAGCTTCCTAGATTTGTTCATGAAGTAATTCACTGTGGCCGCTCGGTCCTGAGTCTGCTTTCGTTGACGAGCGAGAGTAGTCTCTATGGCCCCCAACCCAGCTCGGACCAAGGAGGCCTCGATGGAAATATGGTCGGCACCGAGGACCTCATGCATCTATCAAAAAGACTGGAAAAACAATGTCACAAAAGAGACTAAAAAAGCACAAGTCATGGAGCATCGGCCAAAAAATTATCTTGCATTAAGTTCAAAATTTTTGTGCTACAAAAGGCGGTGGCCAGTCCGCCCAAGGTATTTACAAAATCAAAAGAGAGAACCTAAACTATGCTTGAGGGAGGGGGGGGGGGGGTGGCACCTCTTCGTCAGTAGGGTCGCCCTTGACCTCCTCTTGGCGAGGGTCTCCCATCTCCTTGCCACCGGGTATCAGCGAATGCTCGAGCTGCTAGTTGTAGTGGAGGTGGTCGACCCTCTTGTCCGGACAGATCAACCGAAAATGATCCTTAGCCTTATCATAGGCCTCGTCTTGCGCCAGGATCAGGATATCCGCCTCCTCCATGGCCTTTCGCGCCTTTTCAGCTTCTTTCCGGGCCTTCTCCTTGAAGCGATCCACCTCTTTCTTATGATTATCGGCTTTCGAGGCCATCTGGGCCTCGTGGACCACCTCCATGCTCCGAGCCTCCTTTAGCTTGTCCGACAACTTGGTCAACTCGCGGACATACTTCTCCGCGTTCCTCCTCTCGATGAGGACCTCCTTCTCCAAGCACTTCTCAAAGTGCTGCCCATGAAGCATTGCCTGTCCGAGGAAGAAAAAGTTAGAAGAAATCCTACAATCTAAACTCAAAGCAAAATTACGAGCACTCACCGAGAGCTGCGCCTGAGACCACCGCATAAAGGCCATCTCAGACGTCAGCGTCGCCAGAGCCATAAGATCTCGCTCTGTGGCAAGGTTCCTGACTACCTCTATGGCCACGGGACCCTCAAGCAGAGAATCCCCTGTGAGAACCGACCAATCGGGGACATGTGGCCTCAGTCCCTGTTGCCCAACCATCTACCCGGTACTGGGCCAAGGTGGGGGAAGCCTCTGCTCTGGGACCTCGAAAGTCTTTTTGCTACCAGAGCTTCCCCCCGCCTACCTAGGCACCCTCGGCGTGTGGTGATGCTTCTTCACCCTCTTTGGGGACGGCTCCACAGTCTCCGAGGCCGGCCCTTGCTGGACCCCGCGCCTTGGACAGCCACCTTATCCTGCTCCACCTTCTTTTTCTTCTCCGCCCTTCTCTTGGTGGCAACGAACAACAAGACCTGCATGTTGTCGAGCTGCTTGGCCGTCATCTCTGCAAAATGGAAGAAGAGAAGCAAATGTTAACACGAAGGCAGAAAGATAGGAAAATTCAGAACAAAAACATACTAGGGTCGGCTGGGCTCAGTCCGGCTCGGGCCAAGTGCATTTCCGTCACTTGGGGCCACCCTATGAAGTGCCCCCCAACGATCTTCTCCACCTTCGCCCATTCTTTCTCCGTCAACTCGCTGCGCTTCGGAGGTTTATGGTTTGACTTAAAAAAGTTCCAGGTGGCCGGAATCCCCCAAGGCTTCTCGCTCCGGACTATAAAGTACTTCTCCTTCCATCCTTTGATGAAGTCCGTATGGCCGTGCATCACCTTCTTATGAGGTCTAGGCAAAAGATAGAAGATTCCCTCTGTATCACCTAATAAGCTCATCCCCAAGATAGCGCGGAAGTGCGTAAGCCTCGGCTTGACCCCCTTCTCTTGGCACTTCAAGATAAAGCAGACCAAATGTTTCCACGAATTGGGGCCGTACTGCATCGGGCTCAACTATGCCCAATTCAAGACTCTCTTGATGAAGGGGTGCAACGACAGCCTAAGTTCCGAGATGAAAGCATCCTTAGGAAAAACACAGTAGCCCGGTGCGAGAGTGGTGGTTGGATGAATACCGGGGCTCGGAATCAGGAGTTCGAACTCCTTGGGGATAAAGTAGGCCGCCCTCAGGATGTGCAGGTAGTCCGCCTCAGGACACACTGGATACCGTCCATCCTGATCTTCACCCGACTCTCGTCACCCAGCACGGAGGGGAGTGGAGCGAGATCCTTAACGTCATCAGGATACATCCTAATCGACCCGGAATTTTTGAAGGTGATAGGGGCAAACTCGAACCCCGGTCTAGGAGCATTTTTATCTGGTGAGGGGGGGCTATCCGGACAGATCCACTTCCTCTTCCTCCTACGAGGACGAGGTTTCCTCTCCGGAGACGGTGTCGACAATGGTGGTAGAGGAGGGAGATCTCCATCGCCCTCGGCTACCCCTCCTGTGGTACCTTCCCCCGCATCTCCTCGAACATCGTCTCCCCCGGCACCCTGATCGGGCTCCCCTGGTTCCCCTCGGAATCTTCCCCCTCATCCTCAACTGCCCCCTCTCCCTTGGGATCCTGCTCTTCTTCGTCGCCCTCCTTTTCCTCCTCGTCCTCAACGTCCCTCTCTCCCTCGGGGTCTTGCTCTTCTTCGTCGCCCTCCTCTTCCTCCTTGTCCTCATTGTCATCAACATCCCCCTCCCCTTCGGGGTCCTCTTCTTCCTTCTCCCCCTCGCCCTCATCCACAGGCTCCTTCCCTGGCCTATGGGATCTCAAGGGTTGCATGACGAAAACTACCTCATCCTCGCCATCTGACCCTGGATCTGACAGAACCTCCTCTTTAATTCCATAATCGCTCAGGGACTAAGACGTCAAGGGTGACTCAGCTTTCTTCTCGGAACGGCCTGACGAGCTTGCCTCAGAGCCAGACTGAGAGTGCGACATTACGAATCAGAAATACTAACCTGAAAGTACCGTGGTAACAGAAAGATCACCGGAAAAAGATCGTCGACGGCAGATGAGAAAAAACCCATGTTCTTGAAAGTTGGAAAATACAAGTGAGAAAATGAAGGAGAGAAAAAGGGGGAGGGGGGGATTTATAACAGAGAAAGAGAGTCCTCGATTTTTGCGAAAAGATCTAGCCGTTGGATCTTAATCATCAAGATCCAACGACCACTAGGATCTAAGTCGCTTCGATTCTTGTGCATGTGACGTCAGCATGTGGCACAAAATTACTTCTTTACCTCAGCCCTCTCGGCCGACACCACAGCTCAGAACGGGTGGCCAGCCGCTCATAAGCTACCCCAGGCTTTTCCAACAAGTCAGGAGGCTCGGAGCTCGGATGGTACCGCGAGCCACAAAAATCTCCTCTATTCACCTTGAGGGTCGGCGCTCGGATGGCACCGCGAGCCCCAAAATCCTCCTCTATTCGTTAGGAGGCTCGACACACGGATGGTACCGCGAGCCACCAAAAAACCCCCAGGCTTTTCCAACAAGTCAGGAGGCTCGGCGCTCGGGTGGCACCGCGAGCCCCAAAATCCTCTTCTATTCGATAGGAGGCTCGATGCTCGGATGGTACCGCGAACCACCAAAAAACTCCCAGGCTTTTCCAACAAGTCAGGAGGCTCGGCACTCAGATGGTACTGCGAGCCCCAAAATCCTCCTCTATTCAACAGGAGGCTCGGAGCTCGGATGGCACCGCGAGCCCCAAAATCCTCCTCTATTCGATAGGAGGCTCGACACTCGGATGGTGCCGCGAGCCACAAAAAAACCCCCAGGCTTTTCCAACAAGTCAGGAGGCTTAGCGCTCGGATGGTACCGCGAGCCCCAAAATCCTCCTCTATTCAACAGGAGGCTCGGAGCTCGGATGGCACCGCGAGCCCCAAAATCCTCCTCTATTCAACAGGAGGCTCAGAGTTCGGATGGCACCGCGAGCCCCAAAATCCTCCTCTATTCAACAGGAGGCTCAGAGCTCGGATGACACCGCGAGCCCCAAAATCCTCCTCTATTCGATAGGAAGCTCGGAGCTCGGATGGTACCGCGAGCCCTAAAACCCTCCTCTGTTCAACAAGAGGCTCGACGCTCGGATGGTACCGCGTGCCGCTATGATCCCTTTGCTTTTCCAACAAGTGAGGGGGCTCGCCTGCTGACCCTCGACGCTCGGCAAGTAGTTCCTTTACTCATCGGATTTCAACATCTCCTTGCTTTTCCAACAAGTCAGGAGGCTCAGCGCTCGGATGAAACCACGAGCCCCAAAAATCTCCTCAAATCCACTTGAGGCTCGGCGCTCGGATGGAACCGCGAGCCACAAAAATCTCCTCAAATCCACAGGAGGCTCGACGCTCGGATGGTACCGCGAGCCGCTATGATCCCCCTTGCTTTTCAACAAGTGAGGGGCTCGTCTACCGACCCTCGACGCTCGGCAAGAAGATCCCCTACTCCACAGAACCCGGCGTCCCCTTACTTTTCCAACTAGTGAGGGGGCTTGCCTACCGACCCTAAACGCTCGGCAAGAAGACCTCCTACTCCATAGATCCCGACGTCCCCTTGCTTTTCCAACAAGCGAGGTGGCTCGTCTGCCGACCCCCAACGCTCGGCAAATCGAGCTCCGACTTTTCTGCGCCCGGCACTCCGCATGACTCCAATAGGGGATCCCTTCACCCTACCCTCCTGACCTCTTCTGGAAGATACAGATTCCATTCCTTGCCGCACACACCACCCCGCTCTTCCAACAGAGGCAAAGAACTACTCCTATACGACTGGGTTACCCTACCCTCCAGGAGTGGGGGGCTCCTAATATGGGTCAGATGACATGGCCCCTCCTGGGCCACAGGATCCCCTCAAAAGGCGTTCACCACCGGATCATCTGGATCTGCCACGTCAGCCTGGAAACCACCCAGGCCTCCGCCTCGTCAGCCCTAAACCATCTCGGGTCCATGCCACGTCAGCCCTATACCACTTGGGCTTCCGCCACGTCAGGCCCACGGGCAACCGGGTCCAGACCCGGCCCCAAACAGGTCTAGACCCGGTTGGCTTTTTCTATAAATATTAGGCCCCCTACCCCTTCCAAAGGTAATCAATCTTTCTCCTCTCAAACCCTAGTTACTATTACTCTCCTTCAGTAACTGACTAGATCGTCGGAGGGCTTGCCACCGGGACCAACCCCGGTGTTTCTAGGCCGAGTGCAGGTACACGAGACTTCCGGATCCGAGCCGAGCCCCCAGCTCCGAGCCGAGCATCCGACCTCCACCTCGCTTCCGCCTCTTCTCCCGATTGGGTCCCTCGGCCGAGGGTCGGGCGTACCATCCGTACCGAAGCTTCCGTAAAAATACAAATCGAGAAGAACTCACATCTGGTGCAGCCACCTCCAAAAACAAACCGCATCAATTATTATTATTATTATATATGGCCCCATGCACGCAGTGGTTGTTTTCTACAATGCCTCATGGAAAATATTTGAATGACACGACATGTAGTTCATTCATATGAAAGGATGATCGAATATAAATTCTTGGATGCAATTATTTTTTCTTCCTAATTAACTTTTTTCGTTGACAGTCAATGATAGCTATATTGTGTTATGTTATCTTAATTCAAATATTATGGAATATTATCTTACCATCTTTCTTTTGACAATTTGTAAAATTTGGGACAATTTACGTTATACTTTAGTTGATTGGTCTTTCTTGAGAATTCCCTGGACTATCTTTATTCACACATCCTTTTACTTAACTATTTCAATGATGTAAATAAAATTAAGATTGTCAACTACATCTGACATTTCAATTTTCAATGATAAAAATTTAAAAATAAAATGGATGAAACTGAGTGTTTAAGACAGGAACTCTAGATTATTATGCAAATTTTCTATTTGTTTGTGAAATTAAGGAAGACGTAGAGTAAATACCTAGCTCTCGATCTATCATCACTTTCAGGTGCTTTAATTTTTTTGATAAAAGATAAGCCAATCCTCTTTTTTCGATTCAAATATAATTTTCTCAAAATTTTTGCTTTGACTTACTTGATTATCATTCTGGGATCAAACTTTGAGTCTCTGTAGATGATGCTTAATATCCATTTCTTCCTCCTTTTTCTCGCCATTTGAAGATCGGACCACTGCCTTGGGAAGCATAAACACGCTGATAATGATACGTTTTTGTCAACCAATTAACAATCAAGTGAAATAGACTAATAGAAAAATAAAGTTAAAAATAGCAAAAAAAAAAGTAAAAAATAAAAGAAAAAAAACACACACATAAATTAAAGATGCAGATGTTGGATTACCTTTCAAATTAAAAAACTAAAAAGAAGAACTAGATACCTATATATCTCTATGATTTTTCTATCTCTTCTTTATTCAGATTGCAACGTTGGCTCTCAACGTTATATATTTATAGGGTGTTAGAATTAGGGATAAGAAAATATTCTTTATTATTGATTGATTAAACTGAGTACAATATGTCTCCTATATATAGAAGAGAAGAATACTAAACCAATACATTATTCAATGTGGGACTAAACTAATCTATCATTTAGCACCCCCTCTCAAACTCAAGTTGGTTCAAGTAACAAGAGTTTGGAATACCGACGATGTTGATATGGAAGAAACGGCAAACTGTAATGCAGAAACGACGCTTGGTGTCGCATGTGATGGAAACTGAGAAGTAGATAGTTGTGGAAGAAAGTAGTGGTGGCGCACTATTGAGATCTCACCCCAAACAGTGGTGGGATCTCCATATCCCGATTTATAATGGGATCTCACCCCTGAACTAAGAAATAGACTAATGGGATCTCACCCCTGACTTGAGATATAGTCGATGATGGGACTCACCCCTGACTTGAGACATAGTCGATGATGGGATCTCACTGAAATGAGAACTGGATGCTGATAACACCCCCTCTCAAACTCACGATCGATCAACCGGAGTGAGTTGACGACCATTTTTATTTTTATTTATTTATTTATTCTTTTTTAGAGAAAATCAAATCAAAAGAGACCAAAATCTGTTGACAATTACATCCAACAATCAAATCTAGATCTGAGACGAAGAAGATCTCTTGAAGACGTCCAGATCTGAGACGAAGAAGAAGACAATGAAGGTCGGCGCTGTTTGAAATCAAGAACACCAGATTCGCCAGTGGAAGAGCCACCTGGAATTCATCATCGTCGCACTCGACGAGAGGACAGTCATCGGTGAAGGGCAGATTCGCCGAGCCAAAAAATTGTTAACTAATTTAACTATTCTGATGCTGGATGAAAAAGATTTCGGTGGCTCGTTAGTCGTTGAAGCGCACCGGAATAAAACTTTCGGCCTTGGAAGTCGGTGGCGATGAGGGGGGGGGGGGGTGAACTAGCGACGTGGAGATGGTCGCCGGAGGTGGGGGTCGCGACTGGAGGGCGGCGACGGGGTTGGGAGCCGTCGGAGACGAGGAGGCGCCGGGAGTAGGCCAGAGAAGATGATGCTACAGTGATGGGTTTTTGATCAGGTGGGAAATCAGTCGGGGAGAGAGAAAGAGGAGAGAGGAATTGTGACGGCTAGATTTTGGATCTTGTTGTTAGATGACGGCTAGGGTTTTTGGAAATTTAGGGTTTTGGGAGAGATTAGGATTTTGATCAAGATCGGGAGAGAAGAAAGATGTCGAGAGGTGGAGTGATTCAGATGAAGACGAGAACCACTCCACATCGACGACGAGGATAAAATAGTATAGGCCTTATAGGACGATAGGCTTTGATACCATGTTAGAATTAGGGATAGAAAAATATTCTTTATTATTGATTGATTAAACTGAGTACAATATGTCTCCTATATAGGAGAGAACAGAATACTAAACCAATACATTATTCAATGTGGGACTAAACTAATCTATTATTTAACATAGGGGAATTCTAGAAACCCTAAAAGTGCACCCCCCTCCCCCCCCCCCCCCCCCCCCCCCCCCCCCCCCCAAAAAAAAAAAACCCTTACATATGCACCTCACAACATCTAGGGTTTCAGGCCAGACTCAACCATCTTGTTGTGACTAAGGCCCATAAACTTCGGCCTACTAGTCTAGATGGATATTACCTTTCAATAAATGAAAAAGAAAAAATTTAGATCTATGTGGTTCGGTCGACATAGCTCAGATCAATGACAAAGCATACTTGCTGCGAATAAAAATCTTTAGGATCCAAATTGATTTAAGTAGCTGCTTATAAAAAACAAATTTAACTATTAATCTATCACTATTTTTTTTCATGAATTATTATTCGAGCCACAACTTCAATGATGCAATGCAAGTGGATAGAAAATGCTAATTGCTTACTATTTCTTAAATGTTTTGATTGCCTTTTGAGTTTTTGGTTTAAATACTCTGATTGCTTTACGAGTTTCTTGTTTAAATGGTTTGAATGTCTTTCGAGTTTTTTTAGGAGTCTTTTATATGCTTTGAATATCTTTTGAGTTTCTTTAGGAGTCTTTTAGTTTTTTTTTTATAGTCCCTCAAACTATTTTTGTGTTGGATGATAGATATAAATAGTGGAGTCTAGTGCCAGGGAGGGCAGATATGAATATTATGACTATTATGACTGTTTAAGAGTTGAGTTATAACTCAATTTATCTCATTTTTTTTCTTTTTGTGAGTTCTGAAATTCTGCAGCTTATTCTTTTTTTTTATCCTGATCATTTGGTATTGGAGATTACACTATCCTCTTGGACGTTCGTTGAGTTCATGGCTACACAACGAGGTAGAGGCAAATGTGGTAACAATGAGATGATTAAATCCGAGAACTTCGAAGACAAGTTGAGCAACTTCTCATGCAACTTGAATGCCAAGAAGCTCGCAGTGAGCGTGGTGGGTCAAGTCGTGATGGGTATTCCAGTGATGAGTCCAATGAAAATCCCTTTGCCAATAATCGTATTGGGACTTGGTTAAGGAGGTTTAATCATGGCTTTATTTCTATCAAAATTAACCTTCTAGAGTTCCATGGTCGGCTTCAACCTAATGAGTTTCTTGATTGACTTAGCGTTATTAAGTAATTCTTTGATTAAAAGGTGATTCATGAGAATCAACGTGTCAAGCTTGTGGCTACATGACTAGCGGTTATGCTTCATCTGGGTGATATATGGTTCAAGATATGAGGCTTGTAAAGGAAAGACTAAAATTCTGTGTGGGAGAAGATTAAGCCTATACTCAAAAAATTAATTTCTTTCCGTGAATTTCACTCAAACAATTTTTATCCAATTCAACAACCTTCTTCAATAGTCCAAAAGTGTGATTGACTACATTGAAGAATTTTACAAACTCCTATCCTGTAAGGCTGTGCAAGAAAGTAAAAAGCAACTTACTGCAAGATACGTTGGTGGGCTCAAACGTCCAATCCGTGATGAAGTTGAGATGCATGAAGTTTGAAAATTTGATGATACCTATCAATTAGCCATGAAAGCGGAGGTAAAACTTACTCGGCGTGGCTGTAGGAAGTATCTTGATGTTCGAAGAATTGGGTCATCGCATGAACGCTTCTCTTAAGAGGTAAATTGTGGCATTCGGTGATGAAGAAAATGATGAAGAATATGTGAGGCAGCCTATTTTGATAAAGAAGAAACCACACATCGTGTGGAGGTTGAGCCCGAAGAAGGTGAAAGCCTGATGATCTAGAGGTCCCTTGCTACTCCAATGGTTGATTCCAATGAAGATTGTCTTTGCCCCAATATTTTCAAAACATGCTGCAAGTCTCATGGAAAAGTTTGTACCATTGTTATTGATGATGAAAGTTTTGAGAATATTGAATCTCATGAGATGGTGAACAAGATCAGGCTTCAAACAGAGTCATTCGAAGCACTGCTGCATTGCTTGGTTCAAGAAAGGTAGTGAGGTAAAAATTTCAGAGCGTTGTCTTGTTTCATTTTCTGTCTGGACAAATTACCATGATCAAGTATATTGTGATGTCACCCTTATGGATGTTTGTCATATTCTCCAAGGAAGACCATGGCAATATGATAGGCATGTGAAACATTATGGTCACAAAATACCTATTATTTTAAGATGTGGGAGTTGGAAATCATTTTGTTGCCTAGTAAGGAAAAAAAATTCCCAAATCCTTAAAGGAGAAGGGTAAATGTTTCCTTACTTTGTCAAAGTTTACGAAAGACAGTGTGGATAATGATATTTTTTATATGTTAGTTGCTAAGAATTAGTTATTTATTGTGTCATATGAATTGGAGTCACTCTTGGAGGAATTTCATGACATCATGCCCGAAGAATTATCCGACAGACTACTTCATTTAAGAAGAATTCAACATCAGATTGATTTCATATCCAGCTCTAAACCTTTTAACACGGCTCATTATCGTATGAGTCTAAAGGAGCATGAAGACCTAAATCGGCAAGTTATGGACTTGTTGAAGAAAGACTATATCCGAGAAAGCACGAGCCCTTGTGTAGAACCAACTCTAATAACACCAAAGCAGTGGGACATGGTACTCTCTCAAGCTGAATTTTCCTATAATTTTGTGGTGAATCACTCTACTCGGAAGAGTCCTTTTAAAGTGGCTTGTGGAAAAGCTCCAAAACACTTCCTTAATCTTGCTTCTATTCCTAGTCTTTCATCTTCTAGCATGAAGGCGAAATATTTTGCTACATTTATTGCTAAAATTCATAAAGAAGTGAGAAAGAAGCTTGAAGAAAGTAATGCCAAATCCAAAGTTGATGCAAATGCTCATTGTGGCATTGTTTGGCTTTATTTGAACAAGAACGGTTTCCTTCAGGATCTTACAACAAGTTCAAGGAAAAAAAAAGATTGGTCCTTGCCAAAATTTTGAGAAAATAAACAATAAAATATTCATACTCCTCCGAGTTTCAATGTTCAAGACTTGTTGAAGTACTAAACGGAAATTCTAGATAACTCGTGGGAGAATTGTTTTCTACCTGGAGAAGATGATGCAGTGCAAGTTTGCAAGTTAATAGAAAAGACTAATTGCCCTCTTTTTTCTTAAATGGTTTGACTGCCCTTTGAGTTTCTTACTTATATGCTTTGACCGTCTTTTGAGTTTCTTGAGGAGTCTTTTAGAGCATCCACAGTCGTGTGCTATTTATGAATAAAATGCATTTTATAGCAAACGACCAGCTGGAGTCGTTTGCTATTTATGCATTTTATGTATAAATAGCGACAGTAGATTGCTATAAATGAGAGTGGATTTGAGAAAAATGCATATAATACAGGACACAACTTCATATTCCGTCCCACGAAAAAAATTATTTTTTATTTCTCCAACGCAACTTCACTTTCCGTCCGACGTCTTTTTTATTTAAGAAATGGAATTTAAAATGTGTTGCAATCTAGCTACTCCTTGGATGCAAAGTGATGATCCGTCCAAGGAGGGGCCCACCTATTTTTTAATTTTTTAAATTTTTTTACTTAAAAAATGTTTTTAATTAATAAAAAAGTCATTAAAAATCCTTAAAAATCGTAGGACGCAAAGTGAAGTTCCGTCCCTTCAATTTTTTGTTTTTGTTTTTTTTCTTCCTTCCAACGCAAATTGAAGTTTCGTCTGATTTTTTTATATATTAAATTGCTATAAAATATCATTCGACGACTGCGCCAAACTGTCAAAATGCTATATGTGAATATGCATTTATGCATTTTCTAACAATCACGATTGTGGATGCTCTTAGTTTCTTTAAGAGTCATTCAACTAGTTTGTGTTGAATAATAGAGATAAATAATGGAGTCTAGTGCTAGGGAGGGCGGACCTGAATATTATGACTAATATGAATGTTTAAGAGTTGGGTTATAACTTCTTTTATTTCATTTTCATTCTCTTTGTGAGTTCTGAAATTCTGCAGCTTATTCTTCTTCATTTTCTCCGCTCCCTCAACAATATCCATATTGTCTTGAACCCGAAGCCTGGACCAGGGAGAACATGATAGAATGATATCTCCACCTTAGACTATACTCCATGTACCTCCACCAATATTTTGGCTTGACCTAGCCTTCGCCACTTTTGACTCGCCACCCATGCTAGCTATCAATCACCCTTTTGACTTTGCAAGAAAATGCATACCACCACTTCTTGACTCGACACCATGCCTCTTGCTAATCACCTCATTGTCATTGTTAGAAAATGTCTCTTGCCAACCTTTTTGTTGTTGTTTCTAAGCCAGAAAATAAAACTAACTAACTAGAAAGCACTAATAAAATAAGGTCATTAAGCCCCTATAGTGTCCTCATCATCAAGAGCTAAAAGCTCAGCATTGGTAACTGCAGTCCACATAATGTTTTGAACAATCCTCTAGCTTTTCTTCGCCGCACAATCAACACTAGCATTAATCCATCTATAGTAATACCACCTAACGACTGTATAATATAATGTGAAATATGATCACTTGCTATGCCTTTAGTAACATCATCAATGACGAACTTAGAGTATTCTTCAATCAAGATCGGACCCTCATGGAAAATTAGGTGTATAACCCTCAAAGCCAGCTAAAGCTCTCTTTTCAATGATATTAATTGACTTCGAGACAATAGGTACATCACCAACCAACCAGTAACACCAATCTAAAACTAAGCTCTCAACGGTAGATTGATAATTTGGTTAAAAAAATAATTTGGTGAGAGATTAAGAATATATGATATAGTGTTGGACATCGTCGACTTATATTTCGGGAGAAAAAAATCTTAAACAATTAACATTTTGAAATGGAGGAAGTATCAAACAAGTGCTAGTTATAGCAACCATTCTGTTTGATTTGACACATTTATTGTAACATCTCGAGCCCGGCTCAGCTGCGTATGCGGCTACACGTGGGCGTATGCGAAAGAACGGACACAAAACTCTAACCATGCCCACCACAAGTACCATAAAAAATGGAGTATATCCATTAGGTAACCTTTATCATATGGATTATCCTATGTATACTAATATCCTCTCCTCCACACCCACGATGTGGGACTAAGAAGCTTCATGTCCAAATGCAAACACCCCACTTCCTACATCTCATATTCATGCATATTTTGTCCTTTAGTACAATATTAAGCCATAGTCCCATAGCTCCATCCTATAGGCTCCAACTCAATCCAATTAATTCCAAGCCTCCTATAGAAATTCCATGGCCAACAACCAACCACTTCGCAACTCATATATATATATATATATATATATATATATATATATAGGGAAAGGATCGGTTGAGCACTCCTCTAGTGCTCACCGCGTGAACACTAGGCCTTCGGGCGTTCATATCGAAAATCTGAACCGTTCACATTGATCTACACATCTAAATTAGTCTAAATATGTAAAATCAAATCATTTGAAATTTATTTGCCCATTCATTGAAGTGTTACAAAATTGTATGGTTGAAAATCATTGTTTTTATAGTCACATGATGGAAGGGCAAATGAATTTCAAATGATTTGATTTTACATATTTAGACTAATTTAGATGTGTAGATCAATGTGAACGGTTCGGATTTTCGATATGAACGCTCGAAGACCTAGTGTTCACGGGGTGAGCACTAGAGGAGTGCTCAACCGATCCTTTCCCTATATATATATATATATATATATATATATATATATATATATATATATATATTATTATTATTATTATTATTATTATATATTTCTATATAATATTATATATATACCCGCTTAAATACAAAGTGTTACATTTATATGTGAGGAATAAGGTTGAGGTTATTTTTTAAACATTAAGAAAAAGGTTAAGGTAGATAAGAACTTAGAAGATGAAGATGCTTAATTATCTTGATATAATTAAAGTAAGTTAGATGATATATAGGGGCTTATTGGGGCCAAAGCTTCATAATCTTATCCAAGAGATAGTACTTGGCAAGTTGGGCAAGTTAGACTAGCTAGCCTATTAGAAGGTAGACTAGGATATCTGCTTCATCTAAAGTTTTTTGATAGGACAGTCAAGTCAAAACACTATATATGTATTTTTCCTTGTAGTGTTTGAACTATTAAGTATTTTCTGTATGTATACTTTAGATCTCTAAATTTATCGACAATGAACATTAGTATTGGTATCGAGTCGGGTCGGGTCGGGTCCTTCACTATTCGGACTCAGACCCGGTCCCCTACGGGTCCAAAAATTGGACCCAGACCCAGACCCGAATCCGTAAAGATCTGGTCCGGGTCCGGTTCCGGGTCGGGTCCTATTAAAATATTCCTACCCGTTCGGGTAGGAGCGGGAGTGTGAGTGGCGAGCGGAGACGGTGAGTGGAGGATTTAGAATAGAGGAGAGAAGAAAAAGACATAAGTTTTGAGTTTGGAAGAGGAATATTTACAATTGAGGAAGAAGGATGGGAGGGATGAGATAGAATATTTATTTTTATGTTGATTTTTTAGGTTTTTTTTAACGGGTCCGGGTCTGGGTCCGGATCGGGTCTCTTTTGAGCGGATCCGGACCCAGACCCGAAAGTACAACGAGTCCCATTTTAGGACCCGGACCCAAACCCGATAGGCCGGTTCGGTTCCGGTCCAATGCCGAGTCCGGGTCGGGTTCGAGTTGGATCTAGGTTTCGGCTATTTATACCTATGCTAATCAACATCATTCAAAAATAAGTCTTTTACAACATTTTCATCTAAAATTGACCTAAGCATGATTGAAAGCTTACAAGATCATTGTGTTGCATAATATACCAACAACTTGTAATGTTAATAGTGAAAACACATCACAAGCAGTAGAAACTTCCCAAGAACTATATAAACCAAGATCAAGTCACCATAACATATGCAAGATCTCATAAGAACACAATAATATGCAAAGATAACCAATACTTCTTATTCCCTAAGAAATTACAAAGAGATTGCAACTTTCAATATCTCCCAGTCACCTTTGAAATACTCGGTACAATCTTCTATTAAAGTTGAACAATGATAACGACTCATCAATTCTCTCTAATCAGTTATAGATTGGATACCAACACTAGAGTTTACAGCCACTTATATAGCCCTCAAGTAAACCCTAAACACAAATACAGCTTATTGGGCCTTAAATTCGTCAGCCCAAATAACACACAACGCCGATGTCGGTCGACCGCACTCTTGGGTCGGTTGATCGCAATGTGTCAAGTCCACACCTGAAGCATGACTGGTCGACTGTACGGTTAACTGTCATCTTCTCTGTTGAACCATGTACACTCGAAGATACCTAGCAGCTTAGTTGCAGTTGGGTGGTTGGTTGGGTAGCCGGTCGACTACACCCCAGGATAGTCGACCGCAACTCTCCAGTTGCCTTTCTTCTAGTTGTTGTTGTTGTCTTCTCTTTCGGTCTTCGTCTTCTTCTCTTCTTCTTCAACTTCAAGTACTCCGTGCCTACGTGTATTTGAGGCCATAATCCTAATAATCTCCCACTTGGACCAAATACACAACACTTCAATGTTATAGTAATCTTTACCTCACATTATCTTTGTCAATCTCCTACTTTCATGGAGGACCCAAGTACTCCCTACTCTCATGAAGATCACATCCGCCACTCCACCACATGGAGTGCACCAACCACCCCTCATCTCCTTATGAAGGATGTGCTCCACAAATTGCATAGAGCACAAATACCGAAGAAACAACCTCCTGTGACGGATTCCGTATTACACGACTCCCTAACTTGCAGAATCTCCTTCAACACCGAACATGGTTCACAACCTCTCAATGCACCATCTGCACTAGAAGTCTCCGTGGACGACACCTCTATAAAATTCGCAGACTGTTCAAACCCTACAGCCCCATTTCGGTTACCCTCATCGACATAATTCAGCACATTGATATTAGTGCTCTCTACCTCACAAGAATGACTTGAAGCTTCATTTGCCATATTTCAAAGTACCCTCATCGCATCAATGTCTTGCTCTATAGGATCACTTTCATGGCTAACAGCTCCCACTAAATTAGTAACATCCTCTCCACAACTGAAAGAACTCGGTTGCACCCCACACAATATACAACTCGATTCCGTCTGAGAGTCAACTATAGGAGAAATGCCCCTCACGTCTCTAAGGAAATACAGTGATCCCTCACACTTCTTTTTTGTAATCACCCTTGAACCTGCAGTTATACACCACTCTCCACTACCAACTGTTGCTGACATACCCTCTTTGTCTAGACCTCTAATCGAGATAAGGTTTTCCTTCAAGTCTGGATCATGCTTTGTCTCCCGCAAGAAAACACTTTGATCATCATTGGCTTTCATGCGAACAGTACCAACTCCACTTACAGAACACCTGTGACCGTTCCCCACAGCCACATCTCCAAAAGAACCCTCATTGTAGTCATCAAACACCTCTATCCTTGGAGTGTAATGAAAAGAAGCTCCCGAATCAATACATCAATCTTGAGTGCCCAACTCCTCTCGAGCTGATAAGCATAACTCTTCAACAAGTCCCACTTGAGCTTTTTTTGGGTTATCTCTCTCCGGTTTCTCCTTCTTCCTTTTCATATCGGACTTAAAACTGTACATTATGTGACATCTCTTGTGATAATACCAACACTCCGACCCATGTCCCTCATTGCTGTCATCAGACCCACCCTAAGATGAACTACTTTGATCCTTTCTTATTCGACTGCTCTTAGATCTCTCACGTCTCTTCTCAACTATCATTGCGGAATCTCTAGAAGATGATGATGAAAACCCTCGTTTCTCACCATTCTCACTTCCTCGTTCAGAATGCTACTCACTACATTATGTAGAGTCGTCAAATCTGTCATAGTGCATGTGATAGTTTGTTTCACTGTACCATAACTATCGGGCAAAATAGATAGAAATAACAATGACTATCCCCTCTCTGAAAACTTCAAACCTGCAGCTTCCATCTGGTTGTAAACCATACAACAATTGTTCACATGTTCTGGTACTGAACCCCCTTCCCTTAACTTTATATTAACCAATTTCTTTAGATGAAGAATTTGATTAGATGTCAGCGGTTTCTCATACATATCCGTGAGAATCTCTGTAACCCCTGTTTCCATTAATACGTATTTTTAAAGTATTTTTCCGTATTTAAATTCTCTGTATTTTATAACTATTTTCCCCTTAATTGATTTTATTGTTTAAACTATTTTTAGAGCCCAATTCTTTATTATAAACCCAAGTTGTATTTTGGTTTTATTAATTATTAATATAAGCCCAAGTTTACATTTTGATTTTATTATTTAATTAATGTGAGCCCAGTTGTTATTAGCAGCCTAATTCCATAATCCGATTTTATTTTATTATTATCTTTAATCTGAGCCCAATTGATCCAATTGATTAAGCCCAACACTCTAATTATTTTATTTAATTAATTTGAGCCCCTTTTTAGACCAAGCCCAAATCCAATAACCCAAAACCCATATTTGTACAGACCCCCCTATCCGTATACAATTTCTCCACACCCCTACTTTTCTGTCCCGTACTCCAACTCTCCACTTTCTAATCCCGTACTTGCCTGCACTTTTCCCATACTCCTCGTAACTACCTCACCTTCTACTCCCACTACATTATTATTATTATATTATTATATAAACTCCCCTATCTCCCATTCTCTTCCTCCCTCCCCTGTCTCCAACCAAAACAGAGAAACCAAACAAAACCCGAACCCAACTCTCCCATCGTCTTCCTCCCTCGATGAGCCAACCACCATCGCCTTCCCCGCTGCTCGCCTTCTTCCTCCTTCTTCCACCCGACCCATTGCCGAACTCGACAGCCGACGTCTTCTCCATCCCTCGTCTTTGCCTCGCGAGCGCTTCCCGCTTGCACCGTTGCTCTCCTGTCGTCTCCTCCACCGTAAGCTGTCGCCGCTCCTCAACCGTCAGCCTCTTCTTCTCCCGAAGTCGCCCTCGCCTCCGCCATTGTTGCTGCTCACGCTCCTCCAACTTCGACATCAACCACAATCGCCGTTCGGTCCATCTCCTCCATTCCTCCGCTCGACTCGGCCGCGTCGTCTTCAACCTCCAAGAGCCAGTCCTTGCCGTCGCCTCCGTCGAAGAACCAGTGCCACCTGCCACTTTCTCCACCAGTCGCGCCACCCTCCCCACCTCGCCGCTGTCGCCTCGTCTTCCTCCTTCGCTCAAGCTCCGCAGCACCCTGCCCCGCTGCTGTCTCCGCTCTGAGAACCCCGAGTTCTCCCTCCGCCATTGCCATCGAGCTTCGCCCTCGAGCTCGTCGATAGCCATCACTCCGTGGTCACTCTTGATCCCGTCGCTGCTCCTCTTCTGTGGCCTCTCTTGTTGTGTTGCTACCGTTCCCAATCTCCGCTCCCACTTCTCCTGCCCAATCTCTCTCTCTCTCTGTGTGGGTGTCGAGGAAGGTGAAGTGAAGAAAAGGGTTTGGAGGTTCTTGATTGGCTGTTGTGGGTTGGAGTATTATATTGGTGTTGGGTTGCTGTTTGGGTATCATATTGGAGTTTGGTGTTGAGTTGGAGTTGGAGATTAGATTCTATTTGTAGTGAATTATGGTTGTTGTTTTGGGTGTTGTGGGGATTAGGTTGTTGTATTGGTGATTTATTGGTGTTTGGAGTTGTTGAAGTGGGGTTGCTGTTTACTGCTTTGGAGAGTTGTTGTTGGAGTTTTTCTGACTTGGAGTCATTGAAAGAAGTTGTTGTTGTTTGCTATTTGGAGTTGCTGACTTGGCATGGCTGCCACACATCTCGCACGTGTTCTACTGCCCGGGATACTGATCCCGTTATTCTATTTTTAATTTCATCGTCATCAACTAACAGGCAAGTGTCTCTTGTACAATCCGTTTGTTCTAGTACAAGCTCTTTTGCAAAATACCGCAAGTATATTTTTGACTCTCTTCATATTATATATAATTTATTGATCCCGTATTCGTACAAGATCACGAATACTTGTTGTCCTATGCATTATATGAACACGATACACATATATACTACTATACATGATGTTGTGCATGAATTGCTTGTTATTAGGTTGCATGTTGTTATAATATATTTTATTCTTGATTAAGTGTTATGCGCATGCCATTAGTTGCATCACATGTTTTGTAAGTCCTAAAATATGTTTCCTGCATTGTATAAGTCTTGATACTTGATCTTGTCATGTTACCCTTGCCATGTTGCCTGTCCTTGTTATTGCATGTAGTTATTATTCATGTTTAATTGTAATAAAAAGATAACAAGCCGAAGTATAAAAGGAAAAGATTTAGTAGTGGGCAATATAGAAGAGCGTACTCGGACGGGGGCTCGTGGTTCCCCGACGCAAATTTGCAAGTTGCAAATTGTAAATTTGCAAATTTTGTGTTCTATGTTTCACGCTATGTTACACTATGTCCACATTGCACGTATCTTGATACTCGATATACTTGACTTGACTTGATATGTTTCCTGAGTACGTGACCTATAGAATCTACCACTGGTCTAAATGTTCACTTGATTGTGAGTAGCAACCATGTGATATGAGACGCATGAAGTGCTACCTAGTTACATTAATAAAAGGCATGACATTAACACATACACTTGCATGATCTGTTACATGTTACGTGGTTATGATGACTTGTTTACTTGTCAACATGTTACTCGTTTATGTTGACACGTTTACTTGCTTACTCGTTTACATGTTACATGTTCCTATGAATTATTTACTTGTTTACATGCATGCTATTTGTTCCATAAGGCCTTGTTCTTGATTCTGTTGCATGTTGTATTTGCTCTATTATATGATTCTTGACTCCTTATTCTTTCCCTGCTCTTGTTTCATTTTATAATTGTCCCGTTGCTTGTACCACTTGCGGCACGTGACTTGCATTAACGGGTACCTCTTTGTCTCTTTCTTTGTAATAATATACTTGCAGGCCCAGATGGAGAATTACCCAAAGGTGTTGCTGAACAGAGATTCTAGTCTTGTTTAATTTCATATTATTTTAATTCACGTTTTATTCATGTAATCTTTGTTGTAATCCGGGCATGTTGACCCGTAACTATGTTTCTTTTCCAGTTGTTGGTTATATCCTGTATTATGTCATGTACTATGTCATATACTTTGTTATCCTATTGTGATTTAACATGCTTGTGTGGTTAATATTGTCATCTTGTTGTTGAGTTAAATATACAGCTTATGGATGATGTATTCGCATCATTAGCTGGGCCTCAGTTACGTGCATGCGTTCCCGTATTCTGGGAAGCGGGGCGTGAAAATCTCCATAGCCTTATTTGTGGTCTTTGCCTTCGAGATATGAAAGAACACTTTCCTACCCAGTCTCAGCTGAATCTTCCCTAGCGCCTTTTGATCCAAACGATTCCACTCCGCTAAGACATTCGCATCTTTTTCTCCACCTTTCGGCCTCTCATCAAACAACGAACCATCTGGATCTTTCTGACAAAGATACGCATCTGAATCTTCCACATCGCGAAGTCACACTCATCGAACCTCTCGATCTTCGACTTGCTATCAGCCATCCTGAACCCAGTGCTCTGATACCACTTGTTGCAGAATCTACCAACAACTCGTAGTGCTAATAACGGAAACACACCACAAGTAATAAAAACTTTCAAAGAACTAGATGAACCAATAACAAGTCACCACAATATATGCAAGATCTCACAAGAACATAATAATATGCAGAGATAACTAATAGTTCTTATTCGATGTACTGGATTAGAAGGATCAGTCATCCGAAAATTAGGATTCATTTCTTGTCTCAAATATTCACTTGCCAAGAAATACAAATATTACAAAGAGATACAACTCTTAATCTCTCTCTGTCTCTCACCTTTGAAACACTTGGCCTAATCCCCTCTTAAAGTTGTACATTGATAACGGCTCACTAATTCTCTCTAATCAGTTATAGATTGGATACCAATCCTAAAGTTTACAGCCACTTATATAGCCCTCAAGTAAACTCTAAAAGATAAACACAAATACTGTTTATTGGGTCTTATGTCGGTCGACCGCACTTTGGGTCGATCGACCGCAAAGTGTCAAGTCCACACCTGAAGCATGACCGGTTGAATGCACGGTCGACTATCCCTTTCTCTATTGAACCATGTACACTCGAAGATACCTAGCAGCCTAGTTGTGGTCGGGTGGTCGGTTGACCACCCCCCAGAACAGTCGACCACAACTCTCTAGCTACCTTTCTTCTAGCTACTATTGCCTTCTCTTGCTGTTTTTGTCTTCTCCTTTTTTTTTCAACTTTAAATACTTTCTATTTACGTGTATTTGAGGTTATAATCCTAACATATTGAGCAAGGGTTTTATCATTTAGGGATATTTCACCAAATCATAATTGATACTAGGAGACCTATTTTATTTTGCAACACGGTCGTGGTCACACTTTCACACTTAATTTTCATAATAAAAGTAATATTGCAAACAGATTTGAACTTCTGATATCTTGTTCAGTGTAGAACAGGTTGATCCCTTCTCTACTTGCAAGTTGCAACTATAGTGGGTAGTTTGATCATTAGGTTTAGGACGCATGTCTCATCAAGTTATTAGTTGACTATAGCTAGTTAGGTGTCCAGTCACTTAGTCAGTGGATTTAAAAGATCATTAATCAGGTGGGATAAAAATGACCCAAGGTCCAGCCAGGACCCAGGATTGCTTCCACTCAATAGCACGCCAGCTCGGCACCGGACCATCACGCCCTCGGAGCCGAGCCTATAACTCGCCCCCACGAAACCGGTCGCCTCGTTCCGACGATCCGTCACGACCTTCGGCCTCCGATCCTCGACAGTCCTGTGGTCCCCCCATCAGCCTAGTAAGGGATAAGGATGACCTGGCCCTACCTAGGCCATCCAATCCTCCCAGAGGCACAGGAACCCCACGATCCGCCACGTCAGCTCCAAAACTACTTAGGGCCTTGCCACGTCAGCCCTAAACCACCCATGGTACTGCCACGTCTGCCCAAAACCCCCTGGGCCTCCTGCCACGTCAGGCCCATGGGCTTTCGGGTCCAGACACAGCCCCCAAGCGGATCCAAACCCGGTTGGATTATCTATAAATACCAGGCCGTCTCCCACCTTTACAGGTAATCAATCTTTACCCACTTAAAACCCTAGTTACTGCTACTCTCTCTCAGAGACTAGATCGTCGGAGGGTCTGCCACCGGGATCAACCCCGGTGTTCCAAGACCGTCTGCAGGTACTCGAGGCGAGGCATCCCAATCCGAGCCGATCCTCCAGTGCCGAAGCGAGCCTCAAGCTCACCGTCCAGCACCGCATCCTTCCACCATTACAAATCGAGTCCGAACTCACACCTGGTGCATCCACACTCTCCCCAAAAACAAACTGCATCAGGTTGGCGCCGTCTGTGGGAACACATTAACTGTTCGGTGCGGACGACAGCCCGAGTTTCGCCACCAATGGTCTCCCTTCGATCCGCTCTCCCATGGCTCCCAGGGACCGGAGAGACGGGCCTCCTCTTCAGGACTACCTCGACGGGATTCACGGATCAAACAATCCGGGGGCAAACCCCGGACCCCAACGAGGCGCACCTCACGCCGCCGAATCCGACCTTCGTCGGGTCATCCAGAATCGAAGGGCCAGCCAGGCTAGGGGAGGGACCGCTTCCAACTCGGCCCCGAACCGTTCCAGGCCTGTGCCCGGGGAAAGGCCATCGGTACTCAGCCGCATTGGTCGAATTCCGACGCCACAAACCGACCCTACTGACCATGGTGCGGTCACCAGGGCTGAGTTCAGAAGCTTCCGGGATGAGATCATGGAGGCACTTCACAGGGCGCCAAGGGCCGCGATGCTCGACCGACCCCGTCAAATAAGCGAGGGAAGGAGCTACACTCGTGACCCAACTCCTCCCCCTGAGCACACCGACGAGGTACTCCGACGCTTCCTAGAGATGGAGAGTCACCTCGAACACATCGGCGACGGGAATCCGAACCCCGTCCTAGGCCGAAGGCCTTCCCGGCTGCCATTCTCTGTCAACATCTTAGAAGCGGAGGTCCCCTGGAACTTCCGGCCTCCACAGTTCGAAACTTACAATGGTAAGGGTGATCCAGCTAATCACATGAAGGGCTCCAAGACCCTCATAATGATTCACAGCGCTTCGGATCCCCTGCTGTGCCGAGCGTTCCTGGCCACCCTCCGGGGTCCAGCCAGGGAGTGGTTCTCCAAACTCTCCCCCGGCTCAATCTTCTCGTTCGATCAGCTGGAAGCCAACTTCTTGGCCCCCTTCGTCACCAGCCAGAAGGCCGAGAAGACGAGCGCATCCCTGCTCGACCTCCGGTAGAGGGAGGGGGAGTCACTCCGTGACTTCGTCAAGAGGTTCACAGCCGAGGCGAGATCCGTCTCTGCCCTCGACGCCGGGGTCACCTCGGCCACCTTCCGACACAATGTCCGGCACAACCAGCTGAAGGTCTCCTTGGCAAAGAAGCCACCCCTGGACTTTCCCAACCTTCTTAGCCGAGTCGAGAAGTACATACGAGCTGAAGAAGCTCTGAACCCAGAGGGCAGCAAAGAAGTCGCAGGGAAGGGCAAACGCAAGGTCGACGAGGTCGAACCTGCCAGAAAAGCGGCAAAGGAAGGAGTCAGCATGAAGAGGGTACCTCCGGTCCCTCGCTTCAAAAGGTACACTCCCTTGACACAGAACGTGTCCGCCATCCTCTTAGAAATCGAGGACAAAAGCCTTGTCCGACTACCTCCCCGACCAAGCAACAACAAGAAGCGAGACCAACGCTTCTACTGCCGCTTCCATAGGGACCATGGGCACGAAACCGACCAGTGTCGGGCCCTGAAAGACGAGATCGAAGCCCTCATCTCCCGAGGGTACCTCCGCGAGTTCACCAGAGAAAGCCAACGGGATCGGAGGGACACGAGGAACTGGAGGCCTTCACCTCCGACCCCTATTCCGAACCACCGCCAGGAGCAGGATCCCGATCCCGAGGAAGCAGAAGGACATGCCATTTTACATTGCATCCATGGAGGACCGATGGGGGAGAGTCGAATAATTCACGGAAAGCATTCATCCGAGAAGTGAACGCTGTCCAAGGCCTCCCCTCGCCCCGCGTACAACTGCTACCTGTCTCCTTCTCCGACGAGGACCTCGAAGGCGTCTGCCTTCCTCATTGCGATGCCCTCGTCATTTGCCTCCACATGGCAAATTTTGAGGTTCGCTGGATCCTCATCGACAACGGCAGCTCGGTCAACATCCTTTTTCTCGAATCCTTCGAGAATCTCAAGCTGCCCAAGGACAAACTCAAGCCGTCCGGATACACCTTGCATGGGTTCTCCGGCATCCCTGTTGTCATAGAAGGGATTGTGACTCTTGATGTCACAGCGGGCTCGGCTCCGATCAGGTGGACCGAATCCATGGACTTCATGGTGGTGAATGTCAAGGCGGCGTACAATGCCATACTCGGCCGGCCCGGGCTGTGCTCCCTTCACGCGATACCTTCGGCTTACCACTTGAAGTTAAAATTCCCCACCGAGCGAGGGGTCGGTGTTGTCCGCGGTAACCAAGAGGCGGCGCGGTCTTGCTACATAACCGCCGTCGGAGGGGGCATTTTCCCCTTCGACGCCGTCGAGCTCGTGTCTGAGAAGGACGTTTCCAATCCCGAGCCGGCCGACGAGCTGGAGGAGGTCCCGTTCGGGACTGCAGACAGGTCGAAATGGTTTCGGGTGAGCTGCTCGCTCTCCAGAGATTTGAAGTCCGGCATAGTCGACTGCATCCGCCGCAACATTGATCTATTCGCCTGGAAGCCCACCGACATGCCCGGAATATCCGAAGACCTGATCATGCATCGACTGAGCGTCATCCCGGGCTCCAAGCCGATCGCCCAGAAGAGGTGCAAATTCACCCCGGAGATGCAGCAAGCTGTGAAGGAGGAGGTGGACAAACTCTTGTCCGCTCGGTTTATTCAGGAGGTCAGCTATCCCGAGTGGTTGGCGAACGTCGTCAAGGTTAGGAAGGCGACCGGGGGATGGCGGATCTGTATAGACTTTACGGATCTGAACAAGGCATGCCCAAAAGATCCGTTCCCCCTCCCTAGCATTGATGCCTTGATCGACGCGACCTCGGGACACGAACTACTGTCCTTCATGGATGACTTCTCGGGGTACAATCAGATCTGAATGTTCCCACCGGACATTGCGAAGACCTCGTTCGTCACTGACCATGGTCTTTTCTGTTACCGCGTTATGCCCTTCGGGCTGAAAAACGCCGGAGCCACTTACCAACGGCTCGTGAACCGGATTTTTAAAGACTTGACCGGCTGCAACATGGAGGTCTATGTCGACGACATGCTCGTCAAGATCCGGGAAGGGCCAGACCACGTCGCCGACCTCGAGGAAGCCTTCGGAATCCTCCGACGTCACAACATGAGTCTCAACCCGGCCAAGTGCGCCTTCGGCGTCTCGTCAGGAAAATTTCTGGGGTTTATCGTCAGCCAGCGCGGCATCGAGGCGAACCCAGAGAAGATCCAGGCCATAATAGACATGGCCCCGCCCCAAAATGTCAAGGAAGTTCAGAGGCTCACGGGCAGATTGGCGGCCATCGGTCGTTTCCTCTCCAAGGCGGGGGAGAAGTCTCTCCCCTTCTTCAAAGCTCTGCGTGGGAAGGGAGGCTTTGAATGGGGCACCCATCAACAAGAGGCCTTCGAACAGCTGAAGCAGTACCTCGCCAACCCTCCTCTCCTCAGCAAACCCGAGCCGGGCGAACCGCTGTGGCTCTACCTGTCCGCCTCGGATAGCGCCCTCAGCACCGTCCTCGTCCGAGAAGAGGACGGGGTTCAGAGGCCGTTATACTATGTAAGCAAAGTCCTACTCCCCACCGAGATGAGATATGCAAAGATAGAAAAAATGGCCTATGTTCTGATCATGGCGGCCCGAAAACTCCGCCCTTACTTCCAAGCTCACTCCATCCAAGTGCTGACCGACCAGCCATTAAAAACCGTCCTCCACAAGCCCGAGAACTCCGGCCGCTTGGTCAAGTGGTCAATTGAGCTGAGTCAATACGACATCGACTATCAACCGAGGACTGCGATCAAGGGTCAGGCCCTCGCCGAGTTCATCACCGAATGCACCATTTCTGAGCCACCCGATATCGAAGGATCGGATCCGACCTGGGAAGTCTATGTTGACAGATCCTCCTGTGAAACCAGGAGTGGCGCTGGGATCATCCTCCGAGGCCCCAACCAATTCCTCCTTCAATAATCCCTCTGCCTCAACTTTCCGGCCTCCAACAACGAGGCGGAATACGAGGCCATGATCGCCGTACTGACCCTCGCCCACCGAGCCGGAGCCAAGCAAATTCGGGCCTTCAGCGATTCTCAGCTCGTGGTCAATCAGATCACCGGAGAATACGAAGCCCGCGACGACCGGATGGCAAAGTATTTGGCGGTGGTCCGACGACTCCTAGCATCCTTCTACTGCTCCACGGTCGTTAGGGTCCCCAGGGAGCAGAATGCCCAGGTGGATGCATTATCAAAACTCGCCTCTTCCTCCTTCGAGGGTCTCGACCAAACATTACTCATTGAAATCCTCTTAAGGCCCAGCATTAATGACCAAGACCAAGAGGCGATGTGTGTACAAGACGGCCCGGACGACTGGACCACCCCCATTCGAAAATTCTTAATCAAAGCCGAGCTTCCTGAAGACCGGGCCGAGGCAAGAAGGGTCAGGATCCGAGCTGAAAGGTTCTTCATGATCGACGACGTCCTCTTCAAACACTCGTACACACTGGAAGACGAGAAGCCGTACCTCCGTTGCCTCACCAGTGACAAAGCTAGTTACGCCCTGAGAGAGCTTCATGAGGGGATCGGTGGATGCCATATGGGGAGCAGATCACTCGCTCGATCTGAATCAGGGGTACTATTGGCCAACCATGCTGCAAGACTCCCAAGAACTGGTCAAGAGGTGCGGCCCGTGCCAGAGGTTCTCCCATATCAAGAGGCTCCCTCAAGCTAACCTCCGATCCCTAGCTAGTCCCACCCCATTCGCCATGTGGGGCATGGACCTGGTGGGCCCCTTTCCCGTAGCCACCGGACAGAGGAAGTTTCTGATAGTCGCCATCGACTATTTCACCAAATGGCTCGAGGCCGAGCCACTGTCCAGCATCACCGAGCACCAAACCCAACAATTTTTCTGGAAAAACATCATTTGCCGGTTCGGAATCCCATAGGTCCTCATCACGGACAACAGGACCCAATTCGCAGGTCAAAACATCCGAAAATTCTGCGAGGACATCGGCTTCTAGCAACGCTTCTCCGCTATATGCCACCCTCAGTCCAACGGCCAAGCGGAGAACGCGAACAGGAAAATTCTCGATGGGCTTAAGAAACACCTCGATAGTTCCCCCAAGGAGCAGTGGGTAGAAGATTTGCCTAGCGTGCTCTTGGCACATCGAACCACCAAGAGGATCCCTACGGGAGAGACGCCGTTTAGCTTGACCTACGAGACGGAGGCGGTGATCCCCGTCGAGGTCGGTCTACCCTCTTCCCGGATCATGGCCTTCGACGAAGCAGACAACTCATCCGGCCTAAGGGCCAACCTGGACCTCATTGCCGAGGTCAGGGAGAAGTCTTCCGTCCGAAGGAGAATCTATCAACAACGAATCGAGAGATTTTACAACAAGAAGGTCTGCCCAACGGACATCAAGGCCGGGGACCTCGTGCTACGCAAATTGTCCATCTCCGACCCGACCAAGAAGAGGAAGCTGGCCCCCAACTGGGAAGGCCCATACAGGGTAGCCGAGGCTATATGCCCGGCACGTACCGACTGGTGGATATGGAGGGTCGGGCGATCAAGCGACCCTGGAATGCCGAGCACCTAATAAAGTTCCTAGAAGAGCGGATATAGGTTTCCTGCTTGGCTAGTGTAAATAATGATCTTTTGTAAACTTTCTTATGTAAAAGGCCGTTAGCGCCCCTCTCTATATGTATGAAAGAGATCTCTTTTTGTTAACTCCAAACGCCTCGGTAGGTCCGACCCAATGCCGGACAAAGGGATCGCTTCCTCAAAGCTGCGGCACCCGAGTCATCACTCCGGTGCCGGCCACCAAGGTCTCGGTAGGTCAGAACCAGTACCGATCCCCCAAGGATCGACGGGTCCGCCCCTCAACTCCATAGGCAATCAATTAACAAATTCATCAGAGCAAAGAGTGGAAAGAAACCCCTTATTCATGCTCCCTTATTACTTCTAAAAATGAACAAAGACCGTTACAGGACCACTCCACTCATCTAAACAAAAAGAAATTACTGGCAAAGGGACCTCTTAGGGCCCCTCGGGTCTGACAGAGGGTAATCCCATCCCGACCGAATGGCTAGGAGCCCTCTCCTCGTCACGGTGGTCCTTGGACTCTGCCAAGGTCAACACGCCGACCACGGAGCTCTGGGCGTCAGCCGGTCGAACACGCTCCAGCAACAGCAATGCTGAGGGAATCCCCTCCGCTCGCCGGCCTCCCGAGGAGGATCCTGTCCTCGTCCCAGACATACCCAGCATCGTCTTATAACAGTGTATCTCCATCTCCTTCTCCACTATGACTTCACGAAGGAGCCTCTCAGACGAGGGCCGCTGTACCGATGCACTCGACATGGTGTACCCGAGGTCGGCGCTTCCGAGGTCCCGATCCACCATTGCCTTCTTCAGCCGGGTTGCCTCCGTGCCCAAAGCCTCAGACTTATCCCGATAATAGTTAAAGGCGACATCCTGATTGCGATCCCCCTCGCGGTAGCGGACCAACGTGTCCTCCAGGACCTTGATTTTACTCCGGAGCCACGCCACGTCGGAACGACGGGGATCCGCCTCGGGAAGGAGAGCCGTTACCTAAAAGGAAACCAACCACCACTCAAAACACATCGGCAAAAGGGTACGGAAAGATCCGGGGTCAAAATACGTGGCCAATCAAAAAATCCTTTTTTATATAATGAAATAAAATTCCGTACAAAAATGCGATGGCCAGTCCGCGTTCGGCAAATACAATAAAAGAAGAGAAAGAAGACAAAAACAGGGAGGCAAGCAGCCTAGTTCCCCACTTCTGCGTCGGCCGGGTTCACAGGAGGGTTGGCGGCCGATCCGATGACCGGTTCTTCACGCGCGTCCCCTTCGAGAGTCTTCGGCTTCGGCTCGACTTCCAGGTCATAATCGAGGCCGGACAGGTCGATGGTCGAATAGAAGTGCCTCACGTGGCTGAGGGCCTTCTCGTAGACCTCATTCTGGGCCGCAATTACCATGTCCTGGCCCGTTGTCGTCAACACCTCCTTCTCCTTTGCGAACTTCTTCTTCAGGACGCCCACCTTCTTAACCCACTCAGCCTCCTTGGCCTCGAGCTCGACCTTCAGTTGCTGCTCCCTCTTGTGCGAGCCCTCGAGCTCGATCTTCATCTCCTTCATTTCCTGTTGATACTTATCCGCCCGTCCTCGCTCCTTCTCCACGGCCGCCTCGTAAAGGCTCTTCACCTTAGCCGCCTGCAGACAAACCTGCGGCAACCAAGAACAGCTCAGGAAAAACTCGCTTCACGAAAAATTGCAAGGAAAGGGAATCGGTAAACTTACCAGCACGCTCGCCTGCGACAAGCACGTGAACGCCTCCTCCACAGTCTCGCCACTCATATTCTCGCTGTCCCGGGGAGTTGCCAGCTTCTCCACCACCTCGATGGCATTGGGCCCGCGGGTTAGGCTGTCCCCCTCCCGTATCGACCAAGCCGACGCCCACGGCCGCTGCACCTCCTCCACCACAACGTCCACTCCCTCGGCTCCGACCAGAGGGGCCTTCCCCTTGCTGCGATCGACCACCTTAGCCTGGCCCTGGCTCATCGGAGCGACCACCTCCTTGCCCACCTCCGAGCGCAACCTCTTAGCCCCTTGGTCGCCCAGGGCCTCAGAGACGACCTGGGATGACTCCCTTCGTCCACTTTACTTGGCCCCCTTCCTCGGCCTTCTGCTTCTTTAGGGCGAGCATCCTAGCCTTAATCGATTCTGGGTCCATACCTGCAAGAAGACCCATTAAGGACAATGAGCTCGAAAGAACGACAAAACAAGAAAAAAGAAACGACTACATACTAGACTCGACCGGGCTCAGTCCGACGCTGATCAAATGACCCTCCGTCACCCTCAGCCAGCTGATGCTGTGCCCCAGACAGAGACGCTCGACATGTCTCCACTCCTCGGCAGACAGATCCTTCGGCCTCGGCGCTTTGAAGTTTGGTTTGAAAAAGTTCCATCGGGTGGGGATGTCCCAAGGTTCCGCGCTCCGGATCACGAAGTATTTCCGCTTCCACTCCTTAATGGAGTCCGGATGGCCGTGGACTATCTTCCCCCGGCTCCGAGGAGAGATATAAAAGATCCCCTCGGACTCCCCCGACGAGCTGATCCCCAGCATCGCGCGGAACACATCCAACCGGAGCGGCACCTTCCTCTCCTCACAGAGCAATACGAAGCATACCATCTGCTTCCATGAGTTCAGTCCATACTGCATCGGGGCCAGAGAAGCCCAATTGAGCACCTCCTGGATAAACGGATGGATCGGCAGCCTCAGCCCAGAGCCGAATGCGTCTATAGGGAAGATGCAGTACCACTCCGGTAGTGGGTCAGTGGGACGGAGATCTGGGCTCGGTAACATCAGCTCGTAACCGGACCCAATGTGGAAGGCCGACTGAACAACCTCCAGATCACCTGCCTCTAGGATCGTCGGCAGTGCATCCATCCTCACCTTCTTCCGACTCGGCAATGAAGGCCGCACCCCATACAGCTCCTTGTCGGAGAGGTCGTCTGGATACCGCCTAATCGGCTTCGGCCGCACCGGTGACCCTGTCGCTATATTTCGAACAGGGGACGTCTCCCTCGGACGGCTGGCCTTCGCCCCCTTCTGCCTCGGCATCTTCTTCTTCTTGGCCCTCTCCGGCAAAGGGGTAGCTAGGGGCTCGAGGACGGTCGCCGTGGAAGAGGTGTCTGCACCCCGATCCCGCCTCCGAGCCAAGAATTTTCTCCCAGCACCCTTCCTCCGAGCCTCAGCCGCTTTGGCCTCTCCATCGCCCTCACTATCACTACTGTCCTCCTCTGACACCGGATCCAATATCTGCACCTCGTCCGAGCTATCACTACTATCCTCCTCCTCGGAGTTGCTGCTCTCCACCACGTACTGCTTCCGGACATGAAGGGGCTTCACATCATACACCCTGGTGTCCTCTGACCACGACATCGAGTCTGAGAGCCCTACGCCAGGGTTGTCTTCCCCCCTCGAGGTCGAAGCTGACGAGCCAGACTGAGCCCTAGACATGCTAACGGAATAAAGCTAAAACTAACCTGTGTTGCCTCAGAAAGACGAGCCGGTGCTGCTAATCAAGAGGGCGAGCGCCGAGGTGCTTTTGTTTTTCCTTTTAGGAAGGCAGAGAGAGAGAGATAGGCGAAAAATAGGAGAAGAGTGGGGGGTATTTATAGAGGAAAGGTTGACTCCTCGATTCTCGCAATACTGTTCCTCGATTCGCGTGAGACAGTTCCTAGAAAATCATGCCACTCCTCGATTTTTAAGTTAACTATCCCGTGATGTCACCAGGTTGGGCGGTTGGCAACCCCTCATTTCCCGCTCAAACGTCGCCGGATACAGTGGTAGGCTCGGAAAGAAGGCCCCGGCACCCCAGCGCCACCACTTGTTCTTGTCAACAGAAGAAAAGTTTTGTTTAAAGTTCTAAGGCGCTCGCCTTGGACGAGTGCCCCGGGCTCCAGAACTCGGTCGGATCCCCTCTCACCTGCGAGCAACTCGGGGCTTACGGCCTTGGAAGCCAAAACCCCGAATTGTTTGAGGGTGAGAGAAAATCCACCATCGCCTGGGACCCTATCCGAAAACGGATCGGCCCGCCTCCCATCCATGTCTTCTCTGGGCAGACAGCCCTCAGAAACCGTCGGCCCGGAAGTAAGACAGAGATTACAAAAGAGCCATCCATCCGAGGCTCCTTATCCCCCGGGCCCGGACTTCGGTCAATACCCCTCCCATCCCGATCTCTCTTGGGCAAACAACCCCATCAGGGCCGTCGACCCAAGAGAAGATCCGGACGACAGAGTAACCACCAATCCCGGGCTCCCAGAGTTGAAATTTTTTAAGTATCAGGCGTCCGCCCAAGGCAGACACCTCTGAGGGTCGGTGGACCACTCCTGATGTGATCGAAAGGGTAGTAGGGGCGTGGGGTATTTATAGCCTCCCCCAAAACCTGCCATTATGTCCCCTGGGAAGCCAAGCGACGGGAGCCCAACCGTCACGCCTGGGGAATTGAAGCGCTGCGCATTTATTAGGGGAATTCATTAATGACCCTGGGAAGTTGGAACGTCACACACACCCCGGAGCGCCATTAACGGTCTGTGAAACAGTAATCAATTCAGGACAGCCTTCCCACGAAGGGACAACGGCCCACTATCGTCCTTGCCGACCCGTTAACCGCCGTCAGTCCGAGGTCAGGTCGAGCACCAGGGCAGCCTTCTCGCGAAGGCCCAACGGCTCGCCATCACCCTTACCGGCCCGTAAACCCTCGCCAGTCCGAGGTCAGGCCGAGCGCAAGGGCAGCCTTCTCCCGAAGGCACAACGGCTCGCCATCGTCCTTGCCGACCCGTTGACCCTCGGCAGTCCGAGGACAGGTCGAGCACCAGGGCAGCCTTCTCGCGAAGGCCCAATGGCTCGCCATTACCCTTGCCGGCCCGTAAACCCTTGCCAGTCCGAGGTCAGGCCGAGCACAAGGGCAGCCTTCTTACGAAGGCACAACGGCTCACCACCGTCCTTACCGACCCGTAAACCCTCGTCAGTCCGAGGTCTGGCCGAGCACCAGAACTCACCGTCCAGCACCGGCCCCAGAGGCCCCCAGAAAACCTCTCCCGTTCTTCTTCACGACTAAAAATACTCCTCCACGGCTAACTCTCGCATCCCCGTAGGAGTGGGGGGCTTGTGAGGTGGGATAAAAATGACCCAAGGCCCAGCCAGGGCTCAGGATTGCTTCCACTCAATAGCATGCCAGCTCCGCACCGGACCATCATGCCCTCAGAGCCGAGCCTATAACTCGCCCCCACGAAACCGGTCGCCTTGTTCCGACGATCCGTCACGACCTTCGGCCTCCAATCCACGACAGTCCTGTGGTCCCCCCATCAACCTAGTAAGGGATAAGAATGACCTGGCGCTACCTAGGCCATCCGATCCTCCCAGAGGCACAGGGACCCCACAATCCGCCACGTCAGCTCCAAAACCACCTAGGGCCTTGCCACGTCAGCCCTAAACCAACCATGGTACCGCCACGTCTGTCCAAAACCCCCTGGGCCTCCTGCCACGTCAGGCCCATGGGCTTTCGGGTCCAGACCGGCCCCCAAGCGGATCCAAACCCGGTTGGGATTATCTATAAATACCAGGCCCTCTCCCACATTTACAGGTAATCAATCTTTACCCACTTAAAACCCTAGTTACTGCTACTCTCTCTTAGAGACTAACTAGATTGTCGGAGGGTCTGCCACCGGGATCAACCCCGGTGTTCCAAGACCGTCTGCAGGTACGCGAGGCGAGGCGTCCCAATCCGAGCCGATCCTCCAGTGCCGAAGCGAGCCTCAAGCTCACCGTCCAGCACCGCATCCTTCCACCATTACAAATCGAGTCCGAACTCACACCTGGTACATCCACACTCTCCCCCAAAACAAACCGCATCAATTAATTTGTTTAATTTTCGCCATTTTGGGAGGTTCAAAGGGATTAAAGTGTCTGAAAAAATAATTCCATTTGGGTCTAACCACATGACATTTGTTAACTTCAATCATACTTACATATATTTGTATTTTAATGACAATGGCTGTAAATGCTTTCCTAATATCCAAATGAGTCTATTCCCTTAATATCCAAATACAACCAACTTACAGTTAGCATAAAAATATATCCTAGTTGATGCGGAACGATCGGTAGCCGAGCAAGTTTATGGTTTGAGCTCAGCCTTGATCTATTCAGGTCAAAGTGAGGGGTGTCTAGGGCTTTCTCATGTCAGAGGGCTTGGAGGTGTTTGTGGAGCCGTCAGGGGCGACGACAGCCTTCGTTGCGAGGTGGCTTTGATAGTCAACGGCGGTCAAGTCAGGGGATGAGAACAAGATTACAATCTGGACATGGGTATGTCAGATTGGTGGATACCTGCGGTATCTCTCATATGGTGCTTGAGGTTGACGTATGGGACACTGCTGGGGGCGACGGAAGGGCGGTTGCGGGGAATGGCAAGGGAAAACGGAGCACAAGCGAGGAAATGAGAGAGAATGAGCTCAAATTGGCATGAGAAACTTGTTGTGGCGAGGTCGGCCGACTAGTAGGATTATGTTTTTTTTTTTTTTTCTTTTTTCGTTAGTTGGGGTGTATGAGTTTTACGACCCAGCTTGTTGGGTTTCCTAAACTTCATAAGCCTACTTTTGATTGTATGTTTTGTTAAAATCTTTTTAATAAAATGCGGGGGTTTTCATCCCACCGTTTATTGATATAAAAAAAAGAATAATGGCTGTAAATAATATTTAGATGACGCCTCACAGTAAGAATGGGCTACTTAGATTTTTTAAGTTGTATCCATATTATCTCACTAATGGAATTATCCCTTTTTCTATAACATCCTTAGATCATTTATTTACTTATCAAAAGCTCCTAGTTTCTAATGTCTATTGTTAAGAGATTTTAGTGGAACGAATTAATAGTACTTCATGGTGGAGTTGGATGATACTGCCAATTTCCTTTTGAGTTAAAGATGAAATTATACTCCAACTTTATCATAATTTTCAAATAACACTTAAACTTTTTATAATAACAAAATAGCACCTAAAGTTTTTTAAAATATGAACAAAAAGTACATGCTGTTAAGTTATGCGTTATGTTAATGGAATATTCACTGAATATAGGGTTTAAACCTAATAAGCGTGTGAAATATCGAAATTGTCTTTATCTTCTTATATAAATTACAAAACCGACCACCACGACCACCACCGACCATCATCTTCACCATCTCCACCAACATCATTTCCAACCACCATGACCACCACCGACCACCATCTCCGCCATATCCAAAACTCATCACCATCATCTTCATCTCAGCCAAAATTTTAAAAAAAACAAACAAAACAAAACAAAACAAGAAAAACTGAACAAGGAAGAAGAAGAACTGAAAAGGGAACAAGAGACATTAAAGAGACATTGGGTTATTTCTGTAATTTCACTCTTTCTGTTAAAAAATTAATAGAAATGTTTTTTGTTCATATTTTAAAATTTCCAGGTGTTATTTGGGTATTATAAAAACTTTTGGTGCTATTTTAGAATTAAGGTAAATTTTGGGTGTTATTTTGTCCTTGATCATTCTTTTCTTTTTGGTAGGAATAGTGCGGAGGCTTAATGCTCTCTCATTGAACAACAACCATAGCCTTTTGCCAATTTTTTCCTAAGCGAAGGAGGAAGAGTGCCTATAGCAAGGTCGAAAAGCGGCAGCAATATCGCTAATCAAGTAGATCTTATGAATGTAGTGACTCGAAGTGATTTCAAACATTTGAAATAGACCTTCATCACTAGGGCTGCAGACGAGCCAAGTATCTTAAGGCTCAGGCTCAACTTGTTAAGTTATTGAGCTCAGTTTTCAAGCTCGAGTTCGTCTCGAGGCAAGCTTTGACCAAGCTCCAGCTGAACTACTCACGAACTTAGCCTAACAATCACAGCATGTCCAAGCTCGAGCTCGGCTCGTTAAGCCACCAAACTCGATTTTTAAGCCTGAGCTTATCTCGAGCTAAGCTTTGACCGAGCTCCGACCGAGCTCGTGCCGTGTAGCTTGTGAGTAGATTGACTCGTTTGCAACCCTATTCGTCACTAAGAATAGGGACATAAATAAAACCAATTTCTGTTAACTCATAACAGCCCGACCCCCCCCCCCCCCCCCCCCCCCCCCCCCCCGCCCCTCTCACGAACTTAGCCTAACAATCACAGCATGTCCAAGCTCGAGCTCGGCTCGTTAAGCCACCAAACTCGATTTTTAAGCTTGAGCTTATCTCGAGCTAAGCTTTGACCGAGCTTCGACTGAGCTCGTGCCGTGTAGCTTGTGAGTAGCTTGGCCCGTTTGCAACCCTATTCGTCACTAAGAATAGGGACATAAATAAAACCAATTTCTGTTAACTCATAACCGCCCCCCTCCTTCCCCCCCCCCCCCCCCCCCCCCCCGCGGTACAAATGTCATAAATTGCTTAAGGTTCCCGATAAACAGATCTATAAAGGGAGTCAATAAATTTAGGTACATATGTCATGAACGGCTTAAGGTTCCCGATAAACAGATCTATAAAGGGACGGACAATTGGGGGCACGAAAATCCCACACAATAGATGTAAGTGGCTAATTTATATCGCCGTTTCTATGCAAGTACCTCTCCATTATCCACGTCTTTAACAACGGAAAAAGCAACCGATAAGGAAACATTGAGCCGCCGCAAATTAAAAAAATCGAACACACAACGAACTTAACTTGAGCACCCACAAATAACATTCCTAAATTCTAGTCCACATTGTTACCGAAGAATTCTAACCTAAACAGCTCCTCGTAAAGCACCCCCAAAATATCCACATTAGCAAACAGAAAAATAGAACCAAAGACACCAAACTAAAACAACACAACAAACACATATCTAAGTCAAACACAACAACCTTAGACCGAATAATATAAACAATCACATACAAATAAAAATCACTATAACTGAACAACGAATTCTACATTTTCTACCACAACATAAAGAAAGATGTACATACCTACCACGAATAGAAAAGGCAAACCTCTCTTCCAATGCTTGACTTCCCCGATGACAGCAACAACCTTCTGCAAAAGAGAAAAAATTAGAAAATAACATTATTAATACTCGACGGAGCAAAAAATAGGACAACAATTAACACCAAGAAATAAATAGATACTCAATTAACCTCAAACAACATATATAAAAACCTGAAACCAGAAAAACCAATGAGTAAAATAAAAAACCACCAGTAAAATACTTACAATAATAGAAGCTACTACTAGCCTAAACATTTTAATGAACATCCAATATTAAAAATACCAAAACAAACAGTAAAATACAACATGCAAAGGAATCTAAACAATTAATAATGAAACAGGTGACTAGTTGGTCACTTTTCTTTTTTTTAAAAAAAAAAGGAAACTAAACAACTACCATCTAGATATTCAACAGAAAACCACCCCAATTTACAACACCGGCAAAACAGATACTCAAAATCAATCCCGCTAAACAACGAAGCAACATATAAATCAACACACAAAATAAAAGCAAATCCTACAATAGATCTAAAGAAAAAAACAACGATAACAACAACTAAAACTCACTAAAACAAATAGAAAAAAGCAAATAAAACAGACTCACCCTGAAGAGAGAAATTCCAGCAACTCCAAACCTAATACCAATTACCAGAGTGAAGAAAACAGCAGAGGAGCAAAAATAAGTAGAGAAAATGAGATGCAGAGACGCGCGTCACAATCCCAGAACGCGCAACACCAAGAGCAACACGCGTCCCCGTCACTTGTCTGCCACGCAACTCAGCGACGCAAATCTCCCCACGTGTCCGGCAAAGCGGATCCAACGGCCAAAATAACCACAGCAGATCCAACGATCACAAATACGAAAGGGGCACACACATAACCAACCCATGCAAAACATAAGGCACACCTTCTGAACTCCCCTAGTATATAAAAGATATTGATTTAAGTGGATCTCTTATCCGTCTGTCACTTTTACAAGCAAGGCAGCTTCTTGAACTTTTCCATTTTTGTAGTTAATTGTTCATCCTTGAGATGTACATATAAGAATATCAGCAAGAGCTTTGCAATGTGAAGAAATGGAAATGGATTGTGAATGCTAAGAAATAGGGGCATTAATTTGGGTACTTTCTTGCGTATGTAGGTAGCGATTATCATATATCTATGTACTTGTTCGAGTAAATCATTCATATGGGATGATATGTTGGAGAAAAAAATAAAAGGCATTAGTTCACAAATGAAAATTTTCAAGGTGGGGAAATGAAAAAGTTTAATAAATAAGGTAGTATTTCATATTGGAAATTAAATTACCGTAGTACTTCGGTAGCTTACATTATTATTTTCTTTTTACAGTAGAAATAAAAGAAGAAACACACAAAATATGATGGTGTTGCTAGCGGCAAGCCCACACTAGGTGATATGGATTAATTAGGGTGATTAGAGTGGCTAAAAGCAAAGTCACGAATTAGGAATTCAGTAATAATTCGACAAGACTTAATATTCGGAATTTGGAAATAATTCGACAAGACTAAATATTCGGGCTTCGGCAAAAATTCGGTAAATTCAAAAAAACTTGGCAAAAGTTTTAGAAGAAAGAAATACAAAATTTAATGCATCTTAGTACCCGTCACCTAAGTAAATATATATTTAAATCCATAAATATTAAAAATAGTAACAAACTTAGCGATTAATTCGTTTAATTTGCGAATTATTAGCGAATAATTCGCACTTTTGTGAATAATTTGCGAATGTGATTTAAATGCGAATTGACGATTAAATCGCAAATTAATTCGGTGAATAAATTCTTCGCGAATTTGACAAATTATTCGCGAATTTTGTTACTATGACTATAAGGTCTTCTTGTAGGTATATTTTAACAGCCTTCATCAAAGTGGAGTACGAATATTAAGAAATACCCTACTTGGAAAGAAGATGACGGAATTAAAGTTATTACTTAGGGGGAGTTTGGTACGTGGGGATGTGCAAGGGAATCTCATATTCCCTCTTAGATTAGCTTGTTTGGTATGTGACAAGCATAGTTTTGGAAGGAATGGTAGATTACCAAGAGAATCAAAATCCTTTGTTGGGAAGGATTTCTATTCCCCAAAAAAACATGGAATTTGAGGATTTTCATAAGATTTTCATAACAAACAATACAATAACAAAAAAAACTAGAATAAAAAAATACATTCCTCCATAAAATCATGGGATTTGAGCATTCTCATGTGATTTCCATAACAAACAATAAAAAAAAATTCAAAAAAACTAGAATAAAAAATTACAATAATAAAGGATTCCCGTGAATGCAATGTACTATACCAAACGCGATAATGCAATATTCTCGGGAACCTTCATTCTCACCCTTACATTCTCGGGAATCCTTTTATTTCTAGAAATTTTCCAATCTGTGTACCAAACACCCCCTTATTTTCTATGGAAAGGGAATGAAGATTATGATAAGGGTTTTGTGAAGAATTCTTGTGACGGATTGATATGAGCAACTATACATTATGATGAGTAATTTTTTTTGGGAAAAATCAATAAACCCGTAACGTTTCCCATTAAAATCAAGAAAATCCTCAATATATTTTTTCACTCATTAAACCCCCTATTCCGTTAATTTTTGAATATTTCGTTATAACCCAACTGTGAAATTTTTAGATTGCCCTTTCTTTCTTTTTTAAAATCTCTGCTTCTTTTTCCATTCTTCTCACACTCTTTTCATATTTTCAAACCTTAGATTCAGTTCCAAACCTTAATTCCAGTGAACAAAGTAAAGAGGCAGGAGAAATTTTTCGTCACTTTTGAAACTACAAAGGTAATTCAATGGTTTTTATCCCGATAAATTGTATAAATTAGAATAAAGAAGGGAAAATCTAGATATTTCACAACTGGGTTTTAACAGAATTTTAAAATTGTAACACAATAGGGAGTTTGATGAGCAAATTTTTTGAGGGCGTTTATTGATTTAAATAAAAAAGTTATGGGTATACTGACTTTTCCCCTGTTGTTTTAAATGGACATTTTCAATTGAGACATTGAGTATGACAATTAAGTAAATGCAATATATGTGCAATATCTTTTGAAATGTGGGGGGTGGGAGTAGAGGGAAGAGAGATATGGTTAGGAATATCATGTCTTCTTCTAAAGTAGACATGGTGGTGCTAGTGGAGACTAAAATCTCCACCAGTCGCCCATTTCTCATATTGGAAAAATCTCATCCTGGAAGCTATTACCATCAGTAGGAGCTTCCAGGGTTATCATTGTCTGTTTCAATGATCGGTCATTCGAATGCATGGATGAACTCTGGGGAGAATTCCCCCACTCTTCGGTTGCGTCAAGGAGAGAAGGTTGGGACCAGACAGTTACGGTGGTTTACAGTTCGTCTGTAAGTTCATATCGTCGTCTATTTTGGGAAGAACTTATGGCAATTTTGCAAATATGGTAATTTGCCATGGGTTATAGGTGGGGATTTTTACATCACCAGTTTTTCTTTAAACATAAAGGAGTTGGCTGCTCGAATAAGGAAATTGCGGAGTTTAACTCGATTATAGATCAACTCAATTTGATTGATCTCCCAGTGGTTGAACAACTCTTCACTTGGTGTAGCATGCAAGCATCTCATATTTGGCAAAACTGGACAGGGTTTTGGTGTCCATGGACTAGGAAGAGTCCTTCCCTTTGGCGTCCATCGGGGCTATCCCCAAACCCAATTTCGACCATGTTCCTTTGGTGCTTGAATTGGGGGAGAATTGCCAACTGCCACCAAGGAAATTCAAATTCGAGAAAGCTTGGTTGGAGGTGGAAGGGTCTCGGAGATGGTTAGGGCAAATTCGCTCCTACCAACTAGAGGAACAGAGGCAACGACGAAATGGATGGACAAAATTATGAGACTGTGCAACAACCTTCGGTGTTGGAATAAAACAAGATTTGTGAATGTATGGAGGCCTAGATAGAGCGTTATTGAGGCGATCAAAGTACTGGAGTGCATGGAGGAGACTAGAGATCTTATGTCTCAAGAGATCTTGCACATGGAAAATCTTAGGGAAGATACTGCATCTACCGCATTGAGGAAATCAAATAGCAAAAAAGATCACATGGCTGCGAGAAGGGAATGCAAACATTGCCTTTTTTTCCACAGGGTATCTAGTGGACATCATCGAGCAAATCTTATCCACACGTTGGAGACCAGGTCAGGAACTATCTTGGACGAGGATTGCATTAGAGAAAACTTTCAACTCTTCTACAAATGCTTGTTTGGTCGAAGGTGTGATTATTGTATACCAAACAATGCATATATATGGACCTAGGGTAGACCGACAACATTGGAAAAAATGAGATGGTGTCCCCCTTCTTGGAAGAATAACTGTGGGATGCAGTGTCACACATGAGAAAAGATGAAGCATCAGGATCAGATGGTTTCCCCATGTTCTTCTACGTTATGTTCTAGGACACAATTAAGTGTAACTTACTAAATCTCTGTTGGTGTATGCCCTATAAGCCAGTTGTGTATTGACATTACTAGTTTACATTGCATCATGAAATTTATTTCATATATGAGGCATTTTATTTATTGTGTTTTTTTTATTATGATTAAATAAACATAATAAAGTCCTTAGAATAGTAGGTTCAATACTATGTGATATCAAGTGCATGACTTGATTGTAAGATCTTATTGGTTGTAATCAAAACACTATTCTTAAATATCCCTAGTCAAGTATTATTGTGAATTAGGACAAAAACAATATATAGAGACTAGTATGTGCGTAGATTGATGACCATATCTGGGTCATAGATATGAGATATCAAGTCTTCACATGGGTACATATTATAGTAATAATGTACTGGACTGACCCACCATGAGAATATTGCATGGATTGTTACGTGAGTGCCATAAGAGCTTCTCATAGTGACCATGGTGTATGTAGTCCTTTGACTTGAAGTCACTACGGTTCCCTATATGAGAAGTTACATGTTTTAATATCGTCAAACGTTGCATGTAATAAGGTGATTATAAAGTCGACTATCGGATATACTACAAATCATGCGGAGGGATGTGAGTGACTTAGATAGGTTTTGTTCCTCTTACATAACATGAGCGATATTTATGTGCCCCTTAATTGAGTGAGACTGTAAAATACATGACCGTGCTCAAATGAGTCAATATGAGATATTGAGCTAATTTGTTTTAGTAAGTCTACTCAAACATCAAGAAATCAAAGATTGAACTATACAAGGGCAATATGCTTTACGCCTTGTGGTCAATTAAGATATCTGGACAAAGAGACTAGAGTACATGGTAACATTGTTCATGAATAGATTATGTCAAAACACTGACATTCCCGTTACTTGAGTAGCAGTGATGTATTGCTAGATACCGCTCACTGTTTATAATGCTAGAATATGATTTTAGTATTACTATCAACATAATGGGAACCTAGAGGGTGACACACTTAGTGTTGGTGTATGTCCTAGACACCAATTGTGTATTGACATTACTAGTTTACATTGTATCTTGATATTTATTTTATATGTGAGGCATTTTATTTATTGTGTTGTTTATTGTGATTAAATAAACATAATAAAGTCCTCAGAATGGTAGGTTCAATACCATAGGATATCAAGTGCATGACTTGATTGTGAGATCCTATTAGTTGTAATTAGACACTAATTTTAAATGTCCATAGTCAAGTATTATTGTAAATTAGGACAACAATAATACATAGAGACTAGTTTGTGCATAGACTAATGACCATATCTCACGGATCATAGATATGAGATATCAAGTCTTCACATGGATACATATTAGAGTAATAATGTACTGGACTGACCCACCATGAGAACGCTGCATGGATCGTTACGTGAGTGTCATAAGAGGTTCTCACAATGACCATGGTGTATGTAGTCCTTTGACTTGAAGTCACCACGGTTCCCTACATGAGAAGTTATATATTTTAATGTCGCCAAACATTGCCTGTAATAATGTGATTATAAAGTCGACTATTGGATATACTACAAATCATGCGGAGGGATGTGAGTGATTTAGATAGGATTTGCCCTTCTTACATAACAGGAGCGATATCTATGGGCTCCTTGATTGAGTGAGACTGCAAAATGCATGGCCATGATCAAATGTGTCAATATGAGATATTAAGCTCATTTGTTTTAGTAAGTCTACTCGGACATCAAGAAACCAAAGATTAAACTATACAAGCTATACAAGGGTGACACGCTCTATGTCTTATGATCAATTAAGATATTTGGACAAAGAGACTAGACTACATGGTAACATTTGTCACAGATAGGTTATGTCTAATCATTGATATTCTCGTTACTTGAGTAGCAATGATGTATTGCTAGATATTGCTCACTTTTTGTAATATTAGAATATGATTTTAGTATTACTTTCAACGTAACAGGAAGCTACAGGGTCACACACTTAGAATCGATCAAAAATGGGATTTAAATTCATAAGATGAATTTAATTGGAGATCCAAATACGACTTGGACTCCTGACATTGGTTGGACATTTAATTAGATTAAATGAGCTTACTAAAGTTCAAAGGCTCATACAAGAATTTGAACCAGGTCAGATTGTGAGTCCAACAGTCTCATTACTTTCTTATGGTTGATTTTCTGCAGCTATATATATGATACATATTTGTGGAAAAGTATTACATGAGAAAACCCTTGCTGTCACAGAAATTATGAGATAGAGAGATCATGAGGAACATCCCCTTCCCACGGCTAGCACTGCAGCGTGAGGGAGAGCTTGATTTGATCTGTTCGTGTGGATATGTAAAGGCACCGCACTATTGCAGTATTGTGATCGGCATATTGTGGAGACAATAGATCCATTTTCAATGTATAACTCCTAAACACGATTTATTATTTTCGCATGGATCCATAGCTAGGTTTTGATATTTCTTGGTAATTTTTCTGTTGTGTATTTGACCTGAGACTACCATCGAAACCTAACACTTAGAATGGAACAAAATTGGGATTTAAATTCATAAGATGAATTTAATAGGGGATCCAAGTAAGACTTGGACTCATGACATTAATTGGACATTTATTAGATTAAGTGAGCTGACTAAAGTTCAAAGACCCATACATGAATATGACCTAGGTCAGATTATGAGCCCAACAGCCTCATTACTCTCTTATGGTTGATTTTCTGCACCTATATATATGATACGTATCTATGGAAAAGACACATATGAGAAAACTATAGTCATCATAGAAATTATGAGAGAGAGAGAACGTGAGGAACATCTCCTTCCCATAGCTAGCACTACGGCATGAGAAAAAGCTTGATTTGATCCGTTCGTGTGGATACAGTAGAGACACTTCAATATTGTAGTGCTGTGATCGGCATACTGTGGAGACAACAGATCAATCTTCAAGGTATAACTCCTAAACACGATTTTTGGTTTTCGCATGGATCCATGGCTAGGTTTTGATATTTTTTTGTAATTTTTTAGTAGTGTATTTAATCTGTGATTACCTTCAAAACCTAACAATCTTCGCCAGATTCTTTGAGGGCTTGTTCCATTTAGGAAGAATGAATGTAGCAGAAGTGGTGTTGGTCCCAAGTAATCAGATGCCAAAAGTGTGGGCGATTACAGGCTGATCAGCCTACTGAATTGCTCGGTAAAGATTATCACAAATATCATGGCCAACATGGTAGGCAGTGCGATTGGAAATATTATGGATGGTGGCCAAATGGGTTTCATTCTAGGGAGGAGCATTTTTGTCTTGGTAGCAATGGCGAAGGAGGTCATCCACCATTGCTTGAGAACCAACAACAAGAGATTTCTCTTCAAGATAGATTTTGAGAAAGCTTTTGACTCAGTGGAGTGGGATTGTCTATTTGAAGTCCTTATGGGTAAGGGCTTTAGATAACATTGGGTCAATTGGATCCACTTACGCGTAGTCACGTAAAGAGCGGTAGTGGTGGTCACTGGAGTGACAGGACACCAATTCCTTTGTCACTGTGGATTGTGACAGGAAGACCCCATTTCACCTATACTATTTACCCTAGTGGCAGACGACCTCAAAAGTATGCTTGGGAACTGTACCAGGGGAGGCTTATCGTTCTAGTAGGGAGACTTGGAACGATGAGAGGTTGCCACATTCTACAATATCTAGACTATACAATCCTCTTCGCTAACGAAAATCTACCATAATTAGTGGCAACTAAAGGAATCATGCATTTTTTCAAGGCATGGTCAGTTTCAGAGTGAGTTTCAATAAAAGCGCGATATTGCCTATGTCCTTATAGAAGGACAAGATATTTTGCATGCCTCCATCATTGACAGTAGAATAGATCAATTCCTAATTCGGTATCTAGGTTTTCCACTTAGACCAAGAAAGCATAAGAAATCATACTGGCTACCCCTAATTGAGAGGGTGGAAAGTAGACTGGCAAGTTGGAGTGGGAAATCATTATCCCTGGGAGGGAGGATGATTTTTCTTAACTCAGTCCTATCCAGCCTCCGCAACATACTGTATGTATTTCTTTGAGCTTCCTAAGTGAGTGATCTCAAGGATTGATTGAGTTCGGAATGATTTTTCAGGAAAGGGGCAGATACTAAAGGGAACAGTTTATGCATGATTCGATAGGGGCAAGGTGTGCATGTAGAAAAAAAATGGAGGACTTTGGATCATTGAACTCAAGGACATGAACTTGGCCCTCCAAGGTATACCATCCTAATGGGGAGAGCTGGCAGTAGGTAGTGGCACAATATCTCAGAGGACAACAACATTGGGTGTCAGGGTCTCCAAGCGTGTCTCCTGGTTCTGGAGGGGCACATCGACTTGCTCTTGTGATTACTTGTATGAAACCAAAGTTAGGTCCAGGATTAGGTTTTAGTGTCATCGATGGTGCGGTAACCACACACTCGAGACATTGTTCCCAGATTTGTATGACTGGACCCCAATCCACTTGCTTCCTTCAGGTCATAATGGAGAAATGTGATCAGGATGCCAACATTCTCTAGGCTTCCACACTCCTTACGAGATAGGGTGGAGGAGCTGTGCGCCCGCATTAGCAGGCTGTCATGTTTCTGAGGCCTCTGACAGGATGTGGTGGGGCCTGGAGGAAAATGAGAAGTTTTCTGTTCATTCCCTTTATGCTCTCCTCAACTTCTAGGGATGTCAAATATAATATGGAAAGTGAGGGTGCCAATCAAAGTGAAGGTTTTCCATTAGCTTATTTTGAACGACACGATTCTCACTAGAGGGAATCTCCTCAAGCGTTCAATGCTGACCAATGAGACAAGTGGTAGATGCCAAAGGGAAAGCGAGTCACGTGATCATCTGTTCGTGGGAGGCACACACAGTCGTGCTGATGAAGGCCCAAGTGAGCAGAGTAAGGTTGGGGATGATCAGGGAGTAGAGAGGGTTAAAAGAGAAAGGCGACAACCAGCTTATTTGAAGGATTATGAATAAGCACGGGCGTTGCGCGTGTAAGGTTATGTTAGTTGGCTGTCTCACTCAGGTTTTTAGTTTGTTAGGAATTGGAAATGCCAGGTCAGCAGGGATTTCTGTTAGGGGATGAACGATGAGTATAAAAGGAAACAATCATGTAATGAATGGGTATTGAATTGTATTGGTTTCGAAATCTATTCTTGAATCTTCCTCCTCCTTCTCTTCTTCTTCTACTCTGTTTTCTACTGTAGATTCCTGTAATGTCAAGAAAGCCTAGCCATTGCTCGAAATCTGAATTGTCTGTGATTTTCAATGCATGGAAGTTGATAGGTGGAGTGAATTCTCTGTGATTTGAGGATTTATATGGTTTTTGAATTGCTTCCAGATTCTTGAGCTGCATCATTGGTGCTTTTACCGAACTGAGATCAGGCCATGGCCGAAGGAAGGTGCTTAATCGATGAAGCATCGCGTTGGAAATCATCGATTGATGAGGCAATTCTTGGATTGAAAGAGATTTCCAAGACGCAAAGAGATCAACAGCAGTTGCATTCAACATAGTTGCAGAGTCTATCAGTTTCAGTTGATGGCCATAAAGAAGTTTTAGCGCAGGTGATGACGAAACTCTCGTTGATTGAAGGGAAATTGGATCAGCAATCTATTCAAGTTCGGTGTCAGCATAGTGGTGATTCGACAGCTTTGGTAAGATCTCATACTTCTTGGAATTCAAACAATATAAAAACTCCAAGATTAGATTTCCCTAGATTTGAAGGAGGTGATCCTACGGGATGGATATTCAAGGCTAATTAACTTTTTGAGTATCATAACCTAGAGATCAAAAATTACCTATAGCATCCTTCCATATGGATGGAAGGGTGTTGGCTTGGTTTCAATGGAAACATGAGAATGGGGTGTTCACAAATTGGGACATGTTTGTGAATAAATTAGAAGTGAGATTTGGGCCATCAGCATTGTTAGATCATCAGGGGGCATTGAGTAAACTGACTCAAATAGGTTCTTTATAAGAGTATCACGATGAGTTTGAGTGGTTAGCTAATAAAACTAGGGGAATCAGTGATTTATTTCTTTTGAGCTGTTATGTTTGGGGCTTAAAGCCAGATATTAAGAGAGAAGTGGTGGCGCATCAACCCAAGTCCATGTCTGAAGCCATGGGGTTAGCCAAATTGCAAGAGGAAAAGTTTACAGATGGTAGAAGAATGGGGTTTTGAAATACATTTTATAAGCCATCAGTAACTAATGCAAACCTGCCTCCATTATTACCAACTCTTGCATCTGGGGGTACTCAATCACATGTACGTGCACAGTCATCGGCTAGATACCCGATAAGAAAAATTTTGAGTCCTGAGATAGCTTTAAGGAAAGAAAAGAGGTTGTGTTTTGATTATGATGAAAAATTTGTCCCGGAAAATTTCTGCAAGGGGAATAAATTTTTGCTATTGTTGGTTGATGAGAAGGACCAACATGAAGAAAGTGAAGTGGAGTTGTCTATGCAGGAAGATTGTGCAGTAGACTTGGAAGTTACCCCTGAGATATCATATCAGGCTTTATCGGGTCATTCTTCATTACAAACTTTAAAAGTTCCTGGCATGATTAACAATGCAGTGGTTCAAATCTTGATAGATAATGGAAGCACTAACAATTTTATCCAAGCAAGAGTGGCCAAATATTTGCAATTACCTGTACAACCTACTAAAAATTTTAGTGTCACAATTGGAAATGTGGAAGTGATGAAATGTGAGGGTATTTGTCGATCTATTTCAGTATTGATACAAGGGAATACATTCAAATTGATTTTTATGTGCTTGAATTGCCAGAAACAAAGGTAGTTTTGGGTGTGCAATGGTTGAAGTTGTTGGGACCAGTTACTTTTGATTATTCAAAAATGACGTGACTTTTACTTATGATCATAAACAAGTCATCCTGCAGAGAGGGGGGGGGGGGGGGGGGGGTACTGGTCCATCCCAATTGCATATGCATCAATTGAGAAGGGCAATGAACAAAGGGTCTGTATCTCAGTTATTTCACTTAGTAATGCATGATACTGATCAAGAGGAGACAGTGATACAAGCAGATTTGGCACAAGTTCTGCGCAATTATGATAGTGTGTTTCAAGAGCCAACAGGTCTTCCACCCTCAAGGGCTTATGATCATCCTCTTCATTTACTTCCTAGAGTAAGGCCAACCAATGTCAAGCCCTATAAATATCCTCATTTCCAGAAGGAGGAAATAGAGAAACAGGTTGCTATCATGTTGAAAGAGGGAATTATACGACACGGTCATAGTCCCTTCTCATCACTAGTGCTTTTAGTGAAAAAGAAGGATGGAAGTTGGCGATTTTGTGTTGATTATATCATTGAATGCTATTACAATAAAGGATAAATTTCCTATTCCTACGGCTGATGAACTTTTTGACGAATTACACGGTGCTCAGTTCTTCTCTAAATTGGATCTAAGAGCAAGGTATCATCAAATCATGATTAAAGCAGACGATGTGTGCAAGACTGCATTCCATACTCACGAGGGGCACTATGAATTCTTGGTACTGCCATTTGGTCTCACAAATGCGCCTTCGACTTTCTAGGCAGCTATGAATGACATATTCAAGACACATTTGAGACATATTGTATTGATTTTTATTCGATGATATACTCATCTATAGTAGAGATTGGAGTTCTCATTTAGTTCATGTTGGCAGGGTGCTTTGAATATTAGAAGAGCATCATTTCTTTGTGAAGAGATCTAAGTGTTCATTTGGGCAAATAGCAATTGGTTATCTGGGACATTATATATCTATGTAAGGTGTTAGTGTGGATAAGGAGAAGGTTGCAGTGGTTCTTCAATGGCCTATACCCAAGAATGTCAAACAGCTAAGGGCATTTATGGGCTGAACAGGCTATTATAGGAGGTTTGTTCAAGGTTATGCTTCTCTTGCTGCACCTTTAACTGATTTGCTCAAAAGAGGGGGATTTCATTGGAATGTGGAAGCAGAGAAGGCATTTCAAATCCTTAAAGATGCGATGGCTACAACTCCAGTCCTAGCATTGCCTAACTTCATTGAAACTTTTGTTATCGAAACAGATGCTTCAGGGTTGGGGGTTAATGCAATGTTATCTCAAAACAGACATCCAATTGCCTATTTAAGTAAAAAATGTCACAAAGGATGCATAATTCCTCAGCTTATGTGCATGAAATGTTTAAAATAACGGAGGCAGTAAAGAAGTGGAGACAATATGTGTTAGGAAGGGAATTTGTTATACAAACTGACCATAAATGCCTACATCATCTAATCAACCAAGTCATTCAAACTCCTGTGCAGCAGAAGTGGGGGCATAAACTCGCAGGGTATACATTTAAGATAGTATACAAACCTGGGGTTGAAAACGGAGGTGCTTATGGGTTATCAAGGAAGTTTACAGCTGAAGATAAAGATAATGAGATGAATGTGCTTTCGACAGTGTCATATCTTAAATTTTTACTCCTTGATGAACTCAAAGAAGAGTATAGAAAGGATGCACAATGGGAAAAATTGAGGCAGGCTATATTGACAGATAAAGTGGATACGGATAAGTTTGTGCACAGAGATGGGGTATTTTTGTATAATGGAAAGCTGATGATACCCATGACATTGCAACAAAAGTTGTTGATCGATTTTCATACAAGTCCAATTGGAGGACATGCTGGCATTGCAACGACAATGGCAAGAATTAAAGAGAAATTTTATTGGAAGCATATGAAGCAGGATGTGGTTGAATTTGTGCACAATTGTATGGTCTGGCAGCAGACCAAGTATGAGAATAATGCTCCTGCATGGTTGTTACAGCCACTACCAATACCTGCAAGCATTTGGGAGGATATAGCGATGGATTTTATCATCAGATTACCTCCATCTCATGGTAAGGGATCTATACTGGTTGTAGTTGATAAATTAAGCAAACATGGCCACTTTTTATCATTGCCATCCAGTTTTACTGGCCTGACAGTAGTTCATGTTTTTGCTACTCACATATTAAAGATACATGGCCTTCCAAAGACGATTGTGAGTGATCGTGATCCAATATTTGTCAGCAATTTTTGGAAAGAATTGTTTATACTGCAAGGTACAACTTTGAACATGTCAAGTGCTTACCATCCCCAAAGTAATGGCCAGACTGAGGTCCTAAATCGCTGCTTGGAACAATATTCGCTGAGTTTCTGTGCCGAAGAACCCAGTTTGTGGTCTAAGTATTTGTATGTGGCCGAATTGTGGTACAACACATCCTATCACTCTGCTATAGGCATGACGCCATTTGAGGTAGTGTATGGAAGGAAAGCTCCTCAAATACAAAGTTATTTAGCTGGTGATACTGGGAATTTTGAAGTTCATGAGGAGTTGAAAAGAAGGCAAGATCTGTTGTAGTTGCTGAATCTCAATTTAATGAAAGCACAAACAAGAATGAAGGCTTTAGCAGATAAGCATAGGGTGGATAGGGAGTTTTCAGTTGGAGATTGGGTATTGGTCAAGTTGCAACCCTATAGGCAACAACCAGTGGCAAATAGGAGCTGTCATAAGCTTTCTAAGAGGTTTTACGGTCTTTTTCAAGTAACCAAACGCATTGGACAAGTGGATTATAGATTAAATCTGCCTGAGGGGTCAAAGATACATCCAGTGTTTCATGTATCTTTATTGCGTCCACGTTATGGTGATACACAATATCTGCAAGGTGCTGTATTACAAGCTGGTTTGATGAAAAGTCATCTTGCAGTTGCACCCTATCAAATTTTGGAGAAACGAACAGTTAAGCATGGTGCTCAATTTAGAAATGAAGTACTGGTGCAATGGGAGGGATTGCCATCAACTGCAGCAACTTGGGAAGATTGTGAGAGTCTTCGAAAGTCATTTCCAGCTTTCAACCCTGAGGACAAGGTTAATTGTGATAGGGAGGGTATTGATGCAGGCCCAAGTAAGCAGAGGAAGGTTGGGGAATGATCAGGGAGTAGAGAGGGTTAAAAGAGAAAGGCGGCAACTAGCATATTTGAAGGATTATGAATAAGCACGGACATTGCACGTGTAAGGTCATGTTAGTTAGCTATCTCACTCGGGTTGTTAGTTTGTTAGGAATTGGAAATGCCAGGTCAGCAAGGATTTCTGTTAGAGAATGAACAATGAGTATAAAAGGAAGCAATCATGTAATGAATGATTATTGAATTGTATTATTTTCCAAATCTCTTCTTGAATCTTCCTCCTCCTCTTCTTCTTCTACTCTGTTTTCTACTGTAGATTCCTGTAATGTCAAGAAAGCCTAGCCATTGCTCGAAATCTGAATTGTCTGTGATTGTCAATGCTTGGAAGTTGAGAGGTGAAGTGAATTCTCTGTGATTTGAGGATTTCTGTGGTTCCTGAATTGCTTCCAGATTCTTGAGCTACATTACGTGCAGTTTGGGTTGAAATCCTTAACTCTTTGAGTTAGATGTTTACCAGTACTCCTTTGAGGACCTATGGGTTGTTAAATTCTGCGAATATTTATCATGATTGATTTATGTCATTAATTATATTATACAATATTTTATATGATAAATAATATGTGGAACATATAATATCTTGTTTAGTAACAAAAAAATATGTTTATTGAGTGTCTGAAATGAACATCTGAGATGGTCACATTCTTTCGAGATCTCCGTCAATATCTCTGATCTGAAACGAAACACTCATTGCCGAGACGAGTCTGAAATCCGAAATTTAAAATCTTGCTTGGGTGATTGCCTATTAGGCTTCCCCTCCCAAAGAAAATCCCTCATGATCCATGGAGCCCGTGTGATGCATGAGACTGCGATATTCATCCTTAAGCATCAATATTGATTCAGTAGATTCTATCAAACCCTATCCCATTTTCGTTGCAAATAAACCATGTTACTTTCTATTCAAAACTACACATTTAATTTAACCCCCCCCTTTTTTGAAAAAAAATAGACATTCTCCCATTTGATTTTCTAAATTTGGCAGGCATTTTGGTAACCAACAAGGAAGCAGAAAACCCATGGAAAATTCAAATCAGGTTTAGTTTCTTTCTTTCTCACGTAATTCTCACTGCATTTTCTCTCAATCTTGACTTGGGTTCTGTTGATTTACTAGTGGAGATTGATTGATTTGAAGGATATTTGCCTATATTTCTCACATGCTTTGATAATGACCCATGTGGACAAAATCAATCAATGTAAAGAGGATAATGCTTACACAGTGCAGAGTAGCATTGGTATAAATACCCGATAGCTGGACCTGATCCAAACCTGACTGTGAACTTGAATCGACCCAATCTATACCGATCCAGGTCTGGGTCCTAAAATCAGACCCATTACATTTTCCGGTCCGGGTCCGCTCAAAATTTACCCTACCCAAACCCGGACCAGACTCATTAAAAATACCCAAAAATATGGAATTTGAATAATAGGTTATATAGATATACATGTAAATAGTAATTATTGAAGATAGATGTGTAAATATAATATTTATTCATGCACTTAAGTGCAAAATTATGAATATCTTAAATAGGAACCTGACCCCAAATAACTACCAAAGGCCACCTACTCATGAGCCAGCTAGGAGCCACCGCCTTCACACTCTCAGTCCTCGTCCATCTCCAAGCTACCATTGCTGCAACCCCAGTCCACCCTCGTACGAAGATGAGTCCCGGGACTCGACAAGATATGATCAAAGAGAAAACTCAGTCTACCGCCGTCTCCATGAGATGGAGAGGCGCTTCGGCCGAATTGACAGGGAAGAAGAGCAACGGGCGAGGAATTTCCGCCCGAGCAGGCCCCCGTTCTCCCGAGCCATCATGGAAGCCTCGGTCCCGCAAAACTTTAGGCCCCCTAACTTTGAGTCATACAATGGAGAATCGGACCCCACCGACCACATCGAGAGTTTTAAAATTCTCATGATGATCCACCAGGTTTCGGATGCGCTCCTTTGCAAGATCTTCCCTGCCACGCTGAAGGGCCCTGCGAGAGAATGGTACTCTCGACTTGCACCAGCGTCTATCTTCTCCTTCGACTAGTTCGAGGGTCTTTTCCTTACGCATTTCGTGAGTAGTTGCCGCACCGAGAAGACGAGCGACTCCCTACTGTTCCTCAGTCAAAATAAGGGCGAATGATTGAGAGACTATGTCAAGCGCTTCACTGCTGAAGCCAGGTCCATCGCTTCCTTGGAACCCTCGATCGCCACTGTCGCCTTCCGGTCCAACGTCCTCAATGCTGACCTCAGAGCGTCCCTTGCCAAGAAACCTCCTCGAATCTTCTCAGAACTCCTGCTTAGGAGTGAGAAGTACATTCGAGTGGAAGAGACTCTCAACCCCCAACTCTCGAGGAATCATCTTCCGGGAACAGATGGAAGAATACAAGCGAAGAAGGGTCCCAGAAGCTCCAGAAGGACGACAATGGCCAACGCCGCCCAGCTCCTCGCTTTGAGAAGTTCACCCCCCTCAATGCTAGTATATCAACGGTCCTTATGGAGGTGGACAAAGAAGGGATACTCCGTGCTCCTCCTAGAATGAATACCCCTGGCAAGAAAAGAAACAGGGATAAGTCGTGCCGTTTTCATAGAGACCATGGCCACGACACGGATGATTGTCGGGCTCTCAAAGAGGAGATCGAAGAGCTCATACAATGGGGGTACCTGGACAAGTTCGTCCGAAGAGACGGGGCCGACCTTCCACCCCGAGGAACCTATAAGCGAAGAAAAAGGTCTGCCGAGCTCCAAGATTCAGAACCTGGGGCCATCTTCCACCTCATCCAAGGAGATCCTATGGGGAGAGAACCCAACTCCTCCCAAGAGGCCTTCACCCTATTGCAAAAGTAGGATCTCGGTTTTCAATAAGGTCGATGCTTGTAACACGGCCGAGAAGCATGTAATAATGGCTCGCCCTATTGAAGCGGCCACTTAGTTTATCTCAATAAAACTTAGCATTTTTCATTAAAAATTATTGCTTTTACTTCATCTCTATCTCTCCGAGTCACGTCTACGACTCATTAAATGGTGAGTTCAGAGTCCAGCTTCTCCTACACGACTGCTCCCACAACTTACTAAGCTCGAAAAACGAGTTTGGAGTCCAATACTTGGTTCGACGTTGCTTTATCCGCTTACAAACAAGCAAGAGCGGGACAGCTCACCATTCAGAATTGCTCCTACAACTTGTTAAACATCCCAACGACGAGTTTGGAGTCCAACGCTTGGTTCGATGTTGCTTTAGCCGCTTGCAAACAAGCAAGGACGGGGCAGCTCACCATTCAGAATTGCTCCTATACCTCGTTAACCCCCTCTAACAACGAGTTCGGAGTCCAACACTTGGCTCGATTCCACTTCAAATTACTCGCTCATAAGCGGGTAAGAAGTGGTTCGCCATTCGGAACTGCTCCCGCAACCGTTGAATCTCTCTTAAATGACAAGTTCGGAGTCAAACACTTGGCTCGATTTCGGTTCAAATTACTCGCTCATAAGCGGGTAAGAAGTGGTTCGCCATTCGGAACTGCTCCCACAACCATTGAATCTCTCTTAAACAACGAGTTCGGAGCTCACAACTCTCCTCTAGAGTTGCTCCTCAAACTCGTCTCCCAAATGGCTCTCTCTTAGAGCCAAGCTCTTCGCTCCTCTTGCCTCCAAAGCGGACCTCTTCTTAACAGGTTCGGAGATCAAAACTCTCTCCTATAGCTGCTCCTCAAACTCGTCTCCAAAATGGCTCTCTCCTAGAGCCAAGCTCTTCGCTCCGCTCGCCTCCAAAGCGGACCTCTTCTCAACAAGTTCGGAGCTCAAAACTCTCTTCCAGGGTTGCTCCTCAAACTCGTTTTCCAAATGGCTCTCTCCTAGAGTCAAGCTCTTCGCTCCGCTCGCCTCCAAAGCGAACCTCTTCTCAACGAGTTCGAAGCACAACTCTCTCCTAGAGTTGCTCCTCAAGCCTGCCTCCCAAATGGCTCTCTCCTAGAGCCAAACTCTTCGCTCCGCTCACCTCCCAAGCGAACCTCTTCTCAACAAGTTTGGAGCTCAAAACTCTCTGCTAGAGTTGCTCCTCAAACTAGTCTCCCAAATGGCTCTCTCCTAGAGCCAAGCTCTTCGCTCCGCTTGCCTCTAAAGCAGACCTCTTCTCAACAAGTTCAGAGCTCAAAACTCTCTCCTAGAGTTGCTCTTCAAACTTGTCTCCCAAATGGCTCTCTCCTGGAGCCAAGCTCTTCGCTCCGCTCGCCTCCAAAGCGGACCTCTTCTCAACGGGTTCGAAGCAAAACTCTCTCCTAGAGTTGCTCTTCAAACTCATCACCCAAATGGCTCTCTCATAGAGCCAAGCTCTTCGCTCCGCTCACCTCCAAAGCGGACCTCTTCTCAACAAGTTCGGAGCTCAAAACTCTCTCCTAGAGTGGCCCCTCAAACTCGTTTCCCAAATGGCTCTCTCCTAGAGCCAAGCTCTTCGCTTTGCTCGCCTCCAAAGCGGACCTCTTCTCAACGAGTTCGGAGCACAACTCTCTCCTAGAGTTGCTCCTCAAGCCTGCCTCCCAAATGGCTCTCTCCTAGAGCCAAGCTCTTCGCTCCGCTCGCCTCCCAAGCGAACCTCTTGTCAACAAGTTTAGAGCTCAAAACTCTCTCCTAGAGTTGCTCCTCAAACTAGTCTTCCAAATGGCTCTCTCCTAGAGCCAAGCTCTTCGCTCCGCTCGCCTCCAAAGCGGACCTCTTCTCAACAAGTTCGGAGCTCAAAACTCTTTCCTAGAGTTGCTTCTCAAACTTGTCTCCCAAATGACTCTCTCCTAGAGCCAAGCTCTTCGCTCCGCTCGCCTCCAAAGCGGACCTCTTCTCAACTGGTTCGAAGCACAACTCTCTCCTAGAGTTTCTCCTCAAACTCATCTCCCAAATGGCTCTCTCCTAGGGCCAAGCTCTTCGCTCTGCTCGCCTCCAAAGCGGACATTTTCTCAACAAGTTCGGAGCTTAAAACTCTCTCCTAGAGTTTCTCCTCAAACTCGTCTCCCAAATGGCTCTCTCCAAGAGCCAAGCTCTTCGCTCCGCTCGCCTCCAAAGCGGACCTCTTCTCAACGAGTTCGGAACACAACTCTCTCCTAGAGTTGCTCCTCAAGCTTGCCTCCAAAATGGCTCTCTCCTAGGACAAAGTTCTTCGTCCTACTTGCCTCCCGAGTGGTCCTCTTCTAAACGAGTTCGGAGCTCAAAAATCTTCCTTAGAGTTGCTCATCAAACTCGTCTCTCGAATGGGCCTTGCGAGGTTCCTCCTAGCTCATCTCCTTCGCCCCTAGGAGTGGAGCTCCTCTTCGAAGATTCTGAAGACCAAAACAATCCTCAAACTTCATAAAGACAAAGATGTTGTAGGGCTATTTTGACTATGAAGAAGGGTGAATCTTCATCCCACTCCTAAAGCGAAGTTGTAGATCTTTGAGTTAGCTTCGAAACGAGGGGTCGCACGCCCCAATCGGACCTCCGTAGCACCGGAAAAGTGGATCGCAACATAGCTGCGCCGAGCGAGAAAATGGCAAAAACTATCGCCTCGTGATTCGCGCCATAATCGTGATCTACCATCCAGATCTCGCCACGTACTTCAGATCTGCAACCCGAGCAACTTGCATTCCGAGCTGTGTATTGGGAAAAAATGACTTCATCATCATGATTCACGCCTGATCACAATCAAACGGCTCAGATTGCGCCACGACCACATAACGACAAGATCACGTTTTCTCGTGATCTGAGCCTCTTGCCTTGTGATTCACGCCATGATCGTGATCAACCATCCAAATTGGGCCACGTAGCTCGGATCTACAATCTGAGCTACTATGATACCGAGCTGCAAAATGAGAGAAAACTCTACCTCAAAATCTGTGCCCAAATCAAGATCGATGGATGAGATTCGCCCACAACAAACATAAAACAAATAAAGAGAAAATAAGTAACGGGTTAACGGGTCGGACCCGTTAATGGCACACACCCGTTACCCCCACCCTCTCCTTCTCCTTCAGAATCTCCCGCCAAAACCAAAGAAGGGAAACCCATTGTGCTCCAACCTCTCTCGCCGAGCTCGAGCCCATCACCATGGCCCCACTATCGAGCAACCCTCCACGAGCGGCCGAAGCTCATCGCCATCAAGCTCGACCCCTCCACATTTGCCAAGAGCACCGTCGAGCCATCCCATTATCGAACGTTCCGTCGAACATCTCATCGCCATCAAGCTCGACCAAACTCTCCCCTCCGTTCGACGAACTCTCTACCACCATCGAGGAGCTCTTGGCTCCACGCAGCTCGCCTCCCCCTCGTCAAGCTCAAGCAGCAATCGATCACCAACTTTACTACGAACTCATCACCTCCAAGCTCGAGCTCATCACCTTCGAGCGCCTCGACCAAGACTGGCGACACTCCACATTCACCAAAAACTCCGCAGAAGCTCCTTCAACCTCCAAGTGTCGAGCTCCCCCTCGAGCGAACCTCCAAACCCAACATTTTCCCGTTCGCCGAGCTTCACTTTGTTCGCCAAAGCTCCACATCCTTCTCGCCTCGTCGAGCCTGTTCGTTCGCCAACCATCTCTTCGCCAAGCAAACCTGTTCGTCGAGCGTCTCCAAGCATCGTCGAACGTCCACTCATTCGCCGAGCGGAAGCCCCTCTCTCGTCGAACGACCGTCGCAACGTTCGCAAACTCACCAAACCGCTCGCCAACCATCTCCTTTGTCGAACGACCTTCGCCACGTTCGTCAAGCTCCGCTCGCTACTCAGGGTGCTCGAATGATGGGGACGAGCTCGGAGAAGGGATCAAACAAACGTGACGCTCGAAGGGCGAGGAACGAGTTCGAAGGAGGAGAAGAGGAGCAAGATGAAGAAGGACGAGGAGAGACGAAGGCACATGTGGGAGAAGAAGAAGGAAAAAAAGTGTGTGCCACATGGCGGTCAACGACAGTGTTGACCTCGCCACGTGGCGTCATCTGGTGGGTCGGCACTGGATTCCGAGCAAAACGTATTCCGAGTTGAACATGTGGAGAAAAACGCTGCCGAGCCACACGAGCCGTCCGATCATCTCAAAATTTGTGACACGATATGATCGATGCTCAGAAATGCGCCACGTGTCCAGAAAATAATCCTCTTTGTGATGCGCGCCATCTGATCATGATCGACGTCCAGAAACGCACCACGTGGTTCTGCTTTGTGATGCGTGCCATCTGATCATGATCGATGTCCAGAAATGTGCCACGTGTCCAGGTAATATTTAATTAATTAATTTATTTATTTAATTGAATTTATAATTTAAAAAAATCCAAAAAAATATTTAAAAATCGAAAAAAATTAATTAAAAAATTCTAAAAATAATTGTTAATTCAAAAAATAATTTTAAATTTTTGAAAAATATAATTATTAAATTAGATAATTAATTAATATTTTCGATAATCAATTATTTAATTCGGAAAATGAATAAAAATTTAAAAAAAAGAGGAAAAATTCAGAAAAAGCTAAAAAAATCACAAAAAATCCAGAAAATTCTGAGGATATTTTTGGGCATTTTACAAGCTCAGAATAACACCATTACACCTCGAGCAATGTCCGAACTCCCTTAAGAACTCCGATAAAATCCCGTACACCATTAGGACAACAAACTACTCCTCAAAGACTATAGAACTCAGTCTTCAGGAGTGGGGGGCTCGTGATATGGCTAAAAATGGGATTAAATCAAGACCGTTCAAATTGGACACAGATCTTAAAGCCCAGGAGTAAAACGGTAATTTCACCTACAAACGGGTCTGAAATGGGGACTGGGTCTTTCTTCAAAGCCCAATAACCCATAAACGGATCTGTCTTACTGGGTACAGGTCCCAACCCGTTACAAACCAGTTCGGAAGGATAAAGAAGAATTCAGATTCATAATTATCCCTAAGAAGTGATCTTAACCGCTTCTATCCATTCACACCGGGAAGTAGAGATATGTTCTTATCTCGAAACGGATCCCTAAAGGTGACTATAAAAACCCCTCTCCCCCTACTATTACCAGGTAATCAATCTTTTTCCAGTGAAAGCTTTTTCTTAATCATTCTGATTACTGACTTGAGCGTCGGAGGGTGCGTCACTGGGATCCATCCCGGTGTATCGCACATTTTGCAGGTTCACCACAATAGCAAGAGATTGATCAACAATTTGGTGAAGGCCAACAGGTAACAGGTTGCCTCGTTCGTTTTCTGAAGAATCCACAAATTCTATCTATTGCCCCCACACCAGATTCAGCGGCAACAAAAACATACAACAAAAAATAAGGCTTATGAATTTCAGATTCAACAGTCTGGGTCCTGGAACTCATACACTCCAACCAACAAACAAAAAAATAGAACGAAATCTAATCATACTGATCGGCCGACCTCGCCAGAGCCACTTTCTCGTATCAATTTGAGCTCATTCTCTCTCAGTCCCTCGCTTGTACACCGTTTATCCTTGCAGTCACTCGCAACAACACATTCGTCGCCCCCAGCAATGACCCCAACGTCAACTTCAAGCACCACATGAGAGACATCGCAGACACTCCATCAATCTGACATCTTTCTGTACAGATTAAGTCATCGTTCTCATCCCGTCGCTTGACACTCATTGACTCTCATTGCCACCTCGCAACGAAGGCTGTCATCGCTCCTGACTGCTCTACAAATGCCACCACACCCTCCAAGCCCCCTGACATTATAGACCTTAGGCACCCCTCACTTTGACCCGAATATGTCAAAGTAAACCCCAAACTAGAAAATTGTTTGACTACCGTTGCCCACACCAACTATGATATATTTCGCTCATAATTGTAAATCGGTTGTAATTTGGACACTAAGGGAAAATTTTGGATATTAGGGACTCCTCCACTTCTCCTCTCTCTCATACCCACAACTCAATCTCCTCTCTATTTCCCAACCTAGACCCAAGCCCAACCACTCCACTGCTCACCGACCTCCCCACAAAATCCCCCTCCCACACCATCACCATCACCTTCATCACATCACCTCCCCAAACATCCCATTCCTGACTGCAGCGAACATCATCCATCTCCCTTGACGATGAGAGGCACAACCGACAAGATCACAACTCCCCGACTCCACGACCAAGTCGTCGATCTCGTCCTCCACTATGAAACCATCCCCATTAGCATCAGCTTGCTCCACTTGCTGCTCTTCTAGCTACTGAGTCGCCCACCGAGGTAACAAACAGCTCGTCTGAGCGCATCACTATTGGTGCGGCCATCACCCACCACATCGACTCCATGAACCCGGGGAGCACCAGATCGCAATAAGGTTGGGCGAACACGAAGAGCGGACTAGGACGTTGGCGGCGGCAGAGTAGGGAACGAAAAAAAAGTGCAGATGGGATCAAAATAAAGGAGGGGACGAGAGGGCGGACGCGGAGGAGGCGACGAACCCTAGCCGCCGCCCCTTCCAAAATCTAAATTTGTTTCTCTATTTTGAATTTTTTTTGGAAAGAGCTTCTCTTTTTAGAATTTTTAGATCGAAAGAGAAGCAAAAAGTACGAAATGACATGATAGCAAATGTTAAGATGAAGCCTCCCAATAGAAGGGGATTTCACTTAAAATATTTGAGATTGTTTTGTTATTATCTCACTAACGGAACTATCCCTTTTTTCTTGAACTCCTAGTTTTCTAGTGTTCATTGTTAAGAATTTTTAATGGAACGATTAGTAGTTCATGGTGGGCTTGGATAATTCCACCAATTTCCTTTTTGGAAGGAATAATGTGGAAGCTTCGTACACTCGTATGGAACAACCACCATAGCTTTTTCCCAATTCTATACCGGCTAATATTAAGTGGATCTCTTATCCATCTTTGTCTCTTTTAGAGCATCTTCAGTCGTTTTGTTAAAAAAAATTGGTATTTGGCAATTTTAGAAATAGCAAATAGCGAATAGCGGATAGGGCTGTAGTCGTCTATACTCAAAAATTGGGTTTTTGGACGAAACGAGATATCATATACCGTTTGAAGATTTGCGCTAAAATATGAAATTAAAAACTTGTAAAGGACGGCACATGATCTGCCGTCTCCACCTAAAATTAAAAAAAATTAAAAAAAATTGTGAAGAACAGGATATCATATACCGTCCAACACAAAAATATCAAAAAATTTTTTTGTTCTTACACATGCAAATGCAGATGCTGATCCCCCTCCCCTCTTTTTAAATTCATAATTTGGACGGGATTACCGTCTGACAATTTCCCTAAAAAAAAAACTCCGACGACATATCATCTACCGTGCGACTTAGAAACGTTAAATCATGTTCCGATTTCCAAAATGGAAAAAGCTAAATTCTCCCCCAAATTTAGCCGGCCTCTATTCATGCCAAATCCAAAATATGGGTATATAGACGATGACTGCAGATCATTTTTATTCAAAATATTTATTTTTTGGACATATAGCCAACGACTACATATGCTCTTACACGCAAGTCAGCTTGAACTCTTACATTTTTGTAGTATTTGTTCATCCCATAGTCACAAGTATAAAACGATTAGGCACTGTTGAAATATTCGAAATTCGAAATTCGAAATTCGAAAATATTTCCAAATTTGGAAAGAGTTCGGAAGTACGTATGGATATTCAATAAGACTTTATCATCATCCCATCTCGATCTATTTGTAGTTATATGCAAACAAGACACTATGTACAATCGCATTCATTTCCGGGATTACCGCCGGAAATAGGCAAGTATTATCTGGAAGGAGAAAACTCCGCTAAAAATGAAAATATTCATTTCGCTCATTTTGAACAACGCAATTCTGACTAGAGAGAATCCGGCTAAACTCCAAATGAATAGTGATTCTACATGTGGGTTATGCAATGCAGCGACCGAGACCCGAGACCACCTGTTTATGGAATGTCCCAGGAGAAAAGCAGTCCTCGTAGAGGTACTAAATGCCCTGGGTACTTTTGAATACCCCGACATGTATAAGGAGCTGTGGGTAGGATCCAAGTTCGCCACTGAGAGACACTCTATGAGAGAAGCCTGGTTTATTACTATCGCCTCTACTACCTGGGTCCCCGAGGGAGGATCGCTAGTGTGTTCCAGGTAAATTTCAACGGTTTCAGGAGCATATCTGAATGGCGAACCACTTCTAACTCGCTTAAGAGCGAGCTTGCGAAGCGGAATCGAGCCAAGTTTTGGACTCCGAACACGTCGTTCAAGCAAAAGCAATTAAAGGTCTTAAACAGAGAGATAAAATAATTATAAGAGAATCATCAGGGGAAAGAAGTTGTTTATTGATAACTGCTAATCGTCTGCTTCTAAGTTGCAAGCCGTTATTACAATGAGAAAATAAAGAAGCAAGTACAAATAAAAAGAAAGGAAGGGCCCGACACTTGAATGTCCTCGGAGAGGCATTCAAACATCCTCTTGGTACTTCAGTAAGTGGTCAACGTTCCAAGTTCTTGGTATCTCTGCCTTCAAGGTCTTCAAGACGGTACACTCCTGGCCGGACTACCTTGTAAACCTTGTATGGTCCTTCCCAATTCGAAGCTAGCTTACTCTTTTGGCTGGGAAATGAGATAGCTAGCTTTCTGAGGACTAAGTCTCCTTTCTTGAGATCGGTGGGACGGACTCTTTTGTTGTAGGCCTGCTTGATTCTCCTCCGATAATTTTGCTGGCGAATTGAAGCTTTCAAGGAGCTCATCAATAAAGTCCAAACTCGCCCGAAGCTCTCTGGCGTTCTGCTCTTCATCATAGGCAATAAGGCGAGGGGATGGCAAGCCAACTTTCAAGGGAATTACGACCTCGGACCCATAGGTGAGGTTGAAGGGTGCCTCTCCTGTGGGGGTCCGTTTCGTAGTGCGGTAGTTCCACAGCACGTTAGGAAGTTATTCCGCCCATAAGCCTTTGGCCGATTTATCTAGTCTCTTCTTGATGCCGGAGAGGATCTGCTTATTGGCATTCTCTACTTGACCATTGGACTGAGGATGGGAGATGGAGGAGAAGCATTGCTGAATGCCGAGGTCTTCACATAAAGATCGAAATGCTGCCCCTGTAAACTATGTTCCATTATCTGTTATCAGGACCTGAGGTACGCCGAACCTACAGATTACATTTCTCCAGAAGAACTGCAGCACTTTGTTCTCAGTAATAGTGGCCAGAGGTTCGGCCTCGATCCACTTAGAGAAGTAGTCGATTGCCACGACTAGGAACTTGAGCTGGCCCAGAGCTGGTGGGAATAGACCTAGCAAGTCCATCCCCCACATTGCGAAGGAAATTGGACTCGAGAGAGATGTAAGTTTTGCTTGGGGTAATCGGCGGATGTTGGAAAACTGCTGACAAGGACTGCATTGCTGGACATGTTGCTCGGCATTTCGAAGTAGGGTAGGCCAGAAGTACCCGTAGTTCAAAAATTTCCTAGCGAGGAACCTTGATCCCGAGTGGGCTCTGCCTATGCCTTCGTGGAGCTCTTGTAAGGCATACGAGGCTTCTTCCGGGGAGAGGCATCTCAATTAGGGTCTGCCATCTACTTGGGTATAGGAGCATTTGTACAAGACTCCTTCAATAAGGGTGTACCGCTCTGCCCTTGTTCGGATTCGACAGGCTTCTTTAGGATCTTGGGGAAGGGTCCCATCCCTATGAAACTCTATCAGAGGCTTCATCCAGTTGTCCCGGAGTTGGACAGGCAGCGACTCCATCGAGTCGGGGGCTTCATCTTCTATGCTAGGCCTTAGGAGTACTTCGATTAGGACGGTCTGCTCGAGACCCTGGAAGGAGGAAGAGACCAATTTTGAGAGGGCATCTGCTTGGGAGTTTTCTTCTCTAGGGATCCGCTGGATTTGTGCCTCTTCGAACGAAGCCATGAGACTTTGGACCTTGGCTAGGTACTTAACCATTCGGTCGTCTCGCACCTCGTAGTCTCCTAAGACTTGATTAACTACCAGTTGCAAATCACTAAATATCCGGACGCGTTGTGCCCCTGCCTTGCGGGTCATATCCAGGCCTGCTATTAGGGCTTCATACTCAGCCTCGTTGTTGGAAGTTTTAAAGTTGATGCGGAGGGAGTACTGGAGAACGAAGTCGTCTGGGCCTGCCAGAATGACTCCGGCTCTGCTCCCTTCGGCGCAAGAAGACCCGTCTACATATACTGTCCACATGGGTGGCCTATTTGCAGCTTAACTCACTTCCGGGATGGTGCTTTCTACTATAAATTTAGCTAAGGCTTGAGCCTTGATTGCAGTCTGAGGCTGATAGGATATGCCATGTTGACTAAGCTCGATCGACCACTTCATCAGACACCCAAAGGTCTCAGGCTTGTGCAGGACTTGCTTGAGTGGCTGGTCGGTAAGGACGACCACTGAGTGGGATTGAAAATAGGGGCGGAGCTTCCTGGCTGCCATAACCAAGGCGTATGCTATTTTTTCCAACCTCGGGTAGTAGAGCTCAGCATATCTAAGGACCTTGCTCACATAATAGATAGGTTTCTGAGCCTTATCTTCTTCCCTCACTAGGACAGCGTTGAGGGTTTTTTCGGAGGTAGCGAGGTAGAGGTAGAGTGTTTTCCCAGGAATAGGCTTGCTGAGGAGCGGGGGGTTGACCAGATAGGCTTTCAGTTGGTCGAACGATTCTTGCTGCTGTTGGCCCCACTCGAAGCCTTTAGCCCCCCTGAGGGCTTTGAAAAAAGGAAAACACTTCTCCTCTGACTTAGACAGGAAGCGTCCTATGGCCGCGAGGCGTCCTGTAAGCTTTTGAACTTCTTTTACACTTGTAGGAGGAGCCATATCCAGTATGGCTTTGATCTTCTCGGGGTTGGCTTCGACCTCCCTTTGACTGACCATGAAGCCCAAGAACTTACCAGACGAGATCCCGAACGCACACTTGCTCAGGTTTAGTCTCATATTATGCTTCCTCAATATGTTGAAGGCTTCTTGTAGGTCGGCAACATGGTCGGACCCATGGATACTTTTGACCAGTATATCATCAACGTACACTTCCATGTTTTTGCCGATCTGATTCTGGAAGTGCTTATTGACGAGGCGCTGGTAGGTATCACCGGCATTTTTGTGCCCGAAGGGCATCACTCGGTAGCAATAGAGGCCTTTATCGGTGACGAAGGACGTCTTTGGGATATCCGGGAGGAACATTCTGATTTGGTTGTATTCGGAAAAGGCATCCATGAAGCTCAACAGCTCATGGCCCGAAGTAGCGTCGATTAAGGTATCTATGCTGGGGAGAGGGAAAGGATCTTTAGGGCATGCCTTGTTCAAATCTGTGAATTCAATGCAAATCCTCCAACTACCATTGGCCTTCTTGACCATAACAACATTAGAGAACCATTCGGGATAGTTGACTTCTTGTATGAACCGGGCTTTGAGAAGCTTGTCCACTTCTTCCTTTATAGCTTGCTGGCGTTAAGGAGCGAATTTGCGCCTCTTCTGCTGGACCGGTTTGGACCCCGGAGCAACACTTAGGTGGTGGACGAGGAGGTCCTCGGAAATTCCTGGCATGTCTGCAGCGGTCTAGGCGAAGAGGTCATGGTCCTTCTTGATACATTGGACTGTGTCGGAACATAGAGCAGAGGAGAGGGTCTTGCTGATGAAGAATTTGCGGTTCGGATCTTGCTCTGAAATGAGCACTTCCTCCAGCTCGTCTACCGGTTCTGACATAGGCTGGGTGTTCCCTTGTGGAATTTCGAGGGTCTCGAGAGAAAGAACGGGTCCTTCGGTCGAGGTCATGTAGCATTTGCGGGCCATCTCCTGACTTCCCCTTGCTTCCTTTACACCTACCTTGGTTGGGAACTTCATTTTGAGATGATAAGCTAACAGGATGGCTTCTAAAGCAGCTAGGCTAGGTCGGCCTAGGATCACATTGTAAGCAGCTGGAATGTCGACGACCATGAAATCCATTGGCTCTGTGCGAGTAGTAGGAGTTTTGCCAGCAGTTACGTTGAGGGTTATCACCCATTCGATAGTCACTGGCACTTCCGTGAACCCATGGAGCGTATAGCCGGCGGGCTTGAGCCTGTCCCGCTATAATTTGAGTCCTCGGAAGGCCACCAGGAAGAGGATGTTGACAAAACTGCCATTTTCCACCAGAATCCTCTCCACTTTGAAGTTAGTCATGTGGAGGTTAATCACCAGTGCATCACAGTGGGGTGTTCAGACACCCTCTAGATCTTCATCTGAGAAAGTAACTGGAACTCCGAGACCTTTGGGAGGGGGTATGCTATGCACCGAATTGACCTCCCAGATGAAAGCCTTACGAGAAGAGTTGGAGGTTCCTCCCATTGGGCCTCCATGGATGAGGTGCAGGATACGCTCTTCTTCGAATTTAGGGCTTTCGTCGTGCCTCTCGAGCCGCTTATTAGCCCCCCTGGGGGAGGAGGAAGGTCAATCTGGTCATTTCTTACAAACTTGGACAGCTGCCCTCTCTGAATAAGGGCTTCAATTTCATTCTTCAGAACCTGACAGTCATTGGTATCGTGGCCGTGGTCCCGGTGATAGTGGCACCACTTCTCCTTATCTCTCTTCTTCCCTGGGGTATTCATCTTCGGGGCATGAGGCAGAACTCCTTCTTTCTCGACTTCCATGAGGATAGTTGAAACATTGGTGTTGAGAGGGGTAAACTTCTCAAATCTAGGAGGCGGGCGGCGCTGACTCCCGTTGTCCTTCTGGAGCTTTTTAGCTCCCTCATCTTCGGTTGCCTTTCTCTTGCTTCCTGAGGAAGACCCCTCAAATGTGGGGCGATGTTCAGCTTTCTCAGCCCTGATATACTTCTCACTTCTGAGAAGAAGGTCAGAGAAGTCTCGCGGGGGCTTTTTGGCTAGGGAGGAACGGAGGCTCGAATTGAGGACATTGGATTGGAAGTTGGCTGCAGTGACCGATTGGTCGAGGGAGGTAATGACCTAGCTTCCGTGGTAAACCGCTTGACAGAATCTCTTAGTTTCTCACCCTTCTTCTGATTGTGGAAGAGTAGTAAAATACTAGTCTTCTCGGTTCGGCGGCTGCTCACGAAGTGGGTGACGAACAGAGTCTCAAATTGTTCAAAAGAGAAGATGGAGGATGGGGCGAGGCGGGAGTACCATTCCTGAGCCAGACCTTTGAGAGTAGTTGGGAAGGTCTTGCACAGTAGAGCATCGGAAGCCTGGTGGATCATCATGAGAGTTTTGAAACTCTCGATGTGATCCACGGGGTCTAACTCCCCCGTATATGTCTCGTACTGTGGTGGCTTGAAGTTTGCTGGAACGGGAGCATCCATGATGGTTCGTGAGAACGGAGATCTGCTTGGGCGGAGGGTCCTCCCTCTTAGCTCCTCTTCCCTGTCATGTTGACCGAGGCACCTCTCTATCTCGTGGAGACGGCGATAGACAGCATCATCCCTTCGACGGTATCCTGGTGAGCCTCTGGACTCGTCTTCATACGAAGGGGAGCGTGGGCTACGACGTCGGTAGCTAGGAGACTGAAGAGGGCTAGAAATATGATGGTGGTGGCTCAGAGCTTGAGGAGGACTGAGGGACCGATGGCGAGGGCTCCGAACCGACGAAGGAGTGGGGACCCTCTAAACATTATTGTTGTTGTTTGGCTGGAGATTGAAGGTCTGCAAGATTGTTGCCTGGAATTCTTGGAATTCTGCTCCGGTGATAGGTCAGTTCTGGTCCCTCTAGGGCTGTCGACCAGCGGGAGAGTGATGCCTTCTTCGACGGTACTCAGGGGACCCCCTCTGCCTCCTATGAAGAGGGGACCTCCTGTGGTCCGACGGCGAGGAGATCGCGCATTTGGACGTTCTGAACGGGAGACTCCCTCACGGGCCAGCCTTTCATCCAAACGGCAGCGAAGGTCCTCTTCTTTCTGCCGGTTGATGATGACGTTGCGGAGGTCTTCTGAGGGCCGAGGGTTATGGGATGCCATAGAGTCGGTTGAAGGGTTATGTACGGAGATATAGTCGCGGTGAAGAGGTTGCTTCTGAGGATGAGGACGAGAAGTCCCAATACCGGCATTCTCGGGCCCGAGTGGAGCCTGTTGGTGTTGAAGATTTTGTAGAGGAGGCTGCCCCTGCTGCAGCAGCGGATCGGGTTGAGGAGGGAGCTGCCCCTGAGGCTGGATGGGTTGGAGGGGAGCCTCCGGTTGCGGTTGAGGAGGATTGGATCCACGGTTAGACTCTCTAGATCTCAATTTCCTTGGTGGCATGGCTGGCGGCGGTATTGACCGGTGCAAGAGGTTGGACTGCTATTCGTTTCCCACAGACGGCACCAATCTGTTGCCACTGAAATCGGTGGGGGGGCAAACAGATAGATTTGTGGATTCTTGGGATGTTGAATAGTCAAACCTGAAACACCTCTCCGCCGGAGATTGACCGTGATCTCCAGCCGTTGACCTGCAAAAAGTGTGAAACACCGGGGTTGATTCCGGTGACGCCCCCTCCGATGCTCAAGTCAGTAATCAGAAAAATTATGAATGAGCTTTGATTGGCAAAAGATTGATTACCTGGTAACAGTAAGGGATGTGGGGTATTTATAGCCGCCTTAGGGACCAGTTTCGGGATAAGATCAAATCCCTACTTCCTAGTGAATGGATAGAAGGAATCAGGGCCGTTGATTAATCATAATCACAAACCCTAATTTTATCCAGCTGGACTGGGTTTCTTGCGGGTTGGAATCCGCACCCAGTTGAGATGGATCCGTTCGTGGGTTATTGGGCCTTTGAAAAAAAGACCCAGTACCCATTTCAGACCCGTTTGTAGGTGAAATTACCATTTCACCCCTGATCTTTGAGATTCGTGCCTGATTTGGTTGGTTCTGATTTAACCCCTTTTTTAGCCATATCAGAGAGCATATGGTCATGGCCATTTATGGACCATTCAACCGCATCTGAGAGAGGGTTTATGGAGGGAGATTAGACAGATCCGCAGAAGGTAGGAGGGACAGTGGGTGATTGGAGAGGATTTTAACATAACTAGATTTCAAAACGAACATAGAGGTATGGGGGCAAGCGAGAATGATAGACGCGACTTCAATGTTACTATTAATGACTTGGACTTGAGAGAGATGCAGGTGGCAGATAGGAGATTTACTTGGACCAACATGCAACTCAATCCAACCTTAGTTAAGCTGGATAGAATTTTGGTATCAACAAAGTGCGAGGATATATTTCCTGGTGCAAGGGCTAGGTCCTGCCCGAGATTCACCTCGGATCACGTTCCCCTAATCCTTGAAGTCGGAGGGGCATCAAAAATTAAGCAGCATCAGTTCCGTTTTGAAAAAGGCGTGGACCCTTAATAATAACCTGACAAGGATTATAGAGGAATCTTGGGGATGCCCAGTGATCAATATAGATGCGGTGTCGAAATGGAATATTAAGATGGGTAGATTGCGTAAATGCCTGAAGAAATGGGCAAAAGAGGGATTAGGGGAGGTCATTAGGAAGAAAGAGATTAGGGAATAGAAATCAAATATTGGAAACTCTACAAGAAAGAAATCTGCATTGGATGGAAGTGGAGGAACTGGCGACGAACAGAACAGAACTTTTCAAAATCGGTGAGATGGAGGAATACTACTGGAAACAAAGATCGAGAGTACAGTGGTTGAAAGAAGGAGATTCCAATACTAAATTCTTCCATAAGGTAGAAAATGGTAGAAAGCGACAGAATAACATTACAGGATTGTTGGTGGAGGAGGTCTGGACAGAGGATGAAGCATTAATAAGACAGCAGATTGATAGAAACTTTAGAGATCTGCTTGGGAAGAAAAGGACAATTAGATGTAAGTTGACTCCAGAAATGTAGGAGGAGTCGAGAATTGAAGGAAGCGAGGCGTTGAAAGAGGTCTTCTTAGAAGAGGAAATTCTTAAGGCATTCAGAATGTTGGGACAGGATAAAGCGCCAAGTCCAGATGGATTCCCAATCCTTTTTTACAATATGTTTTGGTCCATCATCGAACAAGATTTATTAGACATTTTTCAGGAACTTTACCTAGGATTGGCGAAGGTTGAAAGACAGAACTATGCAAACATCGTTCTTATCCCAAAAAAAGCATATATTCGGAGGATCTCAGACCTTAGACCTATTAGTTTGCTCAACGGGTCGTTCAAAATAATCACGACAGTGTTGGCAAATAGGTTGGCGCCACACTTAAGGGATATTATTGGTGAGACGCAATGTGGATTTGTCAAAGGGAGAGATATCATGGATAGTGTAGCGTCATCTCATGAGATGGTGTTCAGGGGCAACAAGGACAAGGTAGATGGTTTTTTGTTGAAACTGGATTTCGAAAAGGCATACGATACGGTGGAGTGGGATTGTGTCGATGAGGCGTTACTCCTAAAAGGTTTTGGGCATAGATGGAGGAAGTGGATGACAATGTGTGTTAGAAATGGGAAATCATTTATCCAAGTGAACAAAGAAGTTGGTAGAGAAATCAGATGTAAACGAGGGTTAAGACGGGGAGATCCGTTGTCACCTCTCATGTTTACAATTGTTGCGGACGGACTGGCCGAAATGACGAAGAGAGGGCAAGAAGCAGAAATCATGAGTGCAGTCAGGGTGAAAGGAATCCCAGTGGCGATGTCAATGTTACAATATGCGGATGACACTCTTATGTTTGGGGAAGCCAAAATGAAAGAAGTTTTGGCGCTTCGAATTTTATTAAGATGCTTTGAATATTGGTCCGGATTGAAGGTCAATCTTAGCAAGAGTTGTGTGATTCCTCTATGAAATGACAAGTCGATTGCGATTGAGATGACCATTTCAGGGCTGGGATGTGGAAGAGGAAATTACCCATTAACATACTTGGGGATACCTATTCGGCCAGGGAGGTTGCATAAGGAAGACTGGTGCAATCTGATCGACAAAGTAGAGAAGAAACTAGCTGGGTGGAAAGGGAAAGCGCTATCGTTGGGAGGTAGAATTACTCTCATTAATTCAGTGCTGAGTAGCCTACCAACATACTTGATGTCGATATATGAGCTCCCGAGTTGGGTGATTGAACGAATCGATGAATGTAGGAGGCATTTTTTGTGGAAAGGATCTACGGAGGGTAATAAGGGGTTTCATTGGGTGAAGTGAGGGAAGGTGTGTAAAAAGAAAGAATTTGGAGGATTGGTTATAGTGAATCTGCGGGATATGAATAAAACACTCTTATCCAAATGGTGGTGGAAAATGCACAGACGACGGAAGGCGTGGTGGTGCAACGCTTTCAAACTATATCGTCACCGAAAGAAATTTAGATTTTGAGGAAGAAGCAAACAAGGAAAAGTGTCGTTTCTATGGAAGGGGATTGCTAAGATGGGAGATATGTTTCACGCAAATACTAGATGCAAGGTAGGTAATGGGAAACAGGTGAGATTTTGGAAGGATAAGTGGTGTGGGGAAAACACTTTACAGGCATTGTTCCCGCAGTTGGCGGAAGAGGCAGGAAATGTGGATGCGCTGGTGGCAGACGTTCGGGGACAGGAAAACCGTTGGGTAGGGAACCATAATAATAACGTGGGGGGTGATCAGGGTTAACTCCAAAGGCTTCAGAGGTTGGTGGATGAGTCGCTAAACCCAAATAGGTCGGAGGAGGACTGTAGAGAGTGGAAACTAGGTTCGCCCGGTACATTCTCAGTCAATGGAATGTATGCCTTCCTGGCGAGCACGGATATTATATGGAAATCTATCTACCCAAATAAGGTCAAAGCGTTCCTATGGCTGGTGTTGAATGACGCTATCTTATCCAAAATGAATATTAGGAAATGAAACATTCCGATCGACGTGACGTGTCAGCGGTGCAACGCCGAGGACGAGGATGTCGACCATATTTTCTTTCACTGTCCGAAGGCTAGACTAGCATGGGAAGTTCTAGTAATGAATTTTGGAACTTTAGAGACTCCTAGTGGTTTAGAAGATATTACTCCTAGTTGGAGACTTAGACTTATTAAGTAGGAGTCTCGGTTGTTATGGGATATGACTGTGACGGCTACTATTTGGTGTTTAGGGCTAGAAAGAAACGACACTTGCTATCGTAACAATAATTGTAATTTTCGTAATCTGCTTCATAAAATAAGGTCTCTAATTCATGATTGGACAGGTTTGCCAGGGGCAAGGAAGAAATTGCGCATGGAATGATAATGTTAGAGATGGCTGCGGCAGCGAAGAAGACTGGGGCTAGCTAGGGATGATGGTCTTTGGTTTCAGATGGGGAGTGCTTCCTCCATTCTCTAGTTTTTGTTGTACTACTTTGTTGGTTGTAGTCTTTGTTATAGATGATCGATGATTGTAATTTTGGCAACGTTGTTTCGTTAAATCTTCATTAATGAAACAAGTGATTTTAGTCATATTTTTATCCAAAAAAAAAAACTTTTCTTTCACCAGGAGGCGTGCTCTTTCGTAACTTCTATATTGTTAAACCGAGAGATTTACTGCTTTGTTGATCCTAAAACCTTTGGTTTGACCCCCTACGAAATAATTTCTAATTAACGTTTTTTCCCGTTATATATAGTATCCACAGATGAACTGGACTCTTGATGTGTTTGAATAATTTGAGCGTTTAAGTGCAGCTCTAAATATGAAACATTGCCAATATAAGGTTATATATGTACCTTTAATAGATTTCATTTTATCAATTTTGACTTGTGAGGGGATGATTGTGATACTTTTCTGACTTTGCCTTGGAGAAGAGAGAAAAAATATATATGTTGAGTGGAGCTTCGTCAAATGACGCCGCTTGATACAAGATGATAAATATACTACTATTGATTCATGACAGCCAATTTTTTTTTTTTTTTTTTTTTTAATTTTAGAAAAAGGTGACGGTAGCCAATTTAGTTATGAACACAAAAGTCTGCCATTTTGATCTGCACATAGAAGGCGAAGATATAGCCATCTTTATTGTTTTCATAGTTAATCTGGATCTATTTAGTGTATCAAATCATGCTGTCATGAGGCCGACGGTCCAAAATCAGGGTATCAATTCTGGATAGCTATTTCAGACTTGTTATTGAAAGCATTAGCTCTTTGAGCTTGTGGTTTCAGTTTTTGCATTGACTGCTTAATTTCTTTGAAGAATGGTTGGTTGTTTCTTTGATTATTTAGTAATTTTTGACATTTTTTTGTAAATGATCGGTGGCTATTAAAATAGATTTCAAAAAACTTTATCTAATGAAATAGCAGATGAAATGATCTCACTGTCCATTCACGTTGTGTGTATGTTCCTACGGATTTTGTATCTTGCAAATGGGATATCAAACATATTTACTATTATCTATTGCCTTAGTACTTGGTACATTCGTATAATAGCAGATACATTAAGAAGTACTGATAAATCTACTCTTTGTCAATATTATACATTGTTGAATTTCTTTCCTCTATCTTAGCATGTAGCGATAATGAATGTAAAATATGTTACTTGTTATGTATCATAAATGATATTGCATGACCACAATTTGTATTTTTAGCTTAAATAAAAAAATAAATTAGCTATTACGAAATTGCTTCAAAACAAATAAAAGCATATGAACACATGCAATTTGTAACTCTAGCTTAAATTGCTAAAGAGTAAAACCCACACCCATATACACTACTATGTGAATACACCCTAATATGACAGCTCAATACGAGGCAATGAATGTAAAACATATTAGTTGTTACAAAACTGCTACAAAATAAATAAAAAAGTAATATTGACCTCATGTAATTTGTAACTTTAGCTTAAATAGCTAAAGAGTAACGCTACAGTAATTATCTTGTATACTATCAAATGAACACACTATGGTGTAGGAGTCCAATAAGTGACGATGAATGTAAAAATGTTACTTGTTGTCTATCATAAATGTTATTGCGTGACCATAATTTGTATTTCTAGCTTAAATTCGTAAAATATATTGGCTGTTATAAAACTGCTACAAAATAAATAAAAGCAATAATGGTCACATGCAATTTGTAACTTTAGCTTAAATAGCTAAAGAGTAATTGTACACCCACACCCTTATTCACTATCAAATGAACGCATCATGATGTGGCAGTCCAATAAGCAGCAGTGAATGTAAATAATGTTACTTGTTGTGTATCATAAATGTTATTTACCTTACCACAATTTGTATCTTTAGCTTAAATACGTAAAACATATTAGCTATTATAAAACTACTACAAAACAAATAAAAGCAATAATAACCACATGATATTTATGACTCTAGTTTGGTAGCTAAAGAGTAATGCTACATCCACACTCTTGTACACTATGAACACACTCTGATGTGGGAGTCCAATAAGGAGTAATGAATGTTGTGTATCATAAATGCTATTGTGTGACCATAATTTATATCTCTAGTTTAAATAGGTAAACCACATTAGCTGTTACAATATTGCTACAAAAAAAGTCATAATGACCACATGCAATTTGTAACTTTAGCTTGAACAGTTAAAGAGTAACGCTACACCCACACTCTTGTTTACTACCAAATGAACACTCCCTGATGTGGTAGTCCAATAAGCGACAATGAAGGTAAAATGTTATTTGTGTATCATAAATGCAATTGGGTTACCATAATTTGCATTTTAACTTAAAAAGGTAAACCATATTAGTTGTTACAATACTGCTATAAAAAAACAAAAATAGAAAAAGCAATAATAACCACATGCAATTTGTAACTTCAACTTAAAAGCTAAAGAGTAACACTACACCCACACCCTTGTTCACTGTCAAATGAACACACCTTGATGGGGCAGTTCAATAAGCCGTAATGAAGGTAAAAATGTTACTTGTTGTGTATCATAATTGTTATTGTAGGACCGTAATTTGTATCTCTAGATTAAATAGGTAAAACATATTAGTTGTTGTAAAAGTTTATAAATAAAAGCAATAATGACCACATGCAATTTGAAAATCTAGCTTAAATAGCTAAAGAGTAACGCTACACCCACAACCTTGTTCACTACCAAATGAACACAACCTGATGTGGTAGTCCAATAAGCTGTAATAAATGTAAAAAATGTTGTTGTATTATAAATGCTGTTGTGTGATCATAATTTGTATCTCTAGTTTAAATAGGTAAAAACATATTAATGTTCCACAACTGCTACAAAACAAATAAAAGAAACAATGACCACATGTGATTTGTAACTCGAGCTTAAATAGCTAAAAAGTATTGTTATCTTGTACACTACCAATTAAACACACTCTGATGTGTGATGTGCCAGTCCAATCAACACTACCACTTCATCCAAGTGAATGAAATAATCTCAACTTAGAGCATACACATGATGAAATTAATCCCAAGTAAATAAATCTTAAATAAAATCAATTAGAGATTAGGCAGTGTGACTTGGTTTAGGAGTCGAGTTAGAATTTAGCATAGAGCAAGGAATTTATCCTTTGGTATTTAACTTATTGAAAGTGCTACCTCTTTCAGGTTGTGATTTCAGTTTTTTCGTTGACTGTTTAATTTCTTTTAAGGACGGTCAGTTGTTTCTTAAAATAATTCCTTTTTTTTTTTTTAACATATTTTGTAAATGACGGTTAAATTAGATTTGATAAATTTTATATAATAAAATAGCAGTTGAAATGATCTCGCTGATCCATTCACATAGTTTGCTAGTTCCATATGGATTGGTATCAGACATGCATGAATTTTGAATTATGGAGAAATTGTCCTTTATCTAAGTGCTGAATTTGTGTGTTTGAGCCGGTATCCCGTCTGAATTATGAGGTTTAGGCGGTTTTCCGTTTTACACCTATTTTATTCTATACAGAGGCATGTCCGTATTAATTACAAAGGGAATAGCTTACAGTCTTACACTACGAAAAACTTCTCATTTCAGTTGATATTGCCCTAAATACCTGCTTGTGTCCATATATGTACAGATACAAGGGATGGTTGTAACTCATTATAACATTCGTTACAATCAGTATTACTGCCTCTAGCCAAAGTTCTGTTTTCATTGCACCTCTCAACTTCGGTAGTGGAATGTTGAGTTCTAATTTCAGTTTTCTTGAATGCTTATATTAGTAGTATGCTACTGTTTTGTAGTATTTATTGAAGAAATGTTCTTAACTTAAAACTCAACTCAACTAAGTGGAAAGTAGTATTTATCAATGATAATCATGGACAGTTGGATCATCCAGCACATTGTGTTTGGACACACACACACACACATATATATATATATCCCATCATAATTCATAAACCTGATTTAATTGTCAACTGTTAAAAGACAATGCATGCACACATCATACTAGAACTCAAAATAGGATAGAAAAAGGGAGGGGATTAATTAATCCGAGTCACCTACAAATAAACATCCCATACCAATATCAAGATTGAATCAATATCTGCAATTAACTCACCTGATTCAAGTAAATTCTCCTGTATTGAACTCTATGACTAGTTACCGAGTATCTTATCCAATATCTCTCGTTAGTCGTTACTAAATCTTGTCTTCCTTTAGTTCATCCTCTATCATTGCTCAAAGGAATCTTGTACTAACAAATAATTTATCACTGTGGTTCTCTCACCCATGCCTATCATTCCTTCTTCTTGCATTTCTTGTATCAACCTTTAAACAACTCTTTTTTGGTGATGCTGATTAATTTTTTCGTTATGTAAGTGTAGGGGACATCTACAAAGTTCTCTCAGCTCTTGTGCCCTTGTATGTTGCTATGCTTTTGGCTTACGACTCTGTGAAATGGTGGAAGATCTTCAATGCAGATCAATGTACTGGAATTAACCGCTTTGATGCAATCTTCCGTGTTCCTCTCCTCTCGTTACATTTCATATCTGCGAACAACCCTTACGCCATGAACTTCTGACTCATTACTGCTGACTTCCTCTAAAAAGTAATCATCCTTGTGGCCTCTTTCTTTGGAATTTCACCCGGTTTAAGAATCTAGAGTGGTCAATTACCTTCTTCTCACTCTCCATCCTCCTGAACACCCTCGTGATGGGGGTACCACTTCTCAAGGTTATGTGTGGTGATTTCTCAACTAGCCTCATGGTCAAAATTGTGGTTCTACAAAGTGTAGTTTGGTACGCCCTACTTTATTCCTTTTTTGAGTATGAAGTAGAAAATTTCATCGCCTCTTGAGGTTGAGCCCGAGCCAAATGTTGGCTCGCTCAGTGGTAAAGTTGGATTGCATGCTAACGAGAGATGAGGAAGGACAATATATTTCATGTGTTTTTTAAGGGATCAACTTAGTTGGAAAATGAGAAACTGATTTGTATAGATTAGAAATGCAATAAATACATCGAGGGCAATAGTCTCATATATATATAAGCAAAACCTATGACAACTTACAATATAGACCCCCAACAATCTCAATATTATACTCATATATTATACACTCAACACCCCTTTCAAACTCAAGGTGGATCAACCAACATGAGTTTGGATACATATGAACTAAACCGACTGAACTAAAAGCTACTAATCAGACCCGAAGATGCAAGATCTTAAATCCAATCAAACAAGCATATCTGAAAGGAGATGAGAATATGCGACTTCTAGTTCTGATAGACTGGAAGAGGATCCAAGTTGAGGTTGGTTCATATCTGAAACCTGAACCTGGTCAGGTTCGGTTTAGTCAAGGTGGATGCAAGAGTGGACCAGGGTTGATTGAACTGGGTTGAATCGGGTTCGTTTGGTTGGTTCGGGTTCGGATAAACAGAGTCGAATCGGGTTGGATGCTGGATCGGGTTGGATTGCTAGATTTGGGGATTTAGGTTTGGATTTAGATATGAGAAATTAGGGTTAGGGTTTGGTTTTCAGAGGCTAGGCGATGGTGTCGAGCGAATGGGCGTGGCAGGTTGTGTTGGCGCACGAATCGAGAAGAGGAAAAAGGGTGAGGGCGACATCACCATGATAAAGTCCCAACCTAGGGACCTACCGTCTGACACCGTGTTGGCGGTGGCTCACACCCTGAGCGGGTGTTCACCATGTCTAGGGAAGAAGATGAGGAAGAAGATAGGAGGAAGACCAGAGAGAAACATATTTTAATTCATTCAATAATAATTTTCTATAAGGAAGAAGAAGGCTAACGGTAGATCCATTACTCACGCGTTGACACGTAGCATGTGCAACACATGTAATATCCAAAACAAAAGAAAATGAAACCAACTAACAACTGCTTTCACTGTAGCATGGGTCCCTACCTCTTAATTAACCCTCCACTCATAGTTGGAGACCTAGGCATGTGCTCCAACCGAGAGACCTAACGGGGGGGATTACAAAACACTCGACCAGTACTTATTCATTTAAGTCCCAAAAAGAAAGAAAATCCCTGAGGGACTTATATGCGACAACTAGGACTGATACGCAAGCTTGTTAGAAGTTTGAGATACTGATCAATGAGCTGTATCATTCCTCCCCAATTGAAAAAGAGCTTCCACGATGCTGTGAAATTGAGGGAAACGACGGTGTATATCCCAAAATGACTCCCAAGTTGCTTCAACTTCCTGCCATTGTATCAAAACCTCCGTTATTGCAACACCCTTCCTGCCAACCATCCTCTTATCTATCACCCTCAGTGGTTGAAGTTCTTCTTCCTGGAAGTATACGGGATGCGTGGGAGTTACTTTGCTGCTTTCTCCGACGTGTCGTTGCAATTAGGAAATGTGGAAGACATGTGGATTTTGGCAGCAGGCGGTAACATGAGCTTGTAGGCCACATGCCCCACTTTGTCAAGTATTTGGTAAGGGTCGTAATACAGGTGGGATAACTTATGAATGTGCTTACCCCCCACTGTGATCTTCCTATATGGTTGCAATCAGAGGTGTACAAATTCCCCAATCTCAAAACTCTTCTCTGTCCTTTTCTTATCGGCATATGACTTAATCCTCTATTGAGCCTTGTGCAGGTTATCCCTGAGTAGTCGCAGAGTTGCAACACATGTCTATGAGGCACTCCTCCACCTACAGTGAGTTGGTAGTGTTGGGAACATATGTAAGGAGTGTTTAGGGAGCTCGACCATATAATACCTAATACGGGGAGAGTTTTGTGGCACTATGGACGGTGGTGTTATACCAATATTCAGCCCATGGGAGTACACTGGACCAGCTAGATGGTTTGTAAGCACAAAAACATCACAGGTAGGTCTCGTGGGTTTTGTTGACTACTTCAGATTGGCCATCGGATTGGGGATGAAAGGCAACAAAGTTGAGTGCCTTGCAGTGTGAAGATCTCCTTCCAAAATGAACTAGTGAAGATTGGGTCTGTTGCTGACTATGGTAGTTGGAACCTCGTATAGCTTGATGATGTTGTGCACGAATATTTCAGCTATTTGTTTGGTAGTGTAGGGGTGTGAAATATGAATGAAGTGAGCATACTTTGACATTCGATCCACCACTACTAGTATTGTAGTTTTTCCCCAACTTGGAGGCAAACCTTCTATAAAGTCCATGCTCAAGTCTTTCCACACCTTAGTGGGTACAGGAAGGGGTTGCAGGAGCCTAGAGGGAGCTTGTGCACTGTGTTTTCATCTTTGGCAACATCACATTGCCTAATATTGTAACACCATGCAAAATAAAATTACTAAATAATATTAAATTAGTAAAGTTGACTATTTTGACTGTTTTCTTGAAATTGCAAGCACTTGCATAGTTAGAAAATTTTGAATTCTTAAAATTTTATGGTTAATGATTGATTTCCCTCATTTATTTATGATATTTTAATTTTTTATATTTATTTAAATTAATTTGACTATTTTATGAATTTCTCAATTTTACACGTGCAAAACATGTGCAAATATTTTTTTGGTACAAATCTCCACTTTTAAATTTTTGGATAGACTCTCCTATTTATAATTGAGTATATCCCAAATTTTGGGATTTTTCTGAATAAAGAAACTATTTTTATAAATACTTCGAAAGAGAGGAATTTTTATGTAAAAAGCCGTTTGGATCTTAAACAAATAATAAAAAATCGTTTTTACTGATTTTTGGGCTGAACATGGTCATCATTGAAAATAAAATCTATTTAAATTTTATTTAGAGTAGATTTGGTAAAGATTTAAATAAATATGATATTTTTGCAAATATGAAATTTGGGTTGGATCTTGTGCAAATATTTTCTTAGAAAGTAAAAATTCAGAAATTTTGTTTGGAAAATCTAATATTTATTATTAGGTATTATTTATGATTTTTCTTGATTTTTTTGACATTTATTCGACATATTTGCAAATATTACAGAACTTTTGTGCAAAATTACCACTTTGAGTACAAATCCGATTTTTTCTATTTTCTGGGCTAGGATTGATGGCTGGATAACTCAGTAGTAAAAGGATTTGGTTTTATTTTAATTTATTTAACTTATTTAACTACTTTATTAAAGAAAGGTCTATATATGTAAAGTAATAATTTGTTAAGGGATATTTCCATAAATTTGTAAAACCTTAAAACTACATATTTTGGCCTATAAAAGAGGCCCTATAGCCGTCCATCTTCTCTGCAAAAATAAAATATTACATTAAATTTCTTGGAGTTTCGAAGCGATGATCTTGGATTTTGCAAAAGAATGATTTTTTCTTATTCTTTATTAATTCGGTTGATTTCTTCAATGAGGTGAGTGACAGATGTGTGTTTTCATATTAATCTAAACATGTTGTATGTGATGGTTTGTGTATTAGAAAGCTTGATTAAGGATTGTATGATGATAATATGAAATTTGGTAAGTGGATGAGTTAAAGATTGAATCTTTTCATGAAAACCATACTATTGATGACAACTCTACTAGTGATTGTCAAGAACCTAATAGTTATCATGAGTAGGTGGTTCTCCTCTATGTACTTGCTGTTTTGAACATATAAGATGAATGGTATGTTGATTATTGCATAAAATGAATAAGAACCTAACTTTTACTGTGGATGTATGCATATGTGATCTGTTAGGTGATTTTGATGAACAGGCCGAAGGTTTGCATATAGTCATGAATAGATTAATGTAAGAGGTTGTGCATATGTGTTATGAGTTACCAGATGAGTTATTGGATTAAAAAGGTTGAGTTTTAAAGTGAAGAAATGGTTTTTGTCTTCGAGTCTGTAGGTGAGCAGGCCGAAGGTTGAGTTTTGATGGTTTTGATGTTTTCAATTGGATTTTGATGTTCCTTGGGTACTAAGATGGTTTTTGAACTTCATACTGCATATATACATATGGGTTCCTTGGTGCTTAGCTGATACGAATACACACACAGCCGAAGGTTGAGTTTTGATGGTTTTGATGTTTTCAATTGGATTTTGATGTTCCTTGGGTACTAAGATGGTTTTTGAACTTCATACTGCATATATACATATGGGTTCCTTGGTGCTTAGCTGATACGAATACACACACAGACACATACATACATACATACATACATACATACATACATACATACATATATATATATATACTAGATCTGCCCGTGGGCACGTGCCTGCGGCACGTTGTAGGCACGTCTTCGGAACGATACAAAACATGAAAAGCCTATAAATAGTAAAACAACAATTATGTAACTCAAGTTTGAATAGTATGACAATAATTAGTTGTAAATAAAAGTCCACGTTTCCATTAGTATATATTGAAAAATAATTGTAAATGGGGGTATAAAATCTAACTCTTAGAACTTTAAGTGTGGAGTTGAAGATATATTTACTATTTTCAAGATAACATGTGCGAAAAAAAAAACATTAAAAATCTGAAAATCTAAATTTCTAAGTAAATATATAAAGAATGGGAGAGAGAGATAGGGAGAGAGAGAAAGAGAGAAATATGAAAAAGTGAAGAGAGAAGAGAAAGATAGTAATAAAGTAATAAGTTTTTTAGTTTTGGGGGGGAAAATTTGGTTTTGGGGTTTGAAATTTTGGAGGGAAAATATGTTTTGTGAGGTTTGATCTAGGCCTTTGATTTTAGGGGGGATTGATTGTGAGCCACTTGATAGCTTTCTTTGTAATTTATTATATAGAGATATATATATATATATATATAGTGAAATCTTCGGTTGCATACTACTTTGGTGAGCACTCCGTGAGCACTCACGAACTAGAGACCCTATGAAAAATCCGAACCGCTCATATTGTTCTATATGCCTTAGATAGCCTAACAATAAAAAATCAAGTAATTTGAAGTTCATTTGCCCATGATTTACATCATCACAAAATTGTATGGCTGAAAATTCTAACAACATGATGGATGGGCAAATGAACTTCAAATTACATGATTTTTTATTGTTAGGCTATCTAAGGCATACAGAAAAATATGAGCGGTTCGGATTTTTCATGGGGTCTCTAGTTCGTGAGTGCTCACGGAGTGCTCACCAAAAGTAGTGTGCAACCGAAGGGGATTCTATATATATATATATATATATATATATATATATATATATATATATATATATATATATATATATATAGGGTAATGCTCAGTTGAAAATGCAAATGTCTGTGAAAACGACCCTAGGCCGTTGTTTCAAACAACGGCCTAGGTTATAATGCATTATAACCTAAGGCCGTTGTTTCAAACAACGGCCTTAGTGAAAAACCACTAAGGCCGTTGTTTGAAACAACGGCCTTAGGTTATAATGCATTATAACCTAGGCCGTTGTTTGAAACAACAGCCTAGGGTCGTTTTTACAGACATTTGCATTTTCAACTGAGCATTACCCATATATATATATATATATATATATATATATATATATATCTATCTTTCTCACAGATTTGAAGGATTTCTGAAATTGAGTTTTTTTGTGATTTTGTGAAGTTTCAATTGGATCTTGACTGTTCTAATACTGAGATTAATCTAAACAATACACTACATATATACGATGTCGTTTTGATGCTTTACTGATGCTTAACTACCTAAATACATATATATATACTCATGTACACTGTTTTGAAGAGTTTTGTCGAAAATTCCTCTTTTATGATCTTGATGTGGTTTTGATTTGTTTCATAAACTCCTATACATTATACAAGTGGTATTTAATCATCTCAGGAATTTAGTTCTGCAAATTTATGATTTTACAAGGTTTTATAGAAGTATCAGTAAAAACATACACGAATATTAAAACTGCGAATTTTCGCTTATGACAGTCGACCGCTTCTCATTTGTACTAGAGTTGACAGCACCGCTTCTCATTTGTACTAGAGTTGACAGTCGACTATCAATTTCTTACTTTTCGGATTTGAGCATGACAGTCGACTGCTATCTTTTTGAACTAAGTTGACAGTCGACTGTCAGTGCTTGGCTGATGTTTTGTGAGTTTTTATGTTCTTTTCTTGAACGTTTATTTCCTCGATATTTTGGATTATTGATATACTGTTTTAGATGAAGTTTTTGCTACAGATTACAGTATTTTACAGATATTTATATTTTGTTTATAATAAAAATTAAATTACTTTCCTTTGACCTTATAAAGAGAGTTATATGTGATTTTCGAAGGAATTGATGTTTTGTGACTTTCTATAATTTCAAAATATAATTTTATGTTATTTAATGGATTTAATACTTTATTTCGGTTTTGGAATTTTATGAGTATATTAAATGGATTTGGATTTTGTTGTTTTCTTTATATAAACGTTTTGGTGATAGATTTATGAGTTTTATTGAAAGTTTTGGGTTGATGGTCGAGTTATGAGTCTCTAGAGGGGAGTGGGACCCTAATTACCGGCGGTTGAGATTTTGTGATTTGGTTAGTTGAGGCCTTGTTGTTGATCAGTTAAGATTTTGTGATTTGATTAGTTGAGGCCTTGTTGTTGATCAATTGAGATTTTGTGATTTGATTAGTTGAGGCCTTGTTGTTGATCAATTGAGATTTTGTGATTTGATTAGTTGATGCCTTGTTGTTGATCAGTTGAGTTAAGTCCGGTAGCGTGCACCACACTCTAGGAGATTCGTAATCAACTAATTAACTTAAAAAAGATAAGGACAGACACTAGATGGTGATATGATGAAATGAGAACATGGGTTATGGACCTCAGTGTGGCATGCGGTGTGAGTGAAATAGTATCCAGAATTATCGGGGTCGAGGTGACACTCATAGGGTATTCGTGTGATGAGGCGCCATAGCTTGCGGTGTGGGGTATTATTGAATATTCTCAGGTGTGAGTGAAATAGTCTCCGGAATTATCTGTCGATAGAGATTGACCTCCAGAATTATCGAGGCATGGGCTAATACTCACGGTTTATCTAGATCTCATAGTAGTCATCGTAGTAGGATTAGTTGCATAACGAGAGATTAAACCCTATCAAGTGGGGAACGTTAAGGGCTTGCATTGGACCTATGTAGAGTGGGATGCATAAAATCCGACAAGTATGCATTAGAGAGTCAGCATAGAGTATTGGTATTTCTTGACTTGGTTTTATGCATGTTGTTTCTTGTTTGTCTACACTTGACACTTAGTCTAGTTTCACTTGATGTTTTCATGTTTTATTTATTGTTATTTCATATTCTTTTCATTTATTCTTACTGTTGATACATATTTTTTATGACTTTATCCTTTATGTTTTACTCATGTTGCATTTTCTTTTGATGTCACTCACACCGTTATGGATGACCCCTGTAGTTTTGGGGGTTAGGGTTAAAATCTCTAACCTCATATTTTACAGGTAGATACTATTAGCTTGGGATTGGATGCCTTGTGGTGGAATGATAATATGGCTTATATAAATTGTAAAAGAATGTGTTGTAAAAGAAAGATATTGTAATTCAAGGTGTTTAATTTTTTGCTGTGCTTTGTAAACAATTGATGTAATAAAATGTTTTAAATTTTCCTGTATTTGGTTGCTATGTTTATGATTACATTGAAGTTGATTCTGGACATTGTGCCACGTATTTCTAAGATATTACATTGGACATTCGGGGCGCTACAAATATTAACTTTTTAACATCTTCTTCATCCTTGGTCAATAAGCCACCTGTTTTAATCTTAACCAAGTTTTTTCATATCCAGAATGACCACCTTGTAGTGAATCATGGTGCAGTTGAAGTAACTCCGTAGTTAGTGAGAGGGTTTATAACAAATCTCCTTTTGTAGTAGTACAACCCATGCTGAGTGGAGTAATTGGGGGCTTCACCTTTGCTCATTTTGGCTTGAATTTCTCTATAACAGGGGTCTTGATGTACCTCTGCCTTCAATGAGATCAACTAAGTTGGCTGCACCACAGAGATAGTTTGCAGTTGTGAGTCCTCAAACACCCTTGATAGGCCATATGTACCCTTGTTTTCTTTCCTCTTCTTGTACTCGAATGTAAACTGGTAACCATGAAGTTTCCAAAGCAAGGTATGTTGAGCCTCCGTCTCCAACCTTTGCTCTAAAAGATGCTTCAAGGATTTATGATCGGTTTTTATCAAAAAATCTCCGTTTAACAAATAGTGTCTCCATTTTTTAACATCTAGGAGAATGGTCAACATCTCATTCTCATTAGTGGATAAATATCGACTCTTACCTTTCAATTGGATGTTGGTGTTGTATCAAAATGGCTCGTATCCCCGTATCTGCTGCATCACACTCCAAAGTGAACGGTTCTGCAAAATTGGGTAAGGCAAGCACTGGGGGAGAGGTAAGGGCTTCTTTGAGAGCTTCAGGGGACCACTTAAAAGCCCCCTTCTTGGTGAGAGCTACTAGAGGAGAAGCAATTGTAGCATATTTATCAATGAACTTACGGTAATATCCTGCTAATCCCGAAAATTCCCTCAGAGCTTGTAGGGTCTTGGGTTGTGGCCACTGATTAATAGATGAGACTTTGCTAGGATCCACAGAGACTCCTTTGCTAGACATTATATGTCCCAAGTAAGACACTTCATGCACTGCAAAAAAAACATTTGCTCTTCTTTCCCTCAACTAGGTCCCTTGCAGTAGCTACGGCACCAACTAGAGATGATGTGCATGCTTGTGGTGGGATCGACTATAGATCAGTATATCGTCGAAGAAAACCAATATAAACTTTTGGAGATATGGTTTGAACCCTCATTCGTGAGGGATTGGAAAGTGGTGGGGGCATTGAGGTCAAAAGGCATTACTAAGTACTAGTAGTGACCCTCCTGGGTCTTAAACGCGGTCTTGTGAATGTCCTCCTTCTTCATCCTGATCTGGTGGTAGCTGCTGCGAAGATCCAATTTGCTAAACACTTGAGAACCTTGCAATTCATCTAATAATTCATCTATAATGAGTATGGGTTACTTATCTTTGATAGTCATTTTGTTTAAAGCCTTGTAATCAATGCAAATTCACCAAGAACCATCAGGTTTCTTCACCATTATCACTGGAGATGCATAGGAACTGATACTGGTCTGATGATACATGTTTGCAACATCTCTTTAATCAATTTTCTATCTCATTCTTTTGACTCCATGGATGTTAATAGGATGTTTGATTAACAGGATGGGAATTGGGGAGGAGAGGGATACTGTGGTCTTGGGGCCTCTCCGGTGGGAGTGCAGACTGCTCCTGAAATACAGCTTCAAATATTCTTAAATTCTCTGATATCTCATTTGAATAAAGTGGCATTGCTCCTTCATGATTCCCCCTCTTCAAGTGTAGCAGGGTTTTTTGCAGAGCTATCGACAGTTTTGTAATGCCCCGGGCCCTGCTTAAACAAATTCTAACAATTGCCCACCACATGCTGCCTCTCAAAAGGTGTCATGACTAGTTGGTGCCTCTTGATCATAGGCTTCCTAATATATACACATACAATCCTAACTCATTTTCCATGTGGGACTAAGTCACCACCACCTACCATGAACATCATGGCCCCATAGTAATTAATTCATTTTTTTCTATAGGCACTATACACACACTACCAAATATATAGGCCAATCTAACCATGAATTAATTACTAAGTCCACCATGAAGCCCACCATGAAGGCCCATCTCATACGGGGTATTACAAGTTTACTCTTCTTCATTACTTGAGAGTCTGTGAAGTGCATGGAGCCCGTATCAAGGAGTACATACACCTCTTTATTCAAAATACGTCCCTTTAGCCTAAGTTTTTGAGGTTCCTCAACCCCTGTAAGAGCACTGAGTGAGATTGTAGGAATAGTTGTTGTTGGTAACATAGCTTGCACGCAGTTAAGCTGCCGCTCTGATTGCATATCAAGCTTCAACCCCTTCTCCTTTGATGGCTCATCCACACATACCTCCTCAATATCCAACTCACCCTCAATTTGCATGAGGGCTCGTCCCTTGCATTTGTGACCCTTGAACCACATTTCATCACAATGGAAACAGAGATTTTGAGCTCTATTTTCTGCTATCTTCTTATCAAACTGGATTTGCTTGGGAAGCTCAGATATCGCATTCTTCGTTTCAACAAGGGCATTAACCTGGGGATAGCTCAGATATTGCATTCTCAAGCTTTACACTTGTTGACGGGCAGCTGAATGTTTTTAACAATTTGCTCATCTACAAAATTATAAGTAGCCTCTATCTCCAATCGGGCACAAACAGTCTTTGATTTGATAGTGCCTAGGGCTCTAAATGTCCTAGGGCAAGTGCTACGAGTAAGAGTATGTAAGGAAATAGCTACAACTTCATTCACCCTACTGGTTTTCAAACCATTTGATATTTTGATCCTCAGTAGCTTCCACATCCAAATCCTCATCTAAACTTCCCAATGGGTCCACTGCACCACCATCTAAGGCCCAAAACATTTGCATAAAGGTGTTTTTTTTTTCATAAGCCCCCATTATTTGCATTAAAGTTTTGCCCGCACACCTATGCCCCTTGACAAACTTCCTATCGCAGTGGAAACATAACCCATTTTCTCTTCTCCTTTTTATATATTGTAAGAATCATGGATCTTTGAACCTAGAGGGTCCCAAAGTGGACACATTTCTTGTAATAGCTGACTTGGATGTCTGAGAACTAGGGCTCACAGGAATTGCAGAAGGCCTAGGAATGTGAGGATTTGCGATAGTTGTTGAAAGATTCTTTATGAATCCACCAATCTTCCAAGATTTATTCTGTTCATTTATTATAGACTCCCTTATTATTGATTCTTTGTACGCCTCTAAAACACTATGGGGGTGCTTGAGTTTCAGCTCTATTCTCAACTCATTCTTGAGACCCGAAATGTAACAAATGACAAGAGAAGACATAGCTATGAGCTTGGAGATTTGGCTATATTTCAAGAATAGTCCCTACCTGTTGTAACTTGTACAAGGCAGCTTCAGGATCATCAAGTTCAACTAGTCCATATTGTAACAACAAATCACGCTTTAAAACTTCGCAATCAATATTGGCATCTTCTTGTTGTTCGAACCACCTCCACCACAATAACACCTCACCCTTAACGTAATACAAATGGAAAGCAAGTTTATGTGAATCATGTACCTTTTGAGTGTTAAAATGGTGTTCCATTTGGTGGATCCAGTTGGTGATGTCATCGCTCCCATCAAAACATGGCAGTTCAATCTTCGGGTACTTGGGAAAGAACGTAGTACTATCGGTTGCTCCCCAATCACTTGTTCTTGATGTTCTTCCCCCAAAGTCAACTACACGTCATCCATGTCGTGAGTCTACTCTCCTATGTCGTCAGTGATGGCTGAGATGGCGCCATCAAACACCTGGTGATCTTGAGTGGCCATCACTTTCCTCCGAATACTCCTCCCTATCTCCAGAACTAAATCGGTCTCAGGATCATATGCGTGATGACATTTTATAATTCCTGCTGCCTTGTCTGTCTTGTACTGAGGTTTCGACCCAGTTATATTAGGAATCAGTTAAAATAATATAAAGAGAATTGTTGTTTTAGATCTACTACTTCATGTTTATTATTGTGCAATGCATCATGTTGCTGCATTCGTATCGTTTCCTTGACATCCTTATACACACTTGCATATACATGTATGACTTAATCTATATAATAAAACACAAAGAAAGCTATCAAGTGGCTCACATTCAATCTCCCCCAAAATTAAAGGCCCAGATCCAACCTCACAAAACATATTTTTCCTCCCAAAATTTCAAACCCCAAAATCAAATTCCCCCCCCCCCCCCCCCAAAACTAAAAAACTCATTACTTTATTACAATCTCTCTTCTCTCTCTTCACTTTTCCATATTTCTCTCTTTATCTCTCTCTCTCTCCAATTTTTTTTTTATTTACTTAGAAATTTAGATTTTAAGATTTTAGGTTTGTAAAATTTTCGGAATTTTTATGCTTTTTTTATTACACATGTTATACTGAACATAGCAAATATCTCTTCAACAGTTAAATTTCATCATTTTCTACCATTAAAGTTCTAAGAAGTTAAAATTATTTTTCAACATATACTAATAGAAACATGGATGTTTATTTACAACTAATTATTGTCATTCTATTCAAACTTGAATTACATAATTATTGTTTTACTATTTACAGGGCTTTTCGTGTGTTGTATCGTTCCAAAGATGTGCCGTAGGCACGTGCCCACGGGCAAATCTAGTAATGAAATACTAAACAAGCCGGGGTTAATAAGGGTTGACTTAATAGTGGATAGTCTCAGAAAATGTACTCGGTAAGGCCTTATCGTGATATCGTATTGACATGGAAGGAGAAGTATTGATTGTGAATGATTGATTGTAAATTATAAATTGATTGATTGTAAATTATAAATGATTGTTATTGACACCGAGTACACGCTCTATAGATCTCACCACTATGTCTCAAACGTACACTGTTTTGCGTGCACCGAACCTGTGGTATGGGACGCAGTAGTACGTGCACTAGATAGGAAAAACAATATGATAATAGACCTAGTTGACACGTATATACTTAATTATGACTATTGTTTATTAATACCATTATTGTCTTTGTAATTTGATCTTGATTCATATTTCTTCATGCACCTTATTCCTTACTTTCTGCTTTTCACTACTTGCTGTCCGTACTTGCTCTAAGAACAAATTATTCTTTCTTTTTAGATGAACAAGTACATGTGCATAAAGAGAATTACCAGAAGGCATTAGTGAGCAGTTCTTCTACGATTGGAGCAGGAGCCTCTCAAGCTATTTGGTAAGTTCTTATATTCCAGATTTGGTTATTGAATTTTATTCTCGTTTATGTGATTATGTTTTCTGCGTGGTTGTGATTCATTTTTTTTTATATTGTTGAGTTAAGACTGGTACAGCTTATGGATGATATGAGTTGATGTACTTATATCATTCGTTGGGCCTCAGTTACGTGCCAATGTTCCCGTATTCTGGGAAGCGGGGCGTGACATAATCCATTATTTCTTCTTCTTTGTTGCAGGTTCCCCGGTGCTATGGCGTTGTGGCTGCAGTTGTGGTTGCAGTATTACAAGTCTACACTACAAGAATCATAACCCTTATATTGAGTAATGTTATGGCCACAGCAATGAACATTCATTCGCATCTTATTCAAACAATGTTTCTGCTACCTTGTCAAAATTTTGAACCATACTAAGTGTAAGAAATTCACCTTGTAAACAGACCCAAATCCACCTTGCCCTATCTTGCAGCTAGTTTGGAACCCTTGTGCACAATCCCTCAGTTCTGACGGCGGCGACGAGATCCAACGGAGACGAGAAAGGGGTAGGGTTTTGGTCGAAATCGAAGAGGAACGAAATCAAAATCAAAATCGAAATCAATCGGAGACGAAATCGAAATCCAACGGAGACGAAATCGAAATCGAGATTGGAGATTAGTAGATTAGGGCAAAATCGAGATTGGAGACGAAATCGAAATCGAGACTGGAGATTGGAGACGAAATCGAAATCGAAATCGAGACTGGAGATTGGAGACGAAATCGAAATCGAAACTGGAGATTGGAGACGAAATCGAAATCGAAATCGAGACTGGAGATTGGAGACTGGAAATCCAACGGAGAAGAAATCGAAATCGAAATCGCAAAGGAACGAAATTGAAGCGTAGTTTTTGGAGAGATAGATTAGGGCGCGAGGGATTAGGGCGAATGAAAAAGAGAGAGGGAAGTGGGGCATTTAGTGCACGGGTTGGGGGGGGGGGGGGGGGGGGGGGGGGGGTTAGCCGGCGTTCCCAACGCTGGGGATTTGTAAAATCCCCGGCGCATGTTAATAAACGCCGGGGAAACCCCCGGCGAAATACCCCAAACGCCGGGGAATTTGCGCCAGGTATTCCTCTTTATTTTGTAGTGAGGTACTACGGATATTTGTTAAACATACATATATGGCTGGAAGCGTGACTATTCATTAAATCTACTGAAGTAAGTTTAATTATGTTGTTATCATTGGGTTTGCTTTGAGATTGATTAGAGATTGGTTGAATTTTAAGTACATTAGTGCACCAAAGTGTAAGCACAAAACTGATACCAAAGTGTCCCATCTTCTTTCATTTTTGATAGGATTCAATCTTCTTTCACAAACTGATACAAAGTGTTTAATCTACTTTTAAAATTGAAAAGGGAGGTTTAAAGTCCCTCTGATCCCCATCATTTTGTCCTCCTCCAAGCTGTACCATAAATCTTTAAAATCAAATAATCAATTTCTGAGCTATAGGTCATTGGCCTAGTTGCTTCATCTTCAATTAATACAAAATTTTCTTTTATCACAGGTAATCACACCTATAGCCACCATGCTGGTTCGATACGGAGGTCAAGAACACACGAGTAGTTTCATAGAGAAGATGAAACTAAAAGATCATATCTGAAGGTTTCTTCAACCGAGACCCCACCACTGTTTATGGGTAAAACTACAGATACTAGAGAATTGCAAGTGCATGAGAATGTTAGCTAGTCACCTTATGCCATGGACTGCTATTGTCCTCTAGGCTTATAACCATCATGATATGGAGGAAGCTTATCAGTAACCGCAACACATATGTCAGCAATATTGGTCACATATGATCTCTCATAGCTTTCAGGTGCACATCGAATGTATTTCCATTGGTATTTTTAATGTTTTAATGGCATAAAATCTTGTGTATTATAGTTATGGTTAATAATGCACTACACCAGATAGAGCCTACCACTATCAAGTGCCAGTATCACATATATGTTAAGGGTGCTAGTTGCGAATCTGGACATAATCGTATTAGTCCATATAGGTTACTTCCCTGTCCCATTTTGGTTTTCATTCCTGCTCGCCTTTGGCTAGTTCCCTTTCGATAGTATCCCCCCGGGTGTGTTGGGTTTGAGCATTTAGGATATATATATAGCAGTCATGCTCCAATTCCAATCTCATAACCTTACTTTTTAAAAGAAAAACTTGAACATTGAAATTTGAAAAGTTGTTAGTCTTATTCCTTGTGTTCCATTTGTAGTTGGTGATGAATATTTTCAGTTTACTATAAAATACAATTTTTCTGAAGAAAAAAAAAAACCATTTACTGAAATTTTATAGTTAGGTAGAAGGTTCTAAGAGCAACCTTCTTGTTCCTCTGACCAAGGAAGAGTCTAAATGAAGAGGTAATATGATAATATTGTTACCAAATGCCCTTCTAATTTTTCAAAACTACTTCACCTGTGGTGAATAATAGACAAAATTATATCTTAAAGTTTGGTTAGCATTGAAGGATATATGATAGAGTTGAGTTGAGCTAGTGTAAGTATACTGCTATTCATTCGAATTTGATGATCGAGCATCCAAAAAAGAAATACACACCTGCATTTTAATTCTTTTAAATCCAAGCAAAATTGACAAGTTTTAACCATATTGTGCCACAAGATTTAGTAATTTAGGATATTCTTTAATACATTATGATCAGAAGATGCATTGACGAACTTGTCAATATCATCTTAAAGTTTTTGTAAGAGGTCTTTTGTTATGTAGATCATATCTAGTTTGTGGATTTTTTTTATTTTTTATTTTTATTTTTATTTTTTATTTTTTTTTAATTTTTTAATTTTTTATTTTTGTAAGTAGTCCATTATTATGTTTGAACTAATAGCAATATCTCGGGCTGGAGTCGTTTGACTCTATCCGCTTACATCAAAAAAAAAACTAATAGCAATATCCTCAATTTTAGACCCCTCAACTCTCGGTATAGACTTTACGACTATAATCCACTCCTGCAAGTTCACTTTTGTTGGTTGAAACCCATACAAAGAAAAAACGAATAAATTCACTTTAAATACACACCCGGAGGGATCTGAACTATTGGGTTTATGTTTTACATACTATGGTTCGAGGTGAAGAGAAGACGATGAAGCGAGAAGAGGTTTGGAGCGTCGTTGGTAGAAGAAGAAAGAGCAACAGCAGCAAGCAGAAAGCAGCAGCAAGTCAGGAGCAGTCGACTGCAGATATTGCAGTCGATCGAGACAGTTCTCTGACTTGCCCAAGCTCCATTGCAGTCGACTTCCACTTTAGGCACTCAACCGCAAATAAGAAGCAGCGACAGTTTGGGTTGGGTCTTGGTGATCTATTTTGAGCCCAACTCCTTTTCTAAGTTAGATCATACGGTTTCTATCGTGTAGCTTTCTCTTTAGGATTTATCGGAAGGTTATTGTATCAACCTAGGGTTTCTGTAGGTCTCTATATATTATTGTAACGGCATCCTTTAAGTGGTAAGAGCATGTAAAGAGTAAAAAGAGAAAAGTATTTAGTTGAGTGTTCTCCATTAATGTAAATAGTAAATTATCTTCCAGCAAGACTAGTGAGATAGATAGGTTCTTGGTGAGAATGACTGTAACTCTTGTAACTCTAGTTGAATATCATCTCAGTTATTTGTTCTCCGGATTAGGATTTGCCTAAACCGGAACAAAATCATGTGCTTTGTGTGTATGGTTTGACCTACTATTGCTTGGTGGTTTGTTTATAGTGATCGGTTGTCGCAAACTCGGGGAATTCCAAACATGAACTTGGGTGGTCCTTACAAAAATTTAATTCTTAATTGATGATGATTTGGAGAGTCCAAGAAACATTTGAGCCTGAGGACACGTTTAGCTAAAGATTGGTGTATGGTAGAAACAAGTAAGAATTGGATGTTTTTCCGTTTCCCCACCGATGAGGTGCTTTCACCTCTATCAAATTGTGATAGGATATGTATGAATCAACTTCTTTTAGCGACTATGAAGAGGAAGCACATATATTTACTATGCATTTCCATCTAGAATTCCTTTCATGTGGTCTTCCATCTGATGGGAAGTTTTGGGCGTGCTATATATAAGCATCCAGTTCTTCGCCACAGCTGTAGGTCCCGCCACAAAAGAGCATGCACTCATGCATGCAACGTTTGGTGCATGCTGATGCATGACAATGTTTGGTGCAAGCATGGTGTCTCTTCCGAAGCATGGTGTCTCTTCCGAAGCATGGTGTCTTTTCCGAAGCATGATGTCTCTTCGAAAGCATGGTGTCTCTTCCCCTCCTATAAATTCTCACTATTTTCTTCATTTGAAGACACACTCAACTGAAGAGAAAAATAGAGATTGATAGCCACAGAGAGCTTATAAGTATTGAGAGTTTTTTTTGTAAATCTTTTGAGATTGAGAAATAATATTTGTGTTGTTTTCTTCTCAAATTTATCTCTGTTGTTTTTCTCTCGATCCTAACAAGTGGTATCAGAGCGAGGTTGAGTTGTTGAGTGCCAAAAGCCTTTGCAGATCAAGATGTCGATGGAGGAATCAATATCATCATCATCATTTGGAGCCATGATCAAGCTTACTGCCACCAACTATACACTTTGGAGACCTCTGATGGAAGATCTCCTAAGTTGTAAAGATCTCTTTGATCCTATTGAGGAGAAGGGAGAGAGACCTGAAGCTACCAATGAGGCGGACTGGAAGAAGATGAACAGGAAAACGATCGGTCAGATTCGACAGTGGATCAATCACAGTGTCTTCCATCATGTTGCCCAGGAGACGGATGCTTTTGCCCTTTGGAAGAAGCTGGCGGATATGTACCAGGCCAAGACAGCTCGAAATAAGGCCCTGCTGATGAGACGGTTGGTGAACCTGAAGCTACAGGGAGGAACTTCTGTAGCAGAACACACCAGCGAGTTTCAGAGCCTGGTGAATCAGCTATCTTCAGTGGAGTTACCACTTGAAGATGAGTTACAGGCACTTCTACTTCTCAGCTCTCTTCCAGACAGTTGGGAGACATTGGTGGTCTCCCTCAGCAACTCGGCTTCGACTGGCAATCTTACCATGTCTATGGTTAAGGATGCCCTATTCAATGAGGAAGCTCGGAGAAAGGACGTTGGCACAGAAGCACAAGCCTGCGTCACAGAAGTCCGTGGGAGACAGCGAGAGGAAGATCGAGGCAGGTGGAGAGGCAGGAGCCAAAGCAGAGGCAGATCGAGAGGCAAATCAAGTGATGGGAGGAGGCCTGCATACAACTGCCATCACTGTGGCAAACCAGGCCACATGAAAAGAAATTGTTGGAAGTTACAAAAGCAAGGCGGTCAGGGAAGGTCACAACCAAAGAAGGAAGGAGATGCACAAGTCACAGTACTAGAAGATGTGGCTCCTTGCTCTCATGAGGATGAGACATGCCTCCATGTGTCGAATCAGGGCGTAGAATGGGTGGTAGATACTGCAGCATCTTGCCATGCCACTCCTCGAAAGGACATCTTCACGACGTACAAAGCTGGAGACTTTGGCTCGGTGAGGATGGGCAATTCTAGCTTTGCTAAGATTGTCGAAATTGGTGACGTTCGGATGCAGACTGATGCCGGGTGCACAATCACACTGCAGGATGTTCGCCATGTACCTGAACTTCGACAAAATCTTCTTTCGGTGAGAGCCCTAGATGAAAAGGGCTATGATAACTGTTTTTGCAATGGCTTGTGGAGGATGCTGAAAGGTGTAATGGTGATCGCTCGTGGACATCTCTGCAGCACTTTGTACAAGACTCATGTGAAGATCAATGTGGAGAGTCTCAATATTGTTGAACATGAAGCTTCGCAGAAACTGTGGCACCAGAGACTCGGTCACATGAGTGAGAAAGGTTTATCAACCTTGATGAAGGAAAATCTTATCTCCATTACCAAGAATGCAGAGCTTCAACCTTGCAGCAGCTGTTTATTTGGCAAGCAGCGAAGAGTCTCTTTTAGTTCCTCTTCGACAAGGAGATCAGAGTTGCTCAGTCTGATACATTCTGATGTTTGCGGTCCCATGGAGGTGGAGTCGCTAGGCGGTAACAAATACTTTCTGACATTTATTGATGATGCTTCTCGGAAGGTGTGGGTGTATTTTCTGAAGACAAAAGATCAGGTCTTGGAAAGCTTCAAATCATTTCATGCCATGGTAGAGCGTGAAACGGGGAAGAAGCTGAAGTGCCTCCGCTCAGATAACGGAGGCGAGTATACATCCAGGAGTTTTGATGCCTATTGCAAGAGTCAGGGCATTCGGCACGAGAAGACGGTTCCACGTACCCCGCAACACAATGGGGTAGCAGAAAGAATGAACCGAACAATCATGGAAAGAGTCAGAAGTATGCTCAGCACAGCAAAGCTGCCAAAGCCATTTTGGGGAGAAGCTGTTCGCACCGCCTGCTACTTGATCAATCGATCTCCATCAGTCCCGCTGAATTTCAACATCCCGGAGAAGAAATGGACCGGCAAAAACCCCTCCTACTCTCACCTGAGGACATTTGGATGTCTGGCTTATGCACATGTCTCAAAGGAGCTCAGGCAGAAGCTCGATGCGAGAACCACTCCATGCATTTTCATAGGCTATGGAGACGAGGAGTTTGGATACAGGCTATGGGATCTAAAGACGAAGAAGCCCATCAGAAGTAGAGACGTGGTGTTCCATGAAAATCAGACATATGGGGACACTGAAAAGCCTATAATTGCTGAAAGACCTGTCAGTACTCAGGACTTTGTTCCAGATACAGTACCAGTACAAGCTGCCGCAGATGATGATGTGTCTGATCAAGAACTAGAAGCAGAACCAGAGAAGGAGGAAGAAGGGATTGATGATCCTGGAGAGCCGCAACCTTTCACAGCTGCAGAACCAGTACAAAATAATGATACACCGCCTGAGACGAGTGAGCCTCAGCTACGTAGATCTGAAAGAGGCCATGTTCCGTCTACTAAATATCCAGAATCAGAGTACATTCTTCTTACTGATGAAGGGGAGCCAGAGAATTTCCAGGAAGCATTGTCTCATCCAGACCAAGACAACTGGCTGCACGCTATGCGGGATAAGATGGACTCTTTAGAGAAGAACCAAACCTACGATTTGGTTAAGCTTCCAGGAGGGAAGAAGGCACTAAAGAACAAGTGGGTATTCAAGCTCAAGAAAGATGGCAGCGGAAAGGTGGTGAAGCACAAAGCTCGGCTAGTGGTCAAAGGATTCCTTCAGAAGAAAGGCATCGATTTTGGTGAGATTTTTTCTCCAGTTGTAAAGATGACTTCAATCCGAATCATGCTCGGATTAGCAGCTAGCCTAGACTTGGAGCTTGAACAAATGGATGTGAAGACTGCATTTCTTCACGGTGATCTGCATGAAAAAATTTACATGGAGCAGCCAGAGGGATACGAGGTTCCAGGGAAAGAGAATCTCGTATGTAAGCTGAAGAAGAGTTTGTATGGCCTCAAGCAAGCACCAAGGCAATGGTACAAAAAGTTTGATTCATTCATGGTGAGTCAAGGCTACAAGAGGACTGCTGCAGATCAATGCGTCTACATTCAAAGGTCCCCTGATGGAAATTTCATTGCACTGTTACTATATGTCGATGACATGTTGATCATCGGACAAGATGCAGTGAAGATCAGACAGCTGAAGATAGAACTCTCTAAGGTCTTTGATATGAAGGACCTTGGGTCAGCTCAGCAGATTTTAGGTATGAACATCTCTCGAGACAGAAAGGCCCGAAGATTGTGGTTATCTCAAGAGAAATATGTTGAACGGGTGATCAAGCGATTCAACATGGAGGGTGCCAAGCCAGTTAGCATCCCACTGGCTAATCATTTCAAGTTGAGCAAGAGTTCGTGTCCCTCATCCAGGAAAGAGATCGAGGAAATGGAAGTTGTGCCTTATTCTTCAGCGGTTGGAAGTCTGATGTATGCAATGGTGTGTACGAGGCCGGATATTGCACATGCAGTGGGTGTGGCAAGCAGATTTCTCTCCAATCCAGGAAATGAGCATTGGGAGGCTGTTAAGTGGATTCTCAGGTATCTTAAGGGTACTTCAAAGATATGTTTGTGTTACGGGGGAGCTGATCCGGTTTTGGAAGGCTATACAGATGCAGATATGGCCGGAGATCTTGATGGTAGAAAATCGACTTCTGGTTTTATCTACACTTTTGCAGGGGGAGCTGTGTCATGGCAGTCAAGGTTGCAGAAGTGCGTTGCACTATCTACGACAGAAGCAGAGTACATTGCTGCCGCTGAAGCTGGCAAGGAGATATTGTGGTTAAAGAGATTTCTACAAGAACTCGGGATCAAGCAGAATGACTACAAGGTGATGGATCAACAATTGTTGAAACTGATGAAGATCCACACGAAGGAGAATCCAGCAGACATGTTGACAAAGATTGTGTCTCGGGAGAAACTAGAGTTATGCAGAGACATAACTGGAATGGATGAGAGATGACGATTGGTGCAAATGTGGCGTGAGGGGGAGAATTGTAGGTCCCGCCACAAAAGAGCATGCACTCATGCATGCAACGTTTGGTGCATGCTGATGCATGACAATGTTTGATGCAAGCATGGTGTCTCTTCCGAAGCATGGTGTCTTTTCCGAAGCATGGTGTCTTTTTCGAAGCATGGTGTCTCTTCGAAAGCATGGTGTCTCTTCCCCTCCTATAAATTCTCACTATTTTCTTCATTTGAAGACACACTCAACTGAAGAGAAAAATAGAGATTGATAGCCACAGAGAGCTTATAAGTATTGAGAGTTTTTTTTGTAAATCTTTTGAGATTGAGAAATAATATTTGTGTTGTTTTCTTCTCAAATTTATCTCTGTTGTTTTTCTCTCGATCCTAACAACAGCAGGCCTCAGTTCTAGTAATTCAAGAAGGTACGATTTGGTTACTGATAGCTAGCTTGAAACTGAAATTCAACCAACCTCTCTTTCCGTTGAAATAGTTTTGGTCAGGAAATATATAAACTGATCATATGAAGAGGTTTTGACTCATCAATTAGTATTTTTAGAGATGATTTCTCAAAACATCATCAGTTGGTGCTTGAATTGTTGGCATGTCATGACCCAACTGGAGCGATAATGTATGAGATACGTGATCTTAAATAGAATGACTATAATTAACAAAGCTGTTCGCGTTCATTTTCCATTGCAGTATCAAGCTTAAGTTGCCTAAGATGGTTAATGGGTACTTAGCTATGTTGTCCAATACAGGGTCGGGGATGGTTATGTTCAGCCTAGGTAACTTTTCTTCTATTCCCAGAATATCTTCAAAGCAATCATACTCATTGACTAATTATGGCGATTTTGGTTTGTGAATGGTTTCTTCTTTACCAGGCCGTTTTGCAGCTTTGGAACCGAAGCTGATAACATGCAGGACAATATACGTATTTTTCTCTATGATTGTTAAGTTCTTGGTGGGTCCAAATTAGTACTGAATATGATTGTCATGCATCATGCTTAGCACTGCGTATGTGAAACAAAAGTTAATTCTTGTTTAATTTTTTTTAATAACTTAATTTGAAACAAATAAGATGTTTATTCTTGTTCATATTTTTTGTGGGTTATCTTTGGAATGATTGTTTTTTTTTTTGAAATAAAAGGTGACCGAAGTCATCAATCTCATTAATGATAGATTAATGTGATTACATCAAAAGTCTTACAAAATAAAAGAGTGCAGCATAGAACTCTAAAACAAAAAACAGTGCTCTTCCGCACCACTACATCATAAAGTGCTCATCGGCACTTAAAACAGAAAATCTAAAACCAGATGAATGCTCGCAGCTCTCTCCTCCCAGCCAGAACACAAAAGAGGAAGCCTAGGAGACCAACTGCGCGTCCCCCCCTCTGTCACTCTGCCCCTTCGCCTCTGCTTCTCTTCCTGGAGCCCGTGTTACCTGCCCATTCATGTATTAGGACAACAATTTTGCGCAGTAAAATATGGAATTGACTTCTAATGTTATGAAAGCATAAATCATTTCTATCCCTCCATAACGCCCACAAAATCGTCCCAACAGTGATATCCCAAAGTGGTTTCTTTTCTTTCCTAATGTTCTTGTTTCTCCAAGCTCCCCATAGGTCTTGGACACTCTTTGGCAACTCTACTGTGTTAAAACCCAACCCAAATACTTCCCAAACTAAGATGGCACGCTAGCAATGAATGAATAAGTGACTAGTGTCCTCCTCCTCCATATTGCACAGTTGGCAAACAGCGTCAATCTGGAGATTGCGTTTCAATAAGTTAGATTTAGTCAAAATTGCATTGTGGAGGGTCAACCATGCAAATGCTTTGACCTTGCTCGGAATTTGAGACTTCCAAATGATCTGTGCGTGGTCATTTCTGATCCCCCCATCGTTAAAGACCTCGTACATAGACGATACAGAGAACGACCTGTCAATCTCTCTCACCCACTCTCTAACGTCCGGCGCTCCTGTGGTTGGCCGATCAGCCTCTATTAGCAACTCTTTCAGCTTCCCTAGTTGAATAAGTTCCCTGCCTGATAGGGAATCCTCTTCTTGAAATGTCCATCTTCCATTCCTCCATCTATCCTTGACTAGTTCGTCCTTCGAGTAGACACCATTTGCTAGATCCGGAAATAGGGATTGAAACGAATTATCCCCACACCACTTATCTTTCCAGAATCTAGTATGTATCCCATTTCCTATTTTGCACTTCGTACAAGAATGAAAAACTTCCCCCATTTTTTCAATCCCTTTCCAAAGAAATGAAGCCTTGCCTTGTGTACTCCTTCCTCCAAATCTGTATATTTTCCGCCGTCTATATCTCAAGAAAGAATTGCTCCACCAAGCTTTCCTTTGCTTGTGCATCTTCCACCACCATTTGGATAGAAGAGCCTTGTTCATATCTCTTAGGTTGACAATTCCCAAACCACCAAACTCCTTCTTCTTGCACACACGTTCCCATTTCATGAGAGGGATACCCTTCCCTTCCCCGTTGCTTTGCCAAAGGAATCCCCGCCTACATCTACCAATTCTTTTGATCACCCATATTGGTATCTCATAAATAGACATAAGATAAAACGGCAGGCTACTAAGAACCGAGTTGATTAACGTGATCCTACCTCCTAATGAGAGGAGCTTTCCTTTCCATCCCGCCAGTTTTTTCTCAATCTTTTCGATCAGTGGTTCCCAATCCTCTCTTTTCATTTTCCCGGGTCTAATCGGCGTCCCCAGGTACCGCATTGGATATACGCCCTGCCCACACCCGATAAAAGATAAGATTACCTCCATCGAGTTTTCTTGATTATCGCTCAGATTTACCACACTGCTCTTCTGCAAATTTTCTGCCAACCCCGACCAGAACTCAAAGCATCTGAGAATAATTTTAATAGCCACTATTTCCTCAACTTTGGACACCCCGAACAGCAGTGTATCGTCTGCATACTGCAGGATAGAAAGAGATTGTGGAATCCCTTTAACTTTGACCCCCTTAATAATATCCCTTTCTGTGCCTCTTTTGTTCATCTCCTTTAGTCCATCAGCTATGATCGCAAAAATCATAGGCGACAGAGGGTCGCCTTGTCTTAGTCCCCTTTTGCATCTGATTTCCGACCCACTCTCTCCATTCAATTGGATAAACGATTTACCGTTCCTCACACACATCTTCATCCATCTTTTTCATTTATCCCCGAACCCTTTGAGATGGAATGCCTCATCTACACAGTCCCATTCCACCGTATCATATGCTTTTTCGAAGTCCAGCTTCAGCAGGAACCCGTCTATTTTATCCTTATTGCCTCGGAAGACCAACTCATGGGCTGACGCGATACTATCCATAATATCCCTTCCTTTAACAAATCCGCTTTGAGAAGCGTCTACGATATCCGAGAGGTGTGGAGATAGCCTGTTGGCCAATACTTTGGAAATGATTTTAAACGATCCATTAAGAAGACTAATAGGACGAAGGTCTGACACCTTAAGGACTTCTGCCTTTTTCGGAATGAGCACCACGTTCGCATAGTTTAACCGCTCTATCTGACTCTCGTGCTTGTGAAACTCTCGAAAGATTTGAATGAAATCCTCCTTGATGATAGACCAGAAACTATTGTAGAAAAATATGGGAATCTGTCTGGCCCCGGCGCTTTGTCTTGCCCGAGGCTCCTGATAGCCTTGACAATTTTCTCTTCACTGAAGGGCACCTCTAGACCCTCGCTTCCATCAAATCTTGACTCGCTCCACATGTCTCCAATCAATTCGCATCTATTCCTTCTCTTCTTTCCCAAAATGTCTTTGAATGTGGAATCTATATGACCTCTAATGATCGACATGTCCTCCGTCCATGCATCCCCAACCATGAGACCCCCTGTATGATTTTGTCTTCTTCTCCCATTGGCCACCTTGTGGAAGAAGGCCGTGTTAGCGTCCCCTTCCCTAAGCCACTGAATCCTTGACCTCTGCTTCCAATAGCATTCCTCCCTTTCCCCAATAAGATGAAGTTCTGCTCTACAGGAAGCTAGTTCCTGGAATTCTTCCTGATTTAAAACTCTGTCTTCCTCCATGATTTCCAGTTCTTGAGTCCTTGAAACCAACCACTCTTTTCTTTTCCTGATCTCCTCATTCTCTTTCCTTCCTCAATGACGGAGGCACTTACGTAGCCTTCTAATTTTGAGGATCCAATTTGATATCGCATCTTGGGCACTGGTTGGCTCTTCCCACGAGTTGAGAATAACAGTCCTGAGATCCGCATTGGATGTCCAAGCTTTCTCAAACCTAAAATGACTAGGATGCCGAGTTGAATCACTCTCCCCTTCTAAGAAGAGCGGGGTGTGATCGGAAGTCGACCTAGGAATGGACCTAACCGTAGCCAAAGGGAATAGATCCTCCCACTCTGTTGAGACCAATATGCGATCTAATTTGGCCAAAGTCAGAATGGCCTGCATATTAGACCAGGTAAACCTTCTATCGTTACCTAGTATATCAATGAGTTTTAGGTCATTAATAGTAGAATTAAAGCGTTGCCTGTCTCTTTCTTCCGCACCCCTCCCTCTATGTTCTCCTCGGAATCTTGTAATATTGAAATCTCCTCCGATCACCCACGGCCCAGTCCATGAGTAACGAATACACCTAATTTCTTCCCAAAACTCCTCTCTGCGGTTTGAACTACATGGACCATAAATCGAAATAACCATATGCTCCCACCCGTCTCTTTTGCGCCTAATTCTAATGGATACCGAGAAGTTCCCCACGGACACATCTATAAACTCAAAGACCTTTGAATCAATCCCCATCGCAATCCCTCCAGACATACCTATGGAAGTCTTGAAACGCCAATCGAAGTCTCTAAGCGAAGACAGACCTTGGAATAACGTGTCCTTAGGGTCGATAATCTTAGTTTCTATGAGCGCGCACACTTTCGGTTTGATCCTATGAATGGTGTCGTTAACTAATCTAAATTTAACCTTCGATCTCATACCTCTAACATTCCAAAAGATGTAACTCATTTACAAAAATATGAAAGACAACCCCTACACCCCTATCAACCGCTAAGGCACTCACTAAATAGCCAGTCTGAACGCCTCCTCTCTAATGATGTGGACTTTCCTAAGTTTCTCAGCGTAGGACGAGCCCATATCCAATCCCAAAATACACGCATATAAGATAAGATTATCATCTGAAATGAAATTCAAAATAGAAAACATACCTCCGCAGGCGGATGTGGGCTCCCTCGCTTTAGCAGCCGACCTAATAAGGTCCCCCTCACTCGGACCTTTGGCCCCCCAATGATCCATTTGTCTTTTGCTCTTCCTTTTGACCTCATCCAATACTCTATCATCTTCTTCTACCTCTAAACTGTCTCCTGCCCCCGAAGTAAGCGCCTTTACTCTACTCTCAAACTCTCCCTCAGAGTCGGAGTAAAGACTTCCTACTCCATCCAATGCGCCAATTCTTTCATCCTCCAAGCCCTCTTCCCCTAGACCCTCAAGATCTTTATCTGAACTGACACAAATTTCTTTCCCCTCCCGGTGGGAACTCTCCCCCATTGGTTCTCTAGTAACAGCTTGAAGCGCGAGAAGCATACCCCCCTGCTGAGGGCTTAGCCCATCTTCAATCTCCATAGTAGCCTTTACCCCAGCCAAATTCCCTAAAGCTGAGCTACCGATCTGACCTACAGGTCCCTCATTGCAAAGCCCATCTCTCATGCTAATTGGGCTTGGGCCTCTATTAAGAAAGGTACAAGAAATTTCCTTGACAGCGTTTTCAACTGCCGCGCGGAAGTCAGCGTTGGACATATCGATGACAGCAAGCTGTTGTGGCGTGGGCCCCCCTGTATCGATCTGACACTGATTGGATTGAAACGCAGCAGTGGAACTCGAGCCTCGTATCACCGCTTGAGGTGAAGTCAAAGTCACATCTGATGGACCCCGCCCCTTAAATCCAGCTGCTTTATAGCAAAACGTGCCCCCCAAATACCGTCCTAGCCCCTGAACAGCTGTCCTAGGACTTGGACGGCTAGGAATAGACTTGATCTGATCTGTTGGATTGGCCACCTTGACACGCTGCAACCCAAACGGATGGACCTGATGCCCCCTATTGGAATCCAACGGCTCTCCACCATCGTCTAGCTTGAGAACCGAACGAACCTCTACATCTGAATTTGAACCGTCTCGCTCCGGAGAAGCCATGAAGGAGACAGTCTTCTTCTGCTCGACGAGAACCTTGATCTCATACCGCTCCTCCTCGAACTGCGCAATGATCCCCGAGGGAATCAAGCTAGTGTCCTCTACCCCGATTTGAATTCTGGCGAACTCACGCCTTTCCAACGTTGCCGTAGCCCTATCGACAGAGATGAGGTCCCCGAACCCATGAACAAGATTTTGGAAACCAGACTTCACCCAGCATTGGAGAGGGACGTTGAACAACCGAACCCAAATCGCCGTACGTGAGTCGATGGACATCGCCCCTATTTTCCTCGACCATCGGCTCATGGTGATGAAGAATTCCTCCCCTTCTAAACTACCGCTTGCTAGAAGCTCCCTAGTCACCTCATCCGAACCGCAATACACCATAAGCACGTCGTCTTTGATTTTCTTGATAACCCACTCCCTACGCGAACATGGGCGAACGGCTTCAGACAACAGTCCCTTGATAGCTTCCATAGAAGGGTGGCCAATGTGAATCTTCAACATGATCGATTAGCTCAGCCTGCCCTCGAACTCGGCCATGATGGGAGTCGGGACGATAATCGTCCTAGTAACCAGTCTGCGGCAATCATTGCTTTCCTCGGATTTGGCCGGGACTGTTTTAGATCCCTCGCCCTTGCTCAGATTAAGAGTGCCAGTAGTAGCTCCACCGATCGCTTTGGTCGATCTGTCTTGTGGCTTATACTTGGAGCAATTCTTAGAGATGTGCCCAAACCGTTTGCACACATAACAGAACCAGTCGTTGGGGCAATCGTGGATCGTATGGCACTTCTCCGCACACTTGTGACAAGACGGAAGCACCGGCGAGCGCTTCAGGGAGGACGCCGATGAAGAACTCATGGATTCCGCCCTTCTTTCCGCCTTCTTAACTCGCTTTGGTTTGAACAAAATCCATTCCCCTTCATCATCCTCTTTCTTCTTCATGATCTCCATCTCACGCAAGCCCACCCCTCTGAGAGCTACGTCACGACTGGACGCCCCCATCGACCTCTTGGTAACCTGTAGATACGTCTCCCTCTGAGACTGATGAGTCCCAGCACTGGCTCTCTCCCCCACCGGCGAGGGTCTCTTAGTGGTCCCCTTATGAGGGACTCTATGTCCCTCATCTGCAAAACCCCGATGCGCCGAACCTCTATGGTCCCGGCGCACCTCCCTCGACCTGTGGCGAGAGTCATCTCTATCTTCATCGCATCTCTCAAGGCCCCTGTCTCTCACTTGGACCCAGCGCTCAGTCTCATCCTCCCTACCCCTCTTCATGGCGGAGCGTGAATAATGAGAGACTGCTTGATGAGGCTTCGACCCAGAGGCTCTGCGGGAGTGAGAGGGCTGGACTCTACTCTCTTCTCCTTTCATTTTTTCCTTTGGAATGATATTGTTGCTCTACCAATGACAGTCATCTACAACATTGGGTTGAAACTTGAAAGTACAATGGAAGTGAATACAGAATGGACAAGGGTTGGAGAGTTGAAGTAAACATTTCTTCGACTAGGTAGTAGGATGCAGTAAATGTAAAAGAGAATAATGGTTTGCGGAAGAGAACAGTATGCAAAGATGTAGACCGATCGAGGAGATCTGTTTTGTTTAGTGATCAGGATGAATAATTTGCCATATTTTATTGTCTTTGCTCTTCTTCTACCACTGCTTGTGCATGTTCTCATTGCTGATAGACCTATTGCGCTCACGAGAAAATTGGCGTGAGGATGGCATATTCTTGTCTTCCAAATGTGGACCCTATTGTTTAACTCAATGAGTAACAGTACATGATTTAATTATTTGTGAGGTTAAGATGAAGCAGTGAAATCTTGGTTACAAATATACATGTTTAAAAAAAAAAAAATCTCTTCCGAGCACAATTTGTTTGTGTAGAATGCATGCATATTTTCCCTTCTTTTTCAATGGCCTTTCATTTACCTTTCCCTCTTTCTTTTCTCATTTTATTTCCAGCTGCTTGTAGCTCATCATGCCATTTTTATGTTGGATTCAGATTCTCCACTTTGCAGTACTGATAGTTATGATACACATTAACGGTTAGTTTTTATTATTCTTTAATGTCAGCATTGGCCCAAGTTCTGACTATTATCTTAATACTAGTATCAGACACGTGCACGTGTGCACGTGGAAAAAATTGAAGGATAATGAAAAGGGTAAGAAGAAAATAATTTCCAAACCGATCCACTTCCGAAAATATTTACAAAACAGGTCTACTTTCTAAAATATTTACCAAAGTTAGTCCATAATTAAAATGAAAATAATTTTCAAACTGATCCACTTTCGAAAATATTTACCAAACAGGTCTATTTTCGAAAATATTTACCAAAGTAACCCAACCCGTGCGTTGCACGGGTTGGTAGAAGGACAAATTACACTAAGGGGCTCTCCCATTATAGTATTAGAGATTAGAGATAGGAGCGAAGGGAAAATATAGGAGGTGGCTGATGGGGCAGTGGGTTCTCCACAAATTGTATTTAAGATAAATTTGTGGATACCTAACGCACAATGTATTAAATTAGCAGGAAAAGTAGAAGGAAAAGAAAATAACTGTCAGAATGGTTAAATACAAGTAAAAGCAGGAAGCGAAGTCATTTTCTATTGCCAAATTAGATAAAACAAACGGGTAAACTGTATAATAAGTAATTAAATTGACAACAAAGGCATTTTTTTTTTTTTTTTTGAGTTAAAAGGTGGAATAAGAGCATCCACAGTCGTTGAAGCCAAATTTTGGGTAAATAGCAATATAGAAATAGAAAAAAAAGAATGTTGCTGCAGTCGTTCAAGCTATTTTCGAGCTATTTTCGATTGGTCGTTTGTTTTCGTTTAAACGACGGAAGATTATCTATCGTCAATTTCATACGACGGTATATAATCGGCCGTTGCTTGCTTCAAATTTTTTTTTTATTTTTTAAAACCCAACGACGGGAAAAAATCGACCGTCAATCTCCGCAAACGGTATATTATACACCGTCGGTTGACCTTCCTTTAATTTTTTTTTTTTTTTTTTAAAAAAATGCCAGCAACGGGTGATAATACACCGTTAATTACATCACACGGTAGATTAACCACCGTCGGTTGACTTCCTTTTAAATTTTTTTTTTTTTTTAAAAAAAAACCCAAGAACGGATGTTAATACACCGGCAATTAGAATACACGGTAGTTTATCTACCGTGGGTTGACTTCCTTTAATTTTTTTTTTTTTTTTTTTCAAATAAACCCAACAACGGATGTTAATACACCTTCAATTAGAATACACGGTAGTTTATCTACCGTGGGTTGACTTCCTTTAATTTTTTTTTTTTTTTTAAATAAACCCAACAACGGATGATTATTTGCCGTTAATTATATTACACGGTATATTATTCACCGTCCGTTGACTTCCTTTTTCATTTTTTTTTTTTAAATTTTTTTTCCCGAAAACTTCTTAATCATTGGAAACAGTACTTTAGGTACGATACGGAAGATTATTTGCCGTTAATTAGATCGGACGGAGTTTTATCTTCCGAAAGCTATATTTTCCATTTCGCCATATCGCCTGCTATATTTGGCAGCGCACTGTTCATCGTCAACCCAAATTTTGGGTATTTGGACGACGACTGCAGTGCGTTTTTTTCCTAATTTTCCAAAATTTGGGTATTTAGCCCACGACTGTGGATGCTCTAACAAAGGCATTTATTCATTGTCTATTCTGCTATCCAAAAACTTTGTTGTCATGGATTCCGTGCCCCCACAAACGTTGGAGGTGTGGAACTCTAAACTAATCATTCTTTTTGGTTTCAGGAATTCTATGTGCATTTTGAATTTTAAATTTTGAATTGTACAGGTTGAAGTTGTTGCATACTAGGAGCTCATACGAAACATTTATCTTTGAGAAAAAACATTAAAAAAAAAAAAATTGTCACGTGAGTAGGACACATTGGACAACGGGAATAAATGACAGAACAACATACAATCTTGATGATTTTGATCAGAGATTCAGTGGTCGAGTAGTATGAAAAAGACATGCCAGTAATTACTTAATATGGGGATGGGGTGTGTGTGTGTGTGTGTGTGTGTGTGTGTGTGTGTGTGGGGGGGGGGGGGGGGGGGGGGGGGGGGGGGGGGGGCGGGGGCGGCGGAGGATCTTTTACTTTTTGGGGGTTTTTAGCATTTGGCCTTAGGTCCCAAGCGGCTAACACCGGAGAGAGAAGAATTTTTCAACATCTCAAAATTACACTTAAATCGGATGTCGCCGATGCAGTCTTGACAGCGCCTACTATCATGCTATTGAGCTTCCTCCAGCTTAAGCCACTGGAGAGATCACAACCCTCATTTCCTTTTTTCTGTCGTTTAATTCTTTTTTTAACATTTGGCCGTAGGTCCGTAGTGGCTAACACCAGAGAGAAGAATTTTCCAGCATCTCAAAATTGCAATTAAATCGGATGCCGCCGATGCAGTCTTGACAACGCCTACTATCAGGCTATTGAGCTTCCTTCAGCTTAGGCCACTGTCTCGTAACAACGTCGCATCTTCCCTAGTTGGGAGTAAGAGTCGAGTTGAGTCTGTGTGCTAAGAAATCACCTGAGAGAGCAAGAGCGTGAGAGAGGTGATGGTATCCTCTCCACGGCTCTCTCCTGAAACGTGGTTTTTGGTGGAATGAGCGAAATAACTGTTTGGTGAGAAATTGCCTAATATAGCACAATCGTGAGAAAGGTGAAGGTATCCTCTTCACGGCTATCTCTTTGGTAGCGGCTGGAGATGGTGGCGGTGCATGTGTCGTGGTGTCATAAGTCAGCCTGCGGGGCTTGGGCCCAAAGATGGGGTCCCCTCAGCGAGAAGAAGGCAGGGATAGGCGGGAGTTAAAATCCTACCAGACTAGTTTCAGGTGAGTGTACATGTGCCGTGGAGGCAGTATACGAAGCTAAACTGACGTACATACAATTTTGCTGGACCGAGCTTGTTTGTCGGCCCACCCTTCAGGGTTGTTCGAGGGATTTGTTGTTTGTACGAGTCATGTTGCTTCATGTATATTTTATTTTCTGTCTGTAGTTTGTAGTCTGGCCCAGTTCTCTGGGTTTGTATCATTAATTTCTTATGGGATAATTTAGCAAATGCCCCCATCCAAAATATAAAATCTAGCATATACCTCCACTATTTTAAAAAACTAAGAAATACTCCCAGTTTAGACGGAACCGTTAAAATTTCCGTTAAGTGAACTCATGCGCATCACATGTGATATGTAAAATAACTTAAATACCCATGATAAAATGTATTTTAGCAAATGCACCCATTCAAAATGTAGAAACTAGCACATACCCCAACTAGTTTTAAAACAAAAGATATTTGAGATATTTTAGCAAATGCCCTCATTCAAAATGCAAAAACTAGCATTCAATTTTGAATTTATTTCTTCCTAAACTTTTGCCGAACATTTTCCCGAATTTGACGGATTTTTGTTTATTTTCGAATATTAAATCTTGTCGAATTATTTATAAACGACGGATTTGTGACTATGAGTAATACACAAGCTACTGTTGAACCTATTCTGAATGAAGATGATTGAAATGATAATGCACATTCTATAGTGGAACAGGATACCACACAATCTCTTGTAATAGATGATGGTACACAAACTAGTGATGATGCATAACAATCCATTGTAATATATGATATTTTTTTATAATTTTTTGGGTCAAAATCTGATGTACAACCTCTTTCCATTACATTGTTATCATCAGTACAGAAAGAAAGTTGTTCAGAATGAGTAACAACACTTAACACTCACATTTTTCACAACACCTAACACTGAAATAGTGGGGGTATATGCTAATTTCCGCATTTTGAATCGAGCATTTGCTAAAATATCCAAAATATCATTTTTTTAATAGTGAGGTATATGCTAATTTCACATCCTAATTGAAGGCATTTGCTAAAATACATTTTATCGTGGATATTTAGGTCATTTTACATATCACGTGTAACATACGTGATTTCACTTAATAGAAATTTTAACGGTTTCGTCAAAACTAGGAGTATTTCTTAATTTTTTTAAATAATGAGGGTATATATTAGTTTTCACATTTTGAATGAGGGCATTTGCTAAATTATCCCATTTCTTATTAATAAAACAGGATGGCCACTATCCACCTTTTCCTAAAATAAAATTACAAAAAAAAACATCTCATTTAATAAAGAAAAAGACTTGGTAACTATATTACAAGTGTTTAGGAAAATCATGTGAACAGCAGACAACATAGCTGGTGTTGTCGATGGAAGGAGAGAGATGATAAAGAGAACTGATAGAAACCCACACCAAAAAAGCCAATTGAAATGATGGTAGCTATAGCTTCATACTTAAGACAAAAATATTACAGGAAAACTGAAACATGTTCTAATTATTAGAATTAACTAGGTAATGATTAGATGCTCCACAAACTGCACCTTTCAAGTGTTATGTTAATGATCATGTAATGTGGCATTAACATAAGCTTGTCTTTCTGATAAAGATAGGCTAAAGATAAAGGATACTCAGAATGAGAGAACCCGGAATAATGATGTGGAAGTAGGAATGATGTGGAAGATAGTGAAAGCCGGAAAGAGATTTTGTGTAGATACACTAGTTGAGTAATGCTAGAGCCACTACCAATTTCACTACATTTCTCTTCACTACCTTAGGTGGCACACTCCAATAGGTAGGGGATGATAGATTAAGTGGGAGAACTCTCCAATAGGAGTATGCCACCTAAGGTAGTGAAGGAAATGATAGTGAAATTGGTAGTGGCTAAAGCATTACTCTTTTAATAAAGGCATACGGTCAGTCAAAGCCCGGTCTTTTCCATTTACCCATGTCACACATTTACCGTCTGAGCTACAAGTCAGTAGTCAGAAGTATGGTACATAGTACAGTGGTATGATCCAGGATAGTACTCCCTTATTACTCCCTCCGTTTGAAAATACAAGTCATTTTAAATTTCTACGTACAAGTCTATTAAAAAAAATCTATAATTGACAAAAAAATTCTAACATTCTTAATTTTTTAAGCTCATAAATAAGATATTAATTATAAAATGTTCAATTTGTCCTCCTCTATTATTTTAGTATAACTCCTTTTATATAAAAAAATAAGGGTAAAATTGAAAATCTTATAAAAAAAATTTTTTGATGGACATTTAAAAATAACAAGATATTTACCTCGAAAACCCAAAGTAAATTATATTTTTAACAAACAAAAAAAAGCTAGAACTACTTATATTTTGAAACGGAGAGAGTAGTTGTTTAGGATCAATCAAGTGTAAGGAAAAAGAAACGCAATGCAATGAAGGAAATTCAAAGACTAGACACAAATTGTAATGAAGAGAAATAAATCAATAAATAAAAAGTTTGATATTGTTGGTCTTTCGACTCTTTTCCCAATCTGGAAAGTTTATTAGGCATTTAATGCCAACATAAATTAAAATGATAGCAGCAGACTTAACGTGGATACTCACATGGAGCTAGCTGTGGGTTAGAACTTCAAACTAGCAAGTAGGCCAAATGTAAGAGCATCCTCCCAAAACAGCAAACGAGTGTGGATGCTCTAAGTCTAAGGCACACCATTCTGTTAGAAAGAATCATACAAAATGTAACCCCTGTTTTCACTAATACGTATTTTAAAGTATTTTTCGTATTTAAATAATCAGTATCTTATGACTATTTTTCTCCAATTGATTTTTATTATTTAAACTATTATTCTGAAACCCAATAGTTTGACTATTTATTAAAACCCAAGTTTGTATTTTGATTTTATTAATTATTAATCTGAGCCCACAGAGTAGCCCATATCTTGTTAGATTTCAGCCCAAACCCAATCTTACATTCTATTGGATTCTAACCCTAAACCCAAACCCACAAACTCATACACTATACATACCCGTATACAATTTTCACCACAATCCCCCACTCTGCTCAATCCCCGTAACCACACCCCCCACAAACTCTAACTAACCCCTGATTATCTCTTAATCACTAACTAAACCCCCCCCTCTCTCCCCGTTCCATCTCTCCATCTCTCTCTCTGTTCTCTAACAAACAGAGAAACCAAACAAAGAAATCAAAACAGAACAAACACAACAGAACCCTCCCACTCTTCCATCGTCTTCATCTTCTCCACCACAACCCCGCCAGCATCGAACCCCCGCACTTCTCCTCGTCATCAGCAAACCCATCGTCTTCCCCGTTCGTCCACCCACAGCGAAGCCTCGTCCTCGCGCTCCATCTCCGCAGGCTCCCCTGTGCCGACTACCACAGCCCCGTCACTCACCATCGAGCATCGCCGCTCCTCACCCGCACTCCAAACGCCAACATCGCCAACACATCCTCGCCACCGCAATCCTCATTGTCACTGACTCACTGTCCCCGCGCGTCGCCTCGCCCAGCCATTGCCGTCGCCATCATCGAAATCGCCCACCTTCACAACCACCATGCTCGAATCCTCCACCAGTCGAAGCTCGCAACATTCCCAGTCGTCTTCAACCTCGAAGCTCCCCCCAGTCGCTCACCTCTGCCGCCATTGTTGCCGCTCAACCTGCAGACTCGACAACAACCGCTACACCGTCGACTTCATCCCCGAAGCCACCGCAGTACCCATCACACTCGTCGCCTCCGTCGAAGACCCCGAAGCTTCGCCATTCGCGTCCTCCCCTGTTTCGAGCGCGAAACAGAGCCCTCTCATCGGAGCTCCGCCGCTGTCGTCGCCTCCCCGCCACCGTGCCGCCGTCGTGAGTGTCTTCGCCGTTCCCTTCCGCACCCTCTCTCTCTCACTCCGTGTCGAAGCAGGCGAAGAAGAAGAAGACAGCTGTTTGGGCGGGATTGAATCTGGCCCTTTCGATCGCTTCATGATCCGCGTGCCTTGATCCGTGTTCCGTGTTCCGCCGCAGCCGATCCGTCTTCACTGTTCCGTGTTCTGGATCTGATCCTGTGTGAAGAAAGGTACTGATTGGATACTCTCGCTGTTCTGTGTTCTACCCGCGCCAGATCGAGCCGCTGTTTTGCTGTTTTGGGCTGATCTTTGTGGGGAAATCAGCTCTTTGTTGCTTGCTTTTGGAGTTCTTCGTACGTACTTCGCACGTACCTCTTGGGATTGTTCCCCGGGATACTGATCCCGTTATTCTTAAACTATTCGGATCGACTACTACAAAAAGGCAAGTCCACTTGAACTCTCTTATTTATTCTAGTTCAAGCTTATTGATCTCCTGCAAGTAGTTCCATTTTTAATCATCTTAAATTGCCTTGTGTCCCGTCTCGTTAGGTGTATTGAGGGTTTACACGAGCTAACCCGACATACTCTTGACCTCCTATAATTGTCCATTGACTCAAACCTAAGCCATATAGGTGTAATCGAAATGAATAAAATGAATAGAATTGTGTACAAAGGAAATGAATGGTAATTGTATACATTGATTGAATGAGACAATCGTGATTGGATTAATGACTTCATAAAGTGGATTGTACACAGAAAATGACATTCTAATCGTTATATGACATTGTAATGTGTTCCATAATTTGTAGTAGCACATTAATTGCCACTTGAATGAACATATACGTGCTAGCTTTTATAATTCCTACTGCATTGTTTGTCATATACTGAGGTTTCGACCCAGTTATAATAGGCATCAGTTAAAATAATATAAAGAGAATTGTTGTTTTAAATTTACTATTTCATGTTATTATTGTGCAATGCATCATGTTGCTGCATCTGTATCGTTCCCTTGACATCCTTATACACTTGCATGAGCATGAATGATTTAATAAGATACTAAACAAGCCGGGGTTTATAAGGGTTGACCTAGTAGTGGGAAATCTCAGAAAATGTACTCGAGGGCCTATATTGAAATGGTATTGAAATGGAAGGAGAAGTAATGAATGTGAATGAATGAATGAAAATGGTAAATGATTGTTATTGAAACCGAATACACGCTCTGTAGACCCCACCACTATGTCTCAAACGTACACTGTTTTGCGTGCACCGAACCTGTGGTACGGCACACATGGGACACAGAAGTACGTGCACTAGATAGGAGAAATGACACCCTAATGAACATAAATTGACATATATGTATATTTTATTAAGACCATTGTTATTACTGCCATTATTGTCATCGTATATTTGATCTTGATTCATATTCCTTCAAGTAACCTGTTCCTTTACTCTCTGCTTTCACTACTTGCTGTCCGTACTTGCTCTAAGGACAATTTATTATTTCTCCTTAGATAATCAAGCACTTGTGCACAAAGAGAATTTCTAGGAGACATTGATAAGCAGATCTTCTACAATTGGAGCAGAAGTCTATCGAGTTATTTTGGTAAGTCTTTATATTCCAGAATTGGTTATTTAACTTCATTCTAGTTTATGTGATCATGTTTCCTGCGTGGTTGTGATTAAATTTTCTTATATTGTTGAGCTAAGACTGATACAGCTTATGGATGATATGAGTTGGCATACTTATATCATTCGCTGGGCCTCAGTTACGTGTCTGTATTCTCGTATTCCGGGAAGCGGGGCGTGACACAAAAGCTGTGCAAAACTCGCAAACTAAAACTGTGCAAAACTCGCAAATAGTAAGCTGTCAAGTACCTGTAATCAAAGGATGATGCAGAAAGATTACTTGTATATCCAGATCGATATTGAGTGTGAACCTACCCATGCATTGTCTGTATTTGAGGCTTTTCAGCATTTGTTTGATATGGGCTTTCAGAATTTGGGATGTTGTTGTTTTACAGCCGAAACAAACGTTAAAAAAAATGGCGGTGACAATGTTTTTTTTTTCTAAAGGAAAAGTTGGAATGTGGCCACCATGTTTTATTAATCAGAAATTAACAAAACATACAGACTACGAACAGGAAATAAAACATGAAGCAATATGATTCTTACAGACAATAGATTCCTCCAACAACCCTGGAGGGTAAGCCGACAAACTGATAGTCATCACATACTATCGAAGAGGGCAAGGACAGACATACTCCTCAAATATTGTATTGGACCCTATCTTGGGCCCAAACACAAAGCTCGGCCCAGCAAAATTGCATGTAGGTCAATTTAGCTTCGTGCACTACCTCCACGGCACGTGCACATTCCCCTGAAACTAGTCAGGCGGAATTTTATCAACCGTCGAACCCTGCCGTCTCATCGATTGGGAGACCCCTTCTTCGGGCCCACAAGCCCCGCACCTGTCGAACCCAACCTCCTCATCTCCTCGTGCACCGCCTCCAAAGAGATGGTCGCAACCAAAGAGAGAGCCGTGAAGAGGATACCTTCACATCTCTCATGTTCTTACTCTCTCGGGCGATTTCTCACCAAACTACACTCTCATTCACCCTACCCAAATACCACGCCCAAAGAGAGAGCCGGGGAGAGAATACCTTCACCTCTCTCACGTTTGGCGATTTCTCACCCACACAGACACACACCAAGAGACTATCACACTCAATCAGAAACCCAAACCAAACAAAACAACAATAAATTCCTCACGCCACGAAGGGCGGTGGCATTGCCGCTATAGGGGGTGCTGATGAAGGGAAGAAGAGGTGCTGTCAAGAAGGCAGCGGCCTTTGTTGGAGGAAACACAAGTGCACAGCAGTTAGCGGCGGCCCTAGCGGCGAGCGGCAGTCGAGCACACGGCGGCAGTCGCACACATCCCCCTCCGACCAGCAGCAGTTGCCGCACCAGCGGTAGTCGAGCACATAGAGTCGAAGAGTTGCCGCACCGGCGGAGGCGGCAGACCACTCGAGCTCCACCCCGTTCATCGTCAACACTCGAATGCTGTCGATACACACACCACCCCGTTCGTCGTCGCTTTGCGAGTCCCCATCTGGGACAAAATATGAAGCTCGACGTCGGAGGGGCGAAGTGGTGAGGTGGAAGGGCGACGGGATGAGATGGAAGAGGGTGCGAAGAGGGAGGGACGACAGGGAGTAGATCGACGGTGGGCGACGAGGGGGGGCGACGGCAACGAACCCTAGCCGCCGCCCCCAAGCTCAGATCTAGGGTTTGAGACTTTTTGGGGGTTTTTTGGGGAAGAGTTTCTCAGAGAGAAACTCTAACAGGTCGCAGGTCCTTCCTAAAATGGTGACATGTTGACCTCATAAATATTCACATTTGATCAATGTGTTTGTTTCACAACTCAAGTAAGACAGTAGATAGATTAAAAAACAAACTTTAATATGAACACATGATCAATATTCATATAGGAAAATTTATATCAAATACCAGTTGTAGGCATTATCGAACATCCTTTTAAGAAATAACTCTCAGAATAACATAGCATATATGATTACATACAGCAATTCATCTTAAGAACATTTCAACATTGAAATGTAAACAGAAAATAAAGAAATTAAAGAAATTAAATTGGTTAGTTACTAGTTTGTATAATTTATGTTCACTAACTACATTGCTCCACTCCAAGTAATCAAATCCACACTCTTATACAGATTCAGCTGCAGAATTCCCATCACGAGTTTCACTGCTCTCCTTACTAAGTTTAGATTTTGGTATAGAAAATGAAGGTAGGCGAGTAGCTGGCTTAACTGCTTGCTGACGAGAGCCTAGCATGTTAAGATAAGTGTACAAAGACATACCTCCAAGAGCAGTTACAGCACCACAAATGCTCGAAACCCCTGGATTTGAATTGAATAGAAGGAATCCACCAAGAACGATGACGCACGTTTTGAACTGCCCAAGAACAACATGAGAGGTTGCGGATGTTGCCCTGTATTGAAAATAAATTCTAAACAAAGTACTTATCATGGATATGTAAATAGAAGAAAGAAAGATGCCTTTGACTATACAAGTGGATTCATCTAATCTACACAAAGCATGGACACATCTATTATGATCTATACCCGTGATGCACAGTGGATCTTCATGAACATTCCTTGAACACATGTCAACACTTTTCAAGTGTCCATTTTGTAAATTGCCTTATGTGTTGGACACTTTTCAAACACATTCCGGATACATAATCAACAACTTTCCAAATTATGTCATTTGAGTTAAATTTATGTATGTATTAAATAATGTCCTCAACTAGGTGGGAAAAAGGCTCTGTTCTTGTTGTTGTATGTTTAAATAATGTAAATGTTATAGTCGTGTCCCATGTCCTATATGAAATGAGAATGTCTAGTACCATACTGACTCCTAGCTTGTACCTTTACCGGTGTCCATGTCCAGATAGCATCCAATCAAGTTTTGGGATAGTTTAGACCTTATTCATATGAACAATATCTAACAGGACCAATTGGATTTTGATTCAGACCAAAATGTTCGGTTTGCTTCACAACACTATGTTTGAAATCCACTGTGGAAAGAGAACAACATTGATGGATAAAGCATTGTTAGCTTGTTGAACTATTAGAAACTTCAAAGGAACCATTAATTTGAGCAAAAACAACATATTTGAGTAGCATATAGTCATATACTATATTAGTTCCAACAAAAGAAGCTGTAAAAGACCCTAGCAACAGACCAAACTCCGAAGTTGTGGTAAGGGTACAAGTTTAATATTTATATTCTAACATGCTCCCGCAGGTCGAGGGTCATCTTGTGGGCCAAGGTCTGGACTATACGCAAAGTTTTTTTTTTTTAAATAAGCATTTAAATTGCACAGTCAGTGGGATTGGGATTCGAACCTAGGTTGCTTTGATACCATGTGAAAAAAGACCCTACGGATAGACCAAAACTCCGAAGTTGTGGTAAGAGTGAGGTTTAATATTTATATTCTACCAGAAGCAATGCACTTTACTAGTGATACAATTCAACTTCGACCTAACGTTGATCCTTTTCATTTACTACAACTCATTTCTAATACAATTTCACTTAAAATAGAATCATGGCACATTCACCTTAGTTGCAAATACAATTTCATGTGATATAAATCCTACATTAGAAGAAATGTTATGTAAAATTCATACCATAAGAAACCTTACCCGAGAGCTAAAGCACCAGACCACTGAAGAAGAAATCCAAGAGCAGCCGACAAAAGAATAGCTGATGTATTAGCACGGTTCCAGTTGAATGATAGAACACCAGGAGGGTCAAGCCAGGGCATGAGTGCCACCAAAAAGAGAAGAGTGATTGGAGTTGTCTTCCACATCAAACTGTTTTTAACATTCAAAGTTCAGGTAACTGAGTACAAGCTTATATAAGAAATTTCCAAAACAAATAACTTGTAGAAGATATATGAACATACGCTAAGGCAGTCCAGTTCTCCTGTTGTTGTAGATTGGACCAGAGTATCTTATTGACCGCACTAGGTATTATCCATGCCAATGCTATGCATGCACCGAAAAAATGGAACTCAAGATCCGTAACAGTTGCAACGGCAACCCCAACAGATACAATTGTCAATGCGAGTACCTGATAAATCGCAAAAGTTAAAGCACTCTCAGCATAGAACATGGCAAACTTAAACAGTTCTCAGGTTTCATTTGACAAAGGGGTTTATGAGGGCTTAACCAGTTATTAATTTAAGATCTTTTCTTTTAACAAAGCAGGTTACCTAAAACTCGGCCCTTCCTCTTCCCTCTTTTAACCCCTTTGTCAAATGGTACCTCAAAAGTAAGATTAGGTAGAAAGAGTGGACAAAGGAATTTAGTTCCATTAATGCATCCAGCTAGAGTTGTACCTTCTGAAAGGAAACTGTCTTCTGAAATAGCATGAACTCAGCCAGGACAATTGTTGGAGTAACTGCAATCTTAGCCATTTGATAGAAACCCACACTGAAAATAAACAAATCAAGCTTACAGCTTAAAGAATGCAAGTGAAAGTTTTGTTAAACATCTTAATTAAGATCAGTTATTAGTACCTATTATACTTCAAACTGACATTTGCCAACCCATTAGACAGAGACATGACTACGCCAAGCGCCAAAAGAGATGAAAATGAAGTAGATTTGGCAGGAGGAGATGCCGGTAGGAATGAGAAGAAATTCATAATCGCCATAAAAAACCAGCTCAAGCTATAGTGGATGAAGGTCAAAAAGATCGGATAATTGAAACCCACTCTCCCAAGCACCTTCAACACAAAAAAAGTAACAATCAAAGATCTGCAAAACAACATCATCAACTACATTGAAATGGACGAGAAGGGGAGAAATGCACACCAATTTATTCATCAATATAATCCCGACCGAAACAAAGAAATTGAAAGAGAGAGCAACCGTCGGCCCGCAAACCCTCTGCTGCAACCTCTTCGCCCCATCCGACGTTCGCATTTCACTAAACAGCGAAGCTCGCAGTTCCTCAAGAACTCTTCCTGATTCCATCGAAGAATCAAAATCAGCACCCATTGATAATTTTTTCAAGTAGTACATTACAATCAACAAACGCATCTCTATCTTCTCCTTGTATAAGTAATAACCATACACATAGTTGAAGTAAGGGTAACGACTACACTGAGATCCTAAGAAAGATGCTTTCCAATTTTAGCCCTTAAATTATTAAATAAAAAAACACACAATTAGATCATTAACAAATGAAATGCTGCAATTAATGAATTGACTTTCTACTGATCAGTCCAAAATAAATTTCACAGAACTAGTTTCCAAGCAACAAAAGATTAATCAACCCAGATTACTATAATCCAAAAACAATTAAAATTTTATTAATACTATAATATCATGATTGCTGAACTCTGTTCTTAGTTTCTGACCTAGTCTTAATAGCATCATCACATCTCTCCAAATGGCTAGACAAGATTTCGAACTCTCATCTAATCCTCTTTTCCCCAACAACCAAAAGGGACAAAATTCATGACCTAATCATTGTTACCCAGTCACAATTCATATTACCAAAAATCAAGAAAACTCCAAATGGTGAAACCAAGAACTGGGCATTGGAAAAATTGCATCTTTATGCAATGAATCAACTCCAAATTGCAAATGGAGAGAAACCCATTACCAAAATCTCAAAATTCTATTAAAAATGTAAATAAAAATTCAAATAGGGAAATAAAGGTAGGACCTTTCTCGCCGACATCGCTGTCTTTGCGTTTGAGTAACTTCCTCACGTCCTTTCGCAGTAGGAAGTTCATCAATTTGCAGCTGCAAAGCATTTGTTGAGAACGGATTTGAATTAGAAGCAATGGCGAGTTTATAGAGAGAGATTGGAGAAGAGAGGAGAGGGAAAGGGGGAGTAGAGAGGGAGAGGGAGAGTGGCAGAGAGTGAGGGTAAACTAGGAAGGTGTTAGCAAGGGGAAGGGGGTGACCAGACCACGTTGTACTATGGTTAGACAGACTATTATGCGAGCGTACGCATAAGAATAGCTATGAGACACACTTGCGCAGTTTTTGTCGAGTTTCGGGGTTACCACGAGGTCTGGTGTGTAAAATGTTTATAGGGGGAGCATGTACACAGTACATCTATACTTTTTTGCTATTAGAGCATATGTAGTCGTTAGAGCTTCTGTAGTCGTTCTTGCCAAATTTTGGGTAAATAGCAATTAGAAATAGGAAAAAAAGAATGTTGCTGCAGTCGTTTAAAGTTATATTCGATTCGTCGTTTGTTTTTTTTTTTAAAGACGGAAGATTGTCTATCGTCTTGGAGTGTGCGGTTTGAAAAAAATTCGCGACGCAAAATAATGTACCGTCTTCCAATTGGAAAAATATTAAAAAAATCAAATTGAAGTACGGACGGCGTATGATCAATCGTCTGTTTAATTTTTTTTTTTTTAAAACAGCAAGGACGGGAGATAATCTCCCGTCAATCTCACTTCCTCAATATGTGGACGGCGTATGATCAATCGTCTGCTTCAATTTTTTTTTTTTTTTTAAATAAGCAAGGAAGGGATATAATCTCCCGTCAATCTCCTCGGACGGGTTGTAATCTCTCGTCCCAAATTTTTTTTTTTTAAAGCACTAAAGGACAAAAAAAAATTGGCAAAAATGCCTGGGACGATTTATAATGCATCGTCAATTACATTTTTGTCATCTAGCCAATTTTTGCAAGACGAAGTATAATCTTTCGTCTCTGACAATTTTTAAATTTTTTTCTTTTTTCAAACGATGTTTAATCCTTCGTCCGATTGTCTTTTTGTACGTCTCGCCTACGAGACGATATTTTATCCTTCGTCAATTCTTACGGACGAAATATAATTGTTCGTTAGCTATATTTTGGTTATGGCCAAATCGTCTGCTATATTTGGCACGGAACTGTTCATCGTACACCCAAATTTTGCAAATTTGGACGACGACTGCAGCTCTTTTTTTGGATATTTTTCCAAAATTTGGGTATTCAGCCCACGACTGTGGATGCTCTTAAAGCATCCACTATCCTTCATGTTATATTATAGGTATTTGAAAATATAAAAATGAAAATAGAAAAGTTGTGCTGCTATTGTTAAATCTAAATTTGGGTATAAAAAATTATAAAATATACATACGGAAGAACATCCTCCGTCTAATAAAATAAATAATTTTTTTAATACCCAAAATTCGATAGATGGAAGATCATGTTCCGTTTGACAATATATAAATAAAATAAAAATAAAAATAAAAAGTTTAGCCCGTTTGGTCGCGCGAATAATTTAAAAAAAAAATAATAATAATTACCCGGACGGATGATGATCCTTCGTCTGGGAATTTTTTTTAATATATATATATATATATATATATATATATATATATATATATATATATATATATATATATATATATATGCCTAGCCGGAAGATGATCTTCCGTTTGGGCATATTATTTGTAGTTTTTATTTTTTATTTGTTTTTTTAAGGAAAAGGACGAAAAGTGGAAGGGAAGAAAAAAAAATCGCCTGGCTCTTTCCCATTTTAAAAAATGTCGTAAAAAAAAATAGAAAAGAGAAGGACGGAAAAAGATCTTCCGTCTCTCCATTTTAATTATTAAAATTTAAAAAAAAATTTAGAGACAGAAGATCATCATCCATCTTCTATATTTTGCATTTGCTATTTAACTCTATTATATATATATAGCAGAGTAGTGTTCACGCTTTGGCCAAAAAATACGTTTTTTGCCAACGATAGTGGCAGATTTTTTCGCAAATTTTTCATTTTTTAGGTTTATAGCAGACGATAGTGGATGCTCTTAGGAAGTTAAAATTTAAGTATTTGACAAATAGAAATTAAAAATTTGGAAGTGAGCTGTAGTTGTCTAAACTCAAAATTTAGCTTCTCTTCGTAAAAAAACAGACGGAAGATCAAATCCCGTCCAAGCAAAAAAAATTATTAATTAAAAATAATGGACGGGATATCATATCCCGTCTAAGAGCAAAGAAATCTGCATTAAACAGTGAATGGACCCATAATTTTTTCTATAGACCTAAATGTTTAGGATTTTAAAAAAATTGGAGAATCAAGGCTCAGATGGTACATGATATTTTTTTTAAAAATAATAAAACAATCAGATGTTACATCATTTAATTTTTAAAAAAAGGCCATCGGACGAGATATGATATCCCGTGTGACCAATGCTCCCCACCTTGATTTCAGTTCCTGCAGTCTACTTCATGCTAGTTTCTAATTATGATGCATCTAAATAGATAGTTTAAAATTTAAAATATACGGCTTTTAAGTCTTCAATTATAATGATAAGAGTTTACTAATTCTACTACATATTAAGCGAAATATCGGTTGTTGTTGCCGCAGACTCACTAAAGTGATACGACAAAAACGCATTAACAATAACCCATAAAAATAGAACAAAGAAACATTATGAACAAATGCATTATGCTTGGGGGTAGATTTTATTTTCCGTTTATAGTAAATTATTTTATTAGTAACTAGAGAGCTAGAGTTCTAATTCTTATGAACCATCAACTTATAAATCTCAATCACATATTATACATATTATACGTTAAAAATAGTATGCTTTGTTGACTTAGTTCCAACTATGTACTTAAAAATCTTAACCATGCATTTAACCCTACTCCAAATTATGTATTCTAATTAAATCGTAGATTAAATAAATAAACTTCTATTGTTCTAAAACTTTTATAAAAAAAACTTATATTGTTCTACCTGCATTACATGTACATTAATCTTGTCCATTTGAATCTTAAAATTTGAATTTTTTTCGTCCATAAATTGTCTCTTTATATGTAATTTATCTTCGGATTTATGTAATTTGTGTGGTGTGAGTACTGCTTGATGTAAAATTTGTCTTAGTTAGCAAAAAAAATTGAATCTTACAAGTACTTTAAAAATAAAAACGTATCACGTGTTGCACGTGCTATGCTATATAACTAGTATTCTACAAACACCCTCACAGAACATGTTGTACATCTCCATAATATGTTGCAGTTTTCTGTCGGTCTGTCATTTCTCGAAGTATCCCATATAAAATGTGTATGCGGTAACATCTACCAAAAATTTTTGGTTGTAAACTGATGCCAAAGTGAAAGAGGCCGTTGTCTTGAAAAGCGGAACGGCGGAGAGATCGAGGGAAAGAGAGAGCGGACAATCAATCAATCAATCAATCACGCGCTCGCAATCAAATTGAGTATCATTGTTAAGGAAAACGGACACGTGTCAGTCCCGAAGATGCCGCCTGTGATTTCTGCAGTGTGTGAACCAAACTGTTCCAAAACCCGAATAAGGAATCACTTTTGGGACCTAATTTTGGGACCAAGATTAAAGAAAAGCAACAAATTCGTGGGACCCGGTATCAGGGTTGAGTTTGTACGGTTGGAGTTTGTTGAGCATAGTGGGTAAATACCCCACTTTTCAAAAATATTTAGCCAAATACCCTTCTTCCAAAAATATTTAGCCAACTACCCCTTTTAATTAAATAACCCAAAAGCAAAATTTTATATATAACCCTACTCTAGAAATTATCTCTAATACTATAATGGGAGAACCCCTTAGTCAGTAACCCAACCCGTGCAACGCATGGGTTGGGTTACTTTGATAAATATTTTCGAAAATGTATCTGTTTGGTAAATATTTTCGAAAGTGGATCAGTTTGAAAATTATTTTCTTTTTAATTATGGACTAACTTTGGTAAATATTTTAGAAAGTGGACCTGTTTTGTAAATATTTTCGAAAGTGGATCGGTTTGGAATTTATTTTCTTCTTACCCTTTTCATTATCCTTCAATTTTTTCCACGTGCACGTGTGCACGTGTCTGATACTAGTAAACTATAATACACCTTAACCTTAGAAAAGCTGGATAAATCACAGAAAATAGAGAAACTTAAATTAAAAAATCTTTCAAAATTCAAGATTAGATACGTTGATAAAAGATTAGTAGAAAGAAAGCATATTGCCAGTAAAGAAATATCAGAATACCTATTACTAACAATAAAAGTAACTAATCAACTACCTAAAGAGATACAAAAACAAATAGCGTACAAAGTATTAGATTACAGAAACGAAGAAGCAAGTTGGTATTACTAACACCTACTAGCAGACAAAATAGTAGGACATGGAGCAAAAGATTTATTTAAACATACAAGACTTGGAAGAAGATTGCAACGGTCCTGAAATATTCAAAGACATAAGAAAAGATTTAAGGATCATAAATAAAAACATAAAAGAATTAGGAAGATATATGACAGACTACCCAGAAGAAGAACTAGGCATAACAGAAAAAGGTATGAAAGAACTAGAAGCCATAACAAAGCTTAATATAAATATCTTGGAAATAGAAGATTTAATGGCAAATCCTAATTCAGAGGAAGTGCAAGAAGCCTTGAAAAATCTAGATATAACAAACGAAGAAATAAAAATGGACCAAGAAAAAATTATTGAAAAACCTTCAGAAATTCCAAGTAACATGTATGAAATCTTAAGACCACCACCCAGCAGAAAACCATACCAATTACCATGGAAATGGCAAAATACAAAAAGAAGAATGCAAATAGGAAAAGATAAAGAAAAAGAAACACCAAAATATGAACCAACAAAACACTTCGAAAAAGAAATAGCAGGAAATGGAGAATGGTTAGACCTAAATTGGGTAAAAGACGTAGATAGAACAATTGAAGAATGAGTAAAAGCATCACTAATAGTAGGATTTACGCAAAACCTTAACGGAAATGCATTTGAGAAATTTATAGAAGCTACCTTTATGCGAGTAGTAGCAAAATGGTGGAATGGACTAGAGGAAGAAGAGAGAAATATTATAAGAAAATCAAGACCAATTGATGATAGAGGAACTGAAGAAAGCTCAGCACAACGAACCTTAGGTTTAAAAGAAATAATTACAAATTACGAAAAAGCAATAAGAACCGAATTCAGTATATACGATAAAGGAGAAAAACATACTATATATAAAAAGAATCAAGCAAGATGGAGACTAAGTAACTTAGAAATATGCGACATGTGCCATTTTGACAACTATGCTTGTGAATTCCGAGAATATTATCAAGATAGTTATTATACAAAAGAAGAACGGAGTCCGATTTTAGACTCATTCTTCCTAAAATTACCTGATCTATGGAGCATAAACATATATAGTGCATACATAAATGAGAAAGTAAAACCTGAAGTAGACACTTTAGGGTATAGAACGCAATTTGTAAAAGACTATAGGGACAAAGTATGCCAAGAGGCCAGGGCAACAATGAAATATTACAGAACATATAAACAAAGAATTTGCTGTGAAGATACAAGACCGAACCATTGGGGATGCAATAATAACTATAGATACAATAACTATAAATACACAAAGAAGAATAATCACAGATTCCCAAAATATCAACCAAAATATAGGAAAACTTTTAAGAGATATAGAAAACCTTTTAAAAAATACTTTAGAAAAATGAATAAAAATAAAAATAGGCAATATACGAAAAATCCAAAAAAATGTAATTGTTACATATGTGGGGAGGTAGGACATATATCACCAAATTGTCCTAAAAGAATGAAAAAAGAAAATGTAAAATACGTAGAAGAAATTGAAGAAATGAATAACATAAATTACGAACCCATAGAATATGATGAAGAATGGTCAGGAATAAGTGAAGATGAAGAAATAATGGTAATGGAAGAAGATAGTGGAAATAGTGAAGGTGAAACAGAAGAATGTGAAATATACATGTTGACTGATCTGACAGAAATAGAAGAACCCTCAGAAAGAGAAGAAAATAATGAAGAATTAAGAGAAAAAATGTGCTTTGACATACAAAAGTACGATAAAATAAGAGAGACCAAATTAGATATAAATCCAAAAGAAATCTTTAAACTACCAATATTTGAAAGAAAGAAAAGCACTATAGTAATAGCTAGGAATAATGAACAACCTATAGACATTGAACAAGCACAAGGCAAAACCATAATCCCATTAATAACAGAAAGAATAATAAGACAAGAGATGGAAAAGATAAACGAAAAAACCAGAAAAATATTAAGACACATACATTTAGGAGCTGTACAAATAATAATAAAAGCTTATTTTAAGGAAGGAATAAATACACCCCTCCAAATATATCTAATGGATGATAGGATAATATCAAGTACACATGACGCCTTAATAGGAATAGTGCAAGAAAACCTAATGTACCAAAAGATAAAGTTCACAATAAAATTTAATTTCTCTATAAGCATGACAGAAGAAAATAAAGATAAAAGTCTAGTCATGTATCATAAGTTATCAGGTATAGAAATGATAGAAAAAAGCAAAGTTATGAGTATACAAATAAGAAATATTTACGCTTTCACTAGCAAACACGAAGTAAAGAATAGAAATACGGACAATTTTAAAATAGAGCTGCTATTCAGCGAAATCATAAGATACAAACCAGCTAGAGAAAACCCTGAAATGACCATACCAAATTATATAGAATTCGACTTTAATAAAGCAAAAGAAATCGAAAAAGGAAAAGCACCACAAATAATATTCGGAAAGAGGTCGCTATCAATAAGAAATAAACAACAAGCATTAGAAATAATACCAATAATAAATACATTAGAACACCAAAATAATAACCAATTTAAAATAGAAATAGAATATTATGACAACGGAAAATGGAATAAACAAATAGCCTTAGTTGACACAGGAGCTACTAATTCACATATTAAACAAACAAATATAAAAACCACTGAATTGATAACATTAGATAACCCATATTATTACTTAGATTATTACAATAATAGACATCCAATAGTACATAAAATCATACTACCACTAAGGATAAATGGTAAAAAGGAAATGTTGTTACACTTACATGTAGACCCAGAACAACATGTTAATGATATGTTATTAGGAACTGACTTCCTTACATCAGTACAACCTTACTCAATTCAAGAAGAAAAAATTATAATAACAGTAAACAATGAAAGCATGGTAATAAATAGGATATCGGACAAATGAATCCATTAAGGGCAACAAAAAACACATTATATATATTAACAGAATTTGTTTACGAAGGTTACAAAGCAAGAAATTATCACAGTCTAATAGACACCGGAGCAGGTACTAGTTTATGCCGCGAAAATATACTATCAAAATGGAAACAAGATGGTTTTAATAAAAAAGCCATTACCGGAATAACTGGACAAACAATCATACTGGACAAATATCAACAAAATGTTAGTGTACAAATAGGAAGTTACATACTAAAAATACCTATAGTATACCAGTTTGACGATATGAATAATGACGTACTCTTAGGAAATGACTTTTTCCAACAATACTATCCCATAACTATATCACATAAATCAGTTGTATTTACAACACCTTGCGGACACCAAGCAATAGAAATTAGAATAACACAACCATATTCCAGAACTGACCTACCACACATCAGAGTTTCTTCAACCCAGAGTGGTGAATATCAATACTTACCAAATAAAACTAGAATACAACAAGTTCAAATAACTACTACAAAAGAAATTTTACAAAAACCTATTAGAAGATCTGTGCGGAGAAGATTCCTTAGCAAAATAGAACTTAAGTAAACCTACGGTACATATAGAGCTAATAGATAAGAACAAAATAATTAAAATTAGACCAATAAGACATACTCCAACAGACCTAGAAGAATTCAAAATACACATAAAAGAATTAGTGGAAAATAATTATATAAGGAAATCACAAAGTCCTCATTCATCACCAGCATTCATAGTAAAAAAACATTCAGAAGAAAAAAGAGGTAAATCTCGAATGGTAGTAAATTACAAGGAATTAAATAAAAATACTAAGAGATATGGATATCCACTACCAGATATGCAAATACTACTTAACACAGTAAGAACAAGAAAAATATATTCGAAATTTGACTGCAAATCAGGATTTTATCATGTAAAATTAACAGAAGATTCAAAACCTTTAACGGCATTTAGCACACCTCAAGGATTTTATGAATGGAATGTATTACCATTCGGTTATAAAAACAGCCCAGGAATATTTCAAGAATACATGGATAAAATTTTTGAAAGATACAACAATTTCATTTTAGTATATGTAGATGATATTCTAATAGGATCAGAAAATGAAGAACAACATAAAGAACATCTACTAAAATTCATAGAAATAGTGAAAGATGCAGACATATACTATCAAAAAAGAAGATGGAATTATTCAAAACTGAGATAGAATTCTTAGGAACAAAATTATCACATGAAGGAATAGAATTACAACCACATATAGCAGAAAAAATAAAGACTTTTCCTAATGTCTTAAAAGAAAAAAGAGAAGTGCAAGCTATAATAGGATTACTAAATCAAACAAGAGGATACATACCAAATTTATCAGCAAAAACAAATTGGTTACAACAAAAACTCAAAAAGTCTAAGAAATGGGAATCGACCCCGGAGGATGAAAAGAAACTTAAAATATTAAAACAAAAAACTTCAGAATTACCAAAGCTAAGACTACCGGTTAAAGAATGTTCTTGGATAATAGAAACTGATGCATGTGAAACTAATTGGGGAGCGGTATTAAAATTCATTGAAATAGGAGAAAGTGAAGAAAAATTAGCTAGATATACTAGTGGTTCTTTCACACAAACCCAACAAAATTACCACATAAACGAAAAAGAACTACTAGCAATCTTAAAAGCTATAAAAAAGTTTGAATTATTCATAATACATACAAAATTTACGGTAAGAACAGATAATACACAAGCAAAAAGTTGGATCAATAAAATAATAGACCCAACCATAGCAAATAAAAGATTGATTAGATGGCAAATGGAGTTAGCACATTACGATTTCTTAATAGAAAACATAAAAGGAAAACTTAATATTTTAGCCGATTTCTTATCAAGAAATTAACTATTTTCACTTGTTGCAGAATGGAAACCCGAGTTCAGCAAATAGAACAAGATATAGTCTACCTAAAGGAGACAGCAGAGCAACTAAAAGGAGTATTTAACCAGTTACAACTACAAATATGTGGACTCCAGAGTCTGTTCTATCAGCATATAAGCCAGCATGTAACCACAGAAAATATGGCGGATGAAAAAATGAGTGAGATAGGTGAGCCTTCTCAGTCAACAAAAGAAGAAGCAATTACATTTCCAAATAAAACCACATACAAGGAGACACTTCTTACTGAGAAAGCTCCTATCAAAGTATCAAAGAAAATATTATTTTTACAATATATTCAGAAGCTATGCCAAGTAACTGAAGTAAACCAATTCATCAGAACCATATCTCAGCAGCACATGAACAAGGCCATCATCCTACCAGGAGCTAATCCGAGAACAACTAGGGCACTATTCGAAAGAGGACTTATTCATTGTATTTACCCATCCAGAGAATGTGAAGAACTAATCCACCTACCAAGAGAAATTTACAAGGCAGCTAAAAGTTATTTTGGGCTCACGAAGGCCTCAAAAATATATGTTAGAATGTATTCAGCCATCCCAGAATATCTAAATGAGGAGGAAGAATTCCCAGCGGAACATGTTATAAAAATAGGGATGACCACCCAAATAATCTATGGAGCATCAAACATTGTACCATTTAAAGCTGAAGAATTTGAGAAACTAATCCCAGAAAGAAGAGCAATGGCTTTAGGAACATGTACTGTGAACTAAAAGACATAAAACAAAGAGATAGCAATATATGGATCTATGATAGCCCAGATCCAGATAAGATAATAATGTACAGTGTAGCAAAAATCAAACAGCCACAAGATAAATATGAGCTGTTTGACAGCTGGTACCAGATACTATCTACTGGAGCAATGACAATGACAGCAGAGACAGCTGTACAAGATGGAACACCAATATAAATGTGCAGCATGTGAAGATGTGGGCCAAGAGGAATCTCTTTTCCTGGAATAGACCAAAAATGTAATCAGAGCATTTATTGTAACATGACGTAAGCACTGATGTAAGAAAAGCAATAATTGTATATGTGATGTAAGCAATGATGTAAGGACGATAATAATTGTATCTGGTGTGAAGCCATCCCTTCGTCTATAAAAGGGAAGGCAGGGTAAGGGAGAGAGTAGACGATAGGGAGAGAAAAATTCCTCATAATCTTAGAAAGTCTGTTTATAACAAGCTTGAAGGAAATAAAATGTCTTTTATGGGTTCATCTAACAGCCTCTGTAGAAAATAAGGTATGAATAACTAAATTCTTTTCCCTTAGGGAGAGTTTTGTAAGGCTCTGCCTGAATAATCTTGCAAAAAGACTCACTTGCAACCTTCTATAGTTAGACTTTTGTGGTTGTCTGTACCGAAGTGCTACTAGTTGTTCTAGACGTATCTCTTGGATGAAGCTCTATTGAGGACATAGTAATCTTGAGATGGGAAGAACGTAAAAGGAGCACAAAAATCGGGGTGCATACCGGGGATATTTTATCCACTGGTAGTAACTGGTACAGAACAGATCAAAAAAGTTTAACTAGGTCGGAAGCATGATGGGCCGTTTTGTTTTGATTTTTTAGGTATCCTTAGAAATTTCTCTCTGCTCTTTATTTCATAATTTCTTATTATTTGAAAGAAGTAATGGATAATAATTTCGGTATTGCCTCACCAATTTTTGAATTAATGGTTAATTACCAAGGAAGTGACAGAATGCTAGTTTTTTATGTTTATTATCCTCATAGACAAATAAGCATGGATGATTGCTACGAATTCAAATTATTCTTTTTTAGCATTCAACGAGTAATAATTATAACAATAAACCAAATAATTCCTGGAGAAACTAGTAATATAAATGTTGAAATAATTGACGATCTAATTTATTACGAAAGATCTTTGTTATTTTATGAAAATGGTATATTTAGTAGTTACGTTTGGAGTCCTACGACTGCATACAGACAATTTCTAGAAGAACATGAACAGATCGGAGGAGAACATAGACATACAGAAGAACTCGAAGAACCTCCATATGATAGTGAAGAATATGAGATAGAATCAGAATATATAAAAGAACTTGACGACGATGACGACGAAATTCCCATCATTCCTGGTTACTTTTTTAGAATTGACAATATCCATTATTTCGAAGAATATTATTTTTCAAACATTGATCGTTATTTCAACTCTTTAGACTTTACTCTTTAGGCTTTTAAAAGTTTTTGATACTCTCTTCCTTTTGATTTTCAGGTCTCCAGGAGATTACACGCTACTCACACTCACTTTTCAGAGATTTCACGCACCCACCTTGGTGGTATCAGAGCCAGTACAGAGTAAGTAAATTAAATTTAATTTTAAGAATTTTCAGTATATTTATTTAGAAGGTAGAAAGCAGAAAAACTAAAATCTAATAATAAAAATAAAAATTAGCCTAAAACCCAAAAACTTTTAGTTTTTGTAGAAAGGTCACACATCCTATAAAAATTACTATAGGAAGAATACTATAGAAATCTAATTAAGAACTAGGGTATTTCACTAATTATTTCCAAAACAAGGGCATTTGACTAAATCATTTCAAAAAGAAGGTTACCAAACCAAATAACTCGAGTTTGTTCTGAGAGCATCCACGGTCATCTGAGGTCAAAAATGGCAAAATGCATATTTTCGATAAAATGCTGCAGTCGTTCAAAGATAAAAAATATCTATTTTTGCTCAAAATGAAACAGACGAAACATGATATAAAAAATAATTTATATCGGTAGAAACTGAGAAAATATTAATAAAATATACGGGACGAAACATGTTTCGTCCCAAAAGGAATTTTTTTTTTGCAAAATAACATGTTTCGTCCGAATTTTAAAGAGGTTTTTTTTTTGGAAAAAACATTTTAAAAATTGCAAAAATAATTTAAAATTTTGTATTTTTTTTTTTAAATAATTGCACCCAGTAACCAATAATGATCATTTACACACAAAAAAAATGAATGGGACCCGAATGGCTCGTCCAGCCATTATTTTTCTTTTCTGGGTTTTTTTCTTTGTTTTTTATTTTTTTTGCTTCGGTCGTCCGATTATTTAAAAATATATTTAAATAATCGAGACAAAAAATTATGTTTCGTCAGGCATAATATGCATTTTGCTATTTCGAAGACTATTTATATATTTCTATTGTAGCCAAATAGGTAAAAAATGGCAAAATAGCCAACGACTGGGTCAGCTACAGAACTCCTAAAATGCAAAAAATGGCAAAAAATCAAACGACTATGGGTGCTCTAAGCATAGTTGCAAATTCGGTTTAAAATAATTCCGCAAAGTTTAATATTTTGAAATTCAATAAAAATTAGATAAATTCTTAAAAATTGGCAAAAATTTAGACAAATAGAAATGTAAAAAATCAATGCATTTTAGTAGTTAGTACTCACCTAAATAAAAATATATTTTAATACATATTTTGTATAATTCGCTAAATTTATAAATTATTCGTGAGACATTCGTTTAATTTACAATATTTGTAAATAATTTATAAATTGCGAGAATTAAATTCGAACCAGAGAATAATTAGCTAATATGTTCATCTGATAATCTCTTCCTGAGTAATTTACAAATTTAACAAATTATTTGCGAACTTTATTATTATGGTTTTAAAATCAACCAGGAATTGTCGGTGGAGGTAAATATTCTGGAATCAGTAGCCACTAATCGGTAACCTGATATATGTGGTTGAGTAATGCTAGAGCCACTTCCAATTTAACTACATTTCTCTTCACTACCTTAGGTGGCACACTCTAATAGGTAGAGGAAGATAGAGTAGGTGGGAGAACTCTCCAATAGGAGTATGCCACATAAGGTAGTGAAGAGAATGGTAGTGAAATTGGTAGTGGCTGAAGCATTACTCATTTTGGTTTCATCCCGGGGAATTTTTTTCCAAAATGACCCTTTTTATGAAAGTTTTGCCACAAACGACCTGTTTTTTTTTTTATTCCATAAACGCCCCGCTCGCTTTTTGAAAAAGCGAGTGTGGTATAATCCATCACGCTTTTTCAAAAAGCGAGTCTTAGGTTTCAGAAAATTGGAAACCTAAGACTCGCTTTTTGAAAAAGCGCGATGGATTACACCACACTCGCTTTTCCAAAAAGTGAGTCTTGGCCTTCTTTGTCCAGCAACAATCGCTTTTTGAAAAAGCAGGGGTAATTAACCCACACTCGCTTTTTGGGTAATTAACCCAAAAAGCGAGTGTCGTTTGGGACTTAAACCCCCCACCCCCAAAACAGATCTCACTATTCTCTCTATTCTTTCTCTTCCTCTTCGCTCGCGAAACCCTAACCCATCTCTCATCTCAAATTCATCAAAGTACCCTCGTAATTTGTGGAATAACCCATAAAATTGCTTTGGACAACTTAAACCCATCTTCCGATAGAGGTTTGATTTGTTGGAATTTGGGTATACTTGAAGAGGAAAGCAACTTGTGAAGGTATGATGTTTATTGCCCCATTATTTTGTTAATTTAATCAGGTTTTCTTTATGGGTATATAATAACTCGCTTATTGGTATAAATTAACGTAGGTATGGATTTGGAGATTCCTATTTGGTTATACTTTGGTGGTGCAATAATTCGTGATCCAAAAATTGGTTATTGTTATAGTGTGTTGGAACCGAAAATAGTTTGGGTACCCCGTACCATTATATTTGAAGAACTAGTTGAGAAAATCTATGAAGTTACTAATTGGGATAGGAATGAATGGAATGTGAAAATTTTAGCTCGATATGCAGCAGGAAGAGGAGATGGTCAGTATTTTATGATAGTGCCCGTACCTACTAATAATGCGCTGAAGTCATTGATTGCTAGGACATTTGATCCCAATTGTGCTTGGTCTGCATTAGAGTTATATCTTCAGCAAATTCGAGTTGTGAATGCACAGCCACATGATATCCCCAGTGCAAGCTTCATAAGGGTAGTACCTACACAGCAGACGAGGTCTAACCCCGATCAATCTTCACAACCAAATCCAGTATCCTCACAAGAGAACACCTTCACAAATACAACAATTTCGGATTCTGTAAATGTTGAGCTGCCACGCCAACCTAGCCCAGTTCCTGACTCTGTTCCAAATGACAGTATATTTCAACTCTTTCAAAATGCAGTCTGTAATAACAGCTTATTAGACGATGATGAAGAAGAGGAAGAAACAGACGATGAAGATGTTGATAGTGGTGAAACTGATGACGGAGACGAAGATGATGATGATAGTGGTGCAAATATAAATCCTACGAACAACAGCTCTAATGAAGTCAGAGCTACTTATAGCTACGGCAATGTTGACGCTCATGTTACCGAGGAGATGGCTGACGGTGCTAGAGTACACCTAGTTCCACAAGAGTCGTCTGGTTCGTCCAATGTAGACGAATTGTACGTTGGACAGGAGTTTATAAGTAAGCAGTCGATTCAACAGGCAATAAAGTTGTATTCTATCCAAAAACATCGTGAATTCGTAACTTTGAAATCTACACCATCACTGTACACTGTTAAATGCAAAATGGCACCTAGAAAACATACCATTGAGGAGATCGTGCAAGGCCCCCCCGGAGTAAGTGATGGTGGCTGCCCTTGGAGATTACGAGCAATGGCTCCAAAAGGCAGGACGAATTTTGTGGTGAAGAAGATAGTTGGGCCACACACTTGTACGAATCCAACGTTGAATCAGGATCACCTTAAAATTGATTACAATATTGTTTGTAATCTGATTGTTGATGTGGTGAAAAAGGATACCGGTTTATCACCGAGGTCAATTATTGAGATTGTTAAAATACAACATAATTATCAGATTTCCTATAAGAAAGCTTGGCGAGCAAAACAAAAGACGATCGAGAGGTTGTATGGTACCTTCGAAGAAGCATACACAAAGTTGCCTTATCTACTCACAGCAATTCAAGCTGCAAATACAGGAACCGTTGTTCACTGGGATAAGTATGAGTCTAGCCCTAGCGAGGAAACATTCAAGGGTGTATTCTGGGCATTTGGTCCTTCAATTGAAGGTTTCAAGTCTTGCATACCTGTTATCAGTGTTGACGGAACTCACTTGTACGATAAGTACAGGGGTTGCTTGCTAATTGCGGTTTCCCCATATGTGAATGATTGCTTATTTCCGTTTGCATTTGCATTGGTTGATGGAGAGAGTATAAATACGTGGACATGGTTCATGACTTGCATCCGATATTATGTCACCGACCGCACTGAGTTGTGTGTTATCTCTGATCGTCATGCTGGTATAATGTCTGCTATGGAGTTGCAAAATGGAGCTTGGAACGAACCTAATGGATATCACCGTTATTGTATGCGCCATTTTGCTACAAATTTCTTTAGTAAATTTGGTAGCAAGGCATTGCGTAAAAAGGCGAAAATTATAGCGTGTCAACGCCAACCCAAAAAGTTCATGGCCAAACTTGCTGAACTTGAAAATGTAAATGTGGAGGCGGCTAATTGGTTAAAAGAGAAGCCGGTTGAGAAATGGGCACTTTATGCAGATGAAGGTCGAAGATACGGGATAATGACTACGAACCTGTCAGAAGTGTTCAATTCAGTCTTGAAAGGAGTCCGTAGTTTGCCAGTAACAGTGATTGTTGAGACGATCTTCTTACGTCTGAACTCCTATTTTACCACTCGTCGATAGGAAGCCAGTAAACTTTTATCTGAAGGGACGATTTTTGCTCGAAGAGTACATGAACTACTCGATAGTCGCCGTGAGAGAGCTAACAGACATGAGGTTACAATGTTCCATCATCAACCGGGAGTTTTTTTCCATTAGAACGGGTATACGCATGGTGGGTGGATAAAGGAAGGGTGGGAACTTGCACACTGTGAATTTGGGAACGAAAACGTGCACATGTATGAAATTTCATCTATACCATATCTCATGTTCTCATGTACTGGCAGCTTGTGCATATCGTGCAATCGATCACAAGCATCTCGTTGATAAATTTTATACCGTTACTTCATTAGCACAAACATACGGCCCAATGTTTCAGCCTATACTAGATCCAGCATATTGGCCTATTATTGATGGACCAAAACTAGTACCTGATGCCACTTTGCGACGTAAAAGGAATGGAAGGCCTAGAACTACCAGATTCCGCAATGACATGGATGTGAGAGATAGGTCAAGTCGTGGTACGGGGATGAAATGTTCAAAATGTGGTCTACAGGGACACAATAAGCGGCGATGCACTAATAGTGGAACTCAGAACATTTAACTATTGTATGCTTGTACTTTTTAATTTGGACTTTGTAATTGTACTAAATTATGTCGATAAAGATGATAAAGTTTTATTCTGAGAATTTGTTTGTATTTATTTGTTGATGTCCTGGTGTGTTTGTTGTGTTATGAGTATCCAACATAAAGATTTCATTAACATAGGCAAGACTCGCTTTTGCAAAAACCGGGTCTTATACAGAACACCGCGCTTTCTCAGAAAGCGAGTCTGTTGCCTGTAGATTTTTTTCAACAAGCCAAAGACTCGCTTTCTGAGAAAGCGAGTTTGGTGTAAAGAATTGCGGAGTTTGGGAAAGCGAGTGTTGGATCTGTTGATAACCAGAGAACAATACTTCACTGGTTTGACAGTCGCTTTCTCAAAAAGCGTGGAACAAATGACTAGACTCGCTTTCTGAGAAAGCGAGTCTTGGATCTGCTAGCAAAAAAGAATACAGAACCAAGACTCGCTTTCTGAGAAAGCGAGTTTGGTGTAATGAATCGCGGTGTTTGGGAAAGCGAGTGTTGGATCTGTTGATAACCAGATAACAATACTTCACTGATTTGACAGTCGCTTTCTCAAAAAGTGTGGAACAAATGAGAAAGCGAGTCTTCACTCTGCTCGCAAAAAAGAATACAGCACCAAGACTCGCTTTCTCAGAAAGCGAGTTTAGGTCTAAACAATGCGGTTTTTCAGAAAGCGACTGTTTAGGTTGCTTGATTCCCAGAGGCTTCAACACCTCTGGAATTCCAAAGGGCTAGACTCGCTTTTTGAAAAAGCGGGGTATTTATACCTAGACTCGCTTTTTCAAAAAGCGAGTCCTGCTCTGTATGCAGAAGAGACCAAAACTTCATCTCTTGGTGGGACAACTACACCACTAACATCTCCACCACCTCCATCTTCATACCACAAACTCCACAACACATACAATCCATCTTCATTCCACAAACTCCACAATACACATATAATCCAGCTTCTCATCACAATCTACATTCCACAGCTTCTCAGCACAATCAATCCAATTTATCAGCACAATCCCAAAAAAAAAGAAAACTATAACAATAGATCACCACACGCACACACCCCATACCAAATTTTGAATTTCATTCAATCCACTTTTCAAAAGTTAATTACAAGATTCGACTACACAATATCTCACATCATTCAACTACACAACCAAAAAATCACGGGTCTGGGGTGAACATGTCCGGACGTCGCCGTTGCCTCTTCCCTCGCGGTGATGGAGTTTTCTGTGTCACACCCTCTATTGGCTCATCTTCCTCTTCTTGGTCCTCACCCTCTACCTCCACTTCATCCTCTTATTCTTCCTCAATTATAGGACGACGCGGTGGTTTACGGGCAACTTTCTTCACTCGCTTACCACGTGTATTGGTCCGATGAGCGGGAGTGTGTAAGATAGCATCCAGGGTCGCCCCCTCTCCCACAGCATCAGCCTGTGCTCGACAGGACGTCAGCATCTCGCGTGCAAAGTCCTTAACCGCATCGGCTACGTTGCTACTCAACACAGCTGCACATTTCTTGCCCATACTCCAAGTCTGGGCCATCTGCAATATATAATAAGTTGGATTATGTAGTTCCAGTACAAAAAAACTAAAAAACTTAACAGTACTAAAAAACTTACAATCGTGCGAATAGCCGTTACCTTTGGTTGAAACATAGGCAAATGCATTGAGTGTACATCTACTGGTTCTACTGCCGGTCGACGTATAGGCATCACCACGCCTGCTGGAGTCTGTCCTGTCGGAGAGATGTACCGCCTTGTCATCCTCCCATACCAATTCATATAGTTCTCGTGCATTGCTAAGTCAAATGGAGGATGTTGTGGATGATTTCATCGAACCTCTGTAAATTCCATCTCTCGACATATGTCGAGAAGCTTTCCACCCAATTATGCCCTGGCGTACGACCCATTACAGTAATTTTATGAATATCCTCATTGAAAGGCTCGGCTACCGGAATCGCCTGCTGCAGACCAAACTGTCGTAGTACTCTGTTCACATAATAGAACTCGACAGTGCTGAAGTTGATGAGTGGTGCTTTTGTTAGCCAAAGATCTCGCCTATACAGGGAGATGGGCGGTAGTCGAGCGAGACGCTCCTTCGTGTAGGGCATCCATACTACGCAGTTATCTGCCAACCTGTCCAACTCATCACGGTAGTAGGTCAGGCACCTGTTCGGGTTGGCAGTCCAAGTAAGGTTACCGGACCAGTACACACCAAGAGGAGGTAGCATGTACTGGTCCTCAGGGAGATGGATCCAGCTGGGTGATTGTTTCCTAACTACAGGACGTCCAACGTGGATATGCTCCCAGCTCCACACTTGAAGCAATATCATCGGGCCATTCATCTGCACGGACCCGAGACTACACAGGCACAAACTCCTGTAGAGGGATGCTAAGGCAGCACTACCCCAATTGTACTGACCGACTCGTCCAAGGTCTGTAATAAGCGGGAGGTACATGAGGGGGACGGAATGGCCGCTGGAATTAGAGAATAGTACACCTCCAAAAAGAGTCAGGATGTACGCCCTGCAGTAGTAGTGGACCTCCTCTTCAGTCGAATCATCCGTCAATCGGTCTTTGAATTTTTTCTTTAACCACTTCAACCGAATCTGTTTCCCAACTACTGCACCAGTCTCCACTTCGACACCAAGATATTGTTCTACTAAATATGTAGCGTCGAAGTCCATAGATCTAGTCACCGCCTGCCCATCTACCGGAAGGCCTGTGATTACTGAAACTTTCTGCAACGTAACAGTCATCTCCCCAACTGAAAGGTGGAAGCTGTGGGTCTCAGGACGCCATCTCTCGAGGAGTGCTGTAAGCAGTGGCCGATCGCACTTGATGCCGCTCATCAGTGCAATACCATATAGTCCGCAATCCCGTAAGATTTGGTAAATCCGTGGGTGCATAGGGAGTGGATGACCCCCACGGAATGTACACTCTTTCGAATCGCCCTCCCACACATCTCTAGAATGATGGTGCGACTGAAGAGTAAGAAGAGCGGGGTCGAGGGGACCTGGACCACCATGGGGAATAGTAGATGAAGAAGGGGCCGGGGACGAAGTACCAGCCACATTTGGGTTACTTGGGACCTGCAAAACAATATTTACATCAGCAAAGAAATATATCATTCAATTATATGATAATGAAACAAATCGAATGCAGAAAATTATAAGCTTACATTACTCCGTTCGGTGCCACCACGACGACCACCACCACGTCCACCGCGTGGAGGTGGGCCAAAAGATGTACGTGGTCCATCGCCACGATTGGCTCTACTACTAGAACCTACCTCCACATGTCCCCTAGTCCGTGGTATTTTTCAAAAAATAAGAGTATCCTACAATGTGGAGTGAGCAATCATTATTAACAATACCAAAATATAAAACAAAAAAATATAGAACACATACGAACATCTATAACTATTATAATGGGAGAGTTGAGGTTCACAAATAAATAAAATTAGGATATTACTTCATATAGAAATCAATTTGAAGGATATCCTTTCGTTTCAAACTCTTAAAAAGACCCACTACAAGATTTGAGCACAATAAGCAGGTAATGAAGTTTGGTTACATATTGCAATTCATTTTAGCAATTTAAATAATCACAGAAGCAAAATTATGTGAAATGCAAATACAACATACCTAAATATAGAACACGTGCATTATACTAGTTTTGATTACTAATAGTTATATCCTAATTTTACTCCCAAAATCTACATTTACTCATAAATTCTACAAATTCTACATTATACTGGTTCAATTCTACATTTACTCACAAATCACAAATTCTACACACATTACCAGCAATGTGATGCACAAATAATTCTAAATATATATACAACATTACAAAATATAGAGTTTGAGAAATATACCTCAATCTTCATGCAAGAATTGAACCACGAGATACACCCCCAAATCGTTCAACCCCCTTTTTGAGGAACGCCACCACAATCACCACAAAATCGAAAGAACCAGCAATATCAAAGTGGGCAATTGGACTGGGATGAGATAATGAAGAGTTTAGAAGTTAATCGACAGCTAATTTGATGGAATAGGGCCTTAAATCGAAGATTTCCGACGATGGGTTAGGGTTTCGCGAGCGTAGAAGGAGAAATAGAGAGAATAGTGAGATCTGTTTTGGGGGTGGGGGGTTTAAGTCCCAAACGACACTCGCTTTTTGAAAAAGCGAGTGTGGGTTAATTACCCCCGCTTTTTCAAAAAACGAGTGTTGCTGGGCAAAGAAGGCCAAGACTCGCTTTTTGAAAAAGCGAGTGTGGTGTAATCCATCGCGCTTTTTCAAAAAGCGAGTCTTGGGTTTCCAATTTTCTGAAACCTAAGACTCGCTTTTTGAAAAAGCGTGATGGATTATACCGCACTCGCTTTTTCAAAAAACGAGTGGAGCGTTTATGGAATTAAAAAAAAAACAGGTCGTTTGTGGAAAAACTTTTGCAAAAAGGATCATTTTGGAAAAAAAATTCCATCGCGGGGGGGAGGGGGGGGGGGGGGGGGGGGGGGGGGGATTCAATACACCGGAGTCTTCATTTTAGAGCTACAGAATTTGAAATAAATGGACAATTTTTTCTTATAAAATCGTCTCCAAAACCGGCTAGAGTATCTCAGAAATAGTTTTGATTTGGCAAAGGTACCTTAGTATTTTAGATACTTCTGGTTATCTTAAATACCTTAGTTTCATCACTTATTTGGGTTCATCACTTATTTGAGATCCTCAGTATGAATAGTTGAGTTATTTACTAATTTGGATTCACCCAGGCATATCATACAACATTAACAATAAAAAACATGTATCATACAACATTAACAACAAAAAAGCATGTTCAATATATGTTCAATATAATAGATCACACATAATTGTTAAATCTTGGTTAATAATACGCGCAACATAAGATGACACAAGTATGTTATGTACAGGGTATTATTGATTATAACTTAATTTTATCTCCTCTCTCTCTCTCTATATATATATAATTTTATTTTCCCCTTCTTTTTTTGGACATAAAGATGGCGATAGCCATCATGTGTGTCTTTATGTATGCATCGATTTTGGGTTAGTTTCATATTTTTATTAATTTAATTTGATTTTTAATTGTATTAGCATTTTGTCTCTTATTATCTATGATTCTAAAATATTGTTGAACTTTTTTTTATTTGAACATACAATTAGGTCTAATGCTTCAGATGGTTAATCTTATTCGTCATGTACATACGATTGTTGATAAAGATGGATAAATAACATGTGAAACATAGGATGACATGTGTGTTATGCATGCATGAGTTGTCATTGATCATAGCTTAATTTTAGCTCTTTTTTGTATTCAGTTTAAATTAAATATGTATATTTATCTGTTATTATAATATTATATGACAGAATGTACAATTCTAATTCTAACAAATTTGGTGTTATTATAATTTTTTTTTTTTTTTACCAAGGAAAGGTAGGAGAAAACCTTACCTCAAAATCTAGATTAGCATATATAAGTCAAAATATATACAAAACATCGGTTAGGAGCATAAAAGCAAACCCAATGGAGGGTAAGGAAGAAATGAAGGGGGAATGCGATGGTGCTCAAGCCTAGGACGAAGAGAGGGTAGAAGACTATTGTCGTACACCTCTACTTGTTCTAAAGTTGAACTCATACCCATACCCCCCCCCCCCCCGCGCGTATTGAAGGTCCCTCACACAAGAGGCATCTCAAAAGTGCCCGAAAACTATCAAAACCGGAAGTTAAAGGTACAGTAGAAGAGTTATTATAAGTCCAACTAAGAGTAGCAGCAACTAACACAACTAAGCAAGCACTCAGTGCTTCAAAAAACAGGCAGCTGATACTAAAATGGAGGGTTATAATCTACAAGTCAGTCAAGTGTGGGAAGTCTGTATAAGAGATTATTTATGTTCATCATTATATACCTATTTTTAAAATTATAAATGATTTATTATATAAATAAATTTTAATTTAATTTAATTTAATTTTTTAAATATGTGAAACATGACAAATTTACAGAGTTTTTAAAAAAATACCACATCAATTTTTATACATGCAACATATGGTGAATTTCCAGAGCCCTTAAAAAGATGTCACGTGGTGAATTTCCATGACTTTGAAGTCAGTTATATTAATATAGGATATATGAGTTTTTAACAAAATGTGCCACATGACGAGATAATAAGATATACATATTTTGTGGGTTTTTGAAAGGCCTCACATAGCAATGTGTTAAAGATTAAGATACTCTTTTATGAGTTCTTAATTAATTAAAAGGTGCCACACTGCAAAATTTTGGATTCTTAAAAAGGGCCACGTTACACTGCAAAATTTTGGATTCTTAAAAAGGGCCACGTTACGAGATAATAAGATATACATATTTTTACGAGTTCCTATTAAAAGGTGTCATGTGTCGCATTTTGGGATGTTGAACTTCATTATAATTAAATACTAGCAATGTAACCGTGCTACACACGGGAGTTGTTCACTTCATGTGAATTTATAATTATTAATATTTATATTTATCTGAGAACCATCTGTACTTAACTTATAGTTAACAAACAGTTATATATGACATGAAATTGATAATTGAGTTTAAAAAAAGTGAGCGAATTTTTTTTTTTAGATCTGTACGGACCGATCAATAGTAAATTCAATTAAAGATCAAATTAATATTAAAAAATAAAAAACAATATTTAATTTAAGTTATGTCCATAAGTTGTTGATGATCTTGAAGCTGAACTTGATGCTTCTCTCAAATATCATTGCATTTTCAACTCTTAATTTGTTTTTTTGTCTTTAAAATCACTTGATAGTTATAAGTTAACCTGGACCTGCTTTAAATTCTATAAATTTTTTTAACTGACAAAAGGTAGGATTATCCTACTTCACAGAAAATATATAGATTGATAAGGAAAGTAGTAAAACAATTACAAAATGCACTGTAGGAGGTTCGATCGAGCAAAGGGTGAGTCTGGGTTCAAGATGGCATGCCGTTGAGTCGTAGAGAGGGCATTGGACTGTTGTCGTACACCTCCACTAGTCCCAAGGACATGATCTCATCCCCCTTCCTCACCTTAAACAAAGCCCGTAACAAAATGGAACAACCTTCAGGTGGTAAAAAGAGCATACAGTACTACAAATGATTGCTTGAACAAAAGTGTCGGACTAACACAGTCCCAAAAAATAAAAACTGAAACAGAGAAGCCAAATCCATGATTAATTAGGGGTACTGCCTGCGCTACCACCCCTTGCTGGCCTCATTAGATCACTGTCGCCTGTGCCCCTGAGTTCCTCAAGTATCTTCGCTTTCTTCTTGGACTCCCCGTTTGCATCTAGCCAATATAAGAACCAAAATTTTGCATTAGAATCTAGTTTATCCACATTAGTATGCTTGCTGTAAAAAACTCTATCATTCCTAGCATTCTATATATTCTAACAAACAGCTAGTGTGACCAAATGCTATGAGTGCGTGAATTTGTGTTTGTTGTGATCAAAACACCAAAATGTGAAGCATTCAGCAATTGAAGACGGCAGATTTGTGATTTGGAAGTATTGTGTGAAGTGTAGCCAGGTTTGAGCAATCAAAGGGCACTCAAAGAAAATATGATAAGTGGTCTCAATCTGACATGCACAGTAGGTGCATGTTAGATCACCTTCCCAACCTCTAGAATGCAACCTTTCCTTGGAGTTCAGCTTTTCCCAACTCAGCATCCAAATGAAATTTTTTTATTTTAGTGGTGCGCAATTCTGCCAACAAGTTCGATAGAAAGGAAAGATGAGGCCAGAAATGCTAAAGAAACTATAGGCAGATTTGACTGTGTAGCTCCCAGTGCAAGAGTGAGTCCATCGAGCAATATCAGGATGCGGGGAAGGCTGAATGTTCGCAATTGATTGCAGAAGATTTCTCTTTTCAAGAAGGATGAGGGTAGAAAAAGATGTATGAAGGCTAGGTCTCCAAATCCTTGCCTTGTTCTATTGTGCCCTGAGAGCGCAGCGAAGCTTCTTTGTTCCATGCAGCTTCAAAGAGAGAAGGGAATAGGGTAGCAATACTGTTGCCCTCTATCCATTTAGAAGTCCAAAACTTGACTAGAGATCCGTCGCCAACTTGCCAAGTGATGCCTTGGTCGAATTGCTCTTTCAGCTTGAATAAGTTCTGCCAAAAATCCGAGGCCTGGGTCTTGCAGATGAAGTCATTTAATGTATTGCTGAAGTAGAATAACTTGAGAGTTTGAGAGCAGAGGGAATCTTCAGTATATAGTTTCCACCACCATTTCATGAGAAGTGCATTATTAAATTGATTTAGGTCCAAGACCCCAAGGCCTCCCTACTTTTTAGGTTGGCAGATACGCTTCCAACTAGTACAAGAGAACCCCGTTGCCTTGGAGTCTCCTCCAACCCAAAAAAATCTACTCCTCATTTGATCGATCCTGGCTATCACCCGCCAGGGGAGTTTGAAGAATGAAGCAAAATAGGTTGGCAAGGCGCTAAGAAAAGAGTTGATCAGTGTAAGTCTCTCCCCTAGATAAGAGACGACCTTTCCACGTGGACAGTCTCCTCTCAATCTTTAGGAAAAGAGGTTGCCAGTCCCGCTTCTTGAGCCGACCTTTGGAAAGTGGCATACCTAGATATTTTGTGGGCAAGGAGTCTTGTTTGCAACCTAATATTTAAGCAAATGCGTGAAGCTTGGCCTGAGAGAGCCCGAAATATAGGATAGAGGGTTTAGAGAGATTGATATGGAGGCCGGAGACATTCGCAAAGAGATACAGGAGCACTCTAAGATGGAGCACTTCTTGCTCATCCCCTTCGCAGAAGATAAGTGTGTCATCAGCAAACTGGAGAATGGAGAGGTGAGCTAAGGATCCTCGCAGGTTAAGCTGAGAGAAAGTGTCATTATCTCTTCCAGTGCGCAACATTTGTCCAAGAACATCAACAGCTAGGATAAAAAGCATCGGAGATAAAGGATCGCCTTGTTTAAGACCCCTTCTAAAGACAATTGTCCTTCCTCCAATGCCATTGACCAAAAAATTAGATTTGGTAGAATGAAGAATGGCTTGGATCTAAGAGCACCAACGTGGACCAAATCCTTTTGCAATAAGGAGCTGCTCCGAAAATTCCCAGCTAAGAGTGTCGAAAGCCTTGCGGAAATCAATTTTAAGCATTACTGAATCTGATTTCTTGGAGCAACACAGGTTGATTGCTTCGTGAGCCACAAGAAAGCAATCAACCGTAGATTTACCCTTGAGGAAGGCACTTTGCGAAGAGGATACAAGAGAATGCAGAACGGAGCTCAATCTGTTAGCTAGAATCTTGGTGAATATCTTCATGGAGCAGTTGAGCAGGCTAATGGGATGGTAGTCAGATACTGAGGAGGCGCCTTCACTTAGGAATAAGGACAATGGTAGAGTAGTTGAGTCTACCAATGTCTGCATTCCCATTTTGGATGGCCAGAAGCATATTGCACAAGTCATCTTGGATGGTCTCCCAATGGTGTTGATAGAAATGCATAGAGAAGCCATCGGGTCCTGGAGCTTTATCTCCATTCATGCTGAATATTGCATGTTTAATTTCTTCCTTACTGAATGGGGCTTCAAGCGCAGATAAGTCAGAAGTTGAGGGTGGATAGAGAGAGGCCCAATCTACTCTGAAGTCTGGAGTTGAACTGGTGCCTCAAATTTTGCGAAAATGTGTCTCAAAACATGATCTAATTGCAGACTGATCTGTGATGAGGGCACCATCGTGTAGGAGGGAGAAAATGAAGTTCTTGTGTCGCCTCCCATTAGTCATAGAGTGGAAGAATTTTGTGTTTGCATCACCCTTTTGGATCCAGGTGATTCGTTATCTTTGTCTCCAGTAAATGACTTCCGCTTGTACCAATTGTTGGTACTCAGCATGGGCAGCGGAGAGCTCAGCAGATTGGGAGGGGTTTAAAGCTTGAGAGTCAGCTAGGATGTCAAGGTTGTGAATAACCTCAAGAAGGGACTTCCTGCATTGAGGAATGTGGCCAAATTCCTCATTTCTCCAACGTCTAATCCTTCTCTTCAAAAGTACTAGCTTCTTGGCAAATATGTCAACCTTTGATCCTGCGCAACTGAAGCTCGACCACCAAATGGAGATATTATGATTGAATTTCTTGTGGGAACCCCATGCTTTCTCAAATTTGAAGTAGTGAATTTTGTTCTGAATTGCTTGGGAGTCAAGAATTATAAGCAATGATCTGAAGCAATGCGGGGTAGGGAGTGCTGAATGCAAGAGGGGAAAGATTGGTCAAATTGATTAGAGATCAGGAATCTGTCTAACCGTGCAAATGAAGGATTATCTCTTAGGTTAGACCAGGTGAACTTCCGACCTGTAAGCAGAAGATCAATGAGCTGTAGTTGCTGGATCCAATTGCAAAAAATTTTCATATCCCTGCTAGGGCCAGAGCCTCTGTTTCTCTCTTGATTGGAGGTAGTCACATTGAAGTCCCCACAGACTACCCAAGCATCGCAAAGTAGTCGTCGATGTTGTAAGATTTCATGAAAGCAGAGGTCTCTGTCGTCAAGTTCAAACGGGGCATAGACGGAGGTTAAAGACCATTCCAAGCCAGAGGACCTGATGCGGAAGGAAAGGGAAATAGAGAAGATGTCGATTGCACAATAAAGATAGTCTAAGACATCATCATTCCAACCAATTAGAATACCACCACGACTATCAGTGGCGTCTAAGGATATCCAATTGGTGATTAATCTGCCCCTAATAGAGAGAGTTTGTGGGGAGAGGGATTGGATAACTTGGATTCTTGCAGATAGGCCACAGTGATTTGAGCGTTGCGAAGGCCATCTGTGATAAGGGTACATTTATGGGGATTTCCTAACCCCCGAACATTCCATCTGCCGATCTTCATTGAAAAAGAATAACACACAGCAATAAAACAAAAGCAAGCTAAGGTGCTAGACAGCTTAGGCATCTAGTTGAGTTGTTGCTGTTGATCAGGGGGATCAACTGCAACCTCAGCAACCTGCTTAAGAATGTCGACTGAGTGTGGCCCAGCAGCCTCCACTCCAACTGATTCCATAACTTCAATGATATCCTCATTAGAAAGCAAAGCGAAAGGATTACAACATGCATTAGTAACTGAGAGCTTGGAAGAGGATGTACCTGTAGATTTGCGGAGGGACGCAGCCTTAGCAGAGGAATGCAGATGTTGCAGAAAAGACCTGGACAAAGAGATTTTGGTGGCAAATCTACTGCGCTTGCGGTGCTTGCTGGCTCCTTCTTCGAAACCCGATGGGGCAGAGCCTAAGGAAGAGGTGGATACATTGTGGCGACGCCGAGGAATGAGGGATTTGGTTTTAAAGCTGGCTGCTCTTACTCCCCTGGTGCCTGAGCTGAATTGGAAGGTCTTTGGGGCCTCAAGTTTGGCAACGCGCTTGGTGACCGCTGCCTTAAGCGTCGAATACATTGCGGATTGAATTTCCAGGAATAGGGATTGATGAATATTGACAATCTTGCCTTTCCACTCCATCTGGCATACCTCTTCTTCAGGTATGATATCGTGCGAACTGGCAAAGCTGTCTGGGTGGGATTAGGAAGCAGCAGTAGAAATTTCCAAATTACCCTTGGGAGAGTCAGATTGAATCTCAATAATAAGGGGAGCGTTGACGACCAGATTAGTGGTAGGATTTTCCTCAACTGCAACTGCTTTTTGCTGAGGATGTTGGGGAGGGACTACTTTTGGAACTTTCTCACTTGACTGCCATACCAGAAATATTCAAAAATTGATTTGCAAAAAAGGAAAAATTCTGTGGCAGCGGTGACTATGCCGCAAATCCCTTAAACGAACGATCTACCTTCTGGATCTTCGCCTTTCCTTTCTGGTCTCCTATGATTCCTTGATTTCCTTCCGAAATTTGTGGGGGGTTAACCGCCATGTGCTGCTCCGGCGGTGCTTCCCTCCGACGCCAGAAACTAGTGGATGAGCCAGAGTTCTGAGAAAAAAGCTGTACCTTGCCGCTGGCAACATCAGCAGATGGGATGGGGTTGCCGAGGATGAGTACAGGTACCTCATGAATTTGCAACTCCTTGGTCCAAGGCACTCGATGGTGGATGAGGATGTTCTTCAGAATGTGGCTAACATCGTCTACCTCGATAAGAATAAGGGCTTGATCCCTAGAAATCACATTTTTCATATCGCTGCTCATGGTAACATACTTACCGAAAGGTCGAATGATCTGCGCAATGGAACTTTGATTCCACATATGAAAAGGCAACATAGGGACGTTGATCCAAATGTAACTTGGCTTCGGCTTCATCTTGGCTCCATACTCCATCGACCATGGAGAAAAAGTTGCATTAAAGCCGGAGAACTGGAAGACACCGTCAGCAATGGCCCTTTTGGCTTGTTCCTCTGATGGAAATTGGACGTGGAACATTCCATCCCTAACTCTCTTAACCTGCCACCATCCTCCCTGTCACTTCCAAGCGAAGTTGAGAGCGCTCTCCACAGTAGTCGCATCTGGTTGGGAGCGAGGGTTAATGAGATGAAGAAAGGCGCTTGCATGCAGCGTAGGGAGGGTCGAAGCTATTTCTGAATTATGAGCTATCTCGATGGCCATGGATTCTCGCCTGTTGAAGATCGGACAATCGTGAACACGATGGCCGAACTTCCGACAGTTAAAACAGTGAATCCCACTCTTGTGGCAGTCTATCGCCAGCTGATCCGTGTCCCCACATCGCTTGCAGCGAATCTCCATTTTTTTCCGACGAATATTTTGGTGAGGCTTGAAACGGGGTGGGGTGGGGGTGGTAGGGATTTGGGGGGAAGGAGGGTTTGGGGAGAAGAGGGGGTTTTTTTGGTTGGGAAAAGAGAGGGATAGAATGCAGAAGGGGTGGGCGGTGAGATCGAGGGGGGTAATGATGGGGAGTAGGGGCCATTAGAACCTGAGCATAAGGTCTGCTCTTGTTCCAAGGCAGCCATGCTCTCTCCTCTCTCATCTCTCCTCTCTCCTTTCTTGTTCCAAGGCAGCCATTCTATAAATTTTAGATGGGAAAAAGATAAATCTGAAATTTTAGAAGAAAGCCTTAACAATAACTGAAGATAGAGATAAAATTAGAATTTGTAGAAATCATGTACCTTTTTTTTGGAATTGATACAAATTCCCTTCTGATGAAAAATAACTAATCTGTAATAACATAATATTTTTGATTTAAAAATTGATAAAATAATAATTCTTATAATTTTATTTTAGTTTTAACTTTATTTTTCTTATCAATAGTTTCTAAAGTATTCAGATTTACTTCAAAGTTCAAAACTTAAGATATTTATACAAAGAAATCTCAAGATAAATAAGACAATTATAAAAATAAAAAATATAGTACTTATCTAAAATTATAAGATAATCATAAAAACCAATCTTGAGATATAGTATTCATATTTACTTTATAGTTTAAATCTTGATGCACGTTTAGAGAAAAAATATTGAATAATTGCTTCGGAGATTAATTATTATATATACTTGATGCTGCTTTTTCAGTGTGGGAGTAGCAGATAATGAGTTCTTGTAATTTAGGTGGAAAGCCTAAATCTCAACCCTTGATCAAATCCGATGAGAGGCAATTATTTTTGGATTTTGGTGGAGATTGTGGTGGTTGCGCTGTCCGATGTCCCGTCGAAAACTTGCAAGGACCTGAAACACCGAGGATGGTCCCGGCGATAGACTCTCCAACGATCAAGTCATTAACCAAGAGTAAAAACTATGCTCAATGACTGAAATTGTGATTACCTCTTAATGGTGGATGGGGAGAAGAATTTATAGACCTTGGAGGATGAGCAAAATAGGAGAGAATATGTGATTGAGAAATCAGTTGTTTAATCCGTCATTTAGGAGGATTTGACTGACAGCTATGGTTAGCTGGGAATCCCCCTTGTTCGGCTATAAGCGAGCCCTGGTTGCCGATATGGGTGAGCCGATGGGACTGGAGAATGCCCATATTCTTTTAGCAGGCCTGCTGCTAACTTAAAATTACTGTACTGCCCTTGAAAGTTTTGAGATACATACTGAGATTGTACAATCAGCTTTAATTTTTACTAACCTCACAAAACACATCCCCCCCCCTCCCAAAAGTTTTTTCCCAAAACTCAAACTCAAATCCCCCCAATCTATATAATAAAACACAAAGAAAGCTATCAAGTGGCTCGCCTTCAATCCCCCCAAAATCAAAGACTGTTAAACAGTTTACAAGACTTTTATAGACACGTGGCCACGGGAAAATCTAGTCAATATATAAAATACATGAAAAGTTCATTTTTTCGAATTGATAAAAATTCTTTTTGGGTAAAAAATCATAACCATTTATAGCATGATATTTTTAAAATTTAAAATATTAATGTGTGTGTGAGAGAGAGAGCAGTAATTATAAGAAATCTATGAAAGATATATTAAAAAAGAGAGAAGATGATATATGTTTATCTTCATATACCTAGGTTTTACATTATACATGATTTATTATATTTTTAAATTTTAATTTTTTTAAATCAACAACACATGCTAAATTTACAGGGTTTTTAAAAAGTGTCATGTCAATTTTTTGAATAGACGATACATGGTGAATTTCCAAGACCTTTGAAAGATTTCGCATTGAGAGTTTTCAGGACTTCAGGTTAATTCTAGTAACTAGTACACTACACGTGCGATGCACGTTCAATTATATATATATATATATATATATATATATATATATATATACACACACACACACACACTAGATTTGCCCATGGGCACGTGCCTACGGCACGTCTTCAGAACGATACAGTATATAAAAAGCTTTGTAAACAGTAAATCAACAATTATATAGCTCAAGTTTGAATAGTATGACAATAATTAGTTGTAAATAATTGTCCATGTTTCATTAGTATATGTTGAAAAATAATTATAAATTTAGATATAAAAGTCGATGTTTCCATAAGTGTGTGTGTGTGTGTGTGTGTGTGTGTGTGTAAATATATATATATATATAGAGAGAGAGAGAGAGAGAGAGAATTAAATAAATAAAAGAGTTTTTTTGGGGATTTGAATTTGGGTTTTGGGGGAAAACTTGGGGGGGGGGCGGGGGGGGAATGTGTTTTATGAGATTAGATCTGGGCCTTTGATTTTGGGGGGATTGAAGGAGAGCCACTTGATAACTTTCTTTGTGTTCTATTATATATATATATATATATATATATATATATATATATATATATATATAGTAAATAATAAAACATAATCTGGCCTCGAACTTTAGACATCCCTTTACTCATCACATACTCTTTACAAATTACCCTTAGTGGCACAAACTGTTATTTTATATGAGTGACACTTTTGTAAATAATTATATCGTAAATAAATTTGAACTTTGAGTGTATTGTGATAACTAACAATAATTGAGTAAATGAATGGTTAATATAACTCACTTAAAAATGAATGGTTGAATGTCTATATACATGTTATCTACAAATGACAACCAAAACTCTTCCATTATAATATTAAAGATATTAAAGATGGTTGAGATTAGATGGTTGACCATCTACAAATTACATGTTGTCTACAAATAACAACTCCAACTCTCCCATTATAATATTAGATTTAGAGATTAGATATTAGAGATATGAGTGACACTTTTGTAAATAATTATGTTGTAAATAAATTTGAACTTTGAGGATATTATGGTAACTAACAACAATTGAGTAAATGAATGGTTTTTTGAAGGAAAATGTAGAATTACGCCACCCTATTTCATTAATAAGAAGTTAATAAAATATCCCGGGGGACCGGGGGAGAGTATAAGTAACAACAGCGCAAAAAATAAAACATAAACCTCCAACACTGCCCTGGAGGGTAGGACAATCCAAAAGTGCTACAGAAGAAAAAAAACAAGACAAGTACATAGATAGACGAAAAATAGACATATGGGTGAGACATAAAGAACCGCCGCCCCACTCAGTCTAGTTTAGGCCCTAGCTCGATCACCTCATCATACTCGTCTACTTGGAAGACTCTGGAAATCCTCCATCTGGCCCCTGTGACAGCAGCTGTTGTAGCGCCCCGATTTCCAATACTGGAAAACCGTGACACGAGCCAAGATCTTTTCTTCAATTAGTCACAATACACAGAAAAACAGGAGAATTTAAAACTTTTATTTCAACACCCAATGTATTACAAGTCTGAATATTATACAACTGCAATACCTTACAATAGAGTTACAATATTACCTTTACATTTCCGAGTATTACAACCTTCAACATCTTACATTAGAGTACAAGGAATGAAGAACAACACTTGGTGATTCTCACTTGAGTACTTCTCAACTAATAGATAATCAATACATATACTGCAGCGGAACTAAACATAACACTGACTCCTTGCTTTCCTCGCCTTGAGTCCTTCTGAATCTCGCCTTTGTACTTCGGCGATCCAGTACCTATGGAAGTGGGGACGTCAGTATTCACTGATGCTTAAAGGCTGATATCAAAGCAGCGAATCTCCCAAACAATATACAAAACATAGCAATGGTGTTGGTGTAGTTTAAGTGTTCGTGAGTACTATGATTAGATTCTAATGCGATATTTAAATAGAACTAGGATGCTTCCTATTCTAATGTCAGCAAGTCTCTGAAGTCAACATGCAGCCCATACTACATGCGACCCTTCTCAAGCCGTTTCTCCATATATAGGGATTTGAACCCGCGTTATGAACTTCTAATTGTACACAACCTGTTCCTGACACCTACACGTGACTGATGAGGTTGCAGACGTGGTCATGTCCCACTGATGCAGTACGCTCGTGGTGTCTATGTTCGCCACTGCTACCCGGCTAACCGGACCTCACATAAAAATAGACGAACCCAATGTATCGGGCGTCATACCAAAATCCAAATCCTAGGATTTCGCAAACGTAGGGTAGCGCGAAGCCTACCCTGTGGCACCCTCTGGGGTCTCGCAAGCGCAGGGTAGCGCGAAGCCTACCCTGTGGCACCCTCAGCCACGGCACTTCAGGAATTAACAGCGCGAGATACGCAACCCGTGTCCTCAACTTGTGAGACGGCACCATACGTATCCCTTTGACGGGAAGGCACAACCCACTATCACCACCTAAGGCCTGCCTCAAGGGACAAGTTGGTCGTAAGGCGCCTCCTACAACCAACTCCTCTCTTTTTGGCAAGGGTCTGAGCAAAATGATCTTTATAAGTCACTACCTTAATGATGTCCCTGACTCGACAATCATAGGGACGATAATATTATAAACATAACATGCTAGGCCTTAAATTAGGCTTCGCAAGACAACTCTACTAGGCTGCTCAACCTAGACTTACCAGAATCCTTCGGGATCCGGTTCCTGACCCATCGATCCAAGACCTCGGCCGTGCGAATATACATGCATGCCGCTATCCTAAACTTGGATTCCGTCTATACTCTGGTCCTCGATCAACCTACCCTAGTTAAGACTCGACGGTACACAAGAAGTGACTCCTCCACAGTTCCTTAGGGTAAGAAAACATATGTCTTGATGGTCGATAGCCCTTAGAGTGGTAATATCACCCTAGACGAGCACAACAAACTGTGTACTAGCTAACAAGCTATACACGAGTAACAACCACATACGAGCCAATAAGCTACGTATGAAACAATAACTACCTACGAGCCATGCAGGCTTCGTAGGAGATAAAAACGTACATACCAGCCAAATAAGCAGCGTATGAGACCAACAGCTACGCACGGGCCGGTCGAGCCGCGTACGAGACAACAACCTACATACGAGCCAAATAAGCTACGTATGAGACCCACAGCTACGTACGGGCCAGTCGAGCCATGTACGACCACAACCATATGCAAACAACCATACAGGTAATCAATCTTAAAAGCAACCAAACGTGCTTACTAGCAAACTTGATCTTCTATTATTAGAAGCAACAGAAGAATCTACTAATAGTCAATGATCGGTATTCTACTGAGGAAGAACCGAAGGCGACATAACAACCTTTATCAACTAACTATTACTAGTGGTCTTCCCAATCCTTATTACTTCAACCTATAGTGCCTTAAGCATGGCATATAATCGCAAGTAGCTTCCTACGACAATCTAATTATATAACAGAACCACTCACCATAATACTCTTAAGTACGAATATGATTAAGCACGTGCTTATATCAATCTTAGCATGAAAATCACTACGATCTAGACATGAAGTCCACTACGGTCAAGCATAGGTTATAAATTGAGCGTGAATGCTTACTACTTATCATGCATGACTAATCACCACAACCCAAGCATGGATATATAACTAGTATGAACATGCAACATTCCAAGGCATGGTAGGTATTCTAACATTAATCCTACAACATTCTAAGCATGTATTTAAACTTTAACATGGTGTACCTCATTCCTAGACATGGTATGCTACTTTCACATTAACATATAGCATGGTGTACATTTTAGTAACACTCTAGTCATGTATACTAGTTAAGTATCGACCTACAACATAGCATGAGTTTCTACAATAATTCTAGCATGGATAGAACATAATATAAAAATCACTACAACTAACCATGGATAGTTACCTTAATTTAAGCATGAATATCTACTATATTTTAAGCATGAATATCATTAGCATGGATACCATTAACTTAACATAAACCACCATTAGCATGGTCATCTACTAACTTATCATAACAATAATTAGCATGACATCTACTAACTTAGCATGAATAACGATTAAGCATGATCACCTACTAACATAGCATGAACATATACTTATCTAAACATAGATATGAATATTTATTTGATCTAGCATGGTGTATAACTTTCCTATAAGCATGAATCTTATTAAGCATGTATAACTACTAGCATGAATATCTTACTAAGCATGGATAACTACTAGTATGAACATACAACATTCCTCGCATGGTAGATTAATTAAGCATCAATCCTACAACAATATGAGCATGGTATTTACTTAGTAATTAACCTACAACATTCCTAGCATGGTAGATTAATTAAGCATCCATCCTACAACAATATGAGCATGGTATTTACTTAGTAATTAACCTACAACATTCCTAGCATGGTAGATTAATTAAGCATCAATCCTACAACAAGTATAACATTCCTAAACATGATAGGTAATTTTAGAATGAATCCTACAACATTCTAAGCATAAATATCATTCCTAAATATGGTAGATAATTTTAGAATGAATCCTACAACATTCTAAGCATAAATAACACTCCTAAACATGATAGGAAATTTTAGAATAAATCCTACAACATTCTAAGCATGAATAACATTCCTAATCATGATAGGTAATTTTAGAATGAATCCTACAACATTCTAAGCATAAATATCATTCCTAAATATGGTAGATAATTTTAGAATGAATCCTACAACATTCTAAGCATAAATAACACTCCTAAACATGATAGGAAATTTTAGAATAAATCCTACAACATTCTAAGCATAAATATCATTCCTAAATATGGTAGATAATTTTAGAATGAATCCTACAACATTCTAAGCATAAATAACACTTCTAAACATGATAGGAAATTTTAACATGAATCCTACACATTCCTAAGCATGAATGTCTACTAACCAAGCATGAACAAGAATCTAACATGGTGCATGATTTTTCCTACAACTATCTAGGCATGATACTTACTAGCTTAGCATGAAGCATGAACATCTACCATCTTTATTGAAACATAACATCTACTACAATTTTATTTGAACATAAACCTCTACTAAACTTTATTTAAACATGAACATCTAATACAAATTTATAAACATCTACTAATGCTACTTATTTAACATGAACATTTACTACACTACTTTACTTAAAACATGAACATCAACTACTACTACTTTATTTTAATCATGCATAGCTACTAACATTTTTCATATCATAACCATCTACAACTACTTCCTTTTAACATTTACTACTACTACTACTTTATTTAAACATACTACTACTACTTTATTTTAACATACTACTACTACTTTATTTCTACTACTTAAATATCTACTAATCTTTATTAGCACTGATTTCTTATCATTACTAGTGATTATAAAAAAGATCTTTTTATTCATTCTACAACTAGTGATTTAAATTAGTTTCTTTTTCATAATCAAAACTAACATCTAATTTATATTCTTTTTACTTAAGGTTATAAAAGAAAACTACAATAATAAAAATAAGGTAAGAACCTTCATTTGGTTCAACCAACATATGCTTATCTTTTTAGTCCAAGTTCAATACAAGTCCTACAACCAAAAATGGTTGTATAAAAATGTTCATATGCTTTGTCCATGAATTCACATTAAGTCCTACAATCCCCAATCGGTCGTATGTGCAAGTTCATATGCCTTATGTCATTTTAGTCCAATAACAAATACAAACAACAACTACAACTATAAAGATTTAATCTTTATGTGTATTTAACACTACCATTTGTTTGTTTTCTTTTTATGTGGTTATTACCTTTAACATTTACAACATACAAAAGAGAATCACATACAACAACATTTATCACAACAACCCATTCCAAAAACCAAAGAAAACAAAACAAGGAAGGCAAGAAGAAGAAGAAACATCAAAAACAACAATGCAAACAAACAAACAAACAAAGAGAAATCCCCACCTAGTTCTCTTTGTTGGAAGAACTTGCTAGCTAAAACTTCTCCTTCCCCTAGCTTTTAGAAATCTCTATGGAATACCTACAATGAAAAAACTCTCAAATTAGTATGGTGTTCTCTCTTTCTTTTCCTTTCTTTCTTTCTTTCTTTCTTTCTAAAATGAGACAAAAGTGGAGGAAGAGGGTATTTATAGGAGGGGAGAGGAGGGGGAGAGTGTAAATGTGCACTCACATTTTGCACAAAAACCCTAAGAAGAGGCAAGGCCGGCGATGCTTGGTAGGGGGTAGGGGTGAGGTGGAGGTAAGGTGCTAGGTATGAGTTGGAGGCATGGTGAAGGGATAAGGTTTCTAGAAGGGGTTTTAATCTTCTCATGCATACAAACCCTAGTTTAAGCCTCCTAATCAAACCCTAACCATCTTATTAAGTTGTCATGACAAGATGAGTACATTGTCCAAGAGTACATGCTACATATTTTGTATAATGTACTAAGTATAATACAATATATGTATGTATACATGTATGTGTATACCAAAAATCCTTATATAATCCCCATAAATAGTCTAATTTGAAAATAATAATAAAATAAGTTTTATTATCAATTCGTAGGATCGCGCTACCAATTTGATGTATTTCGGATGTACACCGTCCGTTATATGCGCGTAGACAATGTTTGTGGACAAACCGGCGAAAAATCACCAAAATAATCTGATTTTGGAATTAAAATAAAGTAATAATAAAATAATAATAAAATAGTGATTTATGCGAGGTAATATCCGTCCGGGATATTACATTACTCCCTCCTTAGAATAGTTCTGTCCTCAGAACTACTTTAAGTTAGGAGAATGAAGTGACAATTACGAAATAGCATAGTCATAGAACAAGAGATGAACATAATTTTTTTCCTTTGAACAACCATTGAATGGGTTACACCTATACATACATAAACCCACTGAGTTACAAAATGTCATCTCTCCCTAAGTAATAACCTTCCTACCTATACATTACAGGAGTAGGAGTCAAGATCACAGGATAACAAAACGGTCTACATAACCCACTTGGTTACAAAGCGTCACATTCTTTCCTAAGTGACATCTTTCCTACCTATACATCGCAAACGTAGGAGCCAAAATCAAAAAATAACCAAACAGTTTCTGAGTACCCGACCGCCTAGTCTAAACTACTAGCGCCCTCAGGTGGGTCCTGTCCAGTCATCAGCGCTAGCAACTGTATGATCTGAACCTGGAGGTCTGCGCATCGGCGCTCCATGCGCTCGAACTGTGCCCTGTAGCTACGGTTCAGGATCACCATTCGGTGCTGGGCCCTTGCATTGGCGCTTCTCAACCTCTCTACCTCCTTCGCATGGTGACAGTTTACGAACTCGCACGAGTCCATCTTGTTCTCCAGATGGACGTGAGACCGGTCAGCGTCACTATGTCCTGGAAGACCTGCTGGAAGGCCTCCTCCACGGGGGTAAGCTGGGGAGGTGGCGGCACTGGAGCCTGACCCCCAAAAGGAAATGCCCCCGCTGTGGCAGCTGTGGGGGCCCCGTTGGCCAATCCGGCCTCCACTAGTGGCTGAGCCTCCTCCAAGATAGGCTCTGTGTCCGAGTCTATCTCTATCACATCCCCCTGACCCCACCCACTCTCCGTGGGAACCGCTCTGTCCGTCATCCTGCAAGGAGTGGATACAGAAATTAGCATCGATATAGAAATATTATAAAACATAAGTTGAAAGAACAACAATATGAGTTATAATTGTCTACAACTAGCTAAAACCCAATCTCCTAAAGGCATCCAAGTTTTAATTTTCCTACTGTGTTGGACTGTAAATTGTAGTTAGCTCTGATACCACTTGTAGCGCCCCGATTTCCAATACTGGAAAACCGTGACACGAGCCAAGACCTTTTCTTCAATTAGTCACAATACACAGAAAAACAGGAGAATTTAAAACTTTTATTTCAACACCCAATGTATTACAAGTCTGAATATTATACAACTGCAATACCTTACAATAGAGTTACAATATTACCTTTACATTTCCGAGTATTACAACCTTCAACATCTTACATCAGAGTACAAGGAATGAAGAACAACACTTGGTGACTCTCACTTGAGTACTTCTCAACTAATAGATAATCAATACATATACTGCAGCGGAACTAAACATAACACTGACTCCTTGCTTTCCTCGCCTTGAGTCCTTCTGAATCTCGCCTTTGTACTTCGGCGATCCAGTACCTATGGAAGTGGGGATGTCAGTGACGCTTAAAGGCTGATATCAAAGCAGCGAATCTCCCAAACAACATACAAAACATAGCAATGGTGTTGGTGTAGTTTAAGTGTTCGTGAGTACTATGACTAGATTCTAATGCGATATTTAAATAGAACTAGGATGCTTCCTATTCTAATGTCAGCAAGTCTCCGAAGTCAACATGCAGCCCATACTACATGCGACCCTTCTCAAGCCGTTTCTCCATATATAGGGATTTGAACCCACGTTATGAACTTCTAATTGTACACAACCTGTTCCTGACACCTACACGTGACTGATGAGGTTGCAGACATGGTCATGTCCCACTGATGCAGTATGCCCGTGGTGTCTATGTTCGCCACTGCTACCCGGCTAACCGGACCTCACATAAAAATAGACGAACCCAATGTATCGGGCGTCATACCAAAATCCAAATCCTAGGGTTTCGCAAATGCAGGGTAGCGCGAAGCCTACCCTGTGGCACCCTCAGCCACGGCACTTCAGGAATTAACAGCGCGAGATACGCAACCCGTGTCCTCAACTTGTGAGACGGCACCGTACGTATCCCTTTGACGGAAAGGTACAACCCACTATCACCACCTAAAGCCTGCCTCAAGGGACAAGTTGGTCGTAAGGCGCCCCCTACAACCAACTCCTCTCTTTTTGCAAGGGTCTGAGCAAAATGATCTTTATAAGTCACTACCTTAATGAGGTCCTTGACTCGACAATCCTAGGGACGATAATATTATAAACATAACATGCTAGGCCTTAAATTAGGCTTCGCAAGATAACTTTACTAGGCTGCTCAACCTAGACTCACCAGAATCCTTCGGGATCCGGTTCCTGGCCCATCGATCCAAGACCTCGGCCGTGCGAATATACATGCATGCCGCTACCCTAAACTTGGATTTCGTCTATACTCCGGTCCTCGATCAACCTACCCTGGTTAAGACTCGACGGTACACAAGGAGTGACTCCTCCACAGTTCCTTAGGGTAAGAAAACATATGTCTTGATGGTCGATAGCCCTTAGGGTGGTAATATCACCCTAGACGAGCACAACGAACTGTGTACTAGCTAACAAGCTATACACGAGTAACAACCACATACGAGCCAATAAGTTACGTATGAAACAATAATTACATACGAGCCAGGCGGACTTCGTAGGAGATAAAAATGTACATACCAGCCAAATAAGCCGCGTATGAGACCAACAGCTACGCACGGGCCGGTCGAGCCGCGTACGAGACAACAACCTACATACGAGCCAAATAAGCTACGTATGAGACCCACAACTGCGTACGGGCCAGTCGATCCACGTACGAGCACAACCATATGCAAACAACCATACAGGTAATCAATCTTAAAAGCAACCCAACGTGCTTAATAGCAAAATTGATCTTCTATTATTAGAAGCAACAGAAGAATCTACTAATAGTCTATAATCGGTATTCTACTGAGGAAGAACCGAAGTCGACATAACAGCCTTTATCAACTAACTATTACTAGTGGTCTTTCCAATCCTTATTACTTCAACCTATAGCGCCTTAAGCCTGGCATACAATCGCAAGTATCTTCCTACGACAATCTAATTATATAACAGAACCACTCACCATAATAATCCTAAGTACGAATATGATTAAGCATGTACTTATATCATTCTTAGCATGAAAATCACTACGATCTAGACATGAAGTCCACTACGGTCAAGCATAGGTTATAACTTGAGCGTGAATGCTTACTACTTATCATGACTAATCACCACAACCCAAGCATGGATATATAACTAGTATGAACATGCAACATTCCAAGGCATGGTAGGTATTCTAATATTAATCCTACAACATTCTAAGCATATATTTAAACTTTAACATGGTGTACCTCATTCCTAGACATGGTATGCTACTTTCACATTAACATATAGCATGGTGTACATTTTAGTAACACTCTAGTCATGTATACTAGTTAAGTATCGACCTACAACATAGCATGAGTTTCTACAATAATTTTAGCATGGATAGAACATAACATAAAAATCACTACAACTAACCATGGATAGTTACCTTAATTTAAGCATGAATATCTGCTATATTTTAAGCATGAATATCATTAGCATGGATACCATTAACTTAACATAAATCATCATTAGCATGGTCATCTCCTAACTTATCATAACAATAATTAGCATGACATCTACTAACTTAGCATGAATAACGATTAAGCATGATCACCTACTAACATAGCATGAACATATACTTATCTAAGCATAGATATGAATATTTATTTGATCTAGCATGGTGTATAACTTTCCTATAAGCATGAATCTTATTAAGCATGAATAACTACTAGCATGAATATCTTACTAAGCAATGGATAACTACTAGTATGAACATACAACATTCCTCGCATGGTAGATTAATTAAGCATCAATCCTACAACAATATGAGCATGGTATTTACTTAGTAATTAACCTACAACATTCCTAGCATGGTAGATTAATTAATCATCCATCCTACAACAATATGAGCATGGTATTTACTTAGTAATTAACCTACAACATTCCTAGCATGGTAGATTAATTAAGCATCCATCCTACAACAATATGAGCATGGTATTTACTTAGTAATTAACCTACAACATTCTTAGCATAGTAGATTAATTAAGCATCAATCCTACAACAAGTATAACATTCCTAAACATGATAGGAAATTTTAGAATGAATCCTACAACATTCTAAGCATAAATATCATTCCTAAACATGGTAGATAATTTTAGAATGAATCCTACAACATTCTAAGCATAAATAACACTCCTGAATTTGATAGAAAATTTTAGAATAAATCCTACAACATTCTAAGCATGAATAACATTCCTAATCATGATAGGTAATTTTAGAATGAATCCTACAACATTCTAAGCATAAATATCATTCCTAAATATGGTAGATAATTTTAGAATGAATCCTACAACATTCTAAGCATAAATAACACTCTTAAACATGATAGAAAATTTTAGAATAAATCCTACAACATTCTAAGCATAAATATCATTCCTAAATATGGTAGATAATTTTAGAATGAATCCTACAACATTCTAAGCATAAATAACACTCCTAAACATGATAGGAAATTTTAACATGAATCCTACACATTCCTAAGCATGAATGTCTATTAACCAAGCATGAACAACAATCTAACATGGTGCATGATTTTTCCTACAACTATCTAGGCATGGTACTTACTAGCTTAGCATGAAGCATGAACATCTACCATCTTTATTGAAACATAACATCTACTACAATTTTATTTGAACATAAACCTCTACTAAACTTTATTTAAACATGAACATCTAATACAAATTTATAAACATCTACTAATGCTACTTATTTAACATGAACATTTACTACACTACTTTACTTAAAACATGAACATCAACTGCTACTACTTTATTTTAATCATGCATAGCTACTAACATTTTTCATATCATAACCATCTACAACTACTTCCTTTTAACATTTACTACTACTACTACTTTATTTAAACATACTACTACTACTTTATTTTAACATACTACTACTACTTTATTTCTACTACTTAAATATCTACTAATCTTTATTAGCATTGATTTCTTATCATTACTAGTGATCATAAAAAAGATCTTTTTATTCATTCTACAACTAGTGATTTAAATTAGTTTCTTTTTCATAATCAAAACTAACATCTAATTTATGTTCTTTTTACTTAAGATTATAAAAGAAAACTACAATAATAAAAATAAGGTAAGAACCTTCATTTGGTTCAACCAACATATACTTATCTTTTTAGTCCAAGTTCAATACAAGTCCTACAACCAAAAATGGTTGTATAAAAATGTTCATATGCTTTGTCCATGAATTCACATTAAGTCCTACAACTCCCAATTGGTTGTATGTGCAAGTTCATATGCCTTATGTCATTTTAGTCCAATAACAAACACAAACAACAACTACAACTATAAAGATTTAATTTTTATGTGTATTTAACACTACCATTTGTTTCTTTTCTTTTTATGTGGTTATTACCTTTAACATTTACAACATACAAAAAAGAATCACATACAACAACATTTATCACAACAACCCATTCCAAAAACCAAAGAAAACAAAACAAGGAAGGCAAGAAGAAGAAGAAACATCAAAAACAACAATACAAACAAACAAACAAACAAAGAGAAACCCCCACCTAGTTCTCTTTGTTGGAAGAACTTGCTAGCTAAAACTTCTCTTTCCCCTAGCTTTTAGAAATCTCTATGGAATACCTACAATAGGAAAACTCTCAAATTAGTATGGTGTTCTCTCTTTCTTTTCCTTTCTTTCTTTCTTTCTTTCTTTCTAAAATGAGACAAAGGTGGAGGAAGGGGGTATTTATAGGAGGGAGAGGAGGGGGAGAGTGTAAATGTGTACTCACATTTTGCACAAAAACCCAAGAAGAGGCAAGGCCGGCCATGCTTGGTAGGGGGTAGGGGTGAGGTGGAGGTAAGGTGCTAGGTATGAGTTGGAGGCATGGTGAAGGGATAAGGTTTCTAGAAGGGGTTTTAATCTTCTCATGCATACAAACTCTAGTTTAAGCCTCCTAATCAAACCCTAACCATCTTATTAAGTTGTCATGACAAGATGAGTACATTGTCCAAGAGTACATGCTACATATTTTGTATAATGTACTAAGTATAATACAATGTATGTATGTGTACATGTATGTGTATACCAAAAATCCTTATATAATTTCCCTAAATAGTCTAATTTGAAAATAATAATAAAATAAGTTTTATTATCAATTCCGAGGATCGCGCTACCAATTTGATGTATTTCGGATGTACACCGTCCGTTATATGCGCGTAGACAATGTTTGTGGACAAACTGGCGAAAAATCACCAAAATAATCTGATTTTGGAATTAAAATAAAGTAATAATAAAACAATAATAAAATAGTGATTTATGCAAGGTAATATCCGTCCGGGATATTACAGCTGTAGCCCAAAAGAAAATAAGATGCATGATATGAGTTAAATTACAAGAAATACTATTACTAGTAGCATGAAAGTAGAAGTTATTTCTATCTAGCCATAAAATCCATGTAGTGGCCGCGATGGCAATGTACCATGCATCTCTCATCTCGTGACATTTAGCGGCAAATTTGTGATCATATGTGTTAGGGTAATTACTAGTCCCAAGGGTCCGTACGACCTCAGTCAGCATTGCCTTACTCCGTGGAAAGTCAATGAAGAGGTGGTTGAGCGACTCCGTGTGGAAGTTACAGAATTCACAGTTGGTCGCGATATGCAGTTGCCTTTTGGCTAGGTTCTCCTTGGGAAGAATGGCAATATTGAGAACCAACCAAAGGAACACCCTAATTTTAAGAGGGGTTTTTGTCTTCCAGAGGATATGTGCCCAACTAGGCTTTCATCCACAGAAATGAATAGATTATAATGAGATCGGACAGTGAAAGAACCATTTTTCTCAAGTTCCCAAGATAACCGATCAGGGCCTTGTGTACATTTCACCCCGTGTTGTGCAATGTAATGCTAGAGTTCGACTAGCCTCTGGAGGGAACTTGGGTTAAGGAGAGATTGGGATGACGGTTTCCATGTACCCCTCCTCCACGATTTTTTCACGGTGGTGTTCGGGTGGGTTGCCTGCTCGTACAGGTCCGGAAACCTTTCTCTAAATGAGTGGGTGCCACACCATTTATCTCACCAAAATCTTGTTGAATGGCCATTGCCGATAAATGACGTAACCGCCGTGTTTAAAGTTTCACTAGCATTAGAAATTCCTTTCCAGCAATAGGAGACCTTGGAACCCACTCTAAAGCCTAAAGATCTTGTCCCTTTCCCCTGAAGGTATGGTTGAATGAACTCCTGCCAGCCCTCGCCATTAGGGTGGAACACTTTCCACCACCACTTGCTCAGGAGTGCAAGGTTCATGTCTTTCAAATCAATAATACCTAGCCCACCATGGTTCTTCTTCATGCACGCTTTCTCCTATTTGAACAAGTGGTATTCGCCTTTATCCGTGTCAGAACCTTTCCAAAGAAATCGTTTTTGGATGCGGTCAATCCGTTAGATCACCCACTTTGGTAGCTCAAAGAACGACATATAGTAGGTAGGGAGAACGAACAAGATTGTGTCGTCTGCATACTGTAAGATCGTACATCCTTGACGCGATCTACTGCTAGCCACTGGTGTGATGAGTAAATGAATGGTTAATATAACTGTCATGCCCCGCTTTCCAAAAGGAATACGGAATACGGATACGCGATACAAGTCCAGCGAATGACTTTCACCATTCTTAAGCTGTAAGGATCTTTACAACATGCACAAGGATAAACAAGAGATATACAAGAGAAATAATCAACCATGCATGAATAAATGAATTAACATAACCAATAGGATTATTGAAAACAAGAATACTTAATCTTCAAATAACCAAGTCTGGTACAAAACACAAATCTGGGACAAAATGCCCAATACAAGATAATCCATGTAGCAATTACAATTATTCAAAAACAACAAGAAACAAATTGTAGCAAGAACTCCAGCCAACTAGAAAGTTAGTTCACCTACTCCCTCGGGCAGCTGGTCACCAAAGTCTGCAAGTTTAATAAATTACAGGAAGAGAAAAAGAAACAAAACGCACGTCAATGCAAGTTACGAGCCGCTTGTAGTGCATGCAACAAGTACAGGAAAAAACAGATAGACAAGTATAGAGTAACAATGGAAGTAAGTAAAGAAGTAAGCATGGAAGGAATGTGACAACAAATAGGGCAACTAACTCTAAACAAGACTAGGATTAAGTGACATGGCAAGATGGTAAAGTGCAAGTGACATGTAACAAGAATCAAGTAGCATGCAAGCAAGTATCAAGTAACAAGTGTCAAGTGGCATGTACAAGTAACAAGTATGAGTAAGTGATCATGTTATTTTCAAGTCTTGTATCTAATCCTATCTAGGTAGCACTTCATGCGTCCTAAATTTTTACCACATGATTGCTACATTCAAACAAATTGCATTTAGATTTTATAGTGGATCGTAGAGGGCAGTGTACTTAGGTACAAGTATCAAGTAATCACGTCTCAAGTATCAAGTGTCAAGTGTCAAGTATCAAGTATCAAGTATCACGTAGGATCTATGGATCTCCTTCCGTGTACAAATTTCTGTATTCTCCACTATTAGATCTTTCCCTTTAACCCCATCTTAGTTTCTTCTTATTATTATTTAAAGCAAGCATGAACGTGCACAAAAAAGGCAAGAAACATGGTAAGATAACAAAGGGACAAGTAAAAGTTGAATAAAGGACACGAACGGGTGACCAAACGACTCATCAAAGGCTAGGACAACGAAACTTCTAGTTCTTGACAGCAAGACACTACCGTACCAAATCTGAGATTTCCGTTGCTACAGACACGCAAATCTGGATCCATCAGAAAATTTAGAAACTAAACTCCCAGTCTAATCCAGCACATATATACAAGTCATATAATAACCACAGAAACAGTGCTCAAAACGAAATTATATGCAGAAATCATGTTCAGCCAGAAATCACAAGATTATATTCATAAGCATGAAAATGGCATAAAAAATTACTGATTAAATCTAAGAAAAATCTGAGGTATTCCTTAGTATATCTAGTATCAGCAAATAAATTTTCATAATATTCCAATTCAGATAGTATAGTCAAATAAATTCAGAAAACAGCAAAATATAGCCAGTTTGTGAATCTGAAACCTTAGACACAGCAGTACCAAAATAGCGATTGATTACAAAGTATAACTCTAAATCCAAATCCGTCGAAAGGGTTGTAAAATAGATACATAGGATACATTTTATCTTCAAAAAATTTTAATTGAAAGCAACTAGAATCAGGTTGAAAATATAGTTCTTTACTGAACAACATGCAGTTTGGAAAATATAGTAGTTTGTTCACAAGCATAGAATAGTTTATAAATGGTCTTAAATAAATCTCCAAAAAATTAGGGTTAATCCCAGTCAAGTCTAATCATAATCAGAAAATTATTAGATCCAGATCTTATCTTTAACATCAGTATTAAAATGAATAACTATACAGAAATCACATAAAACAAAATCTGGATTTTTTAACACATCTTTAGCAAAACAGAAATAACTCATACCTCAGAAATCAAAACTGAGATCTGTCGAAAATTCTGGAAAATAGACAACGAGATCTACGATTTATATTCACAAATTAATTTTGTTTACTGACCTTAATAGGGTCTAAAATACTGAAACAAAACAGGGCAGCAGCATAACAGAAATTTTTCTCATGCATTAAATCAAATAGTTCATATGCAACAAATCCATATTATAACAAAATACAAAACATTGTATAATAGATGTCCAAAACAACATGGTGTAGGTGTTTAAAAGGTCTACAACAAAGATACTACAACTAACACATCAAGCATGTAACGAGTGTACAACATATCATGAATCACTAACAACATACATACATGCATCAAGAATCAAATTAGATATAAATTAATTTCATGTCGTGTGTGACAAATATGATGACTACGGATGAATCAACAAATAGAGTCGAGATCTAAAAAGGGTTTTTCATGATAATAAATCTAGAAACAAAAGCGACACTACAGGCGGAATTTGGTACTTGTATATACAAAAAAATAATACATGTTACTTGCCATATACAGTTGACAAATCTGAAGAGAGAATAAGAATAATAGAAATAGATTCCCGGCAACGAACACAATAACACAAATGGATCTCGAACAAGATGATCACGAACAATCACGAACACAATCGAATGGCTAGATGCTCTTGAAGATCAATCGCATGCACACACAAAGCAAGGCAGAGGGGGTGGTGTGCTTTGCGATGAAGGATGACGGTGGCAGGGAGACACGACGGCAGGACTGGCGGCATGAGCGATGACGGAAGGGGACAGGCCGAGATGGGCTGTCGCTGGCTCTGGCTGGCGCTGCTGCTGTCGACTTCAGGAGGAGAAGAAAGGGAGAGAACGGGGCTCTGGCGTCGGGATGAGGGCACAGCAGTGACGGGAGGTCGCTAGGTGGCGCGGCAGTCGGAGGGTGGCACGACGAGGGGGGTCGCCGGCGGTTGGGATGGATAGGTCGGGGTAGGGGCACACGGGAAGAGGGGGGAGAGAGATATAGATGGTGATTTGGGTTAAGGTTTAGGAGATAGAAATTAGAGATAGCAAATAACAAATTTTGTCGGGGATTATAATGAGAGATGTTTGCCAAGTAGGGATTTGGAGAATCAAGAGAAGATGGGGGAAAATATGATCCGCTTGTTAGGCAGATACAGACGTGAAGAAAAATCTGGGGAAGACTGGGTCAAAGAAGCGGATATTGGGTTGCGTTTTAGGATCCAATAGGATGGGTAGAAAGGTTCAATTAGGGTAAACTGGGTAGAAAACCAGATCCAATAAGGTAGAACCAAATAAATTAGAAATTAGGCCAGAAATGCAATAAATTAGAAACAATAAATTATCCAGAGACAGAATAATTGGCAGACAAAAGAATCACAAAAGAATCAAATAGGTGAATATATAAATTCTGAAAAGAAGAACAAATACACGGTTCAGGAAAAAGAAAGAGTACAAATAGATAGAATACACTGGGAGAAAGAATACAGTGCAGAAATGCAGAAAATGAAATACATGAGTTACAAATCCTACCCACCTAACAAGAAGAATTTCATTCTCGAAATTCAACAAGAGGTACATAGGGTAACTCCGAGAAATAAGGAACAATAACAACAAAAACAAAACAAAACAATCTACACAAACAAATGAGGAAACCTCCGCTGGATATCCTCCTCCAGCTTCCAGGTCGGCTCACCCGGCGAGTGAGGATTCTAAGAAACCCGAACCAACATGATGAATTTGTTCTTCAGCACTTTCTCCCGCCGATCCAAAATAGCAACTGGCGGAATCTCACAAGTCAAATCCGGCTGCACAGATAACTCTAAATAGTCAATCATATGGCTGTCATCACGGATATATCTCCTAAGTTGTAAGACATGGAAAATATCGTACACTCTCGATAAAGCCGGTGGCAATGCAAGATGATAGGCCACCTTGCCTACTCATTCCACGATATCAAACGGCCGGATGAACCTAGGGCTCAACTTGGCCCCACCACCAAACCGAATGACACCTCGCCACGGTGATACCTTGAGGAAAACATGGTCACCAACCTCAAACTCCAAGGCTCTCCTATGGACATCTGCTCATCTCCACTACCCGTCTTGTGCTGCCTGAGGATGCTTCTTGATCTGAGTCGTCACATCAATTGTCCTGGTGATCAACTCCGGACCCAACAACTTCCTCTCACCAATGTCATCCCAGCACACTGGTGATCTGCACTTCCGACCATATAGTGCCTTGAACGGTGCAACTTTAAGACTGGCTTGAAAGATGTTATTGTACGAGAACTCTACAAGATGCAAATGGTCCTCCCATGATCCACCAAACTGCAGCACACAGATCTCCACATGTCCTCTAGAGTCTGGATGGTCCTCTCCGACTGTCCATCAGCTGGGGGTGAAAGGCTGTACTGTACTTCAGTTTACTCCCCAAACTACTCTTAAGACTCTCCCAAAATCGAGATCTGAACCTCGTATCCTTGTCGGATACAATACTGACTAAAACCCCATGAAGTCTGACGATCTCTTGCATGTACTTCTCATCTAGGCTCTCAGTAGACTGTCCGACTCGGAAGGGAATGAAGTGAGCACTCTTCGTCAGTCGGTCAACAACCACCCAAATGGCATTGTGACCCTTAAAACTCCTTAGCAAAGTGGTCACAAAATCCATAGTGATGTGTTCCCACTTCCACTCCGAAATGGGAAGCGGTTGAAGAAGTCCGACGGTTCTCTAATGCTCTGCCTTTATCTGTTGGCAGATCAAATACTAAGACAAAAATCTAGCCACGGACCTCTTCATATCATGCCACCAGAAGTGAAGTTTCAAATCCCGGTACATCTTAGTACCTCCAGAATGAATAGAGTACGACGACTGGTGGGCTTCCTCAAGCAATCTCTGATGAACTTCACCCTTCGGGACACACAACCTGTACCTAAAATGAAGAGATCCATCTACATGAACAACCATATCGTTCTGGAACTAGCCTCAACCTCTGCTTTGAATCCTTGCAACTGCCGATCACCAGACTGAGCCTCTTTAATCTACTCGACAAGGGACGACTGAAATTGAAGCATCAAGCAACTCTGATCAGAACTCGGCAACAACGCATTCAACTTAAACCTCTGCATCTGTTCAACCAGATCTCTCTACTGAGTCAGGAACATGGCTGCAGGTCTCCTGTTCAAAGCATCTGACACCAATTTCACTTTACCATGATGGTATTGCAAACTGATATCATAGTCGACCATAAGCTCCAACCAATGCCTCTTCTTCATGTTTAATCCTTTTGGGTGAAGACATACTTGAAACTTTTGTGGTCGGTAAAGATCTCCACTCGGTCTCCAAGTAAATAGTGTCTCCACAGCTTCAAAGCAAAGATCACTGCCGCTAACTCCAAATTATGAGTCGGATAGTTCCTCTCATGCGGTCTCAACTGCCTCGATGCATAAGCAACAACTCGGCCCTTCTGCATCAAAACTGCACTAAGACCCTTGCCAGAAGCGTCACAGTGAACCACAAATCCGCCTGAACCATCTGAAATAGTCAACACCGGCGCTGATGTCAACCTGTTCTTCAACTCAGCAAAAGCTTTGATGCAAGCCTCACCCCAAATGAACTTCTAATTCTTCACTATCAGCTTAGTCAAAGGTCCTGCTATCTTTGAAAAGTCTTGGACGAATTTTTGATAATATCCAGCTAGACTAAGGAAGCTTCTTACCTCTGAAACTGACTTAGGCACTGGCCAATCTCTCACAGCCGCAACCTTAGACGGATCCACTGAGATACCATCGCCCGAGATAATGTGCCCTAAGAAGGTAACTCGGTCAAACCAAAACTCACACTTGCTGAGTTTCCCATTGAGCTGATTCCCTCTCAAAGTCTGAAGGACCAACCTTAGATGCTCAACGTGCTCCTTCTGTTCTCGAGAATACACCAAAATATCATCGATGAAGACCACCAAAAATTTGTCCAGGAACGGGGAAAAGACCCTGTTCATCAGACTCATGAACACAGCTGGCGCGTTCGTGCCTCCGAAAAGCATCACTAGGAACTCATAGTGCCTATATCTAGTCCTGAAAGTGGTCTTTTGCACATCAACTGCTTTCACCTTAACCTGATGATACCCTGAGCGAAGATCCAACTTCGAAAAGATAGCTGCTCCGCCCAACTGATCAAACAAGTCATCGATCCTGGGTAGCAGATATCGGTTCTTCACAGTAACACTATTTAGTTCCCGATAATCGATGCACAATCGATGGCTACCGTCCTTGCTGACAAAAAGAACTGGATCACTCCATGGTAAAATGCTGGGCCGGATAAACCCCAAATCTAGAAAATCCTGAATCTGCACCTTCAGCTCTGCTAGCTCAACTAGTACCATCCTGTAGGGACTCTTCGATACCGTACCAGGCTGAACTTCAATACCGAACTCCACATCCCTATCAGGGGGTAAGCCAGGCAACTTCTCTGGAAATACATCTAGAAATTCCCGCACTACTAGAGGCGTAGCCTCACAGCCCGTGTGCAAGTCCATCGCACAAGTCTCCTGATCAACTGCAGTCTCAGCTCGGCCTAGGGGCATCTCCCCGACATGAAACTCAAACTCTGCACGACCTGGGATCCAGAATACAACTTTCTTAGCACGATAATCTATGACAGCATGGGACTCACCCAACCAATCCATACAAAAAATGACGTCGAATCTAGAATTCCCAATGACGATCAGGCCAGTCTTGAAATCCACACCACCAATAACCACATGACTCTATTTGCATTCCCGAGAACAGACAACAACACTGCCACCTATGATAATGCTCCAAGCCCCAGGCATGATGTTGCATGCCAACTGATGCCGAACCACAATGTGGGAAGAGACGAAGGAATGGGTCACTCCGGAATCAAGAGAACATTAGCAGGGAAAGAACAAACTATGATAAAACCTAAGATTGAGTCAAAAAGCAAGGGAAAAGAACGACAATCAAGAATGAGGAAAAACAATGCAGAGCATGTAGTATGAAAGAACATAGCAAAGCAATGAAAGAAATAAAGGAAATAACAACAATAAAAAGCAAAGATACCTGCAACAAAACCTTCTGCCATCTCAGCATCTGCAGCTGTCAGATTGTAAGCCTAACCTCTCCTGGGAGCCGCGGTCCTCTGACCGACGATTTGGCATTGAGGAGGAAGCGGTGGACGAACCGGACCACGAGTTGGCGCTTCCTGCTGAATCGGACCCCTGACTGGAATAGTTTATAAATGGTCTTAAATAAATCTCCAAAAATTTGGAGTTAATCCCAGTCAAGTCTAGTCATAATCAAAAAAATATTAGATCCAGATCTTATCTTTAACATCAGTATTAAAATGAATAACTATACAGAAATCACATACAACAAAATCTGGATTTTTTAACACATCTGTAGCAAAAGAGCAATAACTCATACCTCATAAATCGAAACTGAGATCTGTCAAAAATTCTGGAAAATAGACAACGAGATCTACGATTTATATTCATAGTTAATTTTGTTTACTGACCTTAACAGGGTCTAAAATACTGAAACAAAATGCAGCAGCAGCAAAACAGAAATCTTTCTCATGCATTAAATAAAATAGTTCATATGCAACAAATCCATATTATAACAAAATACAAAACATGGTATAATAGATGTCCAAACAACATGATATGGGTGTTTAACAAGTCTACCACAAGAAACTACAACTGACACATCAAGCATGTAACAAGTGTATAACATATCATGAATCACGAACAACATACATACATGCATCAAGAATCAGATTAGATCTAAATTAATTTCATATCGTGTGTGACAAATATGATGACTATGGATGGATCAACAAATAGAGCAAGGGTTTCTCATGATAACGAATCTAGAAATAAAAGTGATACTACAGGCGGTATTTGGTACTTGTATATACAAGAAAATAATACAAGTTTCTTTCCTTATACAGTCGACGAATCTGACGAGAGAATGAGAATAACAGAAATAGATTCCTGACAACGAACACAATAACACAGATGGATCTCGAACAAGATGATCACGAACATTCCCGAACACAATCAAATGGCTAGATGCTCTTGAAGATCAATCGCATGCACACACGAAGCAAGGCAGAGGGGGGGGGGTGGTGTGCTTTGCGATGAAGGACGAAGGTGGCAGGGCGACACGACGGTAGGACCGGCGGCGTGAGCGACGACGTGAGGGGACATGCCGAGATGGGCTGTCGCTGGCTCTACTGGTGCTGTTGCTGTCGACTTCGGGAGGAGAAGGGAGGGAGAGATCTGGGCTCTGGCATTGGGATGAGGGCACAACAGCGACAGGAGGTCGCGGGGCGGCGCGGCAGTCGGAGGGCGGCGCGACAAGGGGATCACTGGCGGTCGGGATGGATAGGTCGGGAGGAACACGGGAAGAAGGGAGAGAGAGAGAGAGAGAGACATAGATGGTGATTACGGTTAGGGTTTAGGAGATAGCAATTACAGATATGAGTAACAAATTTTTTTAGGGATTATAATGAAAGATTTTGGCAAGTAGGAATTTGGAGAATCAAGAGAAGATGAGAGAAAATATGATCTGCTTGTTAGGCAGATATAGACGTGAAAAAAATCTGGGAAAGACTGGGTCAAAGAAGAGGTTATTGGGTTGCAATTTAGGATCCAGTAGGATGGGAAAAAGGGTTCAATTAGGGTAAACTTGGTAGAAAACCAGATCCAATAAGGTAGAACCAAATAAATAAGAAATTAGGTTAGAAATGCAATAAATTAGAAACAATAAATCATCCAGAGACTATATAATTGGCAGACAAAAGAATCATAAAAGAATCAAACAAATAGGTGAATATATAAATACTGGAAAGAAGAACAAATACACGGTTCAGGAAAAAGGAGTACAAATAGATAAAATACACTGGGAGAAAGAATACAATATAGAAATACAGGAACTGAAATACAGGAGTTACAATAACTCTCACTTAAAAATGAATAGTTGAGATTAGATAGTTGAATGTCTACATATTACAAGTTATTTACAAATGACAACTCCAACGCTCTCATTATAATATTAGAGAATTAGAGATCAGAGATATAGGAGACTAGATATTATGTAGTGCACGAGATCGTGTAATGCATGAAAACAGTGACCATATCATAACTGAAACTCGTCATTATGGTCTCTATGAATGCTAACTCTATCTAATATTATCTATCCGAACAAACAGCATTCGGACATATCAGCTTTCCATAGGCAGATTAAAGATGATTAAATCTTGATGATTAAAACAGGTTACTAAACAAATGCATTATGATTATGAAGTCGATTAATGTGTAAATAAAATAGCTAATAAACCTTTTGTCATTTTGGCAAGTAGAAAGCAATAGAATTAGTTGCTTAATTATTTAAGTGAATTTCAATGGAAGATAAGCTTATCAATGCATTTCCATTAATCATGACATTAAAAGAACTTTCTTTAAAAAAAATTGTAATTGATGTGTTGAATAAGTAAGGGGTGGCATTCGGGCCGGCCCGGCCCGGCTCGTGCGATTCATGGCCCGGCCCAGCCCGCCCAAACCCGGGCTTAACCGGGGCCAGACTAGAGCTACAGTGCGGTCCGGTAACGGGTTGAACTGGTCCGGGCTGGCCCGCGGGCCGACTATTGCTGGTACTGTTGGAATTTTTTTTCCCTCCATAATTTGTATTTAATAATTAGGGTATGTAAAATTACCAAAAAAATCTCCAACGGATTTATACTAGCTAGTTTTTGGGAGTATTTTGGAAGATTGAAAATATACATTTTCTATATATACAACCTCATTTCATTCAATTCTCTTCACAAATTCACTCAACTCTCTCTACTATCTCTCAACCTTCTCAACAAAAATCAACAACAATCAACAATATTCAACTACTCTCCTTCAAGATTCAATATCAACAACATTCAACTACTCTCTTTCAAGATTCAACAATCAACATCAACCAACAACATAAGCATCAACACTACAAGTCTCTTCACTCTCTCTACCTTCATTCTTCAACAAACAAACAACTCTCATACGGTATTTTTCGTATTTTTATAATTTTTATAATTTTAATTTTTTTGTTATTATTTATTTCTTATAATTAGATTGGGTTTTCTTGTTCTTGTTCTTCTTCTTTTTAGATTTTTTTTTGTTAAATTGGTAAACATACACTAGAATAACAATTTTATAGTTATTCTTATATTTGCTTTGTAGAATAATTTTCATAACATACATTACAATTAATTTTATAGTTGTTCTTTTATTTGCTTTGTAGAATAATTTTCATAACTTACACTACAATTAATTTTATAGTTGTTCTTTTATTTGCATTGTAGAATAATTTTCATAACGTACACTATAATTAATTTTAAAACATATACTACAATTAATTTTCATAATATACACTAGTTTATATGGCATATAACCGATCACGTGGTAGAAATAGTAGCCAAGAGTTCACTAGTAGTCGTCGCATTCCTACCATTTCTCTTCTATTACTAGATAGTGAAGAAACACTTTAGAATTATGATACTATTCACGATATTCATGAAACACACACGGAACAAGTAGAAGTAGAAGTAGAAGTAGAAGTAGAAGATATAGAACCACAACCATCGGAATAAGGCCCATCTCAATCCCGTAAAATAAGAGGGATCAAATTCGAAGTGCACAAATTTTTTGACTTTGTCCCTTCACAAAATGATAAGAATGTAGGATTAAAAATTTATAAGAAGTATCAAACACCGTATAAGTTTAAACTGGGATCGAAAATGGGTACACTTCAATGACACTTAAGTAAATGTCAACCCGAATTTTCTAAAGACACTCTCACACAACATAAAATACACCCTAAGACCGGCCAAATAGATAGTCATAGCTACGATCACGATCTCGTTCGTAGAAAAATGACTAAGTTAGTAATTAGAAATGAATTACCTTATTCATTTGGTGAAAGTAGGAATATAGAGACCTTTGCACAAACCGCATTAAACCCCAATTATAAAAAAATTCCTAGGAATGTAGTAAAGGGTGATTGTAAATTAGTTTACAATGAGGCTAAGAATTTTTTAGTAACAACACTTACGTCACTAAATACTAGAGTTTCTTTGACATCGGATGAGTGGGTAGGAGTGAACGGCATTCCAATGATGTGTGTAACATGTCATTGAATAGATTCCGATTGGCTACTTCAAAAGAGGATAATTTCATTCGTATTTGTTAGGTACCCACATAAGGGTGAGATAATTGCCACACACATCATGGAAACATGTAACAATATTGGTATTTTTGATAAAGTTTTTGCTTTTGGGTTTGATAATGCCTCTAATAATTCTAAGGCAATTGCTAGTTTGCTAATTACACTTAATCCTTTAGAACCAGAAATTTTTCATGTTAGGTGTGCTTGCCATATTTTAAATCTTTGTGTACAAGATGCACTTAAATATGGACACGATAAAATTGAGGCAATGAGAAATTATGTTCATTTTATTACGTTGATTGGTCCAATATATCAAGCTTTTCATGATTGGTGTCAACTTAGAAAAATTGTATTTAAACGTTTTCCTAAAGATGTTAGACATCGTTGGAATTCAAATTTTGATTTATTAAGTGTTGTTCTTCACTATCGTTTTAATCTTAGAAAATTTTGTATTGCAATGGGTATGCAAGATTGTATATTAGATGATGATTTTTGGTTTTTTGCCGATAGTTTGTACAAAGTTTTAGAACCTTTGAATGATGTTACTTTACAATTTTCAAAAACATATACATGCACATCTAGTAGTATTTTACTTGCAATTGTCACTATGATGACAATAATTAAAGATGTGGTAAATGACGCTTTTATTGGAGAAATGGTTTATGCCGCTTATATTAAAATTTAAAAATATTTTCATCCCCTTCCTATGTTATATTGTGTAGCTAGTGTAATGAATCTCATTATTAAGTTAGATGGCACCAAAAATCTAACTGAGATTTTTTTTTACTTATGCTCCACACGAAGAAATAAATGATTTTCACCATGTTGTTTTCATTACAAAATTTGAAAATGTTTTGAATAGCTTATATGATATTTACGATAGAATTTATTCATCTAACACTACATAAACACAAAATGTTAGTTCTTCTTCTTCTTCTTCTATGTTAGCAAAGGGAAATGGTCTTGCCACTAGTAGTATTTTAAATCTCTTAAAATCAACAAAACCAAGAGCCAATTCACCAAATGAGTTGAATTGGTATAATGCACAACCTTTCATTGATGATGTAGTAGATGTGTTTTCTTTTTGGAAAACTAATGAACATATTTTTAGTATTCTTTCTCGCATGGCTAAAGATTTATTAACGGTATCGGTGTCAACCATTGCATCGGAAAGTACTTTTTCTCTTGGTGGCAGGATTATGAGTCCGAATAGGAATCGCTTGATGGCAAAGAATTTAGAGATGTTGGTATGCGCCGAAGATTGGATGAAAGCGGAAGAGAGGACTCAAGACTTACAAGAATCATAAAACGGATGAACAAGTAGCGACGAGTGAAGAAATAGTATAATTTAATTTGTATAATGTATTGTAAATAATTGAAAAAATTTAGGGGGATGAGATTCTATATTTTGGTTAAGTAGAAGTGCACGACAATAGTCCAATGCATTCTCTTCAATCTAAATGGAGGTCGTCTCGATCTCTAAATTCAAATAATTCTCTTGTTTTGTAATTTTATCTAATTTGTATGAAATTGTATTCATGAACTTGATTTTATTTAACATCATGTAATTTATGAAATCAATTAAAATTTGGTTTTAATTTCTTTTATTTATTAGTTCTTTACAATTGTTATAAAATATTGAAATTAACATTTAATACTTGATCTTTCATCTTCCTAAAAAAATGCACTAATTAAACCGGTTCGGCTTGCGAACTGGCCCGGCCCCGACCCTAGGGGCCGGGGGCCACGTCCGGGCCAAGATTTTCGCAAAGAGGCCCGGCCCGGCCTGGCCCGCATATTGGGGGAGCCCGGCCCTTGTTATCCCGGGACCGGGCAAAGCCCGGGCGGTCCCAACCCGGCCCGAATGCCACCCCTACTAGGGGGCGAAGCTACGTGGGGCCCGAGAAGGTCCCCCCCATAACCCTCCTAATATTATTAATTTTTTTAAAAAAAGATGTCCTAAGTCTATTATTTTTTTTATGTTTTGGCCCGCATAAAACATTATCAAAAACCCTACATATTTATATATAATTATAGATTTTTTTCTTGGCCCCCTAACAAAATTGTTCTGGCTTCGCCCCCGCCTAGGTGGAGTTCAATGGACATGTACAATTAAGATATCTATTATCATCTAATTAAAGATTGATAAAATTAATTATTTTCTTTCACTATATATATCTTGTTAGTATGTTTCATTAGATTTCACGTAGGAATTCAACACATCAACTAAAATATTGGGTTCAACCACCGATGGAACAATCTGGACGGAGTTTAGTTTTGCAACAGGTGCAAAGGTCTCGAGTATTCATTGTACATATTTCTCAGACAATTTTTTTAAATGCTTGTTTGATCATGTACTATTAAGACTATTGTTTATGTATGCATTAGTATAATCCACACACTAATGTACCCCTGTGCAATATTGCACAAACTTATATAACATAGTGTAATATAATATCTATATAATAAAACACAAAGAAAGCTATCAAGTGGCTCTCCTTCAACCCCTCAAAATCAAAGGCCCAGATCTAACCTCACAAAACATATTCTCCCCCCCCCCCCCCCCCCCCCCCACCAAAAAAAAAACTCCCCCCAAAACTCAAATTCAAATCCCCCCCAAAATAACTCCTTTATTTATTTAACTCTCTCTCTCTCTCTCTCTCTCTCTCTCTATATATATATATATATATATATATATATATATATATATATATAGAGAGAGAGAGAGAGAGAGAGAGAGAGAGAGAGAGAGAGAGAGAGAGAGAGAGAGAGAGAGAGAGAGAGAGAGAGAGAGAGAGAATTAAATAAATAATATAACTCCTTTATTTATTTAGTTCTCTCTCTCTCTATATATATATAATATAAATCCTTTATTTATTTAATTCTCCCTCTCTCTCTATATATATCTCTAATATTATAATGGGAGAAGGCCTTAGTGTCAATTGTAAATATTTTGTCATTCTACCAACCCATGCAATACACGTGCATAACTATTATAAATGAGGTTCTAAGTTCAAATTCAGACTATGTCTAAATTTTTATTTTAAAAAACTAAATTTATTAAGACGTGCATCGCACGTGTAAATTACTATATATATATATTGTCATGTCTCGCTTCCCAAAAGAAATACGGAATACGGTACGCGACTAAGCCCAGCGGAAAATTTTCACCATCCATAAGCTGTATGATTCTACTTGACTCATCACAACAGTAAATATAACAATATACTCAACCAGGCATGCATATACAATTATAATTCAACAATATTTATTCGTAATAATGAATATCCCAAACAAATATGAGATCTGAAACAAAATAATATCCTGGGACTACAAGCCCAAATACAAGTCTCAATACAGTAGCATGAATAAAATAGTTCAAACAAAATATCTAAGCAAATTCTCCAATGCGCAGCTCAAAACTTTTGCTCACCAACTCCAGTAGGCAAGCGAACACCAAAACCTTCTCATATAGCAATTACAGAAAAATGGAAGACAGGAAAACATAATGCCCGTTAGATGTAAGTTCCGGGCCGCAAGTAGTACAAGCGAGAAAGGAAAAGGGGAAAAACTAAAACAAAACATAAGTACTGACATGGAGATAAGCAACAAAGGTGACAGTCTACGGATAACAGAGATATTAGGACAACAGTAAAGAGTGTAGTAATAACAGTGACAGTGAAGTCAAAGATAACGGTCAAATCAACGGTAACGGTGAAATCAACAGTAACAGTAACATGATGTGACTGTGAAAACAGTTATTCTTATGTCTAATGTTCATTATTATCTATGTAGCACTTCATGCGTCACAGATTATACCACATGGTTGCTACATCAAAGAGTTTCGTTTTAAGATTTCGTAGTGGAACCTATACGGCAGTATATTCAGACAAACAGTAATAGTAACAGTAATAACAAACAGTAATGGTGGCATGGATCATTCCCTTATGCATCTAGAGAAAAACGATGGGTATCACAGTAAACAGTGGGGAAAACGAGTTCCCTTCTGAATATGCATTTCTATATTGTCCACTACTAGATCTCTTTCCCTTAAAAACTCTGGCTTGATTATTTTTCATTATTAAACAGAAGTGAACAACACAAAAAGGGCTTAAGACATGTTAAGAACAAAGGATAAGTCTAAGACAAATAGGAGACACAAACGGGTGACAAAAACAACCTATAACAGTCAAAATAACAAAACTTTCAGTTCTGGACAGCAAGACGCTACTATATCAAATCTGAGATTCCCGTTGCTACAGAATTGCGAATCTAGATCTCTCAAAAAATCTAGAAACTAGACTCTCTGCCGAATCCAGTGCATATATACAAGTCATACATCAGCCAAAGAAACAGGTTTGAAAACATTGTTTAATACAGACCTTATGTTCAGCCAAAAAATGCAAAATCTTGTTTATAAGCATAAAAAGGATTTGAAAACATCATAATTAAATCTGAGAAAAATCTAAAACATTTCCTAACATATCTAGTCTCTAAAATATCATGAATTTATATTACAAATAGTATAGTCAATAAAATTGGAAAAATAGAGTAATGCAACAAAACTTCAAATCTGAAAGTTCAGACACAAAAGTACCAAAACATAGATAATTCACAAAATATAATTCGAAATCCAGATTCATCAAAAGGGTAATAAAATAGAAAAAATCAGGTTACAGTTCATATTCATAAATTTTTCATCAAAAACGAATAGAATCAGGTTGAAAACACAGTTATTTACTGAATAACATGCAGTTTGAAAATATATCGATTGGTTTCATAAGCATGAGTTGAGATACAAAAGTCATTAATTAATTCTACAAAAATTAGGGATTGATCCAGTCATATCTAAACATACTCAGCAAAATATAGAGTTCAAATTCCACTTTTAGTATCAGTTTTAAAATAATATTTCATACAGAACACATATAGTTCAGATGCTGGAATATACGATATAACTGCAGTAAAACAGTAATAACTCATGCATCGAAAATCGGAATTTAGATCTGTCGAAAGTTTTGAAAACTAGAAAACAAAGGCTACAAATCATGTTCACAAATTTATTTCTTTTACTAATGTTAACAGGGTCGAAATTACTGTACAAAATAGGCACTACAACATAGAACCTATTCGTCAGCATTTTTTTAGACCTTCACCGGCGGTTTTTTACGCCGGTGCAAATGCTGCCGAATCGAGCGTCGCGGAAAGATAGGCGCATTCACCGGCATTTTTACTGGACGCCGGTATATCTTTAAAATACACCGGCGGCCAGACAAACGTCGGTATATGGCGATTTCTGGGTGCCGTTCTTTCCCCAACATACATTCACCGGCGATCACATACCGCCGGTATATATCTTTTCACCGGCGCTTGTACAAACGCCGGTGAATGTGTAATATTTACCGGCGGTCATAGAACGCCGGTGTATGCTTGTTTCTAAGCGCCATACTTTCCCTACTTACAAACACCGGCGTGTCGTAAAATGCCGCTATATAGATATTCACCGGCGTTTTATGAAACGCCGGTGTATCTTAGGATTGCTGCAACTTACGGGTGCATCCGCCTGTGTGAAAACGCCTCTCTAACGAAATTTTCAACTAAACAATTAGATACACCGGCATTCTATGAAATACCGGTGTATGCCCGTTGGTTTTTCCTGCTCCAATTTTTCATTCGATTTCAATTCACAATTTCATTTGAAAAACCTGTAAACTAATTCACAACTGATTCAACCAATTTCAGGCATATTAATGCGCAAAGCACAACCAAACACAAGAATTAATTAAGATAATAAAGTTTCACACATAGTCCATTAATTGTCCAAATTCACCACTTAATTAACATCATAATTAACAAATACAGTTAACATCCACAAATATATCAACAACTACTTAAAACAACAATCCAGAACATAACAACAACAACTAGAGTAGGCCGACCACAGATCCATACCCCTCGAGTAGCTTCAGTGCTAATCATCAGAATTTCCTTCATCTGGGTGACCGCTCTATGAAAAAAAAACAATAATTTAGTTCAACAGTAAACCAAATATAAGAAAAATAAATAAAATAAGAAGGGGCTCATATCAAGTGTAGTTTTAAGGAACTGTCATCGTGGAAGGAAACCAAATATAGAAGCCAGAAATGGAAACAGAGAATGGTAGAGAATGAGGATACACCAGGCTAACATAGCAGCATTTTCCTCATCTCTCTCTCATCCCTTCTTTCCCTTCAGCACACACACACAAAGAGACATCAGCAACAACAGCAAGAGCGACGAGAACAACAATAATAATTAATTATTATAAATGAGATGTCTCAATATGGGTTTCCAGATCTCCACTCGAGCCATCTCTTTCTAATCACAGCCCAATTAAGAACATAGACTACAGCCACTAAACAATCCAATCACAGCCCAATCAAAATTTGCCATCCTGAATCTTAAATCTTCAGATGCATGAATTCAGCTTCTTTAACAGTAAAAGAAAATGAAAATGACAATCAAAATCATGCTAAGATGACAATCAGATGCATGAATTCAGTTTCTTTAACAGTAAAAGAAAATGAAAATTTCCAGTATCTAAGCATATATGTTTCTCCATTAATTCATCATACCAACTAAATCATGATGTTTGTGGCTCCAAAAGAAACCTGCACAAGGTTTGTTCAGCCCAATTCTTGTACAGATTTGGAGGATCTTGGTATACATACAGCATCCTCTAGTTGACAGTGAACACATTTTGGTAAAAAAATCATGCTAAGATGACAATCAGATGCATGAATTCAGTTTCTTTAATAGTAAAAGGAAATGAAAATTTCCAGTATCTAAGCATATATGTTTCTCCATTAATTCTTCATCCCAACTAAATCATGATGTTTGTGGCTCCAAAATAAACCTGCACAAGGTTTGTTCAGCCTAATTCTTGTACAGATTTGGAGGATTTTGGTATACAGCCAGCATCCTCTAGTTGACAGTGAAACCATTTTGGTAAAAAAATCATACTAAGATGACAATCAGATGCATGAATTCAGTTTCTTTGACGGTAAAAGAAAATGAAAATTTCCAGTATCTAAGCATATATGTTTCTCCATTAATTCATCATCCCAACTAAATCATGGTGTTTGTGGCTCCAAAAGAAACCTGCACAAGGTTTTTTCAGCCAAACTCTTGTACAGATTTGGAGGATTTTGGTATACAGCCAGCATCCTTAGTTGACAGTTAACACATTTTGGTAAAAAAATCATGCTAAGATGACAATCAGTTGCATGCGATCAGTTTCTTTAACAGAAAAAGGAATTGAAAATTTCCAGTATCTAAGCATATATGTTTCTCCATTAATTCTTCATCCCAACTAAATCATGATGTTTGTGGCTCCAAAAGAAACCTGCACAAGGTTTGTTTAGCCCAATTCTTGTACAGATTTGGAGAATTTTGGTATACATACAGCATCCTTAGTTGACAGTTAACCCATTCTGGTAAAAAAATCATGCTAAGATGACAATCAGATGCATGAATTCAGCATCTTTGACAGTAAAAGAAAATAAAAATTTCCAGTATATAAGCATATATGTTACTCTATTAATTCTTCATCCCAACTAAATCATGATGTTTGTGGCTATAAAAGAAACCTGCATAAGGTTTGTTCTCACCCAACTCTTGTACAGATTTGGAGGATTTTGGTATACATACAGCATCCATAGTTGACAGTCAACCCATTTTGGTAAAAAAATCATGCTAAGATGACAATCAGATGCATGAATTCAGCATCTTTGACAGTGAAAGAAAATGAAAATTTCCAGTATATAAGCATTTATATTTCTCTATTAATTCTTCATCCCAACTAAATCATGATGTTTGTGGCTACAAAAGAAACCTGCACAAGGTTTGTTCTCACCCAATTCTTGTACAGAATTGGTGGATTTTGGTATACATACAGCATCCTTAGTTGACAGTTAACCCATTTTGGTAAAAAAATCATGCTAAGATGACAATCAGATGCATGAATTCAACATCTTTGATAATGAAAGAAAACGAAAATTTCCAGTATCTAAGCATATATGTTTCTCCATTAATTCTTCATCATAACTAAATCATGATGTTTGTGGCTCCAAAAGAAACCTGTACAAGGTTTGTTCAGCCCAATTCTTGTACAGATTTGGAGGATTTTGGTATACATATAGCATCCTCTAGTTGACAGTTAACACATTTTGGTAAAAAAGTCATGCTAAGAAGGCAATCAGATGCATGAATTCAGCTTCTTTCACAGTAAAAGAAAATGAAAATTTCCAGTATATAAGCATATATGTTTCTCTATTAATTCTTCATCCCAACTAAATCATGATGTTTGTGGCTACAAAAGAAACCTGCACAAGGTTTGTTCTCACCCAATTCTTGTACAAATTTGGAGGATTGTGTGAATATTTTTCAGCATCCTTAGTTGACAGTTAACCCATTTTGGTAAAAAAATCATGCTAAGATGACAATCAGATGCATGAATTCAGCATCTTTGACAGTAAAAGAAAATGAAAATTTTCAGTATATAAGCATATATGTTACTCTATTAATTCTTCATCCCAACTAAATCAAGATGTTTTTGGCTACAAAAGAAACTTGCACAAGGTTTGTTCTCACCCAATTCTTGTACAGATTTGGAGGATTTAGGTATACATACAGCATCCTTAGTTGACAGTCAACCCATTTTGGTAAAAAAATCATGCTAAGATGACAATCAGATGAATGAATTCTGCATCTTTGATAGTGAAAGAAAATAAAAATTTTCAGTATATAAGCATATATGTTTCTCTATTAATTCTTCATCCCAACTAAATCATGATGTTTGTGGCTACAAAAGAAACTTGCACAAGGTTTGTTCTCACCCAATTCTTGTACAGATTTGGAGGATTTTGGTATACATACAGCATCTTTAGTTGACAGTTAACCCATTTTGGTAAAAAAATCATGCTATGATGACAATCAGATGCATGAATTCAGCCTCTTTGATAGTGAAAGAAAATGAAAATTTCCAGTATCTAAGCATATATGTTTCTCCATTAATTCTTCATCCCAACTAAATCAGATGTTTGTGGCTCCAAAAGAAACCTGCACAAGGTTTGTTCAGACCAATTCTTGTATAGATTTAGAGGATTTTGGTATACATACAGCATCCTCTAGTTGACAGTTAACACATTTTGGTAAAAAAATCATGTTAAGAAGGCAATCAGATGCATGAATTCAACTTCTTTCACAGTAAAAGAAAATGAAAATTTCCAGTATATAAGCATATATGTTTCTCTATTAATTCTTCATCCCAACTAAATCATGATGTTTGTGGCTACAAAAGAAACCTGCACAAAGTTTGTTCTCACCCAATTCTCGTACAGAATTGGAGGATTGTGTGAATATTTTTCAGCATACTTAGTTGACAGTTAACCCATTTTGGTAAAAAAATCATGCTAAGATGACAATCAGATGCATGAATTCAGCATCTTTGACAGTAAAAGAAAATGAAAATTTCCAGTATATAAGCATATATGTTTCTCTATTAATTCTTCATCCCAACTAAATCATGATGTTTGTGGCTACAAAAGAAACCTGCACAAGATTTGTTCTCACCCAATTCTTGTGAAGATTTGGAGGATTTTGGTATACATACAACATCCTTACTTGACAGTCAACCCATTTTGGTAAAAAAATCATGCTAAGATGACAATCAGATGCATGAATTCAGCATCTTTGATTGTGAAAGAAAATGAAAATTTCCAGTATATAAGCATATATGTTTCTCTATTAATTCTTCATCCCAACTAAATCATGATGTTTGTGGCTACAAAAGAAACCTGCACAAGGTTTGTTCTCACCCAATTCTTGTACAGATTTGGAGGATTTTGGTATACATACAGCATCCTTAGTTGACAGTTAACCCATTTTGGTAAAAAAATCATGCTAAGATGACAATCAGATGCATGAATTCAACATCTTTGATAGTGAAAGAAAATGAAAATTTCCAGTATCTAAGCATATATGTTTCTCCATTAATTCTTCATCCCAACTAAATCATGATGTTTGTGGCTCCAAAGGAAATCTGCACAAGGTTTGTTCAGCCCAATTCTTGTACAGATTTGGAGAATTTTGGTATATATACAGCAACCTCTAGTTGACAGTTAACACATTTTGGTGAAAAAATCATGCTAAGAAGGCAATCAGATGCATGAATTCAGCTTCTTTCACAGTAAAAGAAAATGAAAATTTCCAGTATATTAGCATATATGTTTCTCTATTAATTCTTCATCCCAACTAAATCATGATGTTTGTGGCTACAAAAGAAACCTGCACAAGGTTTGTTCTCACCCAATTCTTGTACAGATTTGGAGGATTTTGGTATACATACAGCATCCTTAGTTGACAGTTAACCCATTTTGGTAAAAAAATCATGCTAAGATGACAATCAGATGCATGAATTCAGCATCTTTGATAGTGAAAGAAAATGAAAATTTCCAGTATCTAAGCATATACTCCCTCCGTTTCACTTTAAGTGATATTTAGGATTTTTTTCTTGTTCCACTTTAAGTGATATTATCCAATTTTTTACCATTTTTTTCCAAGAAAACCCTTATTTATGTTGAAATTTTGTCTTAATTACTCATCTTAATCCTAACAAATATTCTTAGAAAATTGTAGTTTCAACTTTCTAGATTTTATTTTCTCCAAAAATTTAATGCCAACTGTATTGGAAAAAGAATTAGTAATTTTATTTTCTCTTGAAAACAGAATTTGTATTGAGAAAATATTAATTACAATTTCTTGAAATCAAATCTGTATTGGAAAAAGAATTAGTAATTAAATTATGGAGACTTATTAATAAGGGTGTAAAGGGAAACAAATGTTTATCTCACTCTTCCTTAATCTGTGTGCAAAACTCCTGAATATCACTTAAAGTGGAACGGAGGGAGTATGTTTCTCCATTAATTCTTCATCCCAACTAAATCATGATGTTTGTGGCTCCAAAGGAAACCTGCACAAGGTTTGTTCAGCCCAATTCTTGTACAGATTTGGAGGATTTTGGTATATATACAGCATCCTCTAGTTGACAGTTAACACATTTTGGTGAAAAAATCATGCTAAGAAGGCAATCAGATGCATGAATTCAGCTTCTTTCACAGTAAAAGAAAATGAAAATTTCCAGTATATAAGCATATATGTTTCTCTATTAATTCTTCATCCCAACTAAATCATGATGTTTGTGGCTGCAAAAGAAACATGCACAAGGTTTGTTCTCACCCAATTCTTGTACAGATTTGGAGGATTGTGTGAATATTTTTCAGCATCCTTAGTTGACAGTTAACCCATTTTGGTAAAAAAATAATGCTAAGATGACAATCAGATGCATGAATTCAGCATCTTTGACAGTAAAAGAAAATGAAAATTTCCAGTATATAAGCATATATGTTTCTCTATTAATTCTTCATCCCAACTAAATCATGATGTTTGTGGCTACAAAAGAAATCTGCACAAGGTTTGTTCTCACCCAATTCTTGTACAGATTTGGAGGATTTTGGTATACATACAACATCCTTAGTTGACAGTCAACACATTTTGGTAAAAAAATCATGCTAAGATGACAATCAGATGCATAAATTCAGCATCTTTGATAGTGAAAGAAAATGAAAATTTCCAGTATATAAGCATATATGTTTCTCTATTAATTCTTCATCCCAACTAAACCATTGATGTTTGTGGCTACAAATGAAACCTGCACAAGGTTTGTTCTCACCCAATTCTTGTACAGATTTGGAGGATTTTGGTATATATACAGCATCCTTAGTTGACAGTGAACCCATTTTGGTAAAAAAACATGCTAAGAAGGCAATCAGATGCATGAACTCAAATTCTTTAACAGTAAAAGAAAATGAAAATTTCCAGTATCTAAGCATATATGTTTCTCTATTAATTCTTCATCCCAACTAAACCATTGATGTTTGTGGCTCAAAGAAGATTTTCAATCCAGGATGACAAATTTTGATTGCGCTTTGAATGGAGATTCTAGTCATAGATCGATTCTTTGGAGTCCTACTTTCTAAAGAAAATGCCATTTGGAAGTATGCGGGTACATGTTTGTTGGACAACCAAAACTCCCATTTTTATTGAAGAAAAATAAGAATATGGCTTATATCAAGTGTAGTTTTAAGGACCTGTCATCGTGGAAGAAAACCAAATATAGAAGCCAGAAAGAGGAATGGTAGAGAATGAGGATACACCAGGCTAACATAGCGGCATTTTCCTTATCTCTCTCTCATCCCTGCTTTCTCTTCAGCAAACGCACATAAAGAGACATCAGCAACAACAGCAAGAGCGACAAGAACAACAATAATAATAAATTATTATGAACGAGATGTCTCTATATGGGTTTCCAGATCTCCACTCGAGTCCTCTCTTTCTAATCACAGCCCAATTAAGAACACTTGTTGATAGTCACTAAAAAATTCAATCACAGCCCAATCAAAATTTGTGATCCTGGATCTAGAAACATATATGCTTAGATACTGCAAATTTTCATTTTCTTTTACTGTTAAAGAAGCTGAATTCATGCATCTGATTGTCAGCTTGGCATGATTTTTTACCAAAATGGGTTCACTGTCAACTAAGGATGCTAGCTGTATACCAAAATCCTCCAAATCTTGACAAGAATTGGGCGGAACAAACATGTGTGCAGATCATAGAATGTCATCTAAGCATGCTATATGCCAAAGTGGGGTTGGTCATAGAATGCATGAACGACACGTATTAGTGTTTGAAGAACAATAAGAACAGGGCTCATATCAAGTGTAGTTTTACGGAACTGTCATCGTGGAAGGAAACCAATTTAATATAGAAGCCATAAATGGAGCCAGAAAGAGGAATGGTAGAGAATGAGGATACACCAGGCTAACATAGCGGCATTTTCCTCAACTCTTTCTCATCCCTTCTTTCTCTTCAACACACGCACACAGCAAGAGGGGGTTGGTGATTATAATAAAAGAGATGTCTCTATATGGATTTCCAGATCTCCACTCAAGACCTTTCTTTCTAATCACAGCCCAATTAAGAAACATAGACGACAACCACAATGCAGACTCACAAACACTAATACGTGTCTTTCATGCATTCAAAATTATAATATCTTCAAAATTACCAATTAAAAGACTTACTGGTGGAATTATCCGTGGGTTCCTTGCTATTACCCCAATAAAGGATGAGAATTTGCTTGCATTATCACCAACCGGTTGCCCGACACCGTTTTTCTCCACCACAATCCTTTCGTTATTCTTAAGTTTCCATATGCCCGTCATCTTAGTTCGCCCTCGATATTTTTTGACCGTGGGCGGCGTGCTACCCTCCCCCTCCTCTGTTTGGCTGCCACTATTATCTAGGATTAACGAACCAACATAATTACAAAAAATTAAAAAAGTGAGATTTGTAACAAATTCAACTACAATGATAGTTTGATGCAAATGACACTAAGCATTGTTTAATGTAAATGACACCAAGTGGTAGAAAATAGAAAGATAATTAAACCAATTATTAAATTCACATACAACATGTTCGGAATTACAAGATATAATATTACAACAAGATTTAAGTAACGAAAATTACAGGACATATAATATTGAGCTATGAAAATCAAGTAAACTACAATACGACATCTTCCAATACATCGCCCTCTTCTCCATCCTTGCGGAGCCAAGTCCCGCAAATTCTGCCGTCGGTTGTGTTTACATCAAACATAGGAAACTCAGAAGCAATGTAACTGTTCATGGCTTCACCGTCTTCATCGTCTGAAGTATCGCCCAGTTGGAATGCATCTCTTGGTTGCATCTCAAGAGCCACATACGATTTTGGTAGGGTTGGATCTTCAATGTAGAACACTTGTTGCACTTGGGATGGGAACACAAATGGTTCGTGGCTAATGTGTGTACTGATGTGAATCAATTTTGAGAAGTTTACAACTATGAAAGCTAACTTATCCTTGTTATTAGCAAAATTCCTATCAAACTCAGCCCAATCCCCACGAAATAAGACAATACGAAAATGACCAAAATAGTTCAACTCAATGATATCCGTGAGCACTCCATAGTAGTCGAGATCTCCATCTACCGACCTCGTGTCCGATTTGGAAGCATAACTTCTCGTCTTAGAAGTCACTACCATTCCACTATTTTGAGACTTTAAATTACATTCACGATCTTTAGTACGAAATCTAAAGCCATTGAATATGTATCCTCCGTATCTTTTGGCCATCTTATAGGGATCTTTGGCAAGTACTTGTATTTCAGATGACACACCTTCAGGACCCAAAGAATGTACTATTAATTTTGCGCAAATCGTATCAGCACCATGGATAATGTAGATATAATGAAGATTAACTTGCATTTTCTTAATTCACCTACATGAGATTCAAACCACTTATGAAAATTTTCATTCATCAACTTGTTTTGTTCACGTGGTGGTAGTCTTCTTGGTCTTGCCTTTCGTTTGATGTCCTTGACAAATTCGCTAAAATACAAGCAATTGAAATAAGGAATAACAAAAGTAAGTTAATATCGAACTCTGCAGTTTTCACTATATTCGATTTAAATTCAAAAGCAACTTACTTTCGAATTGGTTCCACTGATGCATGGTGGTCTAGCACATATTGATGTGCTTGTTCTCACGTTAAGTTATCTAGCTCAAAGGCATCAACTTTACCAACAGTAGTGCCAGCGGTATCAAAAAGATATTTAGCACCATCAAGATTGGAAATGTCTGGATTTTTTCTTGGTCTAGTCAAAGATGTCTCTACACCCTGCAGATACCTGGAACAAAAATGTGAACACTCCTCTGATAGATATCCCTGAGCTATTGACCCTTCAGGATATGCTCTATTTTTAACATAACCCTTGAGCCGGTATAGGTACCTGAACATGTATAATTAATGAATTAGAGCGAAGTAGGGGATTAAAAAAAATGAGCTTTTGAAAATTCTGTTTTGTAAGATGCATGAATTCTTTTACCTCTCAATGGGGTACATCCACCGATAGTGAACAGGACCGCCGATTCTGGCTTCACCAGCAAGGTGGATTATCAAGTGAATCATTATAGTGAAGAACGATGGCGGAGATATCATCTCCATTTTACTAAGTGTCAATGCCGCCCGCTGCTCCAATTGGTCAATATCTTCAACACGAAGCATTCTTGAGCAAATACCTTTATATATGCTACAAAGATCTTTCAGGACAGTAGTGATTTGCTCACATATTGAAGACCTTAGGGCCACAGGAAGAAGATCTTGCATTAGGACGTGGTAGTCGTGTGACTTTAGACCCTGAAGCCTTTTCTCTTTAAAGTTGATACATCTTGCTATGTTAGAAGAATAGCCATCAGGAACTTTAAGTTCCAGTAGAACTTTGCAAAACAATTCCAACTCCGATTTTGACATTGAATAGATTGCAGGAGGTAGGAGTACTTTCCCGTTCGGTAATTCCTCTGGGTGCAACTCATGTTGGATGCCCATTGACTTCAAATCAAGTCGGCTCTTGAGATTGTCCTTTGTCTTCCGGTCATCTCCTATAACTGTTCCTATACAATTTTCACCAATATTTTTTCCGATATGCATCACATCTAAATTATGTCGCAATAAGTTGAATTCCCAATACGGCAACTTGAAGAAAATACTCTTCTTCTTCCATGCACCTAAACTCGTCATGTTCTGATCCTCATCTTCGCCACATAGATCGGTCTCCTCACCTTGCTCCGACCTTGCCCTTTTCTTGCCCTTTTTGCTGACTTGTGGTTCTTTTCCATATTTGAACTAAGGATTCTTGTTGTTTATTATTTTCAGGGGCGGGGTCAGGCATTTCCTCATCCACTCCACCACCAATATGAGATGTTTCTGTTGACTCATTATGAACTTGGGTTGTTGGATTATTGGTGTGGAAAGAAACATTATGAATCCCCAAGGCGTCTTGCAACAAAGCATGCTTCTCATCGAGAACACTTAAGTCTTCGTTCACTAAGGGTTCATCTACATTTTCTAATACAACCGGACGAACAGGAGCTGACGTATGATCCTCTCCATGACAAAACCACCGTGTGTACCCTTGAAGAAAATCGTTGACAACCAAATGTGTATGTACTACGTCACATGTCCTCAAATTACAATTTGTACACCGGAGGCATGGATAAAGGATTAGGTTGGGATCACGGGAATGTTGTTTAGCAAAGATAATAAAATCTTTAATACCATCACAGTACTCCTTGGATAATCGTAGTTTACTAATCCAACTTCTATCTATTATAACAATAGCACACAATCTGAAATTAAAATTTGACATATTAAATAGTATTGACAGTAAAGGGCATTTTGTATATTTAATTTCACCTTTTTTAAAACCATCCCTAGCTACAAATAAATAAACGATATAACAATTAACTGTAAAATAAAGAAATTGTGGTTCCAAAAATGTATAAAAAAACAATTAAATCTTAATACAATCTACTCTATTCACATAACCCTAAACTACCTTTATGAAAATTATCACAACCACCTTAGTTGCATTTTATCGCACACCTTGTGTTTGAGTCTAATATCGATTCGACTTTTGTCTCCCCTGTATTTGGCTTTCCGTTCAAGGAGATGATGATGGTAAAGGGTATTTGCTGAGGAAGAGGAATCAGACGAATAACGAGGGCGTCGTGCTGTAAATACGGTAACAAGAAGATCTAATGACTCATGAACTATTCTGTTCATGGCTACTAATAATCAGTTACTCATCCCAAAATAATAATAATAATAATAATAATAATAATAATAATAATAATAATAATAATAATAATAATAATAATAATAATAATAATAAACCTGCACAAAAGAAACTAATATGGCTACTAATATGTTGCTCTATTAATTCTTCATCCCAACTAAATCATTGATGTTTGTAGCTCCAAAAGAAACCAGCACAAGGTTTGTTCAGCCCAATTCTTGTACAGATTTGGAGGATTTTGGTATATAGCTAGCATCCTTAGATGACAATCAGATGCATGAATTCAGCTTCTTTAACAGTGAAAGAAAATGAAAATTTCCAGTATATAAGCATATATGTTTCTCTATTAATTCTTCATCCCAACTAAACCATTGATGTTTGTGGCTACAAAAGAAACCTGCACAAGGTTTGTTCTCACCCAATTCTTGTACAGATTTGGAGGATTTTGGTATACATACAGCATCCTTAGTTGACAGTGAACCCATTTTGGTAAAAAAATCATGCTAAGATGGCAATCAGATGCATGAATTCAACTACTTTAACAGTAAAAGAAAATGAAAATTTCCAGTATCTAAGCATATATGTTTCTCTATTAATTCTTCATCCCAACTAAATCATGATGTTTGTGCCTCCAAAAGAAACCTGCACAAGGTTTGTTCCGTACAATTCTTGTACAAATTTGGAGGATTTTGGTATACAGCTAGCATACTTAGATGACAGTCAACCCATTTTGGTAAAAAAATCATGCTAAGATGGCAATCAGATGCATGAATTTAGTTTCTTTAACAGTAAAAGGAAATGAAAATTTTCAGTATCTAAGCATATATGTTTCTCCATTAATTCTTCATCCCAACTAAACCACTGATGTTTGTGGCTCCAAAATAAACCTGCACAAGGTTTGTTCAGCCCAATTCTTGTACAGATTTGGAGGATTTTGGTATACAGCCAACATCCTTAGTTGACAGTTAACCCATTTTGGTAAAAAAATAATGCTAAGATGACAATCAGATGCATGAATTCAGCATCTTTGACAGTAAAAGAAAATGAAAATTTCCAGTATATAAGCATATATGTTTCTCTATTAATTCTTCATCCCAACTAAATCATGATGTTTGTGGCTACAAAAGAAACCTGCACAAGGTTTGTTCAGCCCAATTCTTGTACAGATTTGGAGGATTTTGGTATACATACAACATCCTTAGTTGACAGTGAACCCATTTTGGTAAAAAAAATCTTGTTAAGATGACAATCAGATGCATGAATTCAGTTTCTTTAACAGTAAAAGGAAATGAAAATTTCTAGTATCTAAGCATATATGTTTCTCTATTAATTCTTCATCCCAACTAAATCATGATGTTTGTGACCCCAAAATAAACCTGCACAAGGTTTGTTCAGCCCAATTCTTGTACAGATTTGGAGGATTTTGGTATACAGCCAGCATCGTTAGTTGACAGTTACCCCATTTTGGTAAAAAATCATGCTAAGATGCCAATCAGATGTATGAATTCAGCATCTTTGACAGTGAAAAGGAGAGAAATCATGAGAAATTACCGAAGAGAGAGAGAGGGGAGCGACGAGCGGGGCGACGAGCGGGGCGACGAGCGGTGGTGTAGGAGATAGAGAGAGCGGGGCGACGAGCGGTGGTTTTCGATCGCAAATTCACCGCGAAATAGAGAGAGGGAGGAGGAAAATCGAATTGGGCTGTCGAAGATGACGAAGGGACGGAGGCGAAGCGCGAGAAATAGAGAGAGGGAGGAGGGAAAACGAAGGCGGCGAAAATTAGGTTTGGGAAATTAGCGAGCGAAATGTTAGGGTTCGCGGGGATTTATCTCAGTTAATTCACCGGCGTTTGAAATTACGAATGCCGGTGAATGTATCTATATATTCCCCGGCGTTTGTTATTAAAATGCCGGTGAATACCTTTCATCGGCGTTTCTAAATAAAACGCCGGTGAATATCATAATTGCCCGGCGTTTTATAGAGGCCGCCGGTGTATAACCATCCAATCTGACACCCCATTCCTAGTCACTCCCTACCCCGACGCGAATGGTAAAACACCGGAGAATATACACCGGTAAATCGCACATGTTTTGTAGCGAGGGCTGCATTGAAACAAAACTTCTTTTATGCATTTTATCAAATAGTTTAATTGCAAACGATCCAAACTAAGAAGGCATACAAAGCATGGCAGAAGGGTCACTCAAATCAGCATGTCATGTGAATAAACAATCTATAATAAGATAGTACATCATACAAACATCCAGGAAGCAATCATCTACAACATATGATATGTCACAACAAGCATATACATCAAGATGTCCATCTAATCTAGATTGTTTTCATTCAACGGGTGTCAACTACTGTGAACTACTCATGATCAAGAGATGAAGGAACAGATCAACTAACAAATATGGTCATCATAAGGGTACCAAACAATTTCATGCGAGACTACTTACGGTATTTAACTTGTATGACAAAAAAATTACATACAAGCTACTTGCCTGATAATGACGATGAAGATGAAGAACAGAATAACGGGAACGGATCCTGACACACGAACACAATGCACGAATGAGAGATGGCACGAACAAGAGCAAGATCCACCAACGATAATACGGCGGTGCACGTGTTCTCACACACGACAGCAGCAACAGCGGCAACCACAGCAAGGCGGCGACAGCAACACGAGACGACGACGACAGCTTCGAGGCAACTCCGACAGCAAGTGGTGGCACTACAAAGGCGGTGCTCGGCTGTATTTCGACCACACTAGAAGATGACGACAGAGAGGAGAAGACGACAGCGATGAGGGGAGCTCGATGCTGGGGCAACGCGATGGAGGGGTAAGCAGTGCTTGGGCAAGGGCTTGGGTGCGCTGCGGCAAGGGCAGGGAACCGCGGCACGGGGGTGTGTAGCGGATGAGGGGAAGAGGAAAGGGGTTTGCGGGGGTGTTCTGCTGACGTCGAGGATTAGAGGACGACAACAAGGAAGAGGGGAGAGAGATCGGGAGGTCGAGGGTGCAGGGTTCGGGGGTAGGAGAGAGGGGGTGATGGCTGAGTTGAGAGAGAGAGAGAGATAATTAGGGTTTAGTAATTAGGGTTATGGTACAATTAGGGGGATTATATAGAGTCAATATGGGTTTGGATGAACTGGGTAGTATCCAATAGGAAGAAAAGAGTCCAATAAGAGACAAGTAGGCCATGAAATATGTTTAAACAATAAACAAAGACAAGAAAAAATTTGTAGATAAAAAAAATGAGAATATAAAGGCTGAAACAAACAAGAATGAAAATGAATCACAAGGAGAACAACAACGTACAATTCAAAGGGACGAAAATCACAAAATCAGAAATAAAATAAAATAACCAGAAATTTAATTAAAAATAACAAAAATACAAAATGAGTAATAGGGGTTATATATATATATATATATATATATATATATATATAAAATAAAACACAAAGAAAGCTATCAAGTGGCTCTCCTTCAATCCCCCAAAAATCAAAGGTTCAGATCTAACCTCACAAAACACATTTTCCCTCCCAAAAGTTTCCTCCCAAAACTCAAATTCAAATCCCTCCCAAAACAACTACTTTATTTATTTAATTATCACTCTCTCTCTGTCTCTCCCTCTCTTTATATATATATATATATATATATATATATATATATATATATATATATATTAGGAAAGTTTCCGTTGAGCACTAGCCTAGTGCTCAACGAGGAGCGCACTGGAGATAGGCCATCCGATCTCCAGATCTCATCATGATCTCCATCCAATGGGCTAGATCTCATCTGTTAAATGGGGGGGGGGGGTATAATCGGAATTTTCCTCCCAATCCAGCTGCTATCTCCTTTCCCTCTCTCTCCCGCTCCACACTTCGTCAGATCGAAACTTGAGTGAGAAAAACCCTAGGTCCCCAATTCATCTCCTCCCTCTTCTTCATCGATTTGCCTGCAAATTCTCCATCTCCTCCCTCTCCAATGCTCCCTTTCCTCCCTTTCCCCCTTCTTGGTCTTCTTCGACAGTCGATTTTAAGCCCCCAAAATCGATCGGAACCCACAACCCAAATCGACGCCCTCCTCTCCTCCTCGTGATGCGATCCACCTCTTCACCCTCAACCGTACTCATCTCTTCTCTCCCAGAGTTGTTGGAGGTATAAAAAAAAATTTCCTTTTTTTGTTGCTTTACTTCATATTGTTGGAAAAAATCAATTTTTGTTACTCCGTTTAAAAAAAAATTTGTTATTGTTGGAAAAAAATTCCGAAATTGTTGATCTTGTTGAAAAATTTTCGAATTTTGTAAGTCTATTTCATCTCTGCTAGTAAGATTTTCATCTGCATTGCTTTCGCTCACATGAATATTTAAATCCAGTGTTTGTGAACCTTTGTCTATTGCAAAATGAATGCTCAGCAACCTTTTTTATACCTTTGGGAAAGCTTAACAAAGCTCAAGCACATTTTGAATTGATATTGTTGTTGAGATTTAGTAGTAATATGTACTTCTGAGTACTCATATGTACTTTCTTTTGGTATATACATATGATAAAACTAGTAATAACTATTTATGTGAGGGCAATTAAGTGTAGATAGAAATTTAGAGAAAGGAAGTAAAGTGAGTTCTGACATAAAGGCCTGTATGAACTGCTTTTAACCATCACAATCCCCTACATATTGTACCACAATTTCAATTAATTGCATTCCCATTTCCACAGAATCTTAATCACTCAAAGGAAACTATCAGCCATAGCATACTATTAGCCAAAAATATCAACCGAACTATCAACCAAAGTGTAACAAACTTTTTAAAGAAACGAAGGTTGTACTCAAGTTTCAAAGATGAAGCCACAGAAAATTCTAGTATCAGCCAAAGGTATATGTTGGCATCATTAAAACAGTGTATTCAAAAAATGTGATCTCTGAGCCGCTGAAATAACCAAAACTGAATCAGTAGGGTTGCCAAAAAGAATTTAAAGCCATTGGATGGGGTTCATGATGAAAGATCAGTCCATGCCAGAAGTTAGGCGATAGCCAGAACATGAAACAATTGTATATTCACTACAACTGAATAGACAATTGCATATATAGCATCTGTCACCTAAATTGTAAAAAAACTAAAGTATCAAAGCCTTCAAGTGACTTGATCATAGCTTCACGCATGAACACATACCCTTCATCGCAAGACAGTCCGATCTCAACTTGTTGCTTGGACAAGTTATTTAACTCACAATAGCGGGAAGCAAAATTCTCGCTATTATTGCCATCTTCTCTACCAAAATTTATAGGGGTGTAGCTTCTTCTAATTACCTCACGGCTTCATCTTCTTATCATATATTGTTTGGGAAGTTCATTACAATTTGAATATTTAAGGAAGGCCAAGAGATGCCTACAAGGGAGTCCAACAAATTCGAACAAAAAGCAAGAATAATGCCCATAGTGAGTCTCTTCGGAATAAGTAATCATGGTCTCTTTGTCCGTCCTACCATTGTATGTCACTGTGTAATAAGTGTTAGTAGTATTCACATCACCTTCCACTAAATTCACATTATATAGTAGGCTTTCCTTGATTTCTTTTTGGAACTTTAAAAACATTGCTAAAGTGTATACTTGGGCCATTTGTTCCTTCATATACCACCCGGTCTTCAATTTGGGTTTCTGATCTAGTGTATGGTGGTTCTCTTTAACTTCTTCTTCTCTTTGCCTACCAATAACTCTTTCAAATATCAAAGTAAACTCATGAAGTGAATACTTCTTTTGGGTGTGCTTTTTTAAAAAAGAATTCATTCCCTCGCTTCTTTGGCTACTAGACATACCTGCCTAAAAATGAGACCTATGATATACAGGGGCCCATTTACCACGAATATGAAAAATATCATTCAACCATTTGTTGTTTTCTGTCCCAAATTCCACAACCAAAGCCTTCCATCGTTCTTCAAAAGAGACACAGTCATACGAATTCCAAATGTTTTCTTTAAAAGCATCCATGAACTTAGAATGTTGAACCAATTAAGGCACCTCGGAAGGAATCTTATCTAAAATATGCCAGATGCAATATCTATGGCGGATATGAGGAAAAACTTGTTGAATTGCAGCACCAATACCCCGGTCTTGGTCCGTTACAATGCCAACGGGAGCTTTTTTCATGACTCCTAGCCATGTTTGGAATAACCACACAAAAGATGAAGCCATCCCATTTGGGATGAAACCACACAAGAAAAAGAGACTGCCAATGATGGTTAATCCCAACAAATGGAACAAATAGCATACCGTAACGATTAGTACTATGTGTTGCATCAAAAGACATTACATCGCCAAATACCTCATAATTCAAACGAGCAATCCCATCAACCCAAAAACAATGAGACAGTCTACCGGACTCATCTTGCTCGAATGCATAAAAGAAAGAAGGATCTTTTTCCTTTTGCCATTTAAAAAAGTCTACCAACATTTTACTATCATGACCTTTTAATGACTCCCTCAAATCTCTTTCATGGTTTTTAGCATCTCTTAGAGTAAATCCAACCCTATCATATCCCCCACTTGAACCCTAAAAAAGCATTTGTTTGCAAGTGGGAATATTTGCACTCGCAAGTTGCTCCATTATGACTTTATCTGAATTTGACACAACACGGTTACGCGGCAACAAATGCCTTCTACCGGGTGTGGTGAATGCATGATTGTGCACCTCATAGAAAGAATAAACAGACCATGAATTCGTTTCTTTGTTTAATCTAACACGAACCAATGCATTGCAAGATGTTCTGGATGTAGTACCTATTCTAATTTCATTATTCTTGCTTTTCGACCGCTTTATTACATAAAAAGGTTTTTTCTACCACCTCACCATCTTTCAATTTATGACCTAATTTACGCATTTGAAAACCCGAACATTTCGCATAGCTATCGTAGTATTTTTCTACTAGCTCAAGGGTCTCAAATATCATACCTATCTTTGGGATTAGATGCTCCTCAACAGTGGGGGTAAATTCACCTTGTTCAATATACAAAAAATTGTCACCCAATTGTGAGCAACCTTCACCTAACTCCATACCTATAACAAATTCAAAAAATTTTCAACAAGATCAACAATTTCGGAATTTTTTTCCAACAATAACAAATTTTTTTTTAAACGGAGTTAACAAAAATTGATTTTTTTCCAACAATATGAAGTAAAGCAACAAAAAAAAAGGAAATTTTTTTTATACCTCCAACAACTCTGGGAGAGAAGAGATGAGTACGGTTGAGGGTGAAGAGGTGGATCGCGTCACAAGGAGGAGAGGAGGGCATCGATTTGGGTTGTAGGTTCCGATCGATTTTGGGGGCTAGGGTTTTAAAATCGACTGTCGAAGAAGACCAAGAAGGGGGAAAGGGGGAAAGGGAGCGTTGGAGAGGGAGGAGATGGAGAATTTGCAGGCAAATCGATGAAGAGGAGGGAGGAGATGAATTGGGGACCTAGGGTTTTTCTCACTCAAGTTTCGATCTGACGAAGTGCGGAGCGGGAGAGAGAAGGAAAGGAGATAGCAGCTGGATTGGGGGGGGGGAATTCCGATTATACCCCCCCCCCTTTAACAGATGAGATCTAGCCCATTGGATGGAGATCATGATGAGATGTGGAGATCGGACGGCCTATCTCCAGTGCGCTCCTCGTTGAGCACTAGGCTAGTGCTCAACGGAAACTTTTCCTATATAAATAAATATATATATATATATATATATATATATATATATATATATATATATATATATATATATACTTATAGAAACATGGATTTTTATACCCCAGTTCATAATTATTTTTCGACATATACTAATGAAAATATGGACTTTTATTTACAACTAATTATTGTCATACTATTCAAACTTGAGCTATATAATTGTTGGTTTACTGTTTACAAGGCTTTTTATATGTTCTATCGTTCTGAAGACGTGCCATGCCTTTTATTTACAACTAATTATTTCATACTATTCAAACTTGAGCTATATAATTGTTGGTTTACTGTTTAGAAGACTTTTTATATGCTCTATCGTTCTGAAGACGTGCCGTAGGCACGTGCCCACGGGCAAATCTAGTATATGTGTGTGTGTGTGTGTGTGTGTGTGTGTGTGTGTGTGTGTGTGTGCGTGTGTGCGTGTGTGCAATACTCTATTGAAAACGGATTTATTTTCACAGACCCGTAAAAACAGCCCTGCTGGCCGTTGGATCAGTTCGATCAAGATCCAATGGTCGTGATCGAGCCCCGTCCATTGAATGAACCTACGTCGTTTTTTGGAACAACGGCCTAGGTTGTTTGAAACAACAAAATTTTATAACCTAGGATTATAAAAGGCCGTTGTTTGAAATAACGGCCTTGGTTCATTCGATATTTTAGAACGAATGAGGCAAAGAGTTATTTGTGATGAAATTCCCAAATTACCCCTCTGCCACTTAAGTGAGATGGGTGATGGGTGGGCTCGATCTGAGCCATTGATCACGATCAAGAGCGATCCAACGGCTCAGATCGTTGTTTTCACACCCGGTTGAAAACAAACCCGTTTTCAACCGAGCATTGCTATATATATATATATATATATATATATATATATATATATATATATATATATATATATATTCTATTGCTGGTAGATTTTTATACCCCAGTACTAATGTTTGCAATAGGAAGATGTGTACCATTACCGACTCGGATTTGATCAGGCCCATCATAGGAAGATGAGTCTTCTTGCGCTGAAGGGAGCGGAGCAGGAGTTATTCTGGCAGGCCCAGATGACTTCGTTCTCCAATACTCCCTCCGCATCAATTTCAAAGCTTCCAACAACGAAGCTGAGTACGAAGCCCTAATAGCAGGTCTAGGTATGGCTCACAAGGCAGGAGCGCAACGTGTCTGGATATTCAGTGACTCTCAGCTCGTGGTGAAACAGGTCTTAGGAGAATACGAGGTGCGAGATGACCGAATGGCCAAGTACCTAGCCAAGGTCCCAAGTCTCATGGCTTCGTTCGAAGAGGCACAACTCCAGCGGATCCCTAGAGAAGATAACGCCCAAGCAGATGCCCTCTCGAAACTAGCCTCTTCCTTTCTCCAAGGTCTCAAGCAGACCGTCCTGTTCGTAGTTCTACTAAGGCCCAGCATCGAAGAAGAAGCCCCCGACTCGATGGAGTCGCTACCTGTCCAACTCAGGGATAACTGGATGAGGCCTTTGATTGAGTTCTTCAGAGATGGAAACCTTCCCCAAGATCCTAAAGAAGCTTGCTGAATCCGAACGAGAGCGGAGCGGTACACCTTCGTTGAAGGAGTCTTGTACAAACGCTCCTATACCCAAGTGGATAGCCGACCCTACTTGAGGTGTCTCTCTCCAAAAGAAGCCTTGTATGCCTTGAAAGAACTTCATGAAGGGATAGGTGGAACCCATTCGGGATCAAGGTCCCTCGCCAGAAAAGTCTTGAACTACGGGTACTTCTGGCCTACCCTCCGTCGAGACACAGAACAACATGTCCGGAAATACAGCCCCTATCAGTAATTCTCCAATATCCACCGCCTACCGCAAGCCTAACTCACATCTCTCTCGAGTCCAATTCCCTTTGCAATGTGGGGGATGGACCTACTAGGACCATTCCCACCAGCTCCAGGCCAGCTCAAGTTCCTAGTCGTGGCAACCGACTATTTCTCCAAGTGGATCGATGCCGAACCGCTAGCAACTATCACTGAGAACAAAGTGCAGCAGTTCTTCTAGAAAAATGTGATCTGCAGGTTCGGCATTCCTCGAGTCTTAGTAACAGATAACGGAACACAGTTTACGAGGACAGCATTCCGCTCCTTATGTGAAGACCTCGGCATTCAGCAGCGGTTCTCCTCCGTCTCTCACCCTTAATTCAATGGTCAAGTAGAAAATGCCAACAGGCAAATCCTCTCGGGCATCAAGAAGAGACTAGACAAGTTAGCCAAAGGTTTATGGGCAGAACAACTTCCTAACGTATTGTGGAACTACCGCACTACAAAAAGAACCCCCACAGGAGAGTCGCCCTTCAATCTCACCTACGGTTCTGAGGCCGTAATCCCCTTAGAAGTTGGTTTGCCATATCCTCGCCTAGTTGCATATAATGAAGAGCAGAATGCCAAAGAGCTCCGAGCCAATTTGGACCTCATCGATGAGCTCTGCGAAAGAGCTTCGATTCTCCAGGAAAATTATCGGAGAAGAATCGAGCAGGCCTACAACAAAAGGGTCCGTCCCACAGATCTCAAGGAGGGAGACCTAATCCTCAGAAAGCTAGCCATCTCGTTCTCTAGTTAAAAGAGCAAGCTAGCCCCGAATTGGGAAGGACCATACAAGGTCTCCAAGGTAGTTCGGCCAGGAGCATATTGCCTTGAAGACCTCGAAGGAAGAGAGATACCAAAAACATGGAATGCTGACCATTTACTGAAGTACCAAGAGGGTGTTTAAATGCCTCTCCGAGTACCATCAAATGTCGGGCCAGTCCTATCTTCTTTTTATTTATATTTGTTTCTTTATTCTCCCATTGTAATAACGGGCTGCAACTTAGAAGTGGCCGATTAAGCAATTATTAATAAAGAACCTTCTTTTGCACAATAATTCTCCTCTGATCGTTTTATCTCTGTTTAAAACCCTCATTGTGTTTTCAAAAAACGACGAGTTCGGAGTCCAAAACTTGGCTCGATTCTGCTTCGCAAGCTCGCTCTCAAGCGAGCTAGAAGTGGTTCGTCATTTGGAACTGCTCCCACAACCGTTGAAACTTACTCAAACAACGAGTTCGGAGTCCAAAACTTGGCTCGATTCTGCTTCGCAAGCTCGCTCTCAAGCAAGCTAGAAGTGATTCGCCATTTGGAACTGCTCTCACAATCGTTGAAACTTACTCAAACGACAAGTTCGGAGTCCAAAACTTAACTCGATTCTGCTTCGCAAACTTGCTCCTAAGTGAGTTAGAAGTGGTTCGCCATTTGGAACCAATCACACAACCATTAACACTCTCAAAACCACAAGCCTGGGGCCCAACACATGGTTCAACCTCGCACCAAGTATGTGCCAAACAAATAACAAGTGCCAAAAATACGTACAAGTTCACAAAACAATTATCATTGCATCAAAAATCGAGGGACATATCCATTTACAAGACAAACTTCTCGTACTTATGACAAGATACAAGACTTGGACAAAACTTGGAGAACAAAAAGAACAAACACAGACAACTCTTTCAACGCCTCCTTGGGGCAGGGATGTTCCGGTTTAAAGACACCCGGGGATGGCGAACGTTGTATGGCCGACGCCTAACCTCGGAGCTCGTCCCTAAACTGGCAAACTGAGATGCATCTTCAGCACTGCCTCTGACGATAGCCCCAACGGACGATCCGCTCGACGAAATAGCCACCCCACTCTGTGCGTCACCAGGGCTCCGCCGAGCAACGGGCGAGCGAGTCGCAAGCTCGTAAAAGGAAATTCCTCTCTCGCTCTCTTCACAAGTACATGAGGTGCTTCTGACGTTGATCCATCTAGGTTGGGGCTTGAGGGAGCGACCTCTGCCTCTAACTCGACAATTCGTTGCTTTAGAGAGTCGTCCTTCACGACTATCTTGATGCGAGGGAGCCGAGCGGAGCCTGCGGTACCAGAGCTGTCGACAATAATTCGACGGAGATGAGTAACCTCGATGCTCTTGTCGACTGTAACCCTCTTCAGCTCGTCAACCTCCGCCGTCACCTTGCTCATTGTTGCTAACAACTCATCTCGCTCTGCCGTCAACTTGCCCATCTCTGCTGTTAGTTCTTCTTTCCCTGCCAAAAGCTCGTCTTCTGCTATCGTCAAGTCGTAAATCTCAGCTAACAATTCGTCTCTCTCCGTTGTCATCTTCGTCAAAGAGTGGTGGAGATGCCTAAGCCTCAGGCTGAGATTAAAGGCTGTTGATGAACCATTATCATCACCTTCGGGGGTCGTCTCCCCAAGCCGCTCTTCTAGCCTCCGAATCTCGACATCTCGACGACCTACAATGAGTTGCAGATGTTTCCGCTCACGATCAGCTCTGTGTTGCCCCAATTCAACTTCGTAAAGGCGGTCTCGGCACCTAGCAAGGCATAACTTCGTCGCCCCTAGGCCAGCCTCGGGACGTATCTCCTCAGGAGAATAAGGTGCTTCGATGAGCTATGTTACCTCGACAAGCTGAAAATTCCAAGGCAGACGACGTGAACACTTGGCCAAATTTCAAGAAAATTTTTGTAAACTCATTTCCAAAGATTTACAAACACTTAGTCGAACTCAAAAAGATATATTTCATTCATTCCAAAGGTGCGATGGCCAGTCCGCAATTAGGCAATACATCAAAAACCACAAAAGTAAAAGAAAAAAGGAGATGAAGTCAGGGGGCGACTTCTTCCCCAGGGCGTCGGGAAGGGATGGGGTCGGACTCCCCCGAAGGCGCGACCATCGCTAGCGGGGTCACCTCGGACCCTGACGCTCGCCAACGATCTCGACCTCGGCAACTGCTTATTCGTCCCCGACTTCCCCCTCGGACTCGTCGTCGAAACCGTCGACGTGGTCGGGGAAGAGTCGCCATCCGAAGCAGTCGACCTTGGGGAACCGCTCTGACACCTGCTCGATGGCACGAGCATATGCCTTGGCCATGTTGGCCGCAAGGAAGCCCTGGGCCTTCTCCATAGTCACAGCTTTGGCTTCCTTCGCTGCCGCAACCTTAGTAGCTTCCACGGCCTTGGCCTGCTACTTTGACGCCTCTTCCTTTTGCTGAAGCAGATCGCCCTCAAGCTTTTGGACGAGGCCTTCGAGGTACTCCAGCCTCATCGTCTGCCCGTCCGTTTCGACCTTCAACTTGTTGAACTCATTGGCAATCCGAGCTTTTTCGGCTCAAGCTCAGTCGACCTCTTTCTTCAGGTCCTTCTCGAGCTCCGTGATCTTCTCCATGAGATGACCAAAGTGGACGATTATCTGCAACCGAACTACAAAGTCGAAAAAGTTAGAAAAATAAATGAAAGTTGTCTAAAGCACAAAATCAAGATACTCACCGATACCGCCGAGCGAGCGATCTCGAAGGTGTCGTCACCCATGCTGTCGGCGTCCATAGCAGCTCGAGCTTTTGGCATCGCCAGGTGCTTGACGACCTGCATGCTCGACGTCAAGTCGCCGAGGAAGCCGTCGAGTTTCCGAACCTGCCAGTCCGGAACGAAGACCTTTTTGTGTTCCTCGGTCAGGAACACCTCCGCCTCTGCCGTCAATGGGGCCGTCTCCATCCCGAGGGCTGCCACCATCGGGAACTCACCAACCTTGGCCGATACCGAGGTCGCTGCTGTCGCCCTCCTCGGGGTCACCGTTGCTGAGGCCGCTGCCTCCTGAATGGCACTGTCAACCATTTTGGGCTTCGAAGCTGTCACCTTTGTGGTGCCCCTCTTTCGCTTCCAAGATGCTTTGCTGCCGAGGGCCGTTCTCTGAGCCAAAATCGCGTCATAGTCCATCGTTTCTGCAGCAAAAGAAAAGTTTGGTTAAAACACAAGTTATAATTGAATTAGAAAAGAAAAAACAAATGAATAAAACCGCATACTAGGATCAATGTGGCAGAGCCTTCCCATGAAGAGTGCGTCCTCCATCAGATCTCTCCAATCGAACTTCAGCCGGTTGAGGAGAATCTGAACCACCTCTTCTTTGTTGGGGTAAAGCACCGGCAGCTCCCTTACCCTCTTCATCACCTCTTCCACCCAATCCGAGGGTATACACCACAGTTCGCAGCTCCAAACAATGAAGTACTTGTCTCGCCAGTGCTTTATCGAGTCGGGGCAGCTAATGAGCCGAGCACCGTGTCTCGGAGCCAAGTAGTATCTGAACTTGGACTTGTGCTGCTGATGAAGCCGACACAGTGTCCGAAGCACCCTTAAGTCCGGCTCGATCTTGGCTGCCTGACAGTGGAGCGCGAACCCATTGATGACCCTCCATGCGTTCGGCATTAGTTGGATGGGGCTGACCCCGAACCACCTCAGCCCTTAAACGGCGAACGGGTGTAGAGGCAAACACGCTCCGGCAATGAAGGCGTCGACCGGCCAGAAACACATGTTTACTGGCATCAGTGAGTTGGCCTTCACCCCGGAACCCGGCAGCATCAGCTCATACTCCTCCGGGATCTAAAAGCACTCCCAGATCGCCACCATGTCTGCCTCGCTGAGGATTGAAATGGTATCGTCCGCTTCTGAGGTCTCTCTCGCTGCGTTCTCCTCGAAGCTCCGTCCCCTCCCATATATGATACGCTTGGTGTGCTCCTCCGGAAGCTCCCGAACCCTATGGAGCCCCGTCAGGACACCCGGCAGTCTGCCGAACTCTCCCATTCGCTTCGGATCTTCCACTATGGTATCCCGACCATCGACTCTCCTGACCTTGTCAACGTGAGGCACCTGTCTCGGAGACGGTGCTTCGCCAGCAGAGGGGGAGGGCTCCGAAGTAGGGGAAAGAGAAGACATTTTTAACTTGAAATAAGCTAAGTATAAATTACCTTGAAGTGACTGACGCGGTCGAAAAATTCACCGGAACACTGTCGACGATCGCCGGAATCTCTTTCTCGTGAAAATAACTGCCTGAGTGAAAATTTGGAGAAGTGAAAAAAAATGAGGGGGGAGTGAGTCTTATAGAGGTTGGCATAAAAAACGAGGATATTGGGCTCCAAAAACCCAATAGTCAGGTCCATTTACATAGAATGACAAAAAGTTGTACCGTCTCATTAATGGCTAACGGTTAAAATCGTCAGAAGATCAACAGTCAAAAGGCCAGCTGTCATCTCCAAGTTGTCAAACTCACTTTGGACTTTGACACGCTTCGCCGAGCGTTCTTGGCACCGATGCTCAAACGTGAGAAAAAACTCTCGCTTTGGACTTTGGCACACCTTGCCGAGCGTTCTTGGCACCGATGCTCAAACGTGAGAAAAAACTCTCACTTTGGACTTCGGCACGTCTTGCCGAGCATTCTTGGCACCGACGCTCAAACGTGAGAAAAAACTCACTTTGGATTTCGGTACGCCTTGCCGAGCATTCTTGGCACCGAAGCTTAAACGTGAGAAAAAACTCTCACTTTGGACTTCGGCATGCCTTGCCGAGCGTTCTTGGCACCGATGCTCAAATGTGAGAAAAAACTCTCACTTTGGACTTCGGCACGCCTTGCCGAGCGTTCTTGGCACCGACGCTCAAATGTGAGAAAAAACTCTCACTTTGGACTTCGGCATGCCTTGCCGAGCGTTCTTGGCACCGACGCTCGAACGTGAGAAAAAAACTCACTTTGGATTTCAGCACGCCTTGCCGAGCGTTCTTGGCACCAACGCTCAAATGTGAGAAAAAAATTTCACTTTGGACTTCGACACGCCTTGCCAAGCGTTCTTGGCACCAACGCTTAAACGTGAGAAAAAAACTCTCACTTTGGACTTCGGCACGCCTTGCCGAGCGTTCTTGGCACCGACGCTCAAACGTGAGAAAAAACTCTCACTTTGGACTTCGGCACACCTTGCCGAGCGTTCTTGGCACCGATGCTCAAACGTGAGAAAAAACTCACTCTGGACTTCGGCACGCCTTGCCAAGCGTTCTTGGAACCGACGCTCAAACGTGAGAAAAAAATTCACTTTGGACTTCGGCATGCCTTGCCGAGCATTCTTGGCACCGATGCTCAAACGTGAGAAAAAACTCTCTACGAACTTCGGCAGACCCCGCCGAACCACTTTTTGACATGTGGCGCCACGCCGAGGTATCTGTGCACCTCGGCAAGGGACTCCGAACCTCTCTCGACTTCGGCCTTCTTCGGACACTTGTCAGCTCCTCAAAGTGATGGGTGGGGGTCTGCAGCATTGCCGAAGTGACTCGCCACCGACCCCCGAATAAGGGGAAAATACACCTTTGAGCAACCACAAACATTAGATCTCCCCAAAATTTGTGCCCAATGCTGATGGAGAGCCCAGATCGCGCCACATCATAAATGGAATTAAAAAATCTATTTTTTATTTATTTAATTCGAATTGTTTATTTAAAAATTGCAGAAAAATGGTTTAAAATTCAAGAAATTTAATTAAAAATTCTAAAAAATAATTATAAAATTCGGAAAAATATTTTTGAGCTCGTGGGTAAATAATTATTGCTTAGAATGATTAATTAATACCCTCGAAAAATAAAATACCGCTCCGCAAAATTGAATAGATGATCCGAAAAATAATTAAAAAATCAAGAAAAATCTCCAAAGGTCTAGAAGAGCTCAAGAACAATCTGGAGTATGCTACCAACTCAGAAAAATACCATAACCCCTCGTTTAAGTTCCAAAACCCCTCATTTGGACTCCGATACAACTCAACAAGCCATTAAAACAGTAAAACTACTCCTCAAAGGCTGGTCAAACTCAGTCTTCGGGAGTGGGGGGCTCATTATATGACTAAAAATAGGGTTAAATCGGGACCGTTCAAATCGAGCACGAATCTTAAAGCTCGGGGATAAAATGATAATTTCACCTACAAACGGGTTTGAAATGGGAACTGGGCCTTTTTCCAAAGGCCCAATAACCCATAAATGGATCCGTCTTACTGGTTACAGGTTCCAACCCGCACGAAACCCGGTCCAGCTGAATGAGAGAGGATTAGGGTTTATGATTAACCTTGATCAACGGTCCTAATTGCTTCTATCCATTTACACTGGAAAGTAGGGATTTGATCTTATCCCGAAACTGGTTCCTAAGGTGGCTATAAATACCCTCCATCCCCCACTATTACTAGGTAATCAATCTTTTGCCAATCAAAACTCTTTCATAATCTTTCTGATTACTGACAAGAGCGTCGGAAGGTGCATCGCCGGAATCAACCCCAGTATTTTGCAATTTTTGCAGGTCAACGGCAGGAGAATCTCGGTCAAACTCCGGTGAAGTTGTTCAGGTTTGACTATTCAACTTCCCTCAAATCCACAAATCTATCTGTTTGCCCACATACCGATTTCAGCGGCAACAACAAGCATGAATTGTCACGAATCATGGCAATATATAATCATATAGTAATAACAAGCATGAATCATGCAATCATGAAACATGACAACAAGTAATGGAAAATATGGGTCCCTTCTGAGTACACATATCTATATTGTCCACTAATAAAGTCTTTTCCTTAATCCCGGCTTGGTTATTTTGTTATTATTAATCAAACATGCATGTATGTATCACAAACAGGTCAATAATAATATGGCATAAACAAGTAACAAGTTCAGGTTGCAAGATGAGCATGTACAGGTGAAAGATAACATACAAAAGGATAAAACAACGAGATTTGTAGTTCGGGACAGCAGGATAGTGTTGCACTAAAACTGAGATTCCAGTTGCTACAAAAATGCAAATCTGAATTCGTCAAAAGTTCTAGAAAATAGAATCTCGGCCGAATCCAGCAAACATATATAAGTCATATAGTATTTCACAAAAAAATAACTCAAAACTGAATTGAAACCAGAAAATATGTTCAGCCAAAAATCAGAAGATCGTATTCAAAGTCAAGAAAACATCATGAAAACTCGTAAATTAAATCCAGAAAAATTTGGGGTATTCCCCTATATGTATAGTAACAGAAAATCAAGTTTCATAATTTTTCCACAAAAATAAAGTAGTCAAGTAAAATAAGAAAACAGCAAGATGCAGTAGTTTTGTAAATCTGAAATCATAAACACCGCAGTACGAAAACAGCAATATGTCACAAATCATAAATTGAAATCCAAATCTGCTAAAAGGGTAATAAAATAGATACAGTAGGTTAACTTTCATATTCAGGAAGATTTTTCAAACAACAAGTAGAAATAGGTCGAAGATCATGTTCTTTACTGAACAGTAATAAAATTGTACATGTAAAATCTTTATTTACAAGCATGAAAAGGTATGTAAAACTCCTCAAATAAATCCATAAAAATTTAGAGTTAATTATAATCAATTCTAGAAGTACTGAGAAAAATTTCAGATCAAAAAAATAATTTTAACTTCATAATAAAAATATATTACTCTTCAGAATTCATAGAAAATAAAATCTGGAAATCTTTCGACACCACTGTAGTAAAATAGACATAACTCACAAACCGTAAATTGAAACTGAGATCCACCAAAATGGTTGGAAAATAGACAGGATTCTCTACAAATCATGTTCACAAAATATTTTCAAATACTGAACTTAATAGGGTCTAAAATACGAATCAAAACAGAAAAACCAGCAAAACTGAAAATATCGCATATGCACAAAATTCACTAGTTCATATAGAACTCATCCAAAACTTAACTAAATATGAAATATAGTGTACTAGATGTCCAAACAACATGATATAGGATATTTCACAAGTCCAAGACAAGTCTATCACGAATAACATGGACGAGTACAAGATAACATATGAATAATATGCATATATGCAACAAGATATGGTCAATCCTAGGTTATATCATGTCATGTATGTCGTGAGACAACTATGGTTAAGATAACACAATAGAGAGAATATTAACAAGGGAATTCACACACAAATTGTCTCTAGAACCCAACTAGACTACAGACGGTATTTAGTACTTGTATGTGCAAAGAAATTTAATACAAGTTACTTGCCTGAGAGACGATGATGGGAACGACGATGATCAAGAATAACGGGAACGGATTCCCAGAACACGAACTCAACCGAATGAACTCGAACACGGCACACGAACTCAATACCCACGAACCAGCGAACACAACTACGAGCACAACAAAGAATTATGAACACACAACTCGAGCACTCTCACGCTCGCACAATAACGAGAGAGAGCGAGAGGAAGAGTCGACGGTAAAGGCTTCGCTGTTGCTGTTGCAGTCGAGAGAGAAGCACCGGGACACCAGAGCACTGGTGCTATTACTGGTCGAGGAAAACACAGCAAGTTGAGGAGGGGGGAGTTTTGCAGGGCTGACGTCGTTGGGCTGCTGGGGTTGACTGTCGGTGCTGGGCGTCGAGACAGGGAGGGAATGAAAGGAAGGTCAGGATTATGGTGAAAGGAGGTGCAGGGGTGGGCGGCACTGCAGGTGGCTGCAGGCGAGGAGGTGGTGGCTCGCGATAGGGGGAGTACAGGGTTGCGGGGAAGAGATCAGGAGAGGGAGAGAGAGTCCAGGATGAGAGGAGGCTGGTGGGGTAGAGATGAGCGGGAGCAGGGCGAGGCACAGGGAGAGGTCGGGGGATAGGTTCGGGAGGATGCAGAACGGGAAGAAAGAGAGAGATGCATGGTGTAGGCGACTGTAGCAATAGGATGAAGATAGGTTTATATAAATAGGTAGGGGAATAGATTATTAGGGTTAGGTGACGGGTGACTCTTGGGTTTCGGGTTGGGGTAAACTAACGGGTATGGGTAAGGTATTATAGGGTTTGGGTTTAGCTAGGTTAATAGGGTAGGTGGGTAACGGGTATTAAATGGGTTTTAAAATTGATTAGAGATTTAAAAATTCAATAGAAAATTAAATTAACCAATAAAATATTATTTAAAATAAAAATGTAATTTGCATTACGAAATATAATCTATTTAAAATGCTACAAATACAGTTAGCAGATAAAAGTGGATTTTTAATAACTAGTCAAAAATAACAATAATAACAATAATACTAATAATAATAATAATAATAAGAGAAATAATAACAAAATATAAGAATTTTATTTCAATATAAAAATCATAGAAAATAGTTACAAATAAAATTATTGATTGAAAACAGGTTTTAATAGGAGATCCAACAATACATTTTGACAAAAGAATCTGAAAACCGAAAAAATAATTTGCAAAAATTTTAAATACAGAAAATACACAAAAAATATGTTTTTGGGATAACAGGGGTTACAGAAGGTATCAGAGGAATCAAGACAGTTCCTAAGACTCCATAGGAGAATGGTGTAGCAGAAAGGATGAACTGCACGATACTCGAAAGGGCGAGATGCATGAGACTTCATGCGGATCTTCCGGTCCATCTTTGGGCCATTACAGTTGATACAGCGGTGTACTTGATTAACCGTTGCCGGTCTAGTGCCCTTGATGGGACCATTTCAGAAGAATTATGGTCAGATAAAACTATTAATTATTTGTATTTAAAAGTTTATGGTTGTATGGCATATGCACTAAATGACAGGGATGAAAAAAAGAAGTTGGACTAAGTCCAGGAGGTGTGCGTTCATTGGCTACAGTGGTGATGAGTATGGTTACAAGCTTTGGGATTTTGTGGATAACAAAGTCATTCACAGCAGAAATGTAGTGTTCAATAAAGAGGTCATATATAAGGACAGACACACAGGTCATGACAGTAAAACTAGTTCAGAATCAGATTGGAGTTCAGACTCAGACTCAGATTCAGATTCTGAAGGCAACCCCAGTGGTGGGGGCCCTACAGTGCAGCAGCAGGTACGGTACCACATGTAGCACAGGAGGCTCATGGTGAGCCTATTAGGAATGAGCAAGTTATCCAAGAAGAACAGGTACTGCCAGAACAGTTTGGGAAACCTGAACTGGTCAGTGAACCGGTACCCACATTGAGGAGATAGACACAAGAGAGGAGGCCAACCAGGATATTTGATCTATCAGCTAGTGTTGTTCACGAGTATGTTCTGTACATGGATTCGATGGAGCCAGAGACTCATTAGGAGGCTTTGAGGGATGAGGCTTGAATTTAGTAGGAGTTAGCCATGAAGGACGAGATGAGCTTCTTGGAACAGAACCAAACTTGGGAGTTGACCAAGTAACCTACAGGAAAGCGCGCTCTTATAAACAAATGGGTTTTCAGAGTCAAAGATGAGACAGATGAAAGTAAGAGGTACAAGGCGAGGCTTGTTGTGAAAGGGTTCTCTCAAAGAGAAGGTGTTGATTATAGTGAAATCTTTGCACCGATTGTGAAGATGGCTTCTATTAGGGTTCTGCTCAGTATTGTGGCAGTTGAAGACTTGTACTTAGAGCAGTTGGATGTGAAGATAGCATTTCTCCATGGTGATATCGAAGAAGAGCTGTCCATGAGACAACCCATAGGTTTTGAAGCTAAAGGAAAGGAAGACATGGTGTATCGATTGAAGAAGAGTCCTTATGGGCTCAAACAAGCACCGCGATAATGGTACTTGAAGTTTGATTAATTCATGAGAGGAAAAGATTTTGATAGATGCAAAACGGATCATTGTATGTATGTTCGTAGATATGAGGACAATGATATAGTTACCTTGGTATTGTATGTGGACGACATGCTGTTAGCAGGTTCATGTATGGAGAAGATCAAGAAAGTAAAAAAGGCACTAGCTTCGGAGTTTTTAATGAAGGACTTGGGTGAAGCAAAGCAAATTCTCGGCATAAAGATTAGTAGAGACAGGAGTAGCAAGAAGCTTTTGTTATCACAAGCAGACTATGTGAAAAAGGTGTTAAAGAGATTCAATATGGATGGCGCGAGACTAGTCACTTGTCCCTTGGTTGCTCACTTCAAGTTATCAATGGACTTGCATCCTAAAACGGAGACGGAGATGGAGGAAATGGCTGCTATTCCTTATGCCTCATCCATTGGAAGTTTGATGTATGCGATGGTATCTACAAGATTAGACATCGCACAAGTAGTGAGAGTTGTCAGCCGTTACATGAAGAATCCAGGTAAACAGTATTGGGATGCAGTAAGGTGGATTCGTAGATATCTAGCAGGTACTTCAGATCACTCTCTTTGTTTTGAGGAAGATTCTTTGCATATACATGGTTATGTGGATGCAGATTTTTTGGGCAATCGTGATGGTTGCAGAAGTACTACAGGGTATGTATTTACAGTTGGAGGAATAACTGCTAGTTGGGCTTCGCAGTTACAAAAGGTTGTAGCATAGTTAACCACAGAGTCAGAGTATATGACACTTACAGAAGCGACGAAAGACATGTTGTGGATTTCGGATCTTATGAAACAGTTGGGCAGGAAGCAACCCATAGGTGAACTATGGTGTGACAGTCAAAGTGTAGTTTTCTTGGCGAAAAACTCGGCATATCACTCTAGGACTCGGCACATTCAAATGAGGTATCATTTTATCAGAATTGCGGTTGAGAAGAAATAGTTGAAGCTAACTAAGATTCTTGATACTAAGAATCCGGCGGACATGCTCACTAAAGTGGTGGATAGCAAGAAACATTAGTTTTGCTATACCGCTATCGGATTGTCTTCAGGTTAATTGTTGAGGAGACTTGCAGAGACACGGGCCTGGACTAGGCCAATGGAAGAATGAAGAACAGGTTAGAGACTTCGTGTATATGTCTCCAAGTGGGAGATTGTTGGGGTTTGTGGATCCAATACACGATAATGGGTTGAAGAAGATAGACGAGAAGGAGAGTCGAAGTGGGAGCAAGAGGTCAAGAGTAGTTGGAGGCTACAGCAGAGTTGCGGTCGACCGCACCCCCCGAACGCACCCAGAATAGACTACCAGTCGATCGTCCCACTCTTTGATTCAACCTGTATCTTGAAATGATGACCGGCCGACTGCGCAGTCGACCGACCTGCTCTCTGTTGGAACTCTTGCAGTCGAAGGAGAAGACCAGCCGACCGTCATGATGTTGCGGTCGACCGTCCCGACGCTGATTGATGAGCGGCTGAGATGGAAAGTTATGGAATCCTATTTATATTGTATTGTGTACGATTTTAGGATTAAGTAAAAAAGAAAATAGAGATCTACCAGCCGTCATCAAGAGAGAGGGAGATAGAGAGAAACCCTACACCATAGTAGTGAGTTCTTGAGAGATTTGTAAACCTAATCTTCATATTTCTAGTGGAAATACAGGAGTGCCTTGCGCGGGAAAGTAGCCATTGTTTGGGTGAACCTCGATAAAAATCTTATGTGTTCTTGTGTGTTGCTTTTGGTTGTTCTTTGTTCTCTTGTTTTGATTCTATAGTTCTTGCATCTCATCGTCGTTATTGAGTTTATTCTGCAGTTAGAATTCAACATATTCTGCTCGAAGATGGAGATTGTTTAAATCAGATGTGAGATAATGTGGAGCGCCATGTCCGGTATCCAACTAGCATCAGCAAAAGGACCTTGTGCAGCTACTTAAGCACTTGGTGGTGCAGAAGAAACTTGAAATGTCTTATCGAACCGGTACCAACAATTTGCAACTACATGATTTTTCTGACCACATAGTTGACCTGGCCCAGTTGCATTTTGCACAAGCTGAGGATGATTTTGAGATCGATAATTGCCTTAACTACGATTGCGGTGCTGATTCCTGTTATTATAGCGGAACTTATTATGAGACATGTTGTGATGCTGAGTAACAGTATTAGCAACATGATGTTGTTGTAATAAGGCATTTTGGGCTTCAAGCCTTGTATCAAATGCAACCAAATGGGTGAAGAAATCGTGCATGTTGATGTCAAATGTTGTGGCAGTAAGAGTAGTGACAATAACATCATAAGCGGTATCTAGATCGGCAAGAACGATCTTTTGCAGATCAAATTCATTTACTGGATGGCCAGAGGTAGCAAGGCTGTCTGCCAATTATTTGGCACGACGAAAATATTCCTGCATAGATTTTGAGCCTTTGCGCAGAGTCTGTAACTCGCGTCAAAGCTGCATAATTCGAGCTCGTGATTTTGATGCGTAATGCTTTTGAAGAGCAACCCAAACATCACGAGAAGTATTCAACCCCACAACCTGAGCAAGCACCGTTTTAGATAGAGAAGATAGCAACCATCCAAGAAGAAATGAATTAATGGTCGGATCTGGAGAGGAGAGCGTACGAGGAGGACACGGATTGGTTCCATCAACATACCCCTTGAGGTCATAACCTTTCAATAGAGGCTTAAACTGTGTAAGCCATAATAAATAAATATTGTTGGTGTCTAGTTCCACTGAAATCAGATGGTGGGTATGAGAGGTTTGCAGGGTAGTAGGAGCACTGGGAGGGGATGAGATGGAAGAATTAGAAATGGGAGATGAAGTTTCAGTTGCCCTTGCAGCAAAATATATTGAGGATCTTAATGCTCTGATACCAAGTAAAGCACTAGAATGGCTTTTGGTGAAATCACACACTCTGGTAGGGGTGGCCAACTATTATCCGAACCGACCAATTCGAACCAATCCAATCTGAACCGACCAGTTTTTAACCGAACCAATTGGGGGTTTGGATTGGCTCGGTTCTCGATCTTCAATAACCAACTGGACCGGTTCGGTTGTTGGATGAGGCTTTCAAATAACCGATGAAATCGAACCGACCATACCTCTATGCATAAGTCCATAAAAAATATAGTTCTCCTTTAATTTCTTGAATATAAAAATAATCATTTCTCATTTTCTTGGATATACAGTCTTCTTTAATTTCTTTAATACAAACCAAGCAAATATTCTACCTATGTTTTGATTCTCCATAATCATGTGTGTTATATTGTTGAGAAATGCTTAATTTACAGTGTGGCCCAACATAATAGAATCATGAAATTGATGTAACATTTAGTAGTTACTTTAATCAAGTCAGGTAGAAATGTAATCTAAATCTTTTTTTTATTGTACCTGAAATTCAATTAGCTATGATTATTTAATGTTTCTTTTATGATAATAAACTAAGATTACAGAAGTATGCCAGTGAAAAAGTAGTTTATTTCACCCATTTAAACGTCATAATCTCAAACAATTAGTGCAAAATTTATTAACAACTTATGGTTTTATGAATCTTCATTTTAAATTCATTTCTGAATAACAAATAGCAGGTTGTTTCTTAAGTTTGATTGAAGTTGATCTTTTAAATTTCAACAAAATTATGAATGATGTTGAAAGTGAAAAGTAGCATGCCAAACCGACCATCCAATCCAATCCAAACCGAGCTTAATCGGCTTGGATGGAAACCGATCCAATTAAGGTTCGGATTGGTTGCGGATGAGAAAATTAAAAAACCGATCTTCTTTGGATCGGTGGTGGATGTTCCATATTAGGTCGGATACCGACCGATACCCACCCCTACACTCTGGTATTGTGTGAGTAATATGTTTATATAGTAATCAATTTGTTACAGAGAGTTGTTACAGATGATAAACTTAAAGAGATCAATTTGTTACACAGTTGTTATAGAAGATAAACTCAAGGAGACTACAATCAATCAACTCTTGGACTCTTTGAGATAGTCAAGTAACTGCCCTGGGTCTGTTATCTTGACGTGGCTCAATAGACGCAAATTTGCATATCTAGACGATGTGAGTTGAAACAGGCTTGGTCAATTGCGATAGTTGCAACGGCTTAGGTTTTATGGCTAGATATGATTAATTTATATTTTCGTAATAGTAGTAATTGTATTCATGACAATCTTACTCATGTTATGCATCTTATCTTGTTTTGAGCAGGAGGAGCGGCAGCAGTAGGACCTTTGGGGGAGGAACTATTTTGCTTGTATTTTTTAGTATTTTTTTGTAGTATACTCACCAGCCCCCAGGATGTTGGGGGTTACTGTTTGGTTTTGTTTTATTATGCTTTGTACTGGTTCCAGGTTACTGGGTTTTATTTTGTTATTTTCGCATTAATGGAACATGTGTCGTTACTCCACCTTCTCTTTCAAAAACACTATAAGAAACTTTCCCACAGTGCCCTTGTGACAAATTCAACTACCATTAGATCACCACAGGGCTATTGTAGTATACTTTGTCATTTACATGATCATCATTCATGTATGAACGGCAAAGCAATGCAATCTAGTGGTAGTTCAGTGTGTCGTGAAAAGACTCACTCGTCACTCGTAGAACCTCGCACTCTTCTTATGATTATGGAACACAGGAAAATCTCATATTATTATTGGGTTTGTGCTTTTCGTGGGTTTTTACAAGTTCAAACTGTTGGTGAACCAATATTTCAACATACACTAAACACACATTACAAGCAAACCAATTCAGAACTAATTTTCAGGAAATATGTGCTTGTATACACAGCTACATATCGATATACTAACTTACTTACATTGAAACATCCCATGTCTAATACTTCTTGGGTGATCCGAACAACCTCCTAGGCGACAACTTCCACATTGGCGATGAACTCACAGTACTCCTCATTGGTGTCGCAAACCCCTCCACTTCAGGGTACCTGTCCATCAACAGCTCATCATCCCCAAACCTCATCTGCTTCCCTTTCAGAGTTGTACCACACCTAACAAACCTCCCAATAAACGACCGCTTTTTCTTCTCCTCCCTATTCATTCTTGCGCTCAGGTACACCCTTACCGACTCAATCCCTTGGTCAACAACCTTTTTTGGCGGGCAGACTAACTGGTTCCCTTCGAGTTTCAGTGTCTTCAGCTTGACTAGGCAACCAATGGAGTCAGGTAAGGAAGAGATGGCGTTATAGCTGACATCGAGACAAGAGAGAGACGAGAGTAGGCCGAGGGAATAAGGAAGGAAGGTTAAGTACTGAAAGTTTTGGCTAACATTGAGGGATTCTAATTGGGTAAGATTTTGGAGGCCTTCAGGGAGAGAGTGGAGACAGTTGAGGTGGGCGTCGAGGGAGCGAAGAGTCATCATGTGGGAAGTGGAGGATGGGAGGAAGCAGAGCCTGTTGGAGTTTACGGAGAGTCTGCGAAGATTGGTTAGTTCGGAGCCAATGGTGTCGGGGAGTGAAGTGAGCATGTTGAAATTGGCAATCAGATCCTCTAATGCCCTGTTAATGAACGTACACAAGGAAAGGGAAATTAATTAGTTCATATATGTTTTCGTTTGTTGAAATTGCTTGATACTTATTGTTTGTCGACAATTTGTTCACTGATCAGCACATAGTCGCATGGAAAATCAAGATTTCAGGCTTTTAAAACCAGTATCACATGAAAAATGCATGTACTCCTTAATTTGGAATTCATGTTTTTAAGGCAAACCCTAAAAGTTCATACTGATTAGAATATATACAGGACATATACTTTAGTGAGTAGATTGCAGGAAAGTTACATTTTGAAGATGTCTTTGGTGTGTGAAGCTTAACAATGGTAGAAATTAAAATACATGCATGTAAACTTCGTAGGAAATTGACTAACTTTGAGTTGTTAATGAAAATAGTTTACCGGTTCCTGTCAACAAGAAGAAGTAATATTGGAAAATACCCTATAAATTTTTGTGAACGATGAATTTTTCTTAAAAAAATATACCTGCAGTTTTCGATAGTCCTAGGTAGGGATTCGAGGAGGTTGCTAGAGACGTCGAGGTGTTTGAGGTTGGAGAGACATCCAATGGAATTGGGGAGTACCTTCAACTGGTTCGAGTGCAAATCCAATTTCACCACATTCACCAATCTCGCTGTTACTGATTCGGGTATCATCTGATGATGAATCATTATATAACATTATACGGGCATTCACATGAACTTAAATTCTAGTGTCACCCTGTGCAAATTCTAGCATTTTGGGGAGTTCTACATAATTTTATGAATCCCTCAAAACTATTTTAGGCTGTACAATTTGGACAGGGTAACACTAGTATACATAACATTATACAGACATTCACATGTACTAAATTTAGTTAATATAAATGTAAAAGGTGTAGAAACATATTCAGTAATATAATAAGCCTTTTTTAGGTAAAGATTAGAAGAGAACTTCTGTACCTTGGGTGGGCAAAGAAACGACCATAAGAAAACTAATAAGAGAGTATATTCTCGAGTATGTCCTAGATGCAAGCTCATAGCCTCATATATAGTACAATCTCATAAAAGGACATATTTCATGCACCAAGATCCCTAATATAGTGTGCCATCTCATGCCTAATCTATACACTTAAATTCTAGTGCTCATCAGATTATCTAAAAACAATTTTAAAAAAAAAAATCCTGATACTCTTTTTTCCTTATTCTTATTTTTATTTTTACCAAGAATGTATGCACATAAACTCATTTACCCATAATACAGAACTGGTGAATTTCAATCCCGATTTCTTGTTCACTAGCGAAAAAACTTACTGGAAGACCTAAATCGGTAACTCTCAAAATCTATTACTCTGTTGAAACCCGATTGAAGAAATAATTAAAAAGTGGAGGAAAAAAGACGGGAACAATTTCCCCTTGATTGAAAAGTGCCATAAACTAGTTGTACACATGATAAGCAAGATTTGTTACAAAAAGAAAAAGAAAATTCGTAGAAATTTGATGATAAAATTAATTACCTCGAGATTGTTATTAGAGAGATCAAGAATGGTGATAGAAGCCAAACTAATAGAATTAATAGTTGGAACAACAGAATCCAAAGACAACCCACTCATATCCACCTTCTTCTCTTCAGCTACCTCCTTCTTCACAACTCCTCCCCTCTTGCTCCTAATCATCCCCACTTCCATTCTCATCTTCTCTCTCTTTCTTTGTCAAACCTATCTTAATTATTCAGCAAGTACTTAAAAACCCTAATTAATCTCGAAGCAAAGAAATGATCATGATGATGATGCCGACAAATTAAGGACAAGGGTACGAGCACATTTATATAGAGAGGCAAATACGGGTCTTAGTGCCAAGTACGGACTACCGTACCTAGCCTGAGCACACGTGTGAATTACGATTGGCACGTGTCAATTTTGAAAATGTCAACGGTAGCCGCCCATGGTTTTCCAGTGGTTGGCCGTTGGCATAGGTAGCCGTACTCATGGTCCTTACGGGAGTTAATAATGATGCTTAAATGCAGTATGATATTTTAAAGCCTCTCGAAATTTTTGTTGTTGATATTTTAAATAATTAATCAAATGGTGATTAAAAATTATAACAGGTACTTTTGAGAATTTTTTTTATTTTATGCTATTTTTTGAAACTATTTGCAAACAAATGACAATTGCCAAACTAATTGCTCTTGTGACTCAACAACTGAATTCGTCGTTCCCAACAGCGAGTTCAGTTGTTTTATATATACTCGTCGTTGGGACATGACAAGTTTAGTTTTATTTTTTTGAGAAACTCGCTGTTTGGAATGGCGAGTTCAGTTTAAAAATTTCAAAAAAAACTTATTATTCATAACAACGAGGTTCTTCGTAGTAGACTCGCTGTTGGGAATGACGACTACGAATATTTTCACATTTCACAGGGTGAAATTTTCAAAGAAGAACTCGATGTTGGGAACAGCAAGAGGAAAAGAGCCACACTCGCTATTGGTTGAATGTATGAGTCTCCAGTTGTCATCTCTCGACTAGAGCTATTAGAAGACCCTGATCCAACTTCACTGACCTCATGAGTGCAACTCCATAGAATACCGCTTCTACCAAGTATGTGATAATAAGACTATGTAGATGCAATGTTTTGTGCTTTTGGAATGTCAAGTCCTTCGACTCACATTTCCAGACAAAACTTGATCGATGGGAGGCCTGCATCCTAAGAAGTGATGAGTCTATTGGACCGGGACCCCTAGGTGCATCTATATGCGCATGTGGTGTTTGGGGGAAATTGATAGAGACGTCGGTAACATCATGCATCAGAAGAAAAAAGAAACACATTAAATGATAATGGTTGGATGAAATATATATATCATGTAGTTCAGAACTATAAAAAACAACTCTTACCATTGCATGGGCTTTCCCCCGCTCGGATGCAGTAGGAGGACGACATCCAGAACTGCTAGGTCGTGTCATTATGAGCCTGCAAAAAAGTGCAACATTTAATTACTTACATTGGATTTCTCGGTTTGTCTATTAATAATTTTTAGGTACAACAACTACATACGAAGAGAATTGATTACAAACATATCACCACTAACAAAGGTAGGATCACCTACATTCAAATGCTGCTCTAATGCATTACATTGAACACCGAATGTGCATAACCAACAATTTGTCTTTTACGCAATACGTCGAACATTTTATGTGCATAACAAAAACCGAACATATACTTGAAACCAAACACAACCCCTCTTCAATTCCTAAACGTAACCCTAACCCTAACCCTAACCCTACATTCAATTTAAAATATAATCCTAACCCTAACCATATTCAAATACACTGTATAAGTCAAGTTAAAACATATCTTTATGTGGATACTTGTGATAAAAAAATGAATGGTCGAAAGAGATTTGTTGGAGAATGTTAGAAATTCCGCCAAGTGAACTTACCAACCTACAAATGGGGTAGAAGATGAAGATGAGAGCTAGGAATTTGGTTCAATGAGGAAGGAGATGAATAAAGGTTAGAGACAAGTGAGTGAAATGAAAGAAGTAGTGAATGAATTTAGGTGAATAAAGTGCTGGCCCAGTAAACTTGCCGTTCACAACATCGAGTGTAACTCTTTTCATCTCGCTGTTGGGAACAACGAGTTCTTCTTTGGAAATTTCACCAAGTCCAACAAAGAGTTTTCATTCACTATGAAATGTGAAAGTTCACAGTTGTTGTTCCCAACAACAAATCTAGGACAAAGAACCTCGCTGTTGGGAATAGCAAGTCTTTTTTGAAATTTTTGAACTGAACTCGTCATTGGGAACAACGAGTTTCTCAAAAAATTAGAACTAAACTCATCGTGTCCCAAAGGCGAAGATGAAACAACTAAACTCCCCGTTGAGAACAGCGAGTTTAGTTGTTAAGTTCACGAGCACAACTAGTTTGATAACTGTCATCTTTTTATAAATAATTTTTAAAAATGACATAAAATTTTAAAAAAAATCTACTTTTGAAGACTAAAATTTGGAAAGATTGTAGAACAAACGCAAAAGTGAAATATAGTTTTGATTGTTGACTCTATCGATAAAAAGAGGCTCCTAAGCACAAAACTAGAACTCAAATTAATAGATTGCAAGTGGAAAATTATGGTATCTTGCAGTTCACATAGAAACCACTCGGAATTGCAGAAATTATAGTTTGAATTATGTAATTCATTTGGAGAAAAGGAAATGGAGAGAGGGGTGGGGAGAAACACTGCCTTCTTCCTTCGGGAACAGAGCAAATCATATGCTCAAGTTCTTCGACTCCCCCTCCCCCCCCCCCCCCCCTTTCTCGTCATCATTACAATCCCCAAATGCCCCTTAGAACCCCACGCCATCCCCTGTTCTCCTCGAAAACCCCCCAACATCCCGCCACCTCACCCCCCACTCACCCTCCCGCCCATTACCACAAACCTTCCTTCGAACCCAAACCCTCATCTCTGTACCCAAAAAACCCACCTTTTCACCACCATAAAAATTGCCGATCTAAGAGGATGGAGCGCCGTTGCTACAAATGTGGGGAAGGCGATCATGCTACGTTGAAGTGCCGCAAGCTTGGATTCCACTGCTTCAATTGTATGAAATTTGGTCATAAGGTCTGCGATTGTCCCGTCCATAACCGGATCGCCACGTTGGAGGTGGACCTCCCACACAACAACGCCATCTCGCAAGCCCTACCAGTGCTACATGCAAGTGCATTCCTCCACCTAATCAACCCAAGATGAATCCCTCTCACAAAGGATTTGGAAAGTGCCTTCAACTTCGCCTGGGGGAGGCATGGGTGCTGGTGGACACTGCAGAGGGTATGCGATGGGATTTATCACATCCAGTTTCCGACTGTGACAGAAGCAGAAAGCGGGATCATTGAAGGGGTCTTCAAATTCTCAGGCTTTAATGCCACCTTCTCCCCTTGGTCAATGGACTACGGGGCCAGACTCCGTCCAAAGCCGTGCTTCATCGAGATTAATCTACCACTACTACCCTTTCATTATTTGAATCGTGAGTCACTTGAGCAACTTATCTCCTCATTTGGCAAACAAATTACTCTTAGCAGAGAGATGCAAGACGGGAAGTCCAGGGACCAGGCATTAGTCCTCATCGAGGTGGAGGACTTGACACAAATCCCAAAAACCCTAACCATCAGGTACACTGCTCCTTGGAGTTTAGAGAGGCATGTTCATGAAGTCCTTATACTACTACTTGGCGACCCCATAGCGGTTGAAGATGTTCAATCAGGAAAGGTGCAATTTTTCACCACAGCTAGATCATTGAGGAAGCTGGAAGCGCGAGTTTTTGGCGTCCCAAGGCCCCGGAAGGCCCTAGCGACGCTGGTGTAGGTGGTCCCCTCAGCAAGGCTGAAATTCCGATGGGCACTGAACCAAATCCTCGTGATTTGGGGGGGTGGGGGGGGAGATCCAACGACCACGAAATCTCTGCGAGGTGATGGAAATTTTGAAATCTTTCTGAATATACCAAATATGGCGGATTCTAGCTTTAATGCATGGATCTTACCAAATTCGGAGGCTGTTCCACAATCTAAGGAGGCCTCCGCTCTGATTTCGAATCCTACCAAATTTGCACCCCAAGTTGTTCAAATCACAGAATCCTCGGATAGTAGCAACAAAGCAACCTCACACGGTCCCACCAAATCTCCAAAAATCTAGGCTGGTTCAACTGATGAAGAAACTCAAGAAGAAGTTCGTGAAATGTTCTGGAAAGGCAAGCTTGTCACCCTCCCGCTGTCACTATTTGCCAAGATCCAACCGGCAGTCGAAGGAGCCCTAAGAGAGTCTGTTCAAGAAGAACTGAGTCACTTAAATGCTGTTGAGAAGGTGGGTTTCAAAGCAGGCACCAGCAATGTCAGAGGCGATAGCTTCCACACTCGCTGCCTTCTACGAAGGCCAGTACCAAAAGCTACAAGTTCCTTCGTTTCAGCTCCGCCAGGTTTCGATGAAGGACCATCCAAGAAGCTCAAGCGATCAAGGTCGGCTGGCAAGCTCAAGAGCACGAGACCTTTCATGAAGCACCTCTCCACTACCATCAAGAAGAAGACCTCAGGTACCTCTTCTTCAGTTGCTTCAGTTACAAATGCTCATCTTAACCCATTTGAACTACTTTCGAATGAGGATATTTTAGAAGTAGCTGAATCTATTGGAGTGGAGACTAAAGGACCATGCTCGGTGCACACTCTTAAGGGCCACCAGAAGGTTTTAGTTGATCAACCTGATCAACTAGAACATTCTGTCTAACTGCACTGGCTCTCTGATCCTGAGGATCGTATCTTTTTTTTTGTTCTTGCAATTTGTTGCATTCTTTCCTCATGAAGATATTTAGTTAGAATGTGAGAGGGTTGGACAACCCTGATAAATGCTCACTCATAAACGAAGGAATCCGCAGTTGCTCCTCATTTGTCGTCTATCTACAAGAGACCAAACTCAGCAATCCAGGTCCTCATAAACTCTCTTCGATCGGAGGAAGCCTGATCACAAATTGGATTCAGCTAGCTTCTCTTAACAGTTGTGGCGGCATACTTTTAGGGTGGAATGACCAACTCTTGGAATGCACATACTCTGTTATTGATATTTTCTCAATCTCTGTGTCTTTCAAGCACCGCAATTCCAATGAATCCTGGTCGATTACAACGGTTTATGCCCCTTTTGACCTGGAAGATAGAGACCTTTGTTTCTATGAGATTAAGCAACGTCGAAGCCACCTCAAAGATGCATGGGTCCTGTGTGGGGGCTTCAATGTCACTATCTCAGACACGAAGAGGTCCAGTGATAGGGGTTCCACAAGGGACATGAGATACTTTCGCGAATTCATTCATGATCTTGCCCTCATTGACCTACTGCTCTCAGGCAGGAAATTCACCTGGTCCAACCTCAGATCATCCCCCTCAATGGCCAGGCTTGACAGATTCTTAATCACATCAGCATGGGACCTCTGCTTCCCCAACTGCATTCAATACTCCCTACCCAGATATTCTTCTGATCACTGCCCTATAATTCTTGACACTCAGATCATTCCACACCAAGTACATTACTTCATATTTGAGAAAGCATGGCTTGCACAATCCTCCTTTATTCCTGAGGTTCAAAAGTGGTGGCAACACTGCTCCTGTTTTGGCAATCCAGTTGACATCTTTGTATGTAAGGTGAAGCTTCTTAGGAGGCGTATTCGAAGGTGGAGAAATGATACATTTGGCCACATCCCCACTCGAAAGAAGCACCTTCATGAAAAACTTCTCAAGTTGGAGATTGAAGCAGAGCAACTCCCCGCACCACATGATTCTCTAAAAGCTACTCAACTTGAACTCCAGGATCTCATCAAAGCAGAGACAGTGTATTGGAGACAGAGATCACGAGTGCAATGGATCAAAGAAGGAGATGCAAATTCCAAATTTTTCCACTCAATTGCTAATGGATGAAGGCGGCGGAACTTCATCCACAGCCTAACTATCGATAACACCCTCACAACCTCCCCCTCTATTATCAGAACAGCCTTCGAGAATCACTTTCAGGAGATTTGTGGCACTGCTACCTCATCTGTCTTTCGCATTGATTGTCAATCTTTCTATCCTTCCAATGTAGTCAACTTGGAGCACCTCGATAATCCGATCACTATTGAGGAGATTAGAAAGGTAGTGTTTGATATGCGCAGCGACAAGGCACCTGGCCCCGATGGGTACTCCATGAGCTTCTATCAGACTTTCTGGGACACCATCAAGGAAGATTTACTTGCAATGTTGCAGTCGGTGCAGAGGAGAGATACTGAACTAGGAAGAATGAATTACTCTAACATTATTCTAATACCAAAATGTGAGGGAGCAAACTCTGTAATAGACTTCAGGCCTATCAGCTTGCTTAACTTCTCATTCAAGATCTTCACCAAAATTCTCGCCAACAGACTAAGCCCCATCTTACACTCCCTTCTGTCGTCTTCTCCAAGCGCATTCCTAAAAGGTAAATCAACGGTGGATTGCTTTCGTATTGCCCATGAAGCTATCAACCTCTGTAGCAGAAGGAGCTCAGATACGCTCTTGTTTAAGATATACTTCACCAAAGCTTTTGATACTGTGAGTTGGGAATTTCTGAACCAACTTCTCATTGCCAGAGGCTTTGGTCCAGCTTGGTGCAGGTGGATTCATATGATCCTTAGAACGGCAAAATCATCAGTTATCATCAACGGAGAGAGTGGCAAAAAAAATCAACTCCTAGCGAGGACTCAAGCAGGGCGATCCTCTTTCACCGATGCTCTTCATCTTAGTTGTTGATGTGCTAGCTCAGATACTCTTTAGTGGTCGAAGAAATGGTGTATTCTCCTAACTACCTATCAGAGGTTCTCTAGCAAACCTGTTCGTTCTTCAGTTCGCGGATGATACTTTAATCTTTTGTAGAGGTGATGAGCAGGAGATACTCAACCTCAAGGTGACTCTAAAACACTTTGCCAATGTCTCAGGCCTAGCCATAAACTTCAAAAAGTCTTCGATCATTTACTTTGGAAAATCGCAAGAGAAGGTTCATGCCTTTTCGACTATTCTAGAGTGCAAAGAAGAATGCCTACCCTTCAGCTACCTGGGAATGTCACTATCTAAGGGCATGCTTAGCAAAAGAAGTTGGCAACCCCTCATCATAAAGATTCAAAGAAGACTGTCGGTGTTGAAGGGCAGGATGCTTTTAAGAGGTGGGAGATTGGTACTCATAAATGCTGTTCTAAGTGCCTTGCCAATGTATTTTGCCTCCTTCTTTAGATTACCCCTCTGGGTGATAAAATGAATTGACCAAATTCGTACCAAATTCTTTTGGAGTGGCTCAGACACAGATGCGAGAGGTGTGGCCTGTAAGAGTTGGAAGGCCATCTGCCAACCAAAACAGCAGAGTGGATTGGGTGTTCTAGACTTGAGAGTCTTCAATGAAGCCCTACTATTGAAGCGGTGGTGGAACTTAGTCTCTTCAGACTCATTAGCCAGCCAAACACTAAAGAGCTTATACTACAGAAGTGCTACAAACAGCCTTACATGTCCCCCCATGGCATCCAGCTTCTGGAAGGGAATTTTCTGTCTCAAAGAACAATTTCTGATCAATGTGCACTGGCAGCTAGGCAACGAAAATTAGATCAAATTCTGGACGTCACGATGGGTAAATGGTAACAACATTGTCACTCGCTGTCCCTCTCTTGCTGCTGCTGCTTGGAACCCGCAGGCTGAGGTCCTCTTCCAAGGCTCTTAGATTAATGGCATCTGGCATTGGCAACCGTAACTAAACTGCATCTCTACACCACACATTCATGAAGAAAAGCAGAAACTTATAGATTTGTTAGCAGATCACAAGCCCACCAACTTAGCTGATCATCTTGCATGGTGACTAACAACAATAGGGACCTTCACCGTCAAATCAGCCTACAACTTCTTCATCATCTCTGGCATGCGCTCCCCTTACTATGTGGCAACGTGGTCTTTGGCGGCACCCCTGAAATGCAAGATCTTCATCTGGAAATTGAGTTGGGACAGACTCAATTCGAAAAACTTTCTTCGCTCTGAAGGATGGCCAGGAGACACAACATGCACAGCTTGTGCGTGTCCTGTTGAAACAGCCTACCACATTTTCTTTGCATGCCCTATGGCCATTACCACCTAGAATTTCTTCACCGCACTCTTCAACATACACTCACTGCCTAACAACCTACATGAATGCTTTACTTCTTGGTGTTTTGGAACACATGCACACAGACACACTTGGCATCTCCTTACTATTTTAATTTATTAGAGTATCTGGCTTGCTAGGAATGAGCGTGTTTTTTCTTCTAAATCCTTCACACCGCAACAAATTATTTCTAATGCATTGTTTTGGTTTCGATCCTGGCTAGATGGAGTTGATAGCAAGAAGAAGAAGCAAGCGCTGTTAAGGAAAATTGAGCAGGCTGATGTGCAGGATATCCTACTCAAGCAAGCACTGATACGAATTGATCAAGCCGAAAGTGGAGAAGACAGCTGCTCAAGCTAAGAATTTTCGAGGGGATGTTTTTCTTATGTTTTGTATGCAAGATGTATATTTTTTTGGGATGCAGATATAAGTCCAATCATTGCTTAGACTGTTCTTTTGGCTACTCCTGATGATCAAGTATTCGGCTACTGTGAGCTGAACCTACTTGATCGCATTTTGTACTATGGACTTGTAATTACTCTATATTAATATAGTTTTTGTGAGGTAGGGGCTTACCCTGCCTTTATCAAGTCAAAAAAAAAGCTCATTTGGAGAATTAAGTACAACTATTAATTTACACGTGCGATGCACGTTTTTACACACACACACACACACACACACACACACATATATATATAATTCGATGTTGTTTGGCATTGAACCTAAGACCACATTTATATTAGTTATGCATGTACATTGCATGTGTTTGTTGAGTTACAATGAACGTATTTGTTTGGTTATAAATGAAGTTTGTTTTGTGACAAACTCTCCCAATAAAATAGTAAAGATTTTGCTGAATAAATTTAATAACAGAATAACACTTGATAATTGCGTATCTCCAAATAAAACACTTTAGATTTGTGGGTTTCATTTACGAAACATTAAAATTTATACAAATTTTTCGTAAGTTTATAAAAAATTAGTAAGATTTATGTGTTTCAATCTCACAATTTTTAATTGTTGTTTTTGCTGGCACAATCAAAGGAAGTATAACTAAACTTCTAAAAGTACTAGTAATCTGCGATGCACGTCCTAGTAAAAAAAAATTCAAAATTAAATACTAGGACATAATCTGGCATTAAACCTGAGACCTCCCTTTAATCATCACATACTCTTTAAAAATTATCTCTAGTAACACCAACTTTTATTTTATATGAGTATCATTTTTGTAAATAATTTTGTCGTAAATAAATTAGAACTTTGAGGCTATTATGGTAACTAACAACAGTTAAGTATATGAATGATTAATATAACTTCTACTTAAAAATGAATGACTGGGATTAGATGGTTGATTGTCTACAAATTACAAGTTGTTTAGAAATGGCAACCCCAACTCTACTCCATAAAGTTTTTTATTTTTATTTTTTGATAATAAAGGAGGAAATGTATTATTTCAGAAATTCTTTTTTCTGAATGTTAAACGGGACAATTACTTGCACACCCAAATGCCCAATAGTTTAATCGATCCAACCATTTATTTTAACCAAAGAATAACTGTAAATACAAATTTTTTTTTAAAAAAAAAAACAAGCACATTTGTTTTCCTTTTTCTTTAAATTTTTTTAACACAAACATCACATGTATGGCTTACTATTTGCGACTTTTGTTATTGTCAACCTTCTCAAGTGACGGAGGGAGTATCCTGCTATGTACTCGTCCATCTAAGAGTATATGTTCTTATAGAAATTTTGTACAAATAAAAGAAAATTGTAATACCTGATATATGTTTATATATGTTGCTTTCAAAGATGCCGGGGTTGGATATCGGGTTGAAAATTGAGGAATGACAGAGAGAAGATTACTTACGGGAAAGTAGAAAAGGATATTTTTCCTAAAATAATTGTTGCCTGTCATTTTATATATGAGACAATCGTAAGTCAAATAAGTTTTTGGTTTTAAAATTGTTACCGTGGGCTATACTAAGTTCTTGAATTAGAAGGGTTTGACCATAAATCAAATCTAAGGTTTGGTCTTAAAGATCATTTTACTCTTTATAATATTAGAGATTATTAGAACATCCATAGTCGTGATTGTTAGAAAATGTATAAATACATAAATGCATATAGCATTTTTTATGTTTTCTGTAGTCGTCGAATGATATTTTTTTTTTGTAATCTACGATAAAATAATAAAAATTCTCTATCAAGACGGAGTTTGAAGTTGCGTCGGAGTAATTTAATAATTTTTCAATAGGTAGACGGAACTTTACTTTGCGTCGGAAGGAAAAAAAAAATCAAAAAACAAAAAAATTGAAAGGACGGAACTTTTGCGTTCCACGATTTTTAAGAATTTTTTATGATTTTTTTATTAATTAAAAATATTATTTAAGTAAAAAAAAAAGGTTAAAAAAAGATGGGCCCCTCCTTGGACGGAACTTCACCTTGCGTCCAAGGAGTGGCCATATTGCAACATATTTTAAATTCAATTTTTTAAATTAAAAGACGTTGGATGCAAAGTCAAGTTGCATCCGACGAGTTAAAAAAATATTTTTTTTACGTGGGACGCAAAGTCAAATTGCGTCCTGTATAATATGTATTTTTCTCAAATTTTTTCTCATATATAGCAATCTACTGTGACTATTTATGCATAAAATGCATAAATAGCAAACGACTGCAGCTGGTCATTTGTTATAAAATACATAAAATACATAAATAGCACACGAGTGTTGATGGTCTTAGAGATTAGAGATTAGAGATGATACTTTGGTCAAGAATGTTGTCTGAATTTGCATATGTTATCAGGAGTTTCGAAGTAACTATTTATTTCTCCATATCATAATTGCAAAAATAATGGAGTGCCTAATACTCAATCAATATAATATAATAATGCATAACTTTAATAGAAAAAAAAAATCAAATTAATCGAGCACATGGGGTATACCCATACAGGGTAGATACGATGAAATTTTATTCTATCAAGATAAGGATTAAACCGAACCTTTATCTATTATCGGACTTTTCTATATTAAATTTTCGGCTTGAAACTTTTTATAATAATTCTACCTTGCATAACTGATTAAAAAAAAATCTACAAAAGCTCCCAACAAATATATAAATTAAGTATTAAATCTCCCATAATCAAATATTTTTTATTAGATTTTTAATCAACTCTGAAAGTGATCTAACCGAGCCTCAATTACAGAATCATAAAAAATTTGATCCATCTGAACTACATTTCAAGAAAAAAGTTTAAGTGAAAGAGTCATCATTCTCTGAAATATTATTTCTATCCTTGGGATCATATTCTTTATTAAACCGTTTAATCTTTTCCAAAATTGGTTCAGCATATTAGAAGTTTTTTAGTATTGCCCTTGGATCTTCAATTTCTCACTCAAAATGGACATAAATGAAATTTGTGGATAACTTAAATAAAATTTGAATATTTGTGTGTATCCATGTGAAAAATCCTTCACTATATTTGTGTGGGACCCACCCTATCACCAACCATTATAATTTTGTCCGTTCCTTATCAAGTACAACAACTGCTCTCTCTCCATCCGTACTTATTTGACATTGTGGATATTAATATTATATTCATGATTAAATAATTCTAAACTTCATATAATTAGTCAAATATGCTTGCCTTCTTTGTGAAGCAACACTGCCACTTGATTCTGTCTTTTAGTCATTTTACAGCTCTTGGAGACTTCGTCTTCATAGTTTTTTTTGATGAACCGGATGGGATCATAAGAGCCCAGCCATCACAAACGAATAATATAAATCGCAGATAGAGTCAATTTTACAAGATGTAAAACGAATAAAGCGAACAACAGATAACTTCGTCTTCATAGTTAATCTCTACTACTATAATGAGAAAAGGCCTTAGTGTAATTTGTCCTTCTACCAACCTGTGCAACACACGTGTATAAATTTTTACTTTTTAAAAAATTATGTATTTATTAAGCCGTGCAACACACGTGTAAATTACTAGTTCTTTTAACTTGCTAAGCTTTTTGTTGATTAGTGTTTAAAGTGTATGGTTAGTGTTTAAAGTGTAGAAACGGATAATGAGAAATAAAGGCCACACAGCTATATATTGATATCGTTATTTATAGATGATAAAAGACCAGCAATCTACATGTACGATGCACGTTCTAATTATTTTTTTATATAATAAATAATAAAACGTAATATGATCTTAAATATAAGACATCCCTTTACTAATAACTCTTCACAAATTATCTTTAGTGACACAAACTTTATTGTATACGAGTAACACTTTTATAAATAATTATGTCGTAAATAAATTTGAACTTTAAGTGTATCAAAGTACTAATAACAGTTGAGTAAATGAATGGTTAATATAACTCTCCTTAAAAAATTAATGGTTGAGATTAGATGGTTAAATGAATGTCTACAAATTACAGGTTGTCTAGAAATGATAATCCCAACTCTCCCATTATAGTATTAGCTAGAGATTTCCGAATATAAATAAAATTCCTAAACTAACTCCTAAGATAAGGAAACAGAAGATTCAAAATTTAAATTTATAAATACAAAGTTATGACTAATTTGACAAAAAGGTGAGGGACTTGGTTTACTCTATTATGACCCCTTGATATGGCTAAAAATGGGGTTTAATCGAAACCGTCCAAATCAGACACGAATCTTGAAGCCCAAGGGTAAAACGGTAATTTCACCTACCAATGGGTCTGAAGCGGGTACGGGTTCTCCCCCTCGAAGACCCACTAACCCGCGAACGGATCCACCTCAACTGGGTGCGGTTTTAACCCGCAGCAAACCCAATCCAGAAAGGATAGAATTAGGGTTTCTGATTAAATCCTAATCAACGGCCCTGATTCATACCAATCCTTTCACTGGGGATTAGAGATTACATTCCTTATCTAACCACAGGGATTATATTCCTAATCTGACCCCAGCGGCGCCTATAAATACCCCCCATCCATCTCCATTAAGAGGTAATCAATCTTTTGCTAGTTTTACGCTCTTTCATAATCACTTCTGATTACTGACTTGAGCGTCGGAGGGTGCGTCGCCGGAATCAACCTCGGTGTCTCGCACATTTTGTAGGTGAACAGCAGGAGTCAGCAGTCAAACTCCGGCGAATCAGGTTCCGGTGTGCTGTTCAGATTTTCCAAGAATCTACAAATACTATCTGTTTGCCCCCACACCGGATTCAGCGGTAACAGATTGACACCGTCTGTGGAAAACAACAAGTAGCAGCCTCCTCTTTTTCTGTTGGTCAGATCTTCTTCAGCCATGCCTCCCAGAAAAGCCAGATCCAGCGAGTCCAACCGAGGACCCAACCCCGATCAGCAACCGGAAGTCCCCCCTTAACCCGCTCAACAGCAAGGGCAACTTCCGCCTCCAGCCGAGAACCCTCTCCAACAAGACCTGCCTCCTCCTCAGAATCAACAACCTCCTAAGGGTCCAAACCCGAAGAAACAACCTCTCCATCCGGACCACGTCTCCATCCACAATGCCTCTTCAGATTCTATGGCCTCCCACAATCCCCGAGCTTCCGACCTTCGCAACACCGTCCTCAATCGGCAGAAGGATGAAGATCTTCGCCGCCGTCTAGATGAAAAGCGGGCCCGAGAGGGAGCCTCCCGCTAACACCATCCGGATGAGCGATCTCCTCGCCGCCGAGAATACAGAAGGTCCCCTATCCGAAGGGGGTGGAGAGAGTCTCCCGAGCATTACAGTAGAAGACCACACTCCCCTGCCGGTCGGCAACAGCCTAGGAATGATGAGGCACCTATCACCCGTGCCGAGTTCCAGCAGTTCCCAGCGATCGTCCTACAAGCTCTCAATTTCCGTCCTAACACCAATGCTCCAAAGATCCCCTTTCCTCCTCCAGTCCGAAGTCCTCGCCGACGGTCCCGAACTCCTCCTCCCGCTCCTAGCAACTCCCGACAGATGCCAAGTCCTCGCCGCTCCAGGAGCTACCGTCGTCGTAGCCCCCGCTCTCCCTCATATGAAGACGAGTCTAGAGGCTCGGCTGATTACCGTCAAAGAGATGATGCTGTCTTGTTGGATCTTGTAGCCGAGACAACAAACACTAGAGGGGGGTGAATAGTGTTTAATAAAAAACTGCGAAAATTTTCTCGGTGCAGTCGACTTGGTTATGAACCAGTCGACTGATATAACCAAAATAAAACAGAAACAAAAACTCTGTGCAGTCGACTGATGAATAAGATAGACGACTGAAAGCACACTGAAACTACAACTACAAACGGCACTGACCAGTCGACCGATAGTGCAAGGAGTCGACTGTCCAGACACTTTTTGCAGAACTTAAATAACCAAGAGTAAATGCAAAATCAAGACAATCAATCACAGAGTACACAAGATATATCCTGGTTCGGTCCTCCCGACCTACATCCAGTCCCCAAGCAACCCACTTGAGATTTCCATTATTCTTGAAAAAATTACAAGAATACCCTACGGCGTTACGACAACAACCTTGTCTAACCCGTAGTCCTTTCTCTCAACCAGAGAAAGCAGATCCACTCTACTACCAAGAGTGAAACAAACCGACTCTACAAACTAGAGTCAAAAACACTCTCCAACCGAGAGCAAAAGAACAAGAAATACTTTACAGTCAACCTATAGCCTTGTTGGTGTATGTGTTGATGCACGTGGCTAAAAAACAAGGTTGACTTCTATACTCAGTCCAGAGCGAATTCGTTGCTATACTGGACTGAATGTAGAGAACCAAGAGTATGAACTTGAAAGCTTTATTTCTCAAAAATATCACTTAGAATTTTTCACAAAGATTGCTCGGATTTCAAAGAGAATACTGTGGATCTATTCAGTGAGATCTGAACTCTACTTAAAGAATTTGATCTCCTGGACGTTGGGAAACAGTTACTCCAACTGTCAACCAACGGATCTAAGCTTTTGAGTTTGAAAAATTCGATTTTGAAAAACAGAAAACGGTCAAAAGCACTCGAACAGTCGACTGGGTTGCCATATGAGTCGACTGATCAGAGTTTGAATAAATTTAAACAGTTTTGTACTGTCAGTCGACTGGCAGAGGCTTAAGTCGACTGGTACTCAAAAGTTAAATTCCTTCAAACTGTTTTGACTCTTTTTGGGGGGTTTTTAAGAGACACACATTATGAAATTTTGAGTGTGTGTGTGTGTGACAAGGTTTTACATCAGACTAAGACTCAACAAAAAGTAAGATACAATGTTTTTACAAGACACTACAATTTTGACATAATTGAGCTAAGGTCTTGAGTCTTGAGTCTTGTATTTGAGTGAAGTCTTGAATGAAGTCTTTATCTGTATCCTTTGAGCTTGTTCATTTGTTCAGCTAAGATAGTCTTTTGTAGTACAACCTGCAATGTTAGCTGTATAACATAGACACATATTGCACTGTGTTGTGATCATCAAAATCAAGAATCAACATTCTCCCCCTTTTTGATGATGACAACACAATAGCTGATAATAACAGATAATATACAAGCATAGTAAAGATATGCTCCCCCTATTAAAAACACAAAATGCATTGTCTTAAAAATGTAACATGTATGTATCAGTCGACTTATAAGTACAGATGCAGCAGCAGCAGTCGACTTATATGCCTGTGGGCAGTCGACTGACCAGAGAGTATTCCAATACCCAGAAATAGAACAAAGTTAACAAATAAGAGGATATCAAAACATAAATAACACAGATATAACACAGATATAACATAGATATAACACAGATAAGAAAGCAATCATAACACAGAAATCTCTCCCCTTTTGTTATCATCAAAAAGCACAAAATAACAATCTTTTGCATTGAAAAGAAACTAAGATAAAGTTTCATACAGAAATAAGTGCATGGAAAAAGATGAAAATTACATAATAGAAAAATAAACTAAAAAAGTCTTCAATCTTCTTCATCGGAGTCTTCATCGTCACCTTGAGATGGAGGATGAAATTGAGAGTTGAAGAGATGAGTGAGGTTGTCAAGTTTGGAATCAATGTGGTCTAGTTTGGAATCTAGGTTATGAAGTTGGGTATCTACAGTGGCTGAATGTTTCATAAGATAGGAGACACAGTCATATAGAGTACGAGGATCATCATAGTTGGCTTGAAGAAGTGGATCAGTAGAGGTAGAAGGTCTAGAGGGTCTAGAAGTAGAACCTAAAGGAGCTTGAGAAAGTGGAGGAGACCTAGGGGGTGATCTAGAAGGAGCATCAAGAAGTTTCATTCGTGCTAAACTAGCACGATCGAAACACTCATAACGAGTAACAACATTGGTCTCGGAATCGAGATCAATACCAAAAGCTATAAAGACTCTAGTAAGAAGACCTCCAAAAGGTAGAAAGTGAGTGTGGTCTTGATTCAATTTAGAAAAGATGACTCGACCCCTATTGACAGCAATTTTACCAAAAATTGCATACACAGCTTTTTGTTATTCTATAGAATACTGTTCATAACTACCATTTTTGGGAAGGATGTTATAGGCTAGTATTCTAGCTACAAGCTTAGCAATAGGTTTAATATTTTTGCTTGTCATTGGAGGGACATGATTGGGTAAAAAGATTTTAGATAAAATAGAGGCATCATCTAAAATAATATCATCAAGATAACAACCTCCGTCATCAATACCAAGTATTTGATTGATTCTAGTCGGTGTGAGTGTCATTTTGACATTCTTCACAGACGAACGGATAATTACATCCCCATCCTGTTTTTGTACAACTCTCGTATTTGTGTAAAACAAATAGATGAGTTGGGGATAATAATTGGGTTGATTAGATAAGGAAAGAAAATCATAAAGACTACTATTTTGGAACAAGGGAATAAGATTGAAACGATCAAGGTCATTGAAGTTAACAAGTCTTCCAGGGAAGATTGTAATGGTACAAATAAGGTTCCATTGATCAATGAGATCAGGACTTAAGAGAAATTGAGTGTAGTCTTGAGATGAAGAACTACCCTCATGAGATCTCTTGGATCTTTTAGGTGCCATGAAAAGAGAGGGGAAAGGATTTTACCAAAGAGAAGGAAAGAGCAAACCAGAGGCGAGAACAAGCAGCAACTTGGGAGTCGACTACCTTCTTCTTCACAAACTAGGGTTTGGGAGTTTGGGTGAAAAATTTAAGATCGGTAAGGGTGAGAAAAACGGCTGGTAAAGGGGTTTTAACTGCGAATAAACGGATGAGATCAAAGAGAGAAGAAATCGACGGTAGAGATAAGAGATCACGGGTGAAAAGAGAGGTGAATTTCATCTCAAAAGACGCGATGAATAGTCGCTGAAGACGATTGAGCTCGCGATAGTCGACTGGTAGGGTATATCAGTCGACGAGTCGAGAAGAAAATAAAAAATTTATGTCTGCTAATCAGTTGACTGGTATAGGAACCAGACGACTGGTCAGATAAAAAATTGATATGTTTAAAGACCAGTACAGTCGACTTACTCAAGAATACAGTCGACTTAACAGAAACAATTTTCAGCAAATATCAATAAAATCACAAATTCCAAGTTCTCTTCTTAAATTAATGAAAGTATCTTCTTTAAGGGGCTTGGTAAATATATCTGCTACTTGTTTATCAGTAGAGATAAAGTCTAAAGATATATCTCCTTTTAAAACATGATCACGTAGAAAATGATGTCGAATATCAATATGTTTCGTACGTGAATGTTGAATCGGATTTTTAGATAAATTAATTGCACTGGTATTATCACACATAATTGAGGGTTTCTCAAATGAAATACCATAGTCTAATAAAGTTTGTTTCATCCACAAAATTTGTGCACATGCCAAACTTGCAGCGATATACTCAGCTTCTGTGGTTGATAGGGATACGGAGTTTTGCTTTTTACTGCACCAAGAGACTAGGGAATGTCCCAAAAAGTGACATGTACCACTAGTACTCTTGCGATCAGTTTTGCTTCCAGCAAAATCAGCATCGCTATATGACAAAAGTTGAAAATTATCGGTGCGTGGATAAAATAAACCATATTCAGATGTGCCTTTAATATATCTTAAAATTCGTTTCACTGCTTTTAAATGAGACTCTTTAGGACAAGATTGATATCTAGCACATAAACATACACTGAACATAATATCTGGTCTACTTGCAGTAATATATAAGAGTGAACCAATCATACCTCGATAGAGTTTTTTATCAACACTCTTACCTAATAAATCTTTGTCAAGAGTAGTAGTAGTAGCCATAGGTGTGGATTTACTACTAGTACTATCCATGTTAAAACGTTTGAGTAGTTCCTTTGCATATTTGTCTTGATTGATAAATATGCCATTTGAGGACTGTTTAATTTGAAGTCCAAGGAAATAATTGAGTTCACCCATGTGACTCATCTCAAATTCATTTTTCATGGTATTAGCAAATTCTTGACATAGATTATTATTAGTAGAACCAAAAATTATATCATCAACATATATTTGTATGATTAAGATATCATTCTTAACTCTTTTGATAAACAAAGTAGTGTCTACTTTACCTATTTCAAATCCTGTTTCTAAAAGAAAATTTTTCAGACGATCATACCAAGCACGAGGTGCTTGTTTAAGACCGTATAAAGCCTTTTTCAATTTATAAACATGATCTGGAAATTGTTCATGTTCAAAACCTGGTGGTTGTTTAACATAAACATTTTCCTTAATAAACCCATTAAGAAAGGCACTTTTAACATCCATTTGATAAAGTATAAAATTCATAAAACAAGCAAAAGATAATAAGATACGAATAGATTCTAGTCTAGCAACAGGAGCATATGTTTCATCAAAATCTATACCTTCTTCTTGATTATATCCTTGAGCAACTAATCTAGCTTTGTTCCTTACAACTTGTCCTGATTCATCTAACTTATTTTTAAATACCCATTTGGTACCAATAATAGTCTGATCAGGAGGTCGAGGAACTAAATCCCATACATCATTCCTTATAAATTGGTTTAGTTCATCTTGCATGGCATTCATCCAATATTCATTCTCACAAGCTTCTTGTATATTTTTCGGTTCAAAATCCGACAAGAATGCTGTATGAGAGATCATATTAACATGTGAACGTGTCTGAATACCATGGGAGATGTCACCAATTATTAAGTCATGAGGATGATCTTTAACTTCAACAAATGACTTTGGTAAAGTTGAAGATATCACAATCGGATCAGTCGACTGCTTTACTTCAGTCGACTGGTAGTCCTTATCAGTCGACTTATCAGTCAGATTAGTTTGTTCTAAGGATTTAATCACATTATCTAAAGGTGATAAATCAGTTTCATCATCTTTATTTAAGGTTGATGAAGATAAAGATTCATCGAATGTAACATGCATTGATTCTTCAATAGTCATTGTAGACTTATTGAAAATTCTATATGCTTTACTCCTATTAGAGTATCCTAAAAAGATACCCTCATTAGATCTAGGATCAAATTTGTCTAAATTATCTTTTGTGTTTAGAATAAAACACTTATAACCAAATATCTTAAAGTAAGAGACTTTAGGAATTTTATTAAAAAATAACTCATAACAAGTCTTCTTTAACTTAGGTCTTAGAAGAATTCTATTTAAAACATAACAAGCTGTAGCAACAGCTTCAGCCCAAAAGTGCTTTGGTAGATTGCTTTCAACAAGCATAGTACGTGCGCATTCTTGCAAAGTCCTATTTTTCCTTTCAACCACTCCATTTTGTGGTGAAGCTCTAGGAAATGCAAATGAATGTGTTATACCATTCTTGTTGCAATATTCTGTAAATGTTTCATTTTCAAATTCTCCACCATGATCACTTCTAATAGTGACTATGGTTAGAGACCTTTGATTTTGAACACGTTTACAAAAATGTGCAAATTCATCAAAAGCATCATTTTTATGTTTTAAAAAGAATGTCCAAGTGAATCTTGAAAAATCATCTACTAAAACAAACACATATCTACTTTTATTTAAAGAAGCAACTCTAGTAGGGCCAAATAAATCCATATGAATTAATTCGAGCGGCCTACTAGTAGAAATTACTTCTTTTGTTTTAAAAGTGTATTTGATTTGTTTTCCTAGTTGACATGCATCACATAACTTATCCTTTTTAAAGGATAGTTTTGGCAGTCCTTTAACTAGGTTATATTTAGATAATTTTGAGAGATTTTTCATGTTCACATGTCCAAATCTTCTATGCCATAGCCAAGATTTATTGTTAGAGGCTATTAAACAAAAATCATTTGAAAAATCAATTGCATTTAAACACAATTCATAAATATTATTTTTACGAAAACCTTGAAAAACAACATTTTGCATAGTGGAATCATAAATCAAGCATGCATCTCTTTCAAAAACTATTTTATACCCTTTATCACATAATTGACTAATGCTTAAAAGATTATGCTTTAAACCACTAACTAATAATACATTTTCTATGGTTGGGTTAGAGGTTTTACCGACCATGCCAATACCTATGACTTTGCCTTTGTTGTTATCTCCAAAGGTGACGGTTCCTCCATCTATGCTTTGAATGGTGGATAGTAGGTTAGCATGTCCTGTCATGTGTTTTGAACATCCGCTGTCTAATATCCAGCGTTCTTTCTTGGGTACCTATAAAAAGTTTAAGGTAAATATGGTACCCTTTTTATTGGGTCCAAAACACATTAGTTTGGGGGAAACCAAACCCATAAAGAGTTTGATCTTCCTCCATAAGCAGGAATATAATAAGTAGAATTACACACATTTAACATATATGAATTAATATAAGCAATTCTATCATTCTGATTTAGACTGACTGGAACCCATACTAACTTGTTCTGTCCAGTCGACTTAACAGTGTCCTTCAGTCGACTGTTAGTGTACATCAGTCGACTGGCTGAAACACTAGGTCGACTTATAAAAGGTTTTGATCTCGTTGAATAAGATCCAATTCCTCTGGACAGACGACTGGTTGTATGGTTCAGTCGACTTAACCGAACGGTAGTCTTGCTTTTATCACTAAAATTAAAAACCTTAGGCTTTTCAAAGAAATCATACAACTTGTGTGTAACACTAGAAATAGATGCTGATTTATTTTTACTAGTGTTTACAACAGGAGATTCTTTTACAGAAGATTTTTTAAAACCAAGTCCATATTTTTGACTAGATGTTACTTGATGATGAAGCATATCATTTAAATTCTCTTTGCCTTTGTTAAACTTAGATACGTTCTTTGAAATCTCTTCATAATTCTTTTTGAGAATTTCAAGATCAGTATCTAAACTTGCAATGCGAGAATTTAAGGATTTTACTTCCTTATCAAGGTTAAGATTTTCTTGATTAAGTGTTTGATTCACTTTCTCAAGATTTTTAACTCTAATCTTTTCTTTCTTTAACTCTTGGAATATTTCATTAAAAGCATCAAGAAGATCTTCGGAATCATAATCATTACTTACATGTTCTTGTGCAGCCATAAAACACACATTTGCCACTTCGTTATTTTCATCCGTTTCATCTTCGGAAGACGAATCACTATCATCCCATGTGGCTTGATAGGCCTTCTTGTTCTTGGCAAATTTGTTCTTTGAATATTTGTCCTTCTTGAAGTTGGATGATTTTCCCTTGTTCTTTGCATTTTCTAAGGGGCAATCCTTCTTCATGTGACCTATTTTATTGCACCTGAAACATGTAGGAGGATCATTAGAATCTCTAACTTTAGAATGAAACTTACCCTTCTTTAAGAACTTCTTGAATCTTCGAGTGAACATTGCTATCTCTTCTTCATCTTCTTCCTCATCTTCTGAGTCTGTCATGGCTTTAAAAGCCAATGATTTCTTCTTTGCTTGGTATGATTCTGTATCCTTCTTTCGATCTTCAAGTTGGACCTCATATGCCATGAGATTGCCAACAAGATTCTCGAGAGAAAGTTGTGACAAGTCATTTGCTTCCTCTATTGCTGTGGTCTTCTTCTCCCATTCTGGAGTGAGTGCACGTAAGACTTTTCTAACCATCTCTGCTTGAGTATAAATCTTTCCAAGCGTCACAAGAGAGTTTGTGATGTCTGTGAATCTAGTGATCATCTTGGACACAGTCTCATTGTCCTTCATTCTGAACATCTCAAACCTGTGGACAAGAACAGAAATTTTAGACTCTTTTACTTTATTCGTTCCTTCATGTGTTACCTCGAGTATATGCCAAATTTGATGTGCTGTTGTAGCATTGGATACACGGTTGAATTCTTCCTTTGTGAGTGCACAAAATAAGGCATTCATTGCTTTGGCATTGTTCATAGTCTGATTCTTTTGATCATCATTCCATTGTGCATATGGAATGGTAGGGACAGTGTATTCCGTCTCTGTCATTTGCCATATCTCGTAGTTGATTGATTGGAGGTAGATTCTCATTCGGCATTTCCAATAATTGTAGTTCGTTCCATCAAATAGTGGTGGCCGTTGTGTAGATTGGCCTTCATGGTACTGATTTGTATTTGAAGTAGTTGCCATAGCCTGTAACCTTGCTCTGATACCAAGTGTTGGATCCTGTAGGCGAGACAACAAACACTAGAGGGGGGTGAATAGTGTTTAATAAAAAACTGCGGAAATTTTCTCGGTGCAGTCGACTTGGTTATGAACCAGTCGACTGATATAACCAAAATAAAACAGAAACAAAAACTCTGTGCAGTCGACTGATGAATAAGATAGAAGACTGAAAGCACACTGAAACTACAACTACAAACGGTACTAACCAGTCGACTGATAGTGCAAGGAGTCGACTGTCCAGACACTTTTTGCAGAACTTAAATAACCAAGAGTAAATGCAAAATCAAGACAATCAATCACAGAGTACACAAGATATATCCTGGTTCGGTCCTCCCGACCTACATCCAGTCCCCAAGCAACCCACTTGAGATTTCCATTATTCTTGAAAAAATTACAAGAATACCCTACGGCGTTACGACAACAACCTTGTCTAACCCGTAGTCCTTTCTCTCAACCAGAGAAAGCAGATCCACTCTACTACCAAGAGTGAAACAAACCGACTCTACAAACTAGAGTCAAAAACACTCTCCAACCGAGTGCAAAAGAACAAGAAATACTTTACAGTCAACCTATAGCCTTGTTGGTGTATGTGTTGATGCACGTGGCTAAAAAACAAGGTTGACTTCTATACTCAGTCCAGAGCAAATTCGTTGCTATACTGGACTGAATGTAGAGAACCAAGAGTATGAACTTGAAAGCTTTATTTCTCAAAAATATCACTTAGAATTTTTCACAAAGATTGCTCGGATTTCAAAGAGAATTCTGTAGATCTATTCAGTGAGATCTGAACTCTACTTAAAGAATTTGATCTCCTGGACGTTGGGAAACAGTTACTCCAACTGTCAACCAACGGATCTAAGCTTTTGAGTTTCAAAAATTCGATTTTGAAAAACAGAAAACGGTTAAAAGCTCTCGAACAGTCGACTGGGTTGCCATATGAGTCGACTGATCAGAGTTTGAATAAATTTAAACAGTTTTGTACTGTCAGTCGACTGGCAGAGGCTTAAGTCGACTGGTACTCAAAAGTTAAATTCCTTCAAACTGTTTTGACTCTTTTTTGGGGGTTTTTAAGAGACACACATTATGAAATTTTGAGTGTGTGTATGTGTGACAAGGCTTTGCATCAGACTAAGACTCAACAAAAAGTAAGATACAATGTTTTTACAAGACACTACAATTTTGACATAATTGAGCTAAGGTCTTGAGTCTTGAGTCTTGTATTTGAGTGAAGTCTTGAATGAAGTCTTTATCTGTATCCTTTGAGCTTGTTCATTTGTTCAGCTAAAATAGTCTTTTGTAGTACAACCTGCAATGTTAGCTGTATAACATAGACACATGTTGCACTGTGTTGTGATCATCAAAATCAAGAATCAACATGTCTACCGTCGTCTCTATGAAATGGAGAGGCGCTTGGGTCAGTTAGACCGTGAAGAAGAACTCAGAGGAAGGACTCTTCGTCCTAGTAGACCTCCTTTTTCCCGGACCATAATGGATGCACCCGTACCGATCGGCTTTAAACCTCCTCAATTCGAGTCCTATTCCGGGGAAACTGACCCCGTTGATCACATCGAAAGCTTCAAAACCCTCATGCTCATCCATCAAGCTTCCGATACTTTGCTCTGCAAAACCTTCCCCGCAACTCTCAAGGGTCCAGCTTGAGAGTGGTACTCTCGCCTTGCTCCTTCCTCAATATTCTCTTTCGAGCAATTTGAGACCCTCTTCGTCACCCACTTCGGGAGTAGTCGCAGAACCGAGAAGACCAGCATCTCGCTACTCTACCTCCACCAGAAGAAGGGTGAGATGCTGAGAGACTATGTGAAAAGGTTCACAGCTGAAGCCAGGTCCATAGCATCCTTCGACCAGTCGGTCGCTACAGCAGCATTTCAGTCCAATGTCCTCAACTCCAGCCTCCGCTCCTCCCTCTCCAAGAAGCCCCCACAGAATTTCTCTGACCTCCTCTTCCGGAGCGAAAAGTATATTCGGGCCGAAGAAGCTGAGCACCGCCCCAACCTGGAGGGGTCTTCCTCCGGGTTTAAGAGAAAGGGAACAGAAGAGGAAGGGGCCAAGAAGCTCCAGAAGGATAATGGCGGCCAGCGCCGACCTCCCCCCAGATTTGAAAAATTTACTTCCCTTAATGCCAACATCTCCACAATTCTCATCGAAGTTGAGAAGGAGGGGGTAATACCTCTTGCACAAAAAATGAACACCCTCGGCAAGAAGAGGGATAAAGAGAAGTGGTGCCGTTATCATCGGGACCACGGCCACGACACCAATGATTGTCGAGCCTTGAAGAATGAGATAGAAGCCCTCATCCAGAGGGGACAGCTGACCAGGTTCGTGAGAAAGGACCAAGCCGACCTTCCTCCCCCGCCTCGGGGGGCTAATAAGCGTCTCGAACGTGATGAAACGTCCGATTTCGAAGAGGAGCGTGTCCTACACCTCATTCACGGGGGCCCAATGGGGGGCTCCTCAAACTCCTCTCGAAAGGCGTTCATTGGGGAAGTCAATTCGGTTCGCGCCACCCCTCCTCTTAAAGGCCTCGGAGTGCCCGTCACATTTTCAGATGAAGACCTCGAGGGCATCCGAACCCCTCACTGTGACACACTCGTCATCAACCTCCACATGGAGAACTTCAAAGTGGAGAGGATCCTAGTGGACAATGGCAGCTCCGTTAACATCCTATTCCTCGCCGCTTTCAAAGGCCTCAAACTCTCCCGAGACAGACTTAAGCCCGCCGGCTACACGCTCCATGGGTTCACGGGAGTACCAGTGACTATTGAAGGGGTGATCACCCTCGACGTAACCGCTGGCAAAACTCCTACTATCCGAACGGAGTCGATGGACTTTATGGTCGTAAATGTCGCCGCAGCTTACAATGTCATTTTGGGTTGCCCCGGCTTAGCAGCTCTTGAAGCCGTCCCTTCCACCTACCACCTCAAGATGAAGTTTCCCACTCGGGCAGGAGTAGGAGAAGTGAAAGGCAATCAGGAAGCGGCCCGCAAGTGCTACATGACCTCAACCCTCGGTCCTGTCCTCTCCTTAGAAACTCTGGAAATTCCCCAAGATGTCACCCGACCAACGTCCGAGCCAGTGGATGAGTTGGAGGAAGTGCTCTTCTCTGAGCAGGATCCAAGTCGAAAGTTCTTTGTTAGCAAGACCCTCCCATCCGCCCTATGCTCCGACATAATCCAGTGCATCCGAAGAAACCGAGACCTCTTTGCGTGGTCAGCTGCAGACATGCCCGGAATGTTCGAAGAGCTCTTGGTTCACCACCTCAGCGTTGCTCTGGGGTCCAAACCGGTTCAACAGAAGAGGCGCAAGTTCTCCCCCGAATGCCAGCTAGCTATAAAAGAGGAGGTGGACAAGCTCTTGAAGGCCCGGTTCATACAAAAGGTGAATTATCCCGAATGGATATCGAATTTACCGACCTCAACAAGGCTTGCCCCAAGGACCCCTTCCCTCTTCAAAGTATTGACACTTTGATTGACGCCACTTCGGGTCATGAACTCCTCAGCTTCATGGATGTCTTCTCAGGCTACAACCAGATCCGGATGTTCCTCCCAGATATCTCGAAGACCTCATTCGTGACCGACCAGGGCCTCTACTGCTACAGGGTTATGCCCTTCGGTTTGAAGAATGCAAGCGCAACATATCAATGCCTCATCAACAAGGTTTTCCATGCTCAAATCGGCCGGAATATGGAGGTGTATGTTGAAGACATGCTTGTAAAAAGCATCTGAGGAGCCGATCATGTGACTGACCTATAGGAGGCGTTTGATGTTCGGAGAAAGCACAACATGAGGCTCAATCCGAACAAGTGTGCATTCAGAGTCTCGTCAGAAAAGTTCCTCGACTTTATGGTCAGCCAACGAGGAATTTAAGCTAACCCTGAGAAAATCAAGGCCATGTTAGACATGGCCCCTCCCAAGAACGTTAAGGAAGTTCAAAGGCTAATAGGCCGCCTAGCCGCCATAGGGCATTTTCTCTCGAAGTCCAGGGAGAAATGCCTGCCCTTCTTCAAGGCCCTCAGGGTGACTAAAGGTTTCGAATGGGGAAAACAGCAACATGAGTCATTCAACCAACTCAAAGCTTACCTCGTCAATCCCCCTCTCCTAAGCAAATCAATCCCTGGTGAAACCCTCTACCTCTACCTGGCAGCCTCCGAACAGACCCTCAGTGCCGTTTTAATAAGGGAAGAAGACTGGGCTCAAAAGCCCATCTACTATTTGAGCAAAGTACTTCGGGATGCCGAGCTCCGCTACCCGAGGATAGAAAAGATGGCTTATGCCCTGGTAATGGCCGCAAGGAAGCTCCGACCGTATTTTCAGTCCCATTCGGTGGTCGTTCTTACCGACCAACCGCTGAAGCAAGTGCTCCACAAGCCAGAGACCTCTGGTCGCCTTATGAAGTGGTCTACCGAGCTGAGCCAACATGACATAACGTATCAGCCTCGGACAGCGATCAAGGCTCAGGCCTTAGCAGAATTCATAGTTGAAAGCACCATCTCCGAGTTCAGCCAAGAAATGAAGGGACCACCTGTCTGGTCGGTCTATGTGGATGGATCCTCCTGTAACGAGGGAAGCGGAGCCGGGGTCATTCTGGCAGGCCCAGATGACTTCGTCCTCCAATACTCCCTCCGTATCAACTTTAAGGCCTCAAACAACGAAGCAGAATACGAGGCACTCATAGCTGGCCTTTGAATGGCTCGCAATGCAGGGGCACAACGCCTCCGGATCTTTAGCGACTCTCAGCTGGTCGTAAATCAGGTCCTAGGCGAGTATGAAGCACGTGACGACCGAATGGTTAAGTACTTAGCCAAGGTCAGGAGTCTCATGGCCTTATTTGAAGAAGCCATCATCCAGCGAATCCCCCAAGAAGAGAATTCCCAGGCCGATGCCCTCTCCAAGCTAGCCTCTTCCTCCCTCCAAGGTCTCGAGCAGACCATCTTAATAGAGGTCCTCCTGAAGCCAAGTATAGAGGATGAAACTTCCGACTCAATGAAGTCGCTACCTGTCCTGCTTGAGGATAACTGGATGAAACCCCTCGTCGAATTCTTAAGGGACGGGCTCCTCCTAGAAGATCCTAGGGAAGCTCGAAAAGTGAGAACCCGAGCAGAGCGATACACACTGATCGGAGACATCCTATATAAGCGCTCTTTCACACAGGTAGACGGCAGGCCTTACCTGAGATGCCTCTCCCTCGAACAGGCCGACGACGCCCTACAAGAACTTCACGAGGGCATCGGCGGGGCACATTCAGGGTCCAGATCCTTAGCCCGCAAAGTGTTGAACTGGCCCACTCTCCTACAAGACGCCGAACAACACGTTCGGCAATGCAGCTCATGTCAGAAGTACTCCAACATCCGACGCCTCCCACAAGCTCCACTTGCTTCCCTATCAAGTTCAATCCCTTTCGCAATGTAGGGGATGGATTTACTAGGGCCATTTCCCCAGGCTTCTGGTCAGTTCAAATTCTTAGTCGTTGCAATCGACTACTTCTCAAAATGGATAGAGGCCGAGCCATTGGCCACGATCACCGAAAACAAGGTAGTTCGGTTCTTTTGGAAGAGCGTAATCTGCCGATTCGGCATCCCTCGGGTCCTCATAACAGACAACGGAACCCAGTTTACTGGGGCTGCCTTCCGAGCTCTATGTGAAGACCTTGCCATCCAACACCGATTCTCCTCCGTCTCCCATCCCCAGTCGAATGGCCAAGTCGAGAATGCTAACTGACAAATCCTCTCCGGCATTAAGAAGAGGTTGGATATATGTTCCGAAGGCTTATGGGTCGATCAGCTCCCCAACGTGCTGTGGAACTACCGCACCACAAAACGGACCCCCCACAGGAGAGTCTCCGTTCAATCTCACCTATGGGTCCGAAGCTATGATCTCCTTAGAAGTTGGTATACCCTCTCCTCGTCTAATGGCTTATGAAGAAGAACAAAATGCCAGAGAGCTCCGAGCAGATCTCGACCTGATAGATGAGATCCGAGAAAGAGCTGCCATTCGTTAACAAAGCTACCGGAGAAGGATCGAGTTGGCATACAATAAGAAAGTCCGTCCTACCGACCTCAAAGAAGGGGACCTGGTCCTCAGAAAGTTAGCCATCTCCTTTCCTGGACAGAAGAGCAAACTAGCTCCAAATTGGAAGGGACCCTATAAGATTGTCAAAGAAGTCCGGTCCGGGACATACAGACTAGAAGACCTCGAAGGCAGAGAGATCCCAGGACCTGGAATGCCGAACATCTTCTAAAATTCCAAGAGAGAGCACCAACGCCTCTCTAAGTATTTTGGGATGTCGAACCGTTCCTCTCCTAGTGCTTGTAATGTTTTTCTTTTATTTCTCTCCTGTAATGACGGCTAGCAATTTTAGAAGCAGCTGACCGTTAGTCATCAATAAAGAAATTTTTTTCATATTTTACTTGTAAAAATTATCCGCATCTCTCTATTTTCACTCTTCACTCTAACGATGGTTCGAAGTCCAATGCTTGGCTCGATTCTACTTTGCAAGTTTGCTCTTAAGCGAGCTAGAAGTAGGTCGCCATTCAGAATTGCTCCCACAACCGTTGAACTACTCTAACGATGGTTCGGAGTCCAACACTTGGCTCGATTCTACTCCGCAAGTTCGCTCTTAAGCGAGCTAGAAGTAGGTCGCCATTCGGAATCGCTCCCACAACCGTTGAACTACTCTAACGATGGTTCAGAGTCCAACGCTTGGCTCGATTCTACTTCGCAAGTTCGCTCTTAAGCGAGCTAGAAGTAGGTCGCCATTCGGAATTGCTCCCAGAACCGTTGAACTACTCTAACGATGGTTCGGAGTCCAACACTTGGCTCGATTCTACTTCGCGAGTTCGCTCTTAAGCGAGCTAGAAGTAGGTCACCATTCGGAATTGCTCCCACAACCGTTGAACTACTCTAACGATGGTTCGGAGTCCAACACTTGGCTCGATTCTACTTCGCAAGTTCGCTCTTAAGCAAGCTAGAAGTATGTTGCCATTCGGAATTTCTTCCACAACCGTTGAACTACTCTAACGATGGTTCGGAGTCCAACACTTGGCTCGATTCTACTTCGCAAGTTCGCTCTTAAGCGAGCTAGAAGTAGGTTGCCATTCGGAATTGCTCCCACAACCATTGAACTACTCTAACGATGGTTCGGAGTCCAACACTTGGCTCGATTCTACTTCGCAAGTTCGCTCTTAAGCGAGCTAAAAGCAGGTCGCCATTCGGAATTGCTCCCATAACCGTTGAACTACTCTAACGATGGTTCGGAGTCCAACACTTGGCTCGATTCTACTTCGCAAGTTCGCTCTTAAGCGAGCTAGAAGCAGGTTGCCATTCGGAATTGCTCCCATAAGTGGAGGCTACCCCTTTGCCGCATAAGGGTCACTCATCTTACAAATTCGCGCGACTAAATGACCGAAGCAGGGCTCGGCACCACTGGCCGAACGCTCATGGCGCCGACCCCCAAACGAGCCAAAGACTAGCTCAGGGACCTCGGCGCGATGAACACAGTCACAAACAAAACAACCACACAAAGCCACTGAAAACGCACAAGTCTAAGAAAGAAATATCATTAAGAGTGGAGACACAGTACAGGGCGACCCTTCCTTACAACCAGATTACAAGGCATTAAAAAGCGAAAATTACAATGCCGACTTGTTACACTTAGGCTAAATACAAAGGCTTCAAAAACAAGATCTTCAGCGCCTCCGTGGCGCAGGGATGTTTTGCTTCAATGACACTCGAGGGTGGCGACGTTTGCCTCCGGAACTCGACCCCAAACCAGCGAATTAAGACGTACCCTCGGCACTGCTCCTAACAGTCGCTCCGACGGATGCTCCGCTCGATGAAATGGCAACACCGCTTTGTGCGTCCCCTGGACTAGGTTGGCCGATGGGCGAACGGGTTGCGAGCTCATAAAACGAAATGCCCCGCTCGCTCTCCGCGCGAGTACAAGAAGTGCTCCTAACATTGATCGGCTCCGAACGCGGTTTGAGGCGAGCCACCTCCGCCTCCAGCTCTGAGATATGCTCCCTCAGAGAGTCATCTTTTACATTGACCTCAAAATGAGGGGGTATTGCGGAGCTCGGAATGCTAGAGCGACTGGCGATAAGACGGCAGAGATGGGTGACTTCGATGCTCTTGTCCACCGTGGCTCTCTTCAGCGCGTCGACCTCGGACGTCAGTTCGTCGTGTTCGACCGTTAGTTTGGCCACCTCTTCCGTCAATCCCTCTCCCTCCGTCCGAAGCTCCGTCTCAACCGTTTGCAGATGACGAATCTCAGAGAGCAGATCGTCCCTCTCTGCTATTATCTTCGATAAAGTATGGCGGATGCACTTGAGCCGAAGGCCGTAACTAAAGGCTGTCGACGAACCATCATCCTCTCCTAAGGGGGCCATCTCGGCGAGCCTGCTCTCCAGTCGCCGAATCTCGATATCCCGCCGACCTAGGATGAGTTGCAGGTGGTTCCGCTCGCTTACGGCTCTGCGCAACCCCAGCTCGACTTCATAGAGCCGCTCTCGGTACCTCGTCAAGCACAGCCTCGTCGCCCCTAAGCCAACCTCGGAACGAGCATTGTCCCCCGAGCGTGTGGGCTCGACGACTTGAGCCACCACCGCAAGCTGAAAAGAAGTCGAAGCAAACAATAAATTTTCAACACATTGCTGAACTCCTACACTTTGCCAATTTTCAAGAGTTTTTTAAGAAAAGATAGAGAGATGCGAAGTCGAGCCCAAAAAGATGTTTTCATTCATTACAAAAAAGCGGTGGCCAGTCCGCGATTAGGCATTATACTTAAAAATAAAAAGAAGAAAAGAAAAATCAAGTAAGGTCAGGGCGCGACCTCTTTACCAGGGCGGCGAGAGTGGGTGGGGGTCGACGTCCCTGAAGGGGTCACCACCGCCAGCGGGGTGACCACAGACCCCTGGACCTCAGCAACGACCTCGACTTTAGGCTCGACCTCGTCTTCCCCTTGTTCTTCTTCTCCCTCCGACTCGGGGTCGAAGCCTTCGACGTGGCCCGGGAACAATCTCCATCTCGAACAGTCCACGTCGGGGTATGCCTTCGTCACCCGACCGAGGGCTTCGGCGTAGGCTTTGGCCATGTTCTGGGCAAGGAAGCCTTGCGCCTTCACCATGGTCGCATCCTCAGCCTCCTTCACCACGGCAGCCATGGCCTCTGCTGCTTCGGCCAATTGTTTGGCCGCCTCCTCCTTCTGGCGAAGACGGTCGCCCTCCAGCTTTGCGACCTGATCCTCGAGGTACTCGACCCTCGTCGTCCTCCCTTCAAACTCGACCCTGAGATTGTCGAGCTCATTCTCCATCCGAGCCTTCTCCTTCCGAGCTTGGTCGGACTCCTGCTTCAGCTCCTTCTCCAGAGCTGTCAACCTCTCCGAGAGGTGACCAAAGTGGACGATGATCTGCGACAGGAGATGAGATGTTAAAAGAGTTAGAGAAATTAGAAAGACCAAAGACGGCAAAAAATTCAACACTTACCGAGACCGCCGAGCAAGCAATCTCGATGACGTCGTCACCTTCCAGCCCGGCCTCCATGGCGGCCCGGTCCTTCGGCGTAGCTAGGTGTTTGACCACCTGCATGCTGGCCAAGGAGTTGCCGAGGAACCCGTCATGTTTCCGAACTTGCCAGTCCGGAACATGAATCCTCTTATGCTCCTCGGTCAGGAGCTCCTCGGCCACCAATGTCAGTGGGGGCGTCGCCATCTTGAAGGCTGCGGCGATGGGGAAGTCACCACCCTCGGTTGACGCCGAGGCACCTACATCGGCAACGGCCGGGCTCCCCTGGGTCTCTGCCTCCTCGACCACCTCCGTGACCCTCGGAGTCTTTGCAGTCGGTAACTTGGTGGCCACCCTCTTTCGCTTCTTCGGCGCCTTGCTGGCAAGACCAGCCCTCAAAGCCAACACTACATCGTAGTCCATCGCCTCTGCATTAAAAATGAAGTTTGTTAGCGCAAAAAAAGTCATGAAAAATGAAGTATAAAAAGGAAAGCTCGGAAACGTAAGAGAAGCCACGTACTGGGATCTACGCGGCAGAGCCCTCCCCTGAACAAGACATCCCCGGTCAGCTCCTGCCAATCATACTTCAGCCGATCGAGAAGTGTCCGAACTGCCTCTTCATCTTCGGGGCGAAGCTTGGGCAGCACCCTCACCCTCTTCGGCACCTCCTCCACCCAACTAGAGGGGATAGGCCAGGCCTCCGCACTCCGCACTATCAAATACTTCTCGCGCCTGTGCTTTATGAAGTCGGGGCATATGACGAGCCTACCACCATGCCTCGGTGCCAAGTAATACCGGAACTCCGACCGGTTCGCTTGATGAAGCCGGTAAACCGTCTGAAGTACACTCAGCTCCGGCTCGATCCCAGCGGCTTGGTAGTGAAGTACGAAACTGTTTATGACTCTCCATGCGTTCAGCATAAGTTGGATGGGGCTGACCCCAAACTACCTCAGAACGAGAATTGCGAACGGATGGAGAGGCAGCCGAGCCCCGGCGATAAAGGCATCAACCGGCCAGCAACACATAGTCACTGGCAGCGGCGAGTTGGCCCTAATCCCGGGGCCCGACAGCATAAGTTCGTACTCCTCCGGAATGTGGAAACCATCCCGGATCACTGCCAAGTCTTCTTCATGAAGGAACGACGCCGTCTCATCCGCCTCGGTCGTCTCCCTCGCCTCATTCTCTTCAAAAGTCCTCCCCCTCCCGTGAACAATGCGCTCGGCATGTTCCTCCGGAAGCTCTCGAACTCTGTGAAGTCCCGTCAGTTGTCCCAGCAACCTCCCAAACTCCCCCATACGCTTCGGCTCTTCGACGATCGAATCTCTGCCAAACACCTTCTTGCCCTTATCTGGGTGACTCGGAGTGCGGGCATCGACGACTTCAAGGGAGGGCTCAGACCAAGAAGAAGACGATTCGGAGACAGAGGGAAGAGACATGTTTATACTTGGAAAGAGACTAAGTATAAATTACCTTAAAAATGTGCTGTCAGAAAGTTCACCGGAAAATGGGCGACGATAGCCTGAAGCACTCGCTAAGCACAAATAACCACCGGAGCAAAAGAGAGGAGAAGTGAAAAATAAGAGAGGGGGGTGAGGTTTTATAGAGCGAGGCGCGCGAAACGAGGATAATGGGCCCAGACAGCCAGCCCATTTAGGCAAAACGACAAAAGCCATTTAGACCGTCGCCTTGTATCCACGCCAAGCCGTACATCGCATTAAATACTGTCCCATCTAATGGGAGCTCAGAAGTCACTGCATTAAATAAGCGTCCCATCCATCGGAGCTGTCAGAAGTCCAGGAGCCATCACATTTAATGACTACCACAACTGCCAGGAACGCAGAAGTCTTGGACCTCGGCACCATCTGCCGAGCGTTCTTGACACCGACCATGTTACATGGGAAGTTGGTCCTCGGTGCCAGCTGCTGAGCGTTCTTGACACCGACCATGTTACATGAAAAATTGGACCTCGGCACCAGCTGCCGAGCGTTGTTGACACCGACCATGTTACATGAAAAGTTGGACCTCGGCACCAGCCACCGAGCGTTCTTGACACCGACCATGTTATATGAAAAGTTGGACCTCAGCACCAGCTGCCGAGCGTTCTTGCCACCGACCATGTTACATGGAAAGTTGGACCTCGGCACTAGCTGCCGAGCATTCTTGACACCGACCATGTTATATGAAAAGTTGGATCTCGGCACCAGCTGCCGAGCGTTCTTGACATCGACCATGTTACATGGAAAGTTGGACCTCGGTACCAGCCGTCGAGCGTTCTTGACACCGACCATGTTACATGGAAAGTTGGAACTCGGCACCAGCTGCCGAGCGTTCTTGACACCGACCATGTTACATGGAAAGTTAGACCTCGGCACCAGCTGCCGAGCATTCTTGACACCGACCATGTTATATGGAATGTTGGACCTCGGCACCAGCTGTCGAGCGTTCTTGACACCGACCCTGTTACATGGAAAAAGCTACCTGGGACCTCGCCAAACTCCCTCTCTGCACTCACGACCTAGCCGAGGTGCCTTGGCTCTTCGGCAGAAGGTGCCGAACCATCCATGGACCTCGGCTTCCTTGGCAGCGAGCGCTCGAAGGGGTCGGCGGTGTGATACAAGCATGTAGACCACACAACGAAGGAAAACAACTGAGTCATTCACCAAAAAATTGCAAAAAAACCATCAAAAATTCGGGATGTTAAGGAAAAACCCCTGAAAAATAACTACAAAGTTGGGGAAACATTTTCTGATCCCCAAGCAAGTAATTATTACCAAGGACAAACTAATAAGACCCCTGAACGACGAATCGACACTTCGCAAAGATAAACGAATATTCCTGCGAAAACATCGCATGACCCGAAGAGCTCAGAAGCAATTCAAAGTGCAACCAACTTGAAAAATTACCCCACTACCTCCTTCAAATATTCGACAAACTCGTTTGGACTCCAACACAACTCCACTAGCCATTAAAACAGTAAAACTACTCCTCAAAAACTAATCAAGCTCAGTCTCCGGAAGTGGGGGGCTCGTGATATGGCTAAAAATGGGATTTAATCGGAACCGTCCAAATTAGGCACAAAATTTGTGTGGGACCCACCCTATCACCAACCATTATAATTTTGTCCGTTCCTTATCAAGTACAACTAACTGCTCTCTCTCTCCATCCGTACTTATTTGACATTGTGGATATTAATATTATATATTCATGATTAAATAATTATAAACTTCATATAATTAGTCAAATATGCTTGTCTTCTTTGTGAAGCAACACTGCCACTTGATTCTGTCTTTTAGTCATTTTACAGCACTTGGAGACTTTGTCCTCATAGTTAATTCTTTCAACTTGCTAAGCTTTTTGTTGGTTAGTGTTTACAGTGTAGAAACGGATAAGGAGAAATAAAGGCCACACAGCTATATATTGATATCGTTATTTATAGATGATATAAAAGACCAGTAATCTAGTGCATGTTCTAATTATTTTTTTATATAATAAATAATAAGACTTAATCTGATCTCAAATATAAGACATCACTTTACTAATAATTCTTCCCAAATTATCTTTAGTGACACAAACTTTATTGTATACGAGTAACACTGTTATAAATAATTATGTCGTAAATAAATTTGAACTTTAAGTGTATCAAAGTACTAACAGTTGAGTAAATGAATGGTTAATATAACTCTCACTTAAAAAATTAATGGTTAAGATTAGATGGTTAAATGAATGTCTACAAATTACATGTTGTCTAGAAATGACAATCCCAACTCTCCCATTATAGTATTAGCTAGAGATTTCCGAATATAAATAAAATTCCTAAACTAACTCCTAAGATAAGGAAACAGAAGATTCAAAATTTAAATTTATAAATACAAAGTTATGACTAATTTGACAAAAAGGTGAGGGACTTGGTTTACTCTATTATGACCCCTCAAGATAGAGCTCGGCAGGAGAGTCCAATCTTGGTCTTGAGGGAAAGAAACAACGTTCGTGATAGAGGCTTTGCTAGTGCATCAGCAAGTTGGCCTTTACTGGAAACATGAACAACACGCAGTTGTCTTGATTGAACTTGTTCATGGATAAAAAGAAAGTCACTGAAAAAATCGAAAAATATAAGGAAGAGAGACTGGTGGCCCCGATGTTATTATCACGGTAAATGACTTGCAGATGAGGTAGAGACACACCAAGTTCCCCCAAAAGAGAACACACCCAGTTGATTTCAATGACAGTATTAGCAATATACCTCAGTGGTGGAACATGCAATAGAGCGCTGCTTTGTGGAACTCCAAGAAATTGGATTACGACCAACATAGACAATATAGGCACTGGTGGAGGATAAATCTTCTTTTTTTTTGTAGCCTTGTCAGCATCATAGAAGTAAGGTTGGAAACGGGTCGGGCTTGGGCCGGACTTATATAAACCCGAGCCTAAACCCGATTTTTTAAGGTCTAAGCCTAGCTGATTTTGGGTCAGCTGCTAAAATGAAGCCCAAGCCCGAGCCCAAATAAAGCCAAAATGCTTCAGCCCGACCTGATTCTTTTGAACATACAGTGAACATGAGAAAAAGTTGTAGAAGATAATTACCATTCATTGCAAAATTAAGGTTGTAGTCTTGTGAGCAAATATGAAAAACTGAAATCAAGATGCCTATGCATACCTGTTTAATCAAAGTTTTGCAGAAGAGAAAAAAACATATATATATATATAAAATACTTGGAGCATGCACAATCATTTGTGACAAAAATGGCAAAATGAAAAAAATAGAATGAGTTTTAACATGTGTACCCCTAACAAATAATCTAATATCATATATGCCCCTCACAAATCAATATTATCATATTTGCTATTAACAATCAGAGATCCTCCTTCAGTTGCCACTCCGTTAGAATTCTGCAACTTAACCATAGTTCAGGCCTTACCTCACTTTTAAAATGACTATCTTACCCTTACTACTTAATGTAATGAACTATACCCATTAACCTACTTAACCCTCATTCTCATCTAAGAGTCAAGAAAAACCCTCATTCTCATCTTCATTTGGCCGCCCAAAAAAACCGTAATTATTCGAAAACCCCTGAGATGCTCTAAAATTCGACGGTGTAAACCCTGCTCTGAATTTCGACAGTATGTTTTCACACCCCAATTTTTCTTTTGATGTTCTTTCATTTCGTTTAGATGTTCATATCACACCCCTGAGATGTTCTTTCATTTGATTGCAGTGTTCCCCTGAGATTGTAGTGTTTCGCCAAGATTGCGTGTTTCATATCACTCCCCAATTTTTCTTTTGATTGTAGTGTTTCCCTGAGATGTTCTTTCATTTCACATCCCAAATTTTTTACCCCCCAATTGTAGTGTTACTTCACTTATAATTTGTTTGGGGTTTCAGTTCTGCTGATGCCTAATTTTTGTTGTGCTTTAAAGGGTTTAATGTGCAATTGTTTGTCAGATATTTTCTTATTTTCATATTGGTCATTTTTTTGTATGAATCTTAATATTTTTTTATAGTTGTTGATCTTACTAAATTGTATGTTGTGATTTATACAGGATTGCTATAAATGATAAATTAGATATTAAATTGCATTATGATGGTAACTGGAGAAGTGTACCTAGGACAAATAGTCAACAATATGAGGGTGGGCATCAGAAAAAGATGACAGTAATTATAGGTTAGACATCTTTAAAGCATTTTGGAGAAACTATATGGTCTATTATGCCATGGTTGAAGGGTTGTAGATTGAAGTTGTGGTGTACAGTCCCAGAGACAAATCCAAGAGATTTTTTACAAATATTGAAGGATGAGGAGTATATCAAGGTGGTTGAGTGTGAGTTATCTAATTCGAAAATAACAAAGATGTTTATAGAAGTTGATTTAAAGAACAGAAAGAATACTAAATTTTTGAGACATGTGAAAAAGAAAAACACAATATCGAAAAAGAAGAATATTAGGGGGTCTTATCAATTTCTTGAGTATGAATTGTCATCTGATGATGATGGAAATTATCCTGATGATGAGGATGAAAATTATATACTGTTTGGGGAGGAGATGAATAACAATGGTGATAGTTTGGAAGTAAGGCTGAGTGAAACTGAAACTAATGGTAATATAGATCAAGAAGTGCCTAACAATGTGAGATCTAGGTTGAAAAATGAGACTCTTATAGATGATAAAGATAATGCATCTGATGAGGTAGATGATTTATACTCGCATGATTCATACAATTCATATGAGAGCAGTGAGGACGAGTATTGTGAGTCTGAATCGGATGCCGACAATGTAAATCTGTTGTCATCAAGACAACCCAGGAGTAGTGATGACACACATTACAAAATAGGCATGCAATTTGTAAGTATTAATGCATTTAGAATTAGTCTCCACACTTATAGTGTGATTAATAATTTCAACTATAATGTTATCAAGAGTGACAGAGAAATGTACATTGCAAAGTGTTCTATTAAGGAGTGTCCTTGGTATATTAGGGCCTACAGAATGGTGGATGATTTTACTAGATTTAAGGTCACTAAGTTGATAGACATCCACATTTTTAAAGGAGTTAATAAGTGTGGAAACAAACAAACTACAACTCTCTGGATTGCACAGGTTATGCTGGAAGATGTCAGAGGAAAGCCACTTATAAAACCAAAAAAAACATTCAGGGGAGGCTTCAATATAAGTTTGGTGTGTCGGTGCCATATATAAGGGCATTGAGAGGGAAAGACAAAGATTTGGAGCTGATATACGGGAATGTGGAGAAGCCATATAACCTAGTGGATGCATTGAAAGGAGAATTACTGTCAAGGATGCCTGGGAGTCACATTGAGATCAAATTGGAGGATGTAAATCATTTCAAAGAATTTTCATCTCTTTTAAACCATATGTGGATGGGTTCGAGGAAGGATGTAAGCCATTCTTAGGCTTAGATGCTTGTCACCTCGGATCCAAATACTTAGGAATGTTAATGGGTGCTACAGGATAGGTTGGTGATAATGGGTTGGTCAATGTAGCTTTTTCACTTGAGGAGAATGAGAGCAGTAACACTTGCATCTGGTTTGTTCAATATTTGAAGATTGTATTTGGTGGGGATATGAGTGGGAGTGCCAAGGAAATGACAGTTATAGAGTTAAGAGGTAAGAAAACAAGTTATTTGGAGTTTATTTTTAATTCTTTTATGTTGTTATTATTCCAGTTGCTAAATAAATTTGTTTTTTAATTGAAGTGTTACATCCACAAAACAAAGAAATCTAAGAAAGCAAGGGTATCACCAGATCTGGATGAGGCCATTGCAAGTCGACAAATGGAGACAAGTGAACAAAGGTATATACCTAAAATAATGTGAATTATTCATTATAAATTGGATCAAATATATTGAATTACACTACTAATGCATATGCATATGTATTTAGAATGGTTGAAGAAGGGTTACAAAATGCTATCCCACATGACAATCAAATTGAAGCTCCTCATTTTGGTCTGTAAGTTTATATTAAGTTATATAAATAATTATCTTTTATGAATTGTATATATATGGTTATAAGTGAAAGGATTCTATTACTACTACTTAGATTTGATGAAGGATGGTTGCAAAATTCTTTGCCACTTGAAGAAAATGATGCTTGTCTTAAAGCTGTGTATGTATTTGTTCGATTTTAGCATCCATTTTCTTTTGAATATATATATATGTAACGCCCCGCCCCAATACTCAGACAATTTTAATATTTTTAGAAGACAAATTAGATACTATGTAGTACAACTGCCCACTACAGGCTGCCTCTCAAAAGGTGGTTAACCAATTAGGTGACTCTTGATCATTGGCTAATTATATTTATACTCAAATTAGTTTTTGTGTACTTTCCATGTGGGACTATATTTCTCAATCTCATTCTCAAATCCCGTGTAAACAGTGTTACCAGTCGATTGAACAATCGACCAGTCGACTGTTCGCTGCAAATCTGGGGTATTACATACACCCCACCTTTAGAAATCAGCGTCCTCGCTGAGTACAGGGCACACATCTAGTGTAGGATCCGCCCTTTCTAGCCGATGTAGTATAGTCATCGATCCTAGAGATCAGTCACTCTCAACACCGCAGATCGGATACCCGGCTATCAATCACTACCTGTGACTCTCAATACCGCAGAATATACCCGACTCCGGAGATCAATGACTCTCAGCATCGCAGATCATACTGACCTCTACTACACCCGGTGTCGAAAGTCGGCTCTGATACCATTTGTAACACCCCGCCCCAATACTCAGACAATTTTAATATTTTTAGAAGAAAAATTAGATACTATGTAGTACAATTGCCCACCACAGGCTGCCTCTCAAAAGGTGGTTAACCAATTAGGTGACTCTTAATCATTGGCTAATTATATTTATACTCAAATTAATTTTTGTGCACCTCCCATGTGGGACTAAATTTCTCAATCCTTCTCAAATCTGGCCCAACCAATCCGGCCCAACTATGCAGTACAGTCGACTGCTAAATCGACCAATCGACTGTTCACTGCCAAATACGGGGTATTACATACTCCTCCCCTTAGAAATTAGCGTCCTTGCTGAGTACAGGGCACACATCGTAGTGTAGGATCCGCCCTTTCTAGCCGATGTAGTATAGTCCTCGATCTCGGAGATCAATCACTCTCAACACCGCAGATCGGATACCCGGCTATCAATCACTATCTGTGACTCTCAACACCGCAGAATATACCCGACCCCGGAGATCAATGACTCTCAGCATCGCAGATCATACTGATCTCTACTACACCCGGTGTCGAAAGTCGGCTCTGATACCATTTGTAACGCCACGCCTCAATGCTCAGACAATTTTAATATTTTTAGAAGACAAATTAGATACTATGTAGTACAACTGCCCACCACAGGCTGCCTCTCAAAAGGTGGTTAACCAATTAGGTGACTCTTGATCATTGGCTAATTATATTTATACTCAAATTAGTTTTTGTGTACTTCCCATGTGGGACTATATTTCTCAATCTCATTCTCAAATCCCGTGTAAACAGTGTTACCAGTCGACTGAACAATCGACCAGTCGACTGTTCGCTGCAAATCTGGGGTATTACAATATATATATATATATATATATATATATATATATATATATATATATATATATATATATATATATATATATGCAAAATATGTGATAAAAGCTTATTTTTGTTCATAGGGGATGGTGGGGTGAAAATCAGCTTATTTTTGTTCATAGGGATGATGGAGTGAAAATCAAAGGTGGTGCTCAACCTATAATACAACATATGACTCAAGGATCTCAAACGAATTTCCAACATGATAACAACAGGTGAGAAACAATTTTATTCAATTAACTCCAGAAAATGTCATATCTATTGAATCTTTGAAAGAGATGTAAGAAGCTACAGATTATATAATTCCACTTTTTATCAATATTTTAAAACTTCACTACTCGCCATCCTAATATGATAACATTTCTTTTGTGCTAAAAATAAAAAACCATGCAATATTACTCTGATGAAAATTGTTCCTCTAGTTCATCCATCAAGTCAGTACCTAAACAACACTGATTTGGAAGGGGGAAACAAAGAAGACAATACTTCAAGCCACCAAGATCAAGTAGGCATGCTGATGTGTGGTCTCAGCCAACTCAAACATCCTTGCATGGAGCATCAGGTGTTCTAGTTGGAGATGGAGGAAGGGGAGTCTCAATTGACAATGTTTCAATTTATTCAATCTATGCAATACCTGAAAATTAGGGTATTGGAGCTAGAAATGTTGCAGCTATGCAAGGGAATCATGGAATATCAGCTAAACCTCGATATGGAAAGGTCCTACATGAAACAATAAAGTGGGATATGAGGGTCTCTCTGAAGATGAGATAAACATGATTGATTATCTCTGTTCCTTTTGTGTAAAGAAGTGAGATGTAGAAGGCAAGTCTCATAACTTGTTACATATTTGGATTTTGTGTAAAAAGTATAATTGGTTTTCCACATTTTGTGAACTGTCTATGTTTTATGATCATGGTCTAAGATCATCTTTTGTATTTTGTATTAAGAAATCTGCTCTTTTTGTAATTTGGATTCAATGAAAACCTCTTTATATGTGATTGGCTATCTAGAACTCATTGTGCTCATGTTTTTGTTCATATTATTTGAGAGCTCTTTTTATCAAAATTTAACTTTGATTTTTTAAGAAGATTATCTAATAAATGGAGGAGAGATCATATAGGTTTATAGTGTGAAATCTAAAGACAATTTGAAAATAATTACTAGCTTAAGGAAGAAACAATGAAAGAGAGCTTATGGTTTTTGAATGAAGAGATGGATTCGGGTGGGATTACAAAGAGGGAGAAATTGAAGGGGAAATGATAGAAAGATATTTTAGTCACTTTCCATTAATTCCGTTAAGAAAAACAGAATATTCATTTCCTTTTGGATGTCTTGTAACCTGAAGGATATATATGATTTAGATTTATATAGTTAGTGGCAAATGTGATAATATTGATTTGTGAGGGGTATATATGATATTAGCTTATTTGTTAGGGATACACATGTTAAAAACCCAAATAGAATTTGGCAATTTATCTTGTTTGCTGTTGTCGTTCAAATGCAAAATATGGCAATTTCATAGACGAAATTGGACGGACGAAATTCCTTAAAATTTTTAAATATTTTTTAAATATTTAAATATTTTAAAAAAATTAATATTTTTCAAATTGATTAGTATTAATTAAAACCTTAGTGTATTTATAGTTTGGTGACTAATTATGGGATGATCAGTGTGTGTCAAAATCTTAACCATTACCCCATTTCAACCCATTTCAATAAGGAGACAGACGAAAATATGATGTTTCATCCCACTCCTTATTCCTCAGATGAATGATGTTTCCATCCATGGAGTTTTCCAAGCATCTTATATTAATATTCTTCGGCTGTGTCTTCAGGGTATGCTTCAACAGATGAATCCGCAAACTCGGATGCTTTATCCAATCGAGTTCTTCCTGATGAGTCTCATTCTGTCTATGCCCTTTCTTCTTACTAAAATTAAAAATTAAAACTTTTTCGTCCGATGATTATTTTTATAAAAAGTTTTACTTGGACGAAACATCATGTTTTATCCGAGGAATTAAAAAGTTGATCAAATAATAGGGACGAAATATGGAAATTGTCAAATCCATACTCAAATATAGCAAGGAATTGTTCACAAAAATAGAAAATATTGTAAAATAGCTGATGACTGTAGCAACGTATTTGCAAAAAATTATCAAAAATGGAAAATAGCCAACGACTGTGGATGCTCTTATTAAATTATTTCCTTGCATATGAACATTTTCACACTTTCTCATGAAGATCACTGAACATGAGTCACAAACCATGTCGAACTATTTGAACATTCACCACCTTCCGTCCTTCATATCCCAACTGAAAGACACATACATCACCTAGATTGAGCTCATTCTCGCAAGCGAACTCTTGCCAAATGTTTGCAAGATGAATTCCTGATCCATTATTACCACTTGTTTTCATTTGCCAAAGTTTAACATGCCACAACCGCCCCTTTGGATCATTAAGATGTTATGTTTTATGAGAAATAATCAAAGAGAAATTAGGGTTAATATCTAGATCTAAGTTGCTTGAGATATTCACCCTAGGTATCAAGATAGGAATACCTAGATTGCTATCACAAGCCAGTATTTATGGAATAAATACTGGTTTGGGTATTTGGTTGTAAGCTCATAAACTCGTGTTCCAATATCCAATCAAATGTACGTTCAATACACGTGTTACTCATAAGCACATGTAATATTTATATATAGAGAATATACCCATATATCCAACATATGAATCATACTAGTGTTACCCTATGCAAATTGCACAACCTAAAATAGTCTTTAGAGACTCAAAAAATTATATGGAACTCCCAAAACGCATGAGCAAATTAGAAGAAACTTATGAATATCATCATGACCGTAATTACCAAAATCTTCATTATCATCCTCATATAAGTTGATGGTTTAGAGAATCCTTGCCAAACCATAATGTTATCCAATTGAATATTACTAAAGAGAAAAAATGCATGCAATGAAAATATGTTGCAAATTCAACTAATTTATGTTAATAGATATATTATAATATCATTAATATCCAGTAAATAGGCTATACATTATGCATTATAGCACATGTTAGGGTGAAGACGATAGACTAAGAAAATCATATAAAAATAATTTTATGAAATGTGTTTGCTTAAAAGTCTGATTCTAAGCTAGGGGATGAGGGTGGGTTTGGGAAGAAACGTGAGATTTTGTAAGATTGAGAAAGTGAGAAGGAAAGAGATTGTGTTTAAGAGATTGTGTTTTTTATTTTGTTTTATTTTTAAATAAAATCGTGCGTAGTTCACATGCTAGTTAAATATGAATTATACTTTTTCTCTTATTTCTCTATTCCAAAATAGAGAAATGAGAGAGAGGTGGTGTAACGCCCCGAATTCCAAATATGACCGAATTCGAGATTTCACAGGATCTTTACTTCACTTCGTACAATTTTACAAGAAAATTAAAACTTTTCAATAATACATCAGAGTTCATTATACTTTTGTTTACACAGCGGAAGAATACAACAGTGAAATGAAGTACAACTTATACAACTATAACAATGTAAATCATCAACTGCATCATGACATCTGTACTTCTTCATAAAAAGTCCATTACTTGCATGTTAAGTTGTAGGCACGTCAGTCACTTACAACTGACGAAAAATATTATACTCGGCTATCATCTCTATGCCGTACATATAACGATCTTATTACTTTAACAAATCACATAAAAATTTAATGAACAATAACGTGTTAAATTGTGACTACGCTAAACATGTAAGTGTATGCCATGCCTTAATGCCTAATGCATACTTGTTCGAATTCTATGCATCTCATACTACATAGGTCCGAAGGCAAGCACCTATGTACTCCACAATTTAGGGTTCGATCCCTCACCATGAAACTACCTAGTAATAAAGCAAGGTTTAGATCATTCCGCGAATATGGATCCCAGCCCGCCGGCTGTTATAACAGATCCCACATTGTGTGAATCATCCTGCAAGTGCCCCTCTAGCCCCGGTACACATATATACATTGGAATATGAAAAACTATCCGTTTGACTACGCTAAGTTCCAGATTTAAAAATAAAAGCCCATCTCCCATGGAGCAACCACAGTCCACCAACTGCGTCTATAGCCACATAGATCCACCACCGACTATATAGAAGCAACCCACTTACGTTTGCCTAGGTTCACTACATCTTCACTTATGTGCCTAATTATTTAGTTCAAGACATAAATAAATTTTCAAATCTAGAATTAGTTTTACCTCCAACCAAACTTAATCAACATTTACCTAGATAGCTCCATGGCCATATCTCAAAATATATCTTAACTTTTTTCAATTTAATAGTGCCGGTACCCGAGGTCTTACTAACTCTGAATCACAACTTTTTCATGCACAAGAATCAATGGGTACACATACCCTTTAATAAACATGTCTTAAAATTTGATATTTTCATCTTCAACTTATTGACAAAGTAATCATAGTCTAATCTTAACACCATTTCATGATTCATGAATCCTCAATCTTAATTCATTCTTAGCCTTTAAAATAACAATTCTACTCATGAACAATAGATTCGTCACTTGAGGTCTTATTAGTAATTTGAATTCACAAAAATATCTCTATCACTTCAATTAATCTTTGAACCAAAATAAGAACATAATCTTTCAATTTCACATGACAATAATTTACTTTTCTTCTATAAGTCATACTCTTTAATAATTTTGTAGTTATCAATTCACTTTATATTTCAAATCCACTTTATATTCTCAAAATATACATGAAAAGTTTTGAAACTATTTTTACTAGCTTCCCTATCAATTTATAAGAATATTAGAATTTTTTTTCCAAATTTAATTGCATTAGAAATCCCTTCAAAATATTTAAAACACAAAAAAAATAATGTTGCGGCCACTGGGTTTTGAACCCGTGACTACATAGACAGCGCCCAGAGCCTCACCTGCAAGCCAATAGTCCATGTGGACTTTGTTCAGGCTCGACTTTAAAATTCCCTTATACACAGTTCGGGATTTGAATAGGTTTAAAACAAAAATAGGAAAAAATGTTTTTTGTGCTAACAGAATTCGAACCGAGCACCTGCCGACCACACACAACAGCGCCCAAGGCCCAACCCACTAGCCATTAAGTCCATTTTGAAATTTTGTCATAAACCGAAACGAAAAACCCTTATGCATTTAGTGCAGATCCGAAAATTAATTGAGTGGATTAAAAAATAAAAATGTGACTATCAAGTTTCGAACCCAAGATCTCTTATAGACAGTGCTCTGTATTGCACTAGCTAACCAGTAAGTCCAAGTGTATTTTCTGTTTAGAAATTGTACTAATGTACTTTTGTTTAAACTATTCAGAAAGTGGTTCTTTTTCATGCAACTTGTTTATCCAAAGATCCAATCCTTTTTAGGATTTTGAATAAACTTCCTCTTGACTGAGATTAAATTTTAAAGACAACGATTTTAAATTCATTAAAGCCCTATTTCCATTCCCTAATACAATTCTTCTTTTCAATTTGCACATAGACTTGCATTTCTCAAAACTTGAATTTAATAAAATAGTCTTCATGAAAATTAGTTAATGTTCCTCCTTTTACAAATTAGAATTTATAGCATACCAACATGTCTCTCAATCATGAGAAAAAAAGAATCCTTTTCATGAAAAATTATTATTTTCAATAATGCAAAATATACATATGTCAACACTTTCATAGTACTAGCTAAATTTATTTTATTTTCTTTCTTCTTTCTTAGTCATTAGATTCTACGGCATGATTTGAATATGACATTCATCAATAAATTTCCATATACTCAACATGTACAAAAAAAATTACAAGCACATTAACATGATTTATAGCATAAAGAATTTCTTCTTTTTAATTAGCATGGTATCTACTATTTTTTACTCAATCACAACAAAGTTATTCTCATTCATAGCATATTACACTAGCATGAATTTTATCTATATTTTCACATCAACAATAACTTATACTACTCATTCTTAGTTTTTAGCATGCATATTCTACAACTAGAAAGTATGAAACCACCCTCCTCTAATGAAGATTGAAACAAGGTGGAAGCACAACTCCTAGCTCCTAGCAAGAACATCTCCTCCTAGCAAGAACACTCTACTCTCTTTCTTTTTCTTTCTTTTTGATTTGTTTTTGGTGCAAAAGAGAAGGAGAAATTGGGTGCTATTTATACGATATTGTTAGGGTTCAATTTGCAAAATTCTCAACCTATCAAAGAAAGCCATGCATTAAAACACACTATTTTGCATCGACGGACTACTTATTTAAATCTTATAGAGTGGAGTACTTTTTCATTTAATTCCCTCGGTCTCCGAGGGTGACAACCTGCACGATGATTGCCTGCCTTTCAGCGAGCAGGTCCGTTTCCTTCGCTCTAGAGAGCGTAATTCGTTCTAGAGAAAATACATACGATTCAGTATGATAATTGGATCGATGGCTGGAAGATGTTCCCAGAATGCACCCAGCTGAAGCTCCAACGGGAGCTTCAGGTCTTCTATCTGACGTATTTCTTGCTCAATGCTCTCAAGTTTGCCAGCGATATCCACGGCTTTTCTTTCTAACTTCTAAGTTCAGCCCTGTCTCCCTATTTATAGGCGTTGGAGGCCCTTTACCCGTTCCGTAATATGGATCATTTAAAACTCCAATTATTGAACCATAAATCTCTCCTTAATTGCCCACTCAACCATTCGTTTTCTTAACTCCTAAACTCCCAACTCTTCATGCTTCCAACCTTTCAAAACCTCAACTCCCATAACCTCCAACCTTTCCCTCTCCCCACAATGCTACAACCCGGGATCCCCTAGGCTCAAAACCGGCCAAACCTTATGTGTGCAATTGCACACATGCACACACAAAATAAATACCTCTTTTTATTGTTCTAAATGTGTACTGAAAGTTCTAACTTGTCATGTATTAGTCCAAACTCAACTTAATTTAGGATTTTACTAATGAGCTTGATTCATGGGCTCTCTTTTAATTTATTAACTTAATTATTCTAGTGGGCTCTGCTTTTAATTAATCTAATGGGCTAGGATTTAATCTTTAGGTCCATGGATCAAAAGAAGGCAAAATGAAATTTATGCATGCAAAAGTTAGTAAATGAGAGTAAGAAAAAGAGATGGATAAACTAGCATGTGCATCATACGTGCAAAAATCAAAAAATGTATTTTTTAATTAAAATAAAAACGTGGGGTGTTACAGGTGGACTCTCTCTCCAATTAGTATAAGAAATAGATAAGAATCATATTCTACGTATGTCTCAGTGTGAAGTTTCGCCACCTTTACAGAAAAATTCCTAGACAAATTTAATTTACAAATAAGTACCTATGTATTTGAACGTGCTCTAAATAATTAGAAGAAACACACAAAGGAAAGTAGCAGCTTCTACAGTTTTGAACCCGAAAAAAATCATCCAATTATTAAGGCATGTTCCAGCAAATTTGGTAAAACTTCAGGGTTTAATCCGAGAGATTAAACCTGTTAGGGATGTGTCTTGAATACTCGTGGTTCAGATTAGAAGAAGGTAATATGAAGCATGGAGGTCGAAGCGTCGAAGAGAGTAGAAGAAAAAAAAGCAGCAATAGTGCAAGCATAGTTGCGGTCGACGGTCCTAAGTTACGGTCGAACGCACACCAGATCGTACACCAGACCGCAGTTGCACTGGGTTTGGCCGAAAGGAGGACATTCAACCGGTCTTGTTGGACGGTCGACTGACTGCGGCGCTGTGTTCATTTTGGGCCTCGATTTGTTAGGTCGTTTCAGCCCAATCTTCAACTCCAAGTTAGTCGTACGACTCCTATTCAGTTACTTCTTTTCCAGGTTATATTGGACGATTGAGAATCAAGATTAGACCTAGGTTTCTCTCTATTCTTCTATATATATTGTAAACTCATCCTTTATGAGAGTAGCTTACTTCATACATTATTTTCTCCATTGCAAGGAGAGGCTTGAAATAAAGATAGTTCTTGGTGAGTCAGTTTAATTCCTTGTATTGAGTGAATCAGTAACTCCTTACAATCTCTTCTAGTTGAATATCAGATCTCCCTATATTTTCTCCTAGATTAAGCAAAAGTTAACTGGGCTAAGTCATCATTGTGTTTGTGTTAGATTGGTAGATCTACTTGCTTGCTCAATTAATTTGTCTCATCTACTTCGACTTCCTCATTGATCTATTTAGTTTTGCTGCGACAACGGGTGTTGGTTGATGATCCAATCCCAACAACTGGTATCAGAGCTTCAGGTTGACGAGTCCCTTGGTTAAGATGACAGGCCACAGTATTTTGAAGATCAAGCAGTTCAATGGAAAGATCAATTTCAATCTTTGGAAGACTGACATGTATAATGTCCTTGTTCAAGAATGTTTACAGTTATCCATTAAGAAGAAAGAAAAGAAAACTGACATGAAGGATGAAGGTTGGGAAGATATTCGCGAAAGAGCCATAAGTCTGATCTGACTATCATTGGCAGACGAGGTCAAGTGCAGATTTCTTGAAGAAACTGATGCAGCGAGTTTGTGGGAAAAACTCATAGCTGAATACTCTAGTTCGTCGTTATTAGATTGGATGCATTGGAAGAGGAAGTTGTTCCATCTATCTATGAAGGAAGGTACTGATCTCCAAGACCACAGTACAGAGTTCAATAAGGTATTATCTGAACTTAAGGCGATCAATGCGGATGTGTGTGAGGAAGATAAAGCTTTCAACCTGATATATTCACCGTCGAATTCGTATGAGCCTTTGATCACTACCAAGCTACACGTTCGATCTGCTAAGTAAAGTATTTGGTAGATGGTGTAATCAAAGCATTGAAGGAAAATCAACTTAGAGGGGAGACTCAGAAATCATCGCCTTTCCCAAGCTGTCTAGCAGTGGATTGTCCTTCAGGGGAGGATAAAGTGCTTTGCAAAAGGATTCGATCCATTTTCGATATTGCAAGAGGCCAGGGTATATCAAGAAAGACTGTTGGAAATCAGCCGCTAATGTGGTTAGTGCCTTTGATTCAGGTGATTCGTGTATTCTTGTTTCAAATTCTTTAGAAGTGGATTCTAGTTGATTTCTTGACTCAGGGAGTTCTTCTCATATTTTCTCCGAGAGGGAGTTGTTTTCTACTTATAAGTCTACTACAGGGCGGTGTGCAACGATGGGAACTGGGGAGATTTGTTAAGTAGTAGGTGAGGGGACAGTTGAGTTGAAGATGTCAGGTCTAAATATATTCACTTTAAGGGATGTTTTGCATATTCCTCTGCTGAAATGGAGTATTTCTTTGGGAACTCTTGATGCATGGGATTGTAGGTACACAACTTGAGGTGGAGTTCTGTCTGTTTTTTAGGATCATCGTAAGGTGATTAGAGGTATGAGAGTGGTTGGGACAAACCAAAAAAATCTCTACAAGCTTTTGGGAAACTAAAATACTTGCGCAAGTGTTGCTCTTTTCCCCATTATTCGTGCAAGCTCAGCTAGTGTGCCGCAACTAGATTCATCGAGACGAGACCACGACGTTCGAATATCGTCGAGAGGTGGAGAATGCCTAAGCGTAGGTGGAGTCGTGCGGAGGTTGGAAACTCCATGAATACATCTACGGAGGTGTACCCTTGAAGGGGTATACTGGAATCGATGAGATAGGGTAGAGATCATTTCAACTAGAAGAAGAAGCTATTGTTCTATGTCTTTTTTCCAAGTGGGGTTCATTAAAATTTGGAGATGAATAACACATTATAGTGATAGCACTCGTATGAAATCCAAGGTTGATTTTGTTAGGAATGTGTCTTGAATACTCGCAGTTCAGATTAGAAGAAGGTAACATGAAGCACTAAGGTCGAAGCGTCGAAGAGAGTTGAAGAAAACAGAGCAGCAATAGTGCAGGCATAATTGCAGTCGACTATCCCAAGTTGCGGTCGATCGCACCCCCGACCGCACACCCGACTGCAGTTGCACTGGGTTTGGCCGAGAGGAGGACGGTCGATCGGTCTTGTTGGACGGTCGACTGACCGTGGCACTGTGTTCATTTTGGGTCTCCATTTGTTAGGTCGTTTCAGCCCAATCTTCAACTCCAAGTTAGATCGTATGGCTCCTATTTAGTTACTTATTTTCCAGGTTATATTGGACGACTGAGAATCAAGATTAGACCTAGGTTTCTCTCTATTCATCTATATATTGTAAACTTCTTTTTTATGACAGTAGAGTACTTCATAGATTATTTTCTCCATTGCAAGGAAAGGCTTGAGATAGAGATAGTTCTTTTTTTTGAAGAAAGAGGTGGAGTATGGCCACCCTGTTTCATTAATAAGGAGGTAATAAAACAAACTCACAGTACTGAGCCAAGTACAAAGACCTATAATACATGAAAGAAAACATAAATCCTCCCCGATCCGAGGGGGGAGGGGGACCAAAACAGAAGGATCCATACAAACATACCTCCAACAAAAGACAAAAGTACGAAAAAGAATCTAACTCCCCCCAACAAGAGCCTTGGGTGGGGCTCATAAAATAACAACAGTAAAAGCCCGAAGAACAGAACAGCCTCGTCCCTTAGTCGAGCATCGGCCCGATCTCGACTTCTTCATCTTCATACTCCTCCACCTTGAAGATGCTGGCAATCCTCCCTCATGACCTTGTTGCAGCGGCAATAGCCCAAACAGAGATAAGATGCATAATGTGAGTCAAATTACCAGCAATACTATTACTAATCCCACGAAAGTAACAATTATTCCTATCTAGCCAATGGACCCAGGTCGTAGCGGCAAGAGCAATAAACCAGGCTTCTCTCATAGCTCGTCTCTCCGTAGCGAACTTATAGCCTACCCACAGCTCCTCATACATACTAGGGTACTCGCTAGTACCCAGGGCGCTGAGTACCTCAGTAAGGACCGCTTTGCTCTTAGAGAACTCCAGGAACAGATGGTCCCTAGTCTCGGGGACAAAATTGCACAACCCACAGGTAGAGTCAAAGTTCGGTTGTCGTTTAGCCAGGTTCTCTCTAGTTAGGGTTGCATCTTTCAGAACCAGCCATCTGAAGATTTTTATTTTTAGCGGGGTTTTCGCCTTCCAGATAATCCCCGACCATTTCAGGCGACATCCCCTAAAATGAATGTGGTTATAAAGTGTAACACCTATATACATATACACTTTGAAAAGTAAAAAAAAAGTGGTTGTTTGATAATTTATGCTTGGATGGCATGATTCGTAAATATCTTGAAATGGAATAGTGGGGGCACCCACGAAGTTGTAAACAGCAAAGCTTTGGCCTTGTATAAGGCTGTTGACTTCGGTCAAAGGCTATGGTAACGTGGCAATTATCAAGGGGGCCCACCTGCAACTTGTTGCTACTGTGCATTTTGCCAGGAGAGAGAACGGGAGAAAAGGTAAGGAATTTGTCCCATATCGGGAGATTACATGAATAAAATAATATATAAATACTATTACTTATGATCAAGAGTCACTAATTCGGTTAACCACCTTTTGAGAGACAGCCTGTGGTGGGCAGTTGTACTATACTATAAATAATTTGTCTTCTAAATTGTATAAATTGTCCGAGCCCGGGGTAGCGGTGTTACATAAAGGGAGTGAACAGTGAAGGTGCCATTTTTTTCAAGTCCCCATGCTTTTCAGTCTAGCCCTTGCGAGCATTTGATTCCCGAGCTGGCGATATGGGCCTGAAGTTTCATGAACCTGAGCTGAGAGCTCGAGACTAGTGGCAGTTTAAAGGCCGGTTAAAAGGAGTTTCTTTTCTAGGTGGAAGCCATCGTGCAGTGCGGTTGTGATGCACGACCATACAAGGAAAAGATCTCTAAGTGTGTGATCACCACACCACTTTTCCCACTAGAATCTACTGAGTCTGCCATTACCAATAGAAGACGTCACACATGTATTGAAGGGTTCATAGGCTTTAGTGATTCCTTTCCAGACCCAGGAAATTCGTGGACCCACCCTGAAGCCCAGATTCCTTGTTCCGTTCCCATGCAGGTACTCCTAAAAGAACTCCTGCCAACCCTCACCGTTAGGGTGGAAACTTTTCCACCACCACTTACCCAGTAACGCGAGATTCATATCTCGGAGGTTGATAATACCTAGATCTCTGTGCATCCTCTTCATACACGCTTTTTTCCATCTGATGAGGTGATAGCCGCCTCTATCAGGACTAGCACCCTTCCACAAAAAATACTTTCTGATGCGATCAATTCTCTGAATAACCCAGCGCGGCATTTCGAAAAAGGACATGTAATAGGTTGGAAGGTTCGAGAGGACTGTATTGATAAGCGTGACTCTCCTCCTAGGGACAATGCTTTACCTTCCAGCCTGCTAGATGGTTCTCCACTCGATCAATGATGGGTGACAAATCAGCCTTCTTGAGTTTCCTCTCACTTATCGGTAGCCCCAGGTACTTAATGGGAAAATACTCAATGGAGCAATTAGAATCATGGCATGTTCATGTGCCTCTTCTTGGGTTAAGGCAATGGGGACAAGAGCACTTTTGTGGAAGTTAACCTTGAGGTCGGACAAAGCTTCAAAACTATAAAGAATTCGTTGATAGTCCTTTATATTTTTGGATGATAGAGATAGTTCTTGGTGAGTGAGTTTGTTTAATTTCTTGTATTAAGCGAATCAGTAACTCCTTGTAATCTCTTTTAGTTGAACATCAGATCTCCCTATATTTCTCCTCGGATTAAGGAAAAGCTAACCGGGATAAGTCATTATTGTGTTTGTGTTAAATTGGTGGATCTGCTTGCTTGCTCAATTGATTTGTCTCATTTATTTCGACTTTTTCATTGCTCTATTTAGTTCCGCTATGACAATGGACGTTGGTTGACGCCCCAATCCCAACAAAACCTAGAAAATTTTGGTTACTTTCTATGTCCATAACTGAAGGGGTAGGTTTTCGGTAAAAGCAAGAGAACATCTCAAAACTATGAAGTTAGTATCATTTGACGAATCCTTTAAAAGGGTTTTAAAATATAATTTTACGCTCATTATATATAACTTTAGAGTGAGAGCCATCAGAAATATAGCCAGTGCATGTTTGTAGTACCTACAATATTTGTACCGAGTGATGGATGATTCAAACATATAACAACAATAAAGACTTTTTTCCAACTAGCTAGAGTCGGCATTTATGCGTATATTATTAGGGTTCATATTAATAGGATTTGATAAAATTTTGTACCGGCTCTCAAAGAAATTTCCTCGTGTCTGAAAGGCATTCACCTCAAAGCCAGCAGAATCATATTGTCTTTTTTCTCTGGATTAGATTAGAGAGTATATGAATATGCAACTTCTTTGAAGGGATCTGACTTCTATGAATATGCAACTTCTTTGAAGTGATCTGACTTCTGAAGCTTCAGAATTGCACGTTGGTACTGGTGACAAGAAAACTTGTTATTACCACACATGCTGGTCTTAAGCTAGCACTTCCACTAGCATTGACGCACATACATGATGTATATTATGCCTCCATGCTGTAAAAGTTTATAATGCTGCTAATGTGATTGAGTACAGACTGATTTCAGATTAACGAAAATCTACCGTACATTTTAACACCTGTAAGGGTTCTGGATAGCAAGGACCACGAACTGTGTTTCTACTCAAACCAATGGTGAAAAACACAATGCAAAAACATGGCATTGAAGAGTTCTAATTACGATCCTTAATCACAGCCTTAATCTCTTTAATCAAAGTTCTACCTACCAGCTAGAAAATTAAGAAAATTAAAAATTAAGAAACTGTGAGAAATGAGTGTATTAACGCCATTTCTGAACCAGTTTGGAGCAATTTTTTGAGTAAGATCCTTAATGAATTATGAGAGATCATGATTGATTTGTGTTCTCCTTCGTAAGTAGATCAAAATCATATATTTGTTTGCTAAAAATAGTTAAGGGGTGAAGGAAAAATTGTCTCTGAAAGTGAGACGTTTTCATTTCTGAAAATGGATTGAGGTAACATAGTCCCATATCGGAAAAATCAAAGGAATTAGAAGATGATATAATAACTTCTTTCTAAGTATTGTAAGATAGCTAGACAAAAGGTTCTCTCTCGCACCCGTAGGGGGTTGCAAATTTCGGACCGGATTACATGCTGCGCCCACACGTCCTACAGACACGAATGTCGGGCCGACATAACCCCACCATGTGCAGAGCTACAGTTTTGATTTTTTTTTTTTGTAAACGGCTGAAATAAATGCATAAAAAGTTTTGTCTGCCATTCCAATGCAGTATTAAATATTTTGTCTGTCGTTGCAATGTACGCATACAATTGATTGTCTGCAGTTACACTGAAGACATTCAAAGGAATTGACTGTTTTCTGCCATTACACTGTACGCATTCAATAGATTGTCTGCAGTTACATTGAAGGCATTCATAGCCTTGTCTCTAGCCCTGGCCCTATAAATAGAGGGGCCCCTCCACTTTCTTCCCTACACAAAAATCTCCTATGTTCCTCTCTATTATATTCCGTTTTGTAAGTTCATTCGGTAATTCGGTGATAGAGTTCTGACACTACCAGTTCGAGAGCGTTACTCGGTGTCTGCGTGAACACTCTTCGTCGTTGCATTATGGGAGACAAACGCCTCAACTAGCTCCAGCACCCGGACGAGACGAAAACTATTTTAAGGAGATTGTGTGCTACACAAGCCTCGATGCTCCTCTGCTTTAATAATCATCTAGTTTGTAATTTTGTAAATTAATTTCCATTCAATTTTGTTTATTTGAAAGTTTTCTTCCTCTTCTCCTTCTCTTCTGATTTTGTGCCTCTTAATCGTATTGAGTTTCTTTTTGAAGTATCTGTAAATAAAATTGCAACACTTTTGTAACAGAAACGGCAGTACGTTTAGATCTCGATCTCTTTCTCAGATCGAGAATTCGAAATCCCTCCTCAGATCACACCTTCAGACTTAAGAGGTGAAGTTACATAGAGATAAGATTGAATTGGGAGCTAAAGTTAGGGTTTGAATTGATATTTGAGATTAGACATAGAGAGAGAGAGAGAGGAAGTTCTTTTTGTTGTTTGTTAACCTAAATCGTATATTGATGATGGAACAGAATAAGAAAAATCTACGTATAAATAGGTAAAAGAGAAAGAGGCAGTCAAAGATTATATTGGGGTTGGGAAGAGAAAGAGGCAGTAGCAATGAAGAATAATGGAAGATGAGTCGCCGGACGACGCTGCCAAGAGAGAGAGAGAGATAGGGAGAGAGTGAAGAGTTGTGTTTTGATTTTGATGAATTTGGGAGAAAGAAAGAGGCGCTCGGGTTTAGAGGAAAGTGGACATTGGAGTGGAGAGGTACTCGGGTATTGAGGAGGCTTGGGTATAACTATTAGGCTGGCTGCTAAATTTATAATGTATTGCTTAATCGGGTTAGGTTTGGGTCGGACCTACACAAACCTGAACCCAGTCAGAAAATTAATTAGGGCTTAATAGTTGAGCCCGGGTCTGAAAATTTTGAAAATCCCAGGTCCATTTCCTACTAAAAATAGGTCGAACTTTGTCGGGCTCAGGTATGGTTCAGATCAATTGCCAGCCTTACATAAAATGAATGTAAGGATAGTGGTGAATCACGAAAGAGTAGTATGCATTCGTTAAGCAAACCACATACATAATGGAGAAGATGCATAACTAGAACCCAATGATCTGTGGTTGGTCTATGCATGAATTGTGACAATTTATTGACTATAAAAGCTATGTACAACTGAGTAAGCAATAAGTATTGTAAGATCCCAACAACTAGGGTTGGGTCGGGACCGATCGAGTTAGCCCGCTTGTAGGGCGGGCTTGAGTTGGGTCGAGCGATTAACTGGGCCGGTTTGGGCCAGGTTGAAAGTTAAAAAACCCGACCCGTTCGACCTGTGACCCGTTTCGGGCCAGGTCGGGTTGCTGGTAGGGTTGTAAAAATTTTTAAAATAAATTTAATAGTTCCAAAAAAAATTACAAAAGGATATGATTTAAAGAAATTTGTTTATATTATTCATTTCAATTGTTATGATTTTCTTTCAACGTTGTAACATACAAACACATGTAATAAAAATAGAAAAAAAAATACAACTTTCTTGAATTACATGTTTAAGAATGAGGAGGATAATCTAGAGTTCGAGATGGCCTAAAGTTAGATTGAAGATAGGACATTGAACTACTGTCATGCACATATACTTAACCTAAACCTAGAATCTCATCGCCCTAAATTCTCTACGCTTGTTGTTGATCGTCAGGCGAGGTACTTCCACTTGTGGAGGTGTCACCACAATTCCTTAAGTTCTTTTTTCACCCTTCATCCAATCTTGCGTACACACACGCATCTCCAACGATTGGGGCATTAAGTGATTCCTGTAATCTGATAAAATCTTGCCACTTGTAGAAAAAAATACTTTCTGAAGCAACTGTAGAGACATGAGGAGTTACTAGATCTCTAGCCATATGTGAAAGAATATGAAAAAGAATGTTCTTTCCACCATTGTAGCACATCAATCTTAGTACTAGAACTTTCACTATCTTGTTGATTATACCAATACAATTCATTAGGTGCATTAGTTCTAGGTTTTTTGACTGAATATGAACAAGTAAATTAGCAGTGACATCTTCTAATGTGCTCTTACCCTTACCTCTAGAAGTAGAAGAAGAAGAATTAACTATACTAGTTGTACTACTAGATACAAAAGTTTTATCATAATAATTATCGATTCAAACTAGCTAAAAATATGTCGCAATCAATTTCAGATTCATCTCCAAGTAAAGTAAAAAATATTTCAATCAAACTCTTCGTACCCGCTAATTTGATACGAGGATCCATAACTATAGCAATACAATACAACATAGGAGGATGACTAAAATACTTCAAACATTTAGTGTATGCCGGTTTAAGAATATGGCTAATATAAGTGTCATCAATCATTTCTTGAAAAGTATGCATCATAGTAATTAGCGAAATAAAAATACTACTAGAAGTAGAATCATAATATTTTGAAAGTGATATAGTTGCGATTTTAAAAGGTTATAAAAAATTTAATAAAGATTCGACATAAAACCATGATTCGTGAGTGATTTGAAAATTTTCCATTTTTTTTAAGACAAAAATCATTTATGCATACTTTATATTGAGTAACAACATTTAATAAATCAAAAGTAGAGTTTCATCGGTATTTAACATTTTAAGAAAATTTTCTAAAATGTACGCCCTTAAGATTACACAATGATTTAAATTGTTGAAGCACAGGGCTACTTAAAGCGATGAAATGTACACAATTTCTAATGTTATGCATAAACGGTTCGGCTATTTTCTAAGCATTTTGTACACCTAAATTTAAAATATGACATGCACATCTATCATAAAAAATTTCACCACATAGAGGAATTAATTTTATTTTTAATGTACCAACAGAAGCATTGTTGTTAGATGCATTATCAAAACTAATACTAAAATTTTTATCACGAACATGAAATAAATCACAAACTTCTAAAATGAGTTGCAATAACCATACCACTATGGGGATACGACAAAATGACAAGTGATATGATTCTCTTTTGAATCATCCAATTACTATTGATCCAATAACAAGTTATGCCTATAATTGGAATATTGTTACAACTTTTCCAACAATCGAAAGTTAACGATACTCTACAAGTTAAAGAAAATAAAAAAGCAATTAAAAGGTCTGTCATTTTATTGTAAAATTTAAAACAATCGGCCTTGAGTGTGTTTCTAGGGTAAAATGAGGATTTAGTGCATTTTGGTTAAAATACTCTACATTCCTACTATCGGAATAGAAAAAATGTAACTCATCTTTAATTACAAGTCGGGCCATTTTTCGACGAACAATTTTAGGATCATATGAATGGCTATCTATTTATCCAGTCCTAGAGTTGAATTTTTGTTAGCCTTGTTGGTCTTGTACTAGTTCGGGGAGTACATTTTGAATGTATCGTTTAATAGCACTCGTTCCCTCCCCATTCTTCAATTTGTAACTCTGGTTACAAGTTATACAAATCTTATGTCCTACACCGGAATTTCCCTAGTCGGGGATAAAGGTACAAAATTGTGTCAATCGTTGTTGGTGTATGCCCTGGAGGCTAGTTGTGTATTGAAATTACTAGTTCACATTACATTATGACATTTATTTCATATATGAGTTATTTCATTTATTGTGTTGTTTATTATAATTAAATGAGCATAATAAAGTCCTTAGAATAGTAGGTTCAATACCATGGGATATCAAGTGCATGACTTGATTGTGATATCTCAGAACACTATTCTTAAATATCCCTAGTCAAGTATTATTGTGAATTAGGACAACAATAATGCATAGAGACTAGTGACCCTCTCACTGGTCAAGGTTATGAGATATCAAGTCTTCACATGGGTACATATTAGAGTAATAATGTGCTGGACTGACCCACCATGAGAACGCTACATGGATAATTAAGTGAGTGTCGTAAGCGGTTCTTACAGTGGCTATGGTGTATGTAGTCCTTTGACTTGATATCACTACAGTTCCCCACATGAGATGTTATATATTTTAATATCGTCAAACGTTGCCTGTAATAAGGTAATTATAAAGTCGACTATTGGATATACTACAAATCATGCGGAGGGATGTAAGTGACTTAGATAGGATTTTTTCCTCTTACATAACGGGAGCGATATCTACGGGCCCCTTGATTAAGTGAGACTGCAAAAATGCATGGCCGTGCTCAAATGAGTCAATATGAGATATTGAACTCATTTTTTTTAGTAAGTCTACTCGGACATCAAGAAACCAAAGATTGAACTATACAAGGGTGACACACTCTATGCCTTGTGATCAATTAAGATATCTGGACAAAGGGACTAACTACATTGTAACATTGGTCACGAATAGGTTATGTCTAATCATTGACATTCCCGTTACTTGACTTCCAGCGATATATTGCTAGATACCGCTCACTATTTGTAATACTAGAATATGATTTTAGTATTACTATCAACGTAACGAGAACCTACAGGGTCACACACTTAGAATATATCGAAATTGGGATTTAAATTCATAAGATGAATTTAATTGGAAATCTAAGTAAGACTTGGACACCTGACATCGGTTGGACATTTAATTAGATTAAATGGGCTGACTAAAGTTCAGAAGCTCACACACGAATTTGACCCAGGTTGGATTGTGAGCCCAACAACCTCATTACTCTCTTAGGGTAAATTTTCTATAGCTATATATATGATACATATTTATGGAAAAGAATTACACGAGAAAACCCTAGCCGTCACAGAAATTGTGACAGAGAGGTCATGAGGAACAGCCCCATCCCGCAGCTAGCACCGCAGCGTGAGGAAAGCTTGGTTTTGATCCGTTTGTGTGGATACCTTAGAGGCACCGCAACATTGCAGTGCTGTGATCGACATAACTTGGAGATAGAAGATCCATCCATAAGGTATAATTCCTAAAGACGATTTATGGTTTTCGCATGGATTCATGGCTAGGTTTCAATAATTTTTTTATAATTTTTCTGCTGTGTATTCATTCTGTGTTTGCAATTGAAACCTAACAATCGCTAGTTTCCCCTCTAGTTTTTCTACTACTAGTGGATTGTGTGGATTCAGTTTGTTGTGTTTGTATCTCAAAATCATGCATTTCTTGTTCTATGTCGTGTGGAGGAATATCATGAGAACCTATGTATAGCATGAGGTTATATTCGGATTCTAATTATGGGATTGATGGAATTCGACGTGAAGAGCTAATGGAATCTTGTCCACTTTGGCTATGGCCGCTACCTCGTGATCGAGACATGGTAAATGCTTTATAGTTGTACTGTATGTAAAAAAAATACTGTTTTAATAGTGTATGTAAAAAACTACAAAAAATCTAGGAGGTATACATTGAAAAAGAAAATCTAAAAAAAAAAGGAGGGTTGAAAGAGAGAGAGAGAGAGAGAGAGAGAGAGAGAGAGAGATAAGCGAAAAACCAACAAACAAATATGATTAAAAAATAATTTAGAACTACAACAAAATTTAATAGTTGAGAGGGTTGTGAAATTTTGATTTTGTACTTCACGGATAATCGTATATAGAAATGAGAGAGAAAATATTAGTAGAAGTAGACATAGTCGATTGAGAAGTGTAGTATACGTATTCACGTAGTCCGGTAGTCGTAGAGAGAGAGAGAGAGAGATTATTTGTTGAGGGAGTTGTAGTAGAGCTTCTTTGTTGAGGGAGTTGTAGTAGACGTAGTTGAGAGTTGAATCGACACAATTCGATACGATCGAAGTTGTAGTAGACGTGGTTGAGAGTTGTAGACTTGTAGTAGACATAGTTGAGAGTTGAGAGAGCTTCTTTGATTGAATTGAGTAGTAGTAGTAGATAGAGTAAGAAAGTACGGTGTGAATAAATTTAGATTGAATTTAGGGGGGGTATTTATAGGAAAAAAGTAGTCATTTTTGCCATTGCTACTGCTGCTACAAAGTTGGACCAGCGGGTCGAACAGTCGACCCATTGGGTCCAATGGTGCGATAACTCGCGGGTTGGTGGGCAGGTCACTGGTGGGTTTGACTTAGTCAACAGCTTTGCGAGTCGGGTCAATCGGGTCGGATTCGTATTTTTTTAAACCCGGGTTAACCAGGTAAGGGTTTCGAGTTCGACCCGAACCCAAATCGGGTTGAGGCGGGTCGGGTGGAGCGGGGCTGGTCGCGGGTGGACCCGACCCGGATGCCATCCCTACCAACAACAACACAATATTTAGATGGATTCGAAAGCAGAGAATCAGAATCCAAAGTGATCGAAGGCGTGGTGGGAAGAGGCATAAGAACAGGTTTTGCGTCCAAAAATTTTGTATGAGCAAGAAGATCCATAATATATCATCATTCAGAGAGGAAACAACCATGAGTATTTGGTATAACTTGCACACATAGAAAATAAGATAGCTACCCAAGATCTTTTAAAGAAAATTGCTGAGACAATAAAGTTGCAAATTGTTCAACAATACCATAATTATCACAAGTTATAATACTGTGGAACACAGTTTTAAGAATGAATAGAGAAGTATCAACATGTGAATTTTGAAAACCCAAAGCAAGAAGAAAATTGCGAAGCTCGGTATAGCCCATGGAGCTTACTTAAGCCCATAAATTGCTTTATTAAGATTGCACACATATGATGGACTATCAGGATCAACAAAACCTGGTGGTTGTAACATAAATATCTTCGTAGAGGTGACCTTGTAAGAACGCATTATTGATATCAGGTTATCGTAGGGACCACCACGATTAACAACAAGTCTAATAGTCAAGACCTAGCATTGATGAAAACTGTTTGCAACCAGACGTGCTTTTTACATGTCAATATAACCACAAGAATGTCTTTTAATGTGAAAAATCCATTTACAACAAACAATATTGTGACTAGAAGCATGTGGGACCAGCTCCCATGTCAAATTTCGAACAAGAGCATCATATTCTTCGAACATGGCCCAACGCCATTTTGGATCCTTGAAGGCTTGGGTTGCAGTAGTTGGTTCTATGTCAACATGTTGAGATAGTTTAGTTTAGAGAGTTAGTTTTTGGATTGGTTTGGTTATATTGTTTTTGGCTCCTGTTTCGGGTTAGTGGTTATTGTGTTGGGTTTGTTTTGGGGTTAGATGGAGAGGTATTTGTGGCTTGTTGTGGATTTGTATTGGTGGCTGGTTCTGTGTTTAGGTTGATGGCTAATTAAGTATGAGATAATTGTGGTGAAGTAGGAGGTTTTGTTGTTTTGGAGTTGGAATGTGACGAAACATCACATTGGGGCCACCCTTAAGGTAGATCGTTAGATTGAGTGATGATTGGCATTGAAGAGGTTTGAATACTTAAGACCTTGATTGGAGGAGGAATCCATGTGGATATAGTTTCATGTTGTGGACGGGGAGCTTGAGTGGATAAAGTTCGGAAAGGAAAAACTGACTCAACAAATTTTACATAATGATAGACATATACTTTTGACGTGGGAGGGTGAAAACATAAATATGCAGTTTGTGTAAGAGAATATCCTAAGAAAACACATAGTTTGAAACAAGGATCAAGTTTATGGGTTAACGACGCAATTACGGATATCACAGACAACCAAAAAATCTAAGTTTGCAATAATTAGGAGCTGAACAAAAAATTGATTCATAAGGAGATGAAAATTTCAATGTGGGAGTAGGCATACTCTTAATTAAATAAACTGCAGTAAAAATGCATGAGACCAACATATTAAAGTAAGAGATGCATGAGAGAGTAGGGTAAAACCTGTTTCAACTATATGATGATGTTGTCTTTCAGAGCACCCATTGCGTTTAGGAGTGTGTGGTGGATTAGTGAGATAAGAAATTCCATTAATAGCAAGAAATGGCTAAAGCTTGATATTCACCACCATTATACGAATAAAGTGTAAAAAATTTAAGAGAGAAGTGTTTTTCAACAATGGATTCTAACCTAACAAAGAAATCATTAACTTCATATTTGTGTTTAAAAGGATAAAACCAATTGTATTGAGTGAAGTGATCAACTAGGATGACATAATATTTAAAACCATCATGTGATTTAACATGTGAAGTCCACACATCAGAGAAAACTATTTCAAGAGGTTGTGAAGAGACAAGAGTGAAGCACGAAAAAAGTAGTTTGTGGCTTTTATGGCAGCGACATGCATTACATAAAAAAAATTAGATGACAAAGATGTAACGCCCCCAATCCAACATCAACCATTGCAATAACATAATAATTATAAAATCTAATGATAATAACTTCCATCAATGTAAAGTATCTTAAATGATTAACAAAAGTATATAATCATTACAAAAAAATAACTAAAATTATTTAAGCGATAAGTCTCCTTATAATTTCAATAAAACAGTTTAAACAAACTTCCAAATTCGACAATTTATTCCCGAAAGATTTAAGCTTGCAGATACTTTATTCTCTTAAAACACCCGATATTGATGCACTAATCTGAAAAAGTTTATTAACAACAAAATGAGTTGACGCCCAGAAGTAATTGAATAAATATAAAAAGTAGCCGGCAATTTATAAAATACTGCATTAATAATTAAACATATTAATGCACAAACATACCAATGCAAATAGTAGAAAAATAAAATTTAGAATGCAAGGAATTTAAGCATGCCCCCCTCTCATGCGCTCAACACTTACTAGCCCGGTTGACAAGGAAAAACCACTACAGTCTATGATAGGGACGGTCAACACTTAATAGCCCGGTTGACAAGGGAACACCCCGACGGTCCGTGGTAAGGATAATTTATTGTGCAATTTTCAACACTCATAGAGTGGACACATGAGAGCCCATAAGGGGCTACTTAAAATCCTGACTCATATACTGGTATATAACATGGATTCATGACACGTGAGGAATAAAATTAGATAATAACTCGTATAATCATCTTGATATACCAAAAGTCATAGAACCCTCATTTACATGCAACTATACATAACTATATAAGATGATGCATTATGATATGAACTAAGTTGACCATCACAATTATTATTAATATTCATACAATAACATGAACATATACTAATTTAGTATTTATGCAAACACGTTAATAAAACATTAACCTCAATATATAATTTCACATCAACACTCCACATCACATAAAATAACCACATACAATACTCACAATATCATAACACTACAGTCAATAAGTATTTCCTAAAATTATATTCTACATAGTATAGATATTCAATTACTTACAGTGGTTGGCGAAATAACAAGTTGACTACGGATTCTCCAAATGATTCCTCAAATCCAATTCTCCTATTAGAAAACAATTATAACATAATTAACAATGTTAAATACTCAAAATCTCAAGGATATATGCTACACATTAATCTACTCTTTATCCAAATACATAACAATAATGCAAGTATAGATTAATTATAGATATCTTCTTCAAATATATGACTTAATAAGAATACTAAATAGAATGATTGGAAGTTTGATAAATTTAATAATAGAAAATACCATACCGTGTTTCCACTATTCTCCTTCACTGCTCTTCCTTCACTTCCTTTTTTTCTTTTTCGTGGCGGTGCAAAGGAAAAGCAAGAGGAGAAGGTTTATGGAGAGAGAGATCCCATGGGGCATATATTCAAAAAAAAAAAGTAATTTTAGCCACTTTATAAAATAGCCATATATATATATATATAAATCTATCTTAATCATAATTAATTTTTTGGGGATATTACATTCAACCATCCTTACAGAAACTTTTTTCCTCAAAATTTAAAATATACCTAAGTTTGATTTCTGTTCATCTGGGTTGGTAAGTGCAAACACTCTCCCCTGAGCTATGAACTTCTAATTGTAATCCGGTTTGGTAAGTTCTTTATGTTCCTCAGTTTTTGAAGTGCTCTTATTAGGACATTCCTTAGCCAAATGACCGTACTCACAACAGCTGTGGCAACCGCGAAATGTCCTACAAATGTGACCTTTGTGTGAAAGGCCACACTTGTAGCACAATCCATCATGCCTCTGATACAGGGGACCAGGCCTCAGTGCAAACTGCTCTATCCTCTGCTACTAAAACAAAGGATTTTGGATCCATTGAGCTGCCCTCGATTCTTTAGGAAATGTGGAAGTCAATTTATCGCTCACTGCATCATCAGACATATGTCTTTTATTCTACTCTGTATCCTGTGATGACATACTAGTTAATTTTTCTGCTCTTCGTGCCTTCTCAAGAACCACCTCGAAAATTTTAGACAACGTCACTGTAACCAGTTTGTAAATATCTGGCTTTAGCCCACTTTCAAACATCTCTACCTTATTGTGCTGGAGCATATCATGACAGCTCATTGAACTTAGCAACATATTCAGATACTCCCATATAATTTTGCTTTAGATCAATGTACTCCCTTTTCTTACTTAGGCGAACATGTATAGGAAAGTATTGTTTCTCAAGCAAGCTTTTGAACATCTCCCATGTGATAACTTCCTTCTTCGCATCAATAACACTCTCCTCGGCCTCCCACCATAATTCAGCTTCCCCTTCAAGCATGAAGGCCGCATAAGTTAATTTCTCTTCCTCTATACACTTCTGAGCCCTGAAGTCTTTCTCAAATTTTCCAACTAGTCCTCAGTCACCTTTGTCTGCTTCTGTTGGATAAGAGTCTCCCTCAAAAGAAGGTGGAGACATTTTCTTAAATTTATCTCAGTCACACGCTTCACCTTTAGTACCTTTCTTATGCAAGGGTTTTTGTGCTAGTCCTCAGTCACCGTTGTCTATTTCTCAGCCAAGTTAGCTTGTCTATCCATGAATCTTGCTTGCATCTCCAAGAAATATAAGCCCTCCCCAACCCAATGTCAACCATTGCAATAACATAATAATTATACAATCCTATGATAATAACTTCCATCAATAGAAATTATCTTAAATGGCTAACAAAAGTATATAATTCATTAACAAAAAATAACTAAAATTCTTTAAGCGATTAGTCTCCTTACAATTTCAATACAACAGTTTAAACAAACTTTCAAATCCGACAATTTAATCCCAAAATATTTAAGCTTGCAGATGTTGTGCGGAATACGAATGAACCACCAATCAAAGAGAGAAATAGCGAGAAAAAACCAGAAAACAAACAAACACAAGGACACAAAGATTTACGTGGTTCGGCAAACAAGTGCCTACATCCACAGGGCGGTTGGGGTTTCTTCTACTATAATCACCAATGGACGAAAAACAAACCCTTACAAAGATGACGGCTACAAAATTCGAATAGAGGTGTTACCCTTTACAAAACCCTAACGGGTGTATTTATAGGGAAACTACTGGGCCTTTCGAAATGGGCCTATTCTGGTTTACAAACCCGCCGACAGTCGACTGGTCTTCTTATCAGTCGACTGGTAATTGTTCTGGACAGTCGACTGAGATCCATATTCAGTCGACTGGTGAATCTCTGCTGCTGTATCCTTAGCTCCTTTGAAAATTCCTTCGGGACAGTCGACTGAGACACATATGCAGTCGACTGGTATACTGGAACTTTCGATTGCTGTAGATACGACGGATATAAACAACTGAACCAGAATCGAGCCATTATCCAACAATCTCCACCTTGGCGAGATCTTCCAAGTAGCCGAAGCAATCTCCAAAAATACTCCAAAACAAATGCTCATCACCAAATGTAACAACAAACCAAACTCCACCTTAGTATGATATCACATACTAAGCAAACAAATAGCGAAGCACCATTCCAACCGCCCATTCCAAATCATCAAGCATGCAAAATATTGGCCAGGTTCATGCAATGCTTGAACTTGGCTGCCCCAACAATTTTGGTCAACATATCAGCAGGATTATCAGCTGTCCCAATCTTCACCAGAAGAATATCACCATCCTTTATCAAATCACGCACAAAATGATAACGGACATCAATATGTTTGGTCCTCGAATGATGAACTTGGTTCTTCGCTAAATGGATAGCACTCTGACTGTCACAGTGTACCTCCACCTTCTCCCGATGAATTCCCAAGCTCTTCAAAAGTCCATGAATCCAAATGGCTTCCTTCATGGCCTCAGCAACTGCCATGTATTCAGTCTCAGTAGTAGACAATGCTACAGTGGACTGTAAATTTGACCTCCAACTTATAGGTGCCCTAACCATAGTAAACAAATAGCCTGTAGTAGACCGCCTCTTATCTAGATCACCTGCATAGTCAGAATCAACATAACCCACCAATAACCTGCTAATATTGTTATCCCTTTCAAACTTCAAACCCACATCTGTGGTGCCACTTATGTACCTCAAAATTCACTTAGCCGCTTGCCAATGCTCTCTGCCTGGATCATGCATATATCGACTAACCATACTCACCGCCTGAGAGATGTCTGGTCGAGTACAAACCATGGCATACATCAAACTGCCAACCACACTAGTGTAAGGTACATTAGCCATATACTGTCTCTCTTCATCTGTACTTGGAGACTGAGAAGCACTAATTCTGAAATGAGTGGCTAAGGGTGTACTGACTGGTTTAGTTTTCTCATCTATACCAAACCGTTTCAGCACCTTCAATAGGTATTGCTTCTGTGTCAAACTTACTATGCCCTTTGCTCTGTCTCTAGCTATCTCCATCCCAAGTATCTTCTTGGCTTCACCAAGATCCTTCATCTCGAATTCAGAACTCAGCTGATTCTTCAAATTTTGAATCTCCTTAGCATTTTTAGAGGCAATCAACATGTCATCCACATATAATAACAGATATATGAAAGAGTTATCCTGCAATTTTCTAAAATAGACACAATGATCATACTCACTTCTGGAATATCTCTGCACTTTCATAAACTGATCAAACCTCAAATACCACTGCCTTGGAGATTGCTTCAACCCATAGAGAGACTTTTTCAACCTGCAAACATAATTTTCCTTCCCAGCAATCTTATACCCATCTGGCTGCAACATATAAATTTCTTCATCTAGGTCCCCATGTAAGAATGCAGTCTTCACATCCATCTGTGTCAATTCAAGATCAAACTGTGCTACCAATGCCAACAAAATCCGAATAGAAGGATGCTTCACAACCAGAGAGAACACTTCATTATAGTCAATTCCTTCCTGTTGAGCATACCCCTTTGCAACTAGTCTAGCCTTGAACCGAACACTGCCTTTTGGACCTTCTTTCTTCGTATACACCCACTTGCAACCGATGGCTTTCTTCCCCTTTGGCAATTGCACTAGATCCCAAGTCTTGTTCTTATGAAGAGAGTTCATCTCTTCATCCATAGCAACTTTCCAATCTGCATTTTCAGAACTTCTAGTAGCTTCTTTGAAGTTGGAGGGAACTTCATCATCAACAATGGGAAGAGCAAATGCAACTGTTTCTGTAAAGCGAGATGGTCGTTTGATATCTCTTCTTTGCCTTCTTGCTGCAATTGATTCTTCCAGCTGGGGAGGGTCTTGGATAGGAACTTCTTCCTCATCCTCAGTATCAACCACATCATCTTCATTTTGGGCAGGAGTAGGATTTTCAACTGAAAGCTTTTCTAACTCCACCTGTTGGAGAACTCTCGCACCAGTCGACTGAGAGCACTTGTCAGTCGACTGTCCCGAGCTAATCTTCTGCTTCTCCTGATCACCGGTCGACTGGGGATGAGTCCCAGTCGACTGTCCCGAGCTACTCATGCTGGTCTCATCAAAGGTAACATCCCTGCTGATTACTAACTTTTTCTGTTCTGGACACCACAACCTGTAACCTTTGACACCAGTACTAAAACCAACAAATATAGCCTTTTTGGCTCTTGCATCAAGTTTATTTTCAGTTACATGAAAATAAGCAGGACAACCAAATATATGCAAAAAACTATAATCAGATGCAGGTTTACCACTCCATACCTCAATAGGTGTTTTGCCTCCAAGTGCTGCAGATGGTAAACGGTTGACAATGTGGCTGGCATATATAATAGCTTCTGCCCAAAATGTCTTCTTCAATCCAGACTGTGCTAGCATACATCTCACCTTCTCAAGTAAGGTTCTGTTCATCCTTTCTGCAACCCCATTTTGCTGTGGAGTCTTCCTAACTGTGAAGTGCCTCTGGATCCCTTCATCTTCACACAATTTCAGAAACGGATCGTTCTTGTATTTCCTTCCATTATCTGATCTCAGAACCTTAATCTTCCTTCCAGTCTGGTTTTCAACTTTCTTCTTCCAACTTGTGAACAATGTCAAAACTTCATTTTTGTGTTTCATGGTATATACCCAAACTCGTCTGGAGTAGTCATCAACAAATGTAACAAACCAGTGTCTACCACTCATAGAAGGTGTCTAAGTAGGGCCCTAAACATCTGTGTGTACATAATCGAGGATACCCTTTGTCTGATGTACAGCTGTACCAAATCTCACCTTGGTTTGCTTACCTAACACACAATGTTCACAAAATTCCAGCTTGCAACCTTTAGCATCTTTAAGCAACCCTTGCTTCACAAGCCCCTGCAAGGCCTTTTCTCCTGCATGCCCGAGTCGCATATGCCACAACCTTGTAGAGTCGGGAACAACCTTTTTAGGCTTTTCAGTTACACTGGCAGCCTGACCCAAATACGTTTTTTCCTGCAAGAAAAACAAGTTCCTTTTTCTTTTCCCTTTCATCACCACGAGTGATCCGTTAGTCACCTTCAGAATGCCACCTTCACTAGCAAATTTCAATCCACTGGCCTCCAAAACACCAAGTGAAATCAAATTCTTTTTCAAATCTGGAACATACCATACATCTGAAAGCTCCCTAATAAGACCATCGTGCATTAGCAATTCAATCTTCCCGATTCCTACCTTCTTACAAGGTGCATCATTTCCCATCAAAACTACCCCACCATCCATATACTCTAAGGAAGTAAACCACTCCTTTTTCCAAGACATATGATAGGAGGCTGCTGTATCAAGAAACCATACTTCTTGATAAAGTGAGGGACTAGCAGCAAGTACAAAGGAAAAATCATCATCACTATCTAAATTATCAACAGTCACATTTGCAGTTGAATTTCCCTTATTTCGTAGCTTCGGACAATCCTTTTTCAAATGCCCCTTCTCATGACAGAAAGCACATTCATCTCTGGCTGGTATCTTTCTGTCCTTTGAAACTCCTCTCGATCTGAAACGAGATTTGTTTCCTTTATTCCCAGATTTGGTCTCAGATCTGGTCTCAGTTCTGCCCCTTACAATCAATGCTTCAGAAGTTTCTCTATCAACCATTTTATCCCTTCTCCTAGTTTCATTATTCAACAGAGCATTTGCAACATCTTCATATTTAACAGTATCTTTTCCATATATTAAAGTTGTTGCTAAATGATCATAACATTCGGGTAATGAATTCAACAGAATTAGGGCTTTATCTTCATCTTTAATTTGCTCATCCAAATTTAACAAATCAGCCAATAATTTATTAAATGATTCAACATGAGCGTTCATAGACATACCTTCAGTATAGGTGAAGCGAAAAAGTCTCTTCTTCAAATACAGCCGATTCTCCAAACTTTTCCTCATGTATTTGTCTTCGAGTTTCTTCCACAACACCGCAGCAATGGTATCCCTCATCAAATCGTACTTCTGAGCCTTCGCGATAAAGAGCCGAATAGTCCCACACGCAACTCGGTTCAACTTCTTCCAATCTACATCGGACATATTCTTTGGTTTTTCTACCTCCAAAGCAACATCTTGTTCTTGTTGAACAAGAACATCCAACACCTCACACTGCCACATCCCGAAATTATTTGTTCCATCAAATTTTTCAACTTCAAATTTTGCGTTGTGAATCGTTGTTCTAGACGAACGTGATCCCGCAACATCCTTGGTTGCATCTGCTTCGCTCGCCATCTCCCTCTAGGTCGAACCCAATGCTCTGATACCACTTGTTGTGCGGAATACGAATGAACCACCAATCAAAGAGAGAAATAGCGAGAAAAAACCAGAAAACAAACAAACACAAGGACACAAAGATTTACGTGGTTCGGCAAACAAGTGCCTACTTCCACAGGGCGGTTGGGGTTTCTTCTACTATAATCACCAATGGGCGAAAAACAAACCCTTACAAAGATGACGGCTGTAAAATTTGAATAGAGGTGTTACCCTTTACAAAACCCTAACGGGTGTATTTATAGGAAAACTACTGGGCCTTTCGAAATGGGCCTATTTTGGTTTACAAACCCGCCGACAGTCGACTGGTCTTCTTATCAGTCGACTGGTAATTGTTCTGGACAGTCGACTGAGATCCATATTCAGTCGACTGGTGAATCTCTGCTGCTGTATCCTTAGCTCCTTTGAAAATTCCTTCGGGACAGTCGACTGAGACACATATGCAGTCGACTGGTATACTGGAACTTTCGATTGCTGTAGATACGACGGATATAAACAACTGAACCAGAATCGAGCCATTATCCAACAGCAGATTCTTTATTCTCTTCAAACTCCCGATTTTGATGCACTAATCCGAAAAAGTTTATTAACAACAAAATGAGCTGACGCCCAGAAGTAATTTAATAAATATAAAAAGTAGCCGGCAATTTATAAAATGCCGCATTAATAATTGAACATATTATTGCACAAACATATACTAATGAAAATATTAGAAAAATAATATTTAGAATGCAAGGAATTTAAGCATGCACCCCTCTCATGCGGTCAACACTTACTAGCCCAGTTGACAAGGAAACACCATTGCAGTGTATGGTAGGGACGGTCAACACTTAATAGCCCGGTTGACAAGGGAACACCACTACGTTCCGTGGTAAGGACAATTTATTGTGCAATTTCCAACACTCATTGAATGGACACATGAGAACCGATAAAGGGTTACTTAAAATTCTGACTCATATACTGGTATATAACATGGATGCATGACACGCGAGGAATAAAATTATAAATAGATAATAACTCGTATAATCATCTCGACATACCAAACTTCATAGAACACTCACGTACATGCAACTCTACATAAACTATATAAGATGATGCATCATGATATGAACTAAGTTCACCCTCACAATTATTATTAATATTCATACATTACCACGCACATATAATAATTCAGTATTTATGCAAACACGCCAATAATATATTAATCTTAATATATAATTGCACATCACCACACCACATCACATAAAATAACTACCACTACAAGGAATTTGCCATATACCAACGGACACCTATAGTGACGGATCACTAAAACCGTGGGTATAGCCATCATATACCTACAGACGCGTAGTAAACTGTGGGTATAGACAAGATAGAAAACTTTTAATTCCCACCAAAATTTCAATTTCTAATTTCATTCTCCCCCCACCCGTCTCTCTCAAAACACAAATCGGAACCCAATTCCCACTCTCCTTTTCTCTTCACGCGCTTCTCTGAAAACCTATTTCCCTCTTCTCTTTCCCTCAATCCTCAATCCTCCCTCTTCTCTTTCCCTCAATCCTCAATCCTCAATCTCCCACTCTCTTTCCCTCTTCGTGCTCAAGCCGGCCATTCGCTCTTCCCTCGCCGTCGTCGTTCGCTCTCCCATCCGCCGTCGCCGTTCCCTACCCTTTCCCGTCGTCGCACAGTTTCCTTTATCTCACCCCAAACCACCCCCGTCGACCCATCTCTCTCTCCTTCGGCGTCCTCCCCCATCTCGTCGAAACCCTAGGTATTGTCAAAATTCTAATACTGTGATTTCCTATGTTCATAATTTTTTTCGTTTTTCGTCCTCCTCTATCTATCGAAATAAGTTATAATGAAATACCTTGAAGTCTTACTTTGAGCAGTTTGGTGAATTTCTAGAGGCTGTGGTCATCACTGACAAGGCTACTCGAAGATCCAAAGGCTATTGATCTGGGTCCGACTAGCAAAGAACCCTACACCACTGCCGATGTGAAAGGTCGGTTGCCGGTACATGATCAATACAATCTGTTATGTGTCTTTTTAATGTTGAAATACTGAATTTCGTGTGTTTTCAGCTCCTAGAGTGGCAGGGCTTCTTGTAAAGATTTTTGTGTGGATTTTGGAGTCGAGATTCTTGGGTCCGATTGCTCTGTATATACTGAAGAAGGATAATCGCATTCACAAGGTATTTGGAGTTTCGGTTTGTTTGAATTCTGATTTTGTGATACTGTTTCCTGAATTTTGTGATACTGTTTCCTGAATTTCGAAGTTTAGGATCTAGATATGATCAGAATCTAATACCCAATTAGCCAAAACTATAATGTATGAAAGAACAGGGGAAAAACTTGCAGTGTTGTGGTTGAGAATTTGGATAAATTCTGATAATTTTGTGGGTGACTTTGTGTGCAGTTTGTTTCGTTGGCAGAGTTAGAGGAACCACCTGTTTTCACTCCAATCCAAAATCCCACAGGTTCAGTTTCTTAGAAAGTTGGCATACTTCAACTGATCTTGGATTCATGCACTATAATTGCCTTCATTATTTAGATTACTTATTTTCAAGAACTTCCAGATTACAAAGAGCAAGAAGTTAATCTTACAAAGCCTGACTTAACTCCTATTGAACGAGTTCAAGATGTCATGGATTGCCTTCCTCATGGATTGCCTTCCTCACGACTTAAAAAAAAATGGAACTGTGTGTCCTTTGATTTTAGGTGTAATGCACAATGCAAATCATGCTTCTTACATGTTTCTTATGAATTGATCCTATCAGGCAACCCGATTTCAGTTCTTGATGGAATACTAATTGCAATTAAAGACGAGATGGATTGCTTGCCATACCCTACTACAGGTACAAACTATAGACCGTACGTATATATTAGTTATTGCTCTCTATTTGCCTTATCATTATTTTTTCATAGCAATCAGTTTTCTTCGACAGGAGGAACTAAATGGTTACACAAAGTGAGACCATGTACCGACGATGCAAGCTGTGTCAAGCAATTGAGGTCATGTGGTGCTATTCTTGTTGGGAAAACTAACATGCATGAGCTTGGTGCTGGTACAAGTGGGGTAAATCCTCACTATGTTATAATATTCAATGATGACAGGAAATTGCTTGGCATTTACAATTTAATTGTTCTTAGGAAATCTTTTTGTTGATATGTAATAAGCATTCATTTCAGTTAAAATTTTGTTTTCTAGAATCATGAAGGTATTCGTAGTTCACGTGTGCCGTTTAGTCAAATAATGCCTTTATGTTTCATTTCCTGAATGCAAATTAAGAGATAATCTTATGTAAAATTTTAATTATTTTCTTTGTTCTTATTAGTTCTTTCAAATATCTCATGTCCTTTGTCTAATTGTATCTTATTTCGAAGGGGGATGTATATCCTGTGGAGCCTTATAACAGTTTCTCAATGAATCAAATTCTTGATGCAAATTGGGGTGCACTCTACGATGAAGATGTAAGAATGACTTTCTCTATCTTGAGTTTTAGCTAATACTGAGTTCTTTGACAATAACTGGACCGCTTTTGAGTTTTAGTAATGGTAATTTTTCATGTGAAGGAAATGGTTTTAGTGTTGAGTCGGCTAAGATTGGAAGGAATGTAGTGGAATATCCCTTGTGTGCACTGATATTACTCATTTGAGCGAAGAGATGCGACAAGTTCATACTAATGATTGTCTTGCCAAAGATGGTACCGGAGAGGTGATTTTTTAACTCCTATTTTTTTGCTTCTAAACTTTTAAGTTTGGTAGTAAGGATAGAATAATTTTACTTATATATTCAGCCATTCATGTTAATTCATAGTCAACTAAGAAGTAGTATCCGTTTATATAATGTTATCCATTTAATTTATTTTGCTACATCAGTAATTGAGATGAAACAAGAAAATTTTCTTAGATGGTCACCTCTCAAGTAGGGAAACCGAAGGATGCAATTGAATAACCTACAGTATCTCATAGGATGATTTAACCTTCCTGTATTAATTTGAAAGATATACTGTGTTGAGTCTTGAGAGCCATTAATGTGAGGGTTGCTAATAAATTGTTTCTGATTCTTGAGTGTGACTCAAAATGGCCTACTACTGTGAATGTGACTCAAAATGGCCTACTACTGTGGCCGCGATTGGCATTAGCGGCCACAGCTATAAGCCATTTTGGGTGAGATTCACAGAGAAGAAGTTTTTTAAAACTTCTCCTCTGTGAATATGACTCAAAATAGCTTACTACTGTGGCCGCGATTGGCATTAGCGGCCACAGTAGTTACCCATTTTGAGTAAGATTCATTTGATGGCGAATCTTCTACGAGTCTGAAATCAGGAACGACGAGCAAGAGAAATGTTCGACAGTCGGGAATTACCGATTAGTCTGACTCTGACTAGTTCGCTTTAGTATTATTTTCTACCATGTTTTAGCCAAAACAAAATTTTATGCTGATTCCACTGAGTGGTTTCCTTCACTCCACCGATCCATTGGTCTCGAATGAGACAGTTATGCAAACTTATCAGGTGATTTGCTGTAATCTAATACTACCTTTTTTTTGGTCTGGTGACTGATATCCAAACAATTTACTAGAGTCGATCACGGTTACTGAATCGGATGTTTAGGCTTAATTAAGACAAGGATGAAGTTGGTACACAACCAAATCTCTTTAACTTGTAATTGATTTGAACCAAGTAGAGTACAAGAGTTAGAAACAAATATAGTATATAACTAAGGAATATAATAGCACATGCACCAACTTCTTTTCTTGAATTACTATCAGAAAGTACAGATAACGAATGACGGTGCTAGTGTATATGTTATTTGTTTGGCCACTTGCTTAATCAATGTTACTGTTTAAATTAGAATTGTTCAGTCTTAATTTCCTTTGCTGTCTCAGTCCATATATGATATTGATCTACCTTTATTCCTACCTGCTTTTCGGTTATGACTACAAACATGCAGGCATTTGTAGCATGCTTGAATTTGAATGGATGTATAAATATATCCATTGCTAAATAGTTTCAGTAATTTGTACTAGATAGAGCCAGTCATGAGGACAATATCAGGTGAAATGGTTTGCCTTATATTTGTGAATTGATGTTATTGGTTATCAGAGATGTCATGTCCTGCTTTCAAATTCTCAGGAACAATTTCGAATACTTGACAGTTGAATAATTACTAGTATTGCCATTTTTTGGTTTTTTGTGGTTGACATAAAAAGAAACAAGTTTGTTATGAGTGGAGAAAATTACTTGTCTATTAGACTGCCAAGCCCCTGCCATTGTTCTGTTGTATAGTTGTTACTTTCAAAACAGAAGGATGGAGTGATAGATGTTGAAGTTTATACTAGCTAAAGAATCTTACAGTACAGAAATATCTTTGGTTGAAGTTGAAATGAATCTATGCAGTATTTGATAATCAATGAGTTATCATTGACACTTTTAGATTACTTTGTGTTTGTGAAGGCAATATAATAGAGGCATAGTGTATATAGGAATAGGACATTTGGTATGAAAATTGACCTTCTATTTGGTTAATGGGTGGACTGAGAAGAAATCTAATTAGGTGGTGGTAATGAGACTTGATAGTTGGAGCCTTCTGTGCCTAATTACATAAGCTTGGGCATTAATAACGAAAACTTTTTTATAAAGTCAATTCCAGAGTTTTTTTTTCCTGAATGGATACACACTACTAGTATTTTTTTTACTTAGAATTTTCTGCAATTTGATTTCATTTTGTTGCTTATATTTAAATAAGGCTTTTGTTTTGGCTTTAGTTAGTACTTTATTTACTTACAAAATGACCGCCGTTTATGTATGTGTTTTAGGATAAATGTATGTGTTTGAGGATAAGCTATTAGAAGTCTTCTCTTTCTTGTGCATTACTGCTTTATTTCTGAACCTACTTAGTGAAAAAAAAAACACTTCGTTGAACAAGATGTATGAGTATAGAGTTACTATTATTGACATCAAAATTATATCCTGTAGGTTCCTATGGCTGAGGGTGCAATAAAATCTGATGCACCTCAACAAGTTGCTGACGTAAATCCTGTTCTAGTTTCGCTCCGGACATTGGGTTTATCTAAATATGAGGAAGCTTTCATTAAGGAGGAAGTTGATTGGGATACCCTGAAATGGTTAACCGAAGAGGTTAGTGGTGTTTTGCTCCTTGATTTCTACTTGTAAATGCAGTGTGCATACTATAATAACAGGCTTGTAGTTCATTTATCTATGGTCCTGGTTCCTTTTCGGACATATATCGTCTTTCTGTTTTGTTATCTCCCCATGCGAGCACTCGGACATATATCGTTAATTTCTTATGAATTCAGGTATTTGCTGTTCCACGCCACGAGGGCTGGGCTGGGCCCACAAGTGACAGCCCAGAAGATTGCTGCTCTTGCTCACCAGCGAGCACTCGACAAGAACAGGCAGATGCCCTTCTCAACTGCAGCCCAAGATGCTAGATATCGTTATTATGGAGGCAAACTCGACGACATCACTGTAGTTGTATCTTATGTTACTGCCACAGCTCCTTAAAGAGCCGAGAGAACTGTAGTTGCCTTATGAGTGATTCAGCCCAAGTGTGGATTTCTTCAATTGTGTATCTGGTTATTAACTATTTTGTAATTTGACATCCTTGTAATATTTCATTAATTTTTAATATGATTGAAGTTTAATTTTATATAATTTTGTTTCATAAATACATTTATCTATTTTATTGTGTATTTAGTTTATAATTGAATTAATATTATAAAAGAAAATATTAAATTATCATACGCGTAATTAGTAAGAAAAAAATTTGTATAGAGCGATGGGTATATATTTAAATATTTGGATGCGAAAACCATCACTAAAACCTATAGCAATGGAGTTTCAACCATGGGTATAGGAAAGCAAGTGGTGTCCTTAAAACCTATACCAACGGATATGAAACTGTGGGTATAACACCGATACCTATACCAACGGGTAAAAAAACCGTCGCTATAGGCTATAGTGACGGCATTTTACCGTGGGCATAGCTAATTAAAAACGACGGAAAAATATGTCCGTTGGTATAGGTTTTACGGGCTATACCTACGGTTTTTCGCCCTTTACCCACGGATTTTTGCTGTCACTATATGTCAAATTCCTTGTAGTGTACATACGATACTCACTATTTCATAACACTATCAACAATAAGTATTTCATAAAATTACATTCTACTGGGTATAGATATTCAATTACTTACAGTGATTGGCAAAATAACAGATTGACTACGGATTCTCCTAATGATTCCTCAAATCCAATTCTCTTATTAGAAAACAATTACAACCTAATTAACAACGTCAAATACTCAAAGTCTCAAGGACATATACATACACATTAATTTACTTTTTATCCCAACACATAACAATAATGCAAGTATAGATTAATTATAGATATCTTTTAAAAATCCAAGATTTAATAAGAATACTAAATAGAATGATTGGATGTTTGATAAATTTAATAATACAAAATATTATACCTTGTTTCCGCTATTCTCCTTCATTGCTCGCCCGTTTCTTTTTTTTTCGGTGGTGGCACCCGAGAGAAAGGAAAAGAAAGAGGAGAATGTTTACGGATAGAGAAAGATCTCATGGGGCATATATTCACAAAAACAAAACAAAAAAAATCCAATTTTTCCACTTTATAAAATAGCCATATATATATATATATATATATATATATATATATATATATATATATATATATATGACATTTCCTATTTTAAAACCCATTGTTTCTCATTACCAGTTAGATTCATCAACATCTTTATATATATATTACAAAAGATGTTGATGAATCTAACTGGTAATGAGAAACAATGTGTTTTAAAATATATATATATATATATATATATATATATATATATATATATATATATATAGAGAGAGAGAGAGAGAGAGAGAGAGAGAGAGAGAGAGAGAGAGAGAGAGAGTCCCCTTCGGTTGCACACTACTTTTGGTGAGCACTCCGTGAGCACTCATGAAATAGAGCACCTATGACAAATCCGAACCGCTCATATTGTTCTATATACCTTAGATAGCCTAACAATAAAAAATCAAGTAATTTGAAGTTCATTTGCCTATCCATCATGCTGTTAGAATTTTCAGCCATACAATTTTGTAATGATGTAAATCATGGGCAAATGAACTTCAAATTACTTGATTTTTATTGTTAGGCTATCTAAGGTATATAGAACAATATGAGCGGTTCGGATTTATCATAGGTGCTCTATTTCGTGAGTGCTCACCAAAGTAGTGTGCAACCGAAGATTTCTCTCTCTCTCTCTCTCTCTCTCTCTCTCTCTCTCTCTCTCTCTCTCTCTCTCTATATATATATATATATATATATATATATATATATATATATATATATATATATATATCTTAATCATTATTAAATATATATATATATATATCTTAATCATTATTAAATATTTTGGGGATATTACAAAAGATGTTGATGAATCTAACTGGTAATGAGAAACAATGGGTTTTAAAATAGGAAATGTCAGATGACATAGTCTGTGATGCCACTTTAAAGAAGTTTTTTTTTTGATTCTTGGTTTTGATGACTACAACACAATACAAAGTTTGTCTATCACATATCTCTTGTAGAGTATATCAAAGTCAATACCATGATGAAAGACACAAAGGCAAAACAATCTAATGAAGCTTTCAAGAAGAATTGACCAAGCAAGCTTCAAGACATAAAGACAAAGGCTCAAGCTCAAGTCAAAGACTAAAGTTCAAGACAAGATTCAAGTGCTTCAAATTTTTTGTAAAAAGTGTCTTGTAATATTGTAATTTTCATTTTTTAAGTCTTAAAAACTTGTAATAGCCTTGTCACACACACTCACACATACTTTTTAATCACTGTGTGTTTTACAAAATTAAAAGATCAAAACAAGCTTGAATAAGTTCAGCTGTTGAGTACCAGTCGACCGTTCCTTGGAACCAGTCGACTGTTATGGTACGAAACTGCCTGAATTCATACAAGCTCTGGCCAGTCGACTCGTTATGGCAACCCAGTCGACTGTTCAAGCCGTTTCCACAGTTTTCTGATTTTAAAACTTTTTGTTTCAATTTCAAAGCCTTTTTACTGCTGTTGTATGGCAGTTAGGATCTTTTCTTTCAATGTCCAAACTCTTCCAACTCTATAAAAAGAGTATAGAAGTCATTTGGCAAAGTTTCCCCAACAAGTTCCAAGCATTTTTTTTTAAGTTTCAAGCTTTTTGTTTTTTTTTAGAAGAACAAGCATTTCAACAGTATACAAATTCTCTAAGTCTTGGTTCTCTGAAATTCAGTCTAGTATAACATCGAATTCGTTTTAGACTGATTTCAGAAATTAACCTAATAGCCACTACACAAAAGCACAAATCACAAACAAGGCTATAAGTTATTGTAAACTCTTTTTGTTATTATTCTTCACTCTCAGGTTGTGAGAGTGGTCCTCTCCGTTGGAGAGTAGGGCTTTTGGTTGTAGAGTCGATTTTTCACTCTTAGGTGTAGAGTGGTTTGCTCTCTCTGGTGGTGAGAGAGGTCTACGAGTTTGACATAGTTATTGTCAAAACGTCGTAGGGTATTCTTGTATTTTTTCAAGAATAGTGGAAAATCTCAAGTGGGTTGCTTGGGGACTGGATGTAGGTCGGGAGGACCGAACCAGGATACATCACTGTGTACTCTGTGATTGACTTTCTGTGGTTGTATTTTCTCAACTTGCATTTCTATTTTTCTGTGTTTTATTCGTAAACTTGTCTACTAAGTCGACCGAAGTTCCGCTATAAGTCGACTGATCAGACTTGTATAAAATACTTTTCTTTTCTAACGCTATAGTCGACTGTACTTCATTTTTTCAGTCGACTGAACAGTATGAAAAGTTCAAGTTTTGATTAAATTTTTATACAATACTATTCACCCCCCCCCCCCCCCCCAGTGTTATTTGCCTTGCCTACATGATCCTACAGTTTTGACATTAGAAAAGACTGACACCGGTATTGTTGTTGGAGAGGAGGCTGGCTATTCATACACCTCATTCTTCATCTGATCCTTCACATGAAATGAAAAATGTAAGAATTCAATAGCTACATTATCTTAAAGGAAAAATTGTGAAATGAAGAATAAATTTTTCTTCATGCTTGGAACACAAAGAACATTTTTTAATGTAAATGTATGTTAGAAAATTTCGACGTAGTTGAGGAAGGTAGCGAGAAGCACAAATAATATATGATGAACAACCAAGCAAGTAGATCATACCAATCACGCGAAAAACACAATGATTTTTTCCGGTTTTGGCGAACCCTAATCCAGGGGAAATATAGGGATATATTATTCAACTCGAGAAGATTACATGAGTTACAAACTCACTCACCTAGAGCTATCTCTCAGCCTCCGTTACAATGGAGAAATCTCAATGAAGTACTACATCTCTCAGTAGAGGCTATTACAATATATAGAGATCAAGAGAAACCTTAGGTTTAGTCTTGACACAATAACAATCTTATATATCCTAAAGAATAAGTCACACGATAGGCGCCATACTATCTAACTTGAAGTAGAAGATGGGTCCAAAAGATCACCTAGATATAGGCACAAAAATAGCCAGTCGCCATTTGCCGGTAGACTGTCTAGGTATGCAAGATATACACTCAACAATCTCCTCCTTTGATTGCATAAGCGTGCTATCAACATTGTGTGATTAATCACATCTGGAATCTTTTACTTTTCACCTGTAAATGAACTTGGTTTAGTAGTTTCCTCAACTAGTTGAATCGATCTTCAACCTTATCTTACCAATCAGTATACCCCCTTACGGGCACACCCAGTAGGCATTACCATGGAGGAACCACCCTCCACACAAACTCCACATCTCAACGATATTTGAATGTCGCGATCTCGCATTGATGATTCTAGTGGTGGCAGACTAGATGGCGCTTTAGGAATAATTGGCATAGAAACACGTGCGCAGAATTTTCGATTCCCAAAATCTTGTAGAGGTTGTGGTGACCTGGTCCAGCACTCATCTTTTCGAATATCACCTTACTATGACCTTCCCAAACAGACAGAACTCTACTTCGAGTTGTGTACCTACAGCTGCATGCTTTTAGAAATTTCAGGGATATCAGATTTTGTTTCAGCAAAGATATATCAACGACTTTCCATAGAGTGTACATGTTTCCATCTGGCATCTTCAATTATACTGTTCGCTCACCAACTATATCACAAACCTCATCAGTACCCACTCTCATACAACGGCCTGTTGTTGACTTGTATGTAAAAAAAATCTCCCTTTCAGAGAAAATGTGAGTAGAACTACTTGAATCAAAACATCAACCAAAATCCACATCCAAAGAATTTGAAATAAGAAGACAATCAATATTATCACCTGACTCATAAGCACTAACGATATTGATGCTTTTTTGATTCAGCAACTTGCAATAATCCTTTTTGTAATGCCAAACCTTCTTGCAATATCATCAACGGATCATAACTTTATGCGCACTTTAATTTTCAATTGAAGGATCTTCCACTGCTAAGCAACTTATGGAACTAGACGATGATTTCTGAGTCTCCTTCTTAAGTTGATCTTCCTTAGAACCCTTGATCACGTTAGCCACCGAAAGATTCTCCTTGACAGATTTTTCTTGTAGCATAGTAGTTATCAAGTGCTCATACGAATCTGGCAGTGAGTATATCAAGTTGAAAGATTTATCATCTTCACTTAGATCATCTGTGTTTATCACCCTCAGTCCACCTGATTGAACTTCATAATACGATCTTAAAGAGCGGTACATTCCATCATTGTGAAACGAAATAACTTTTTCTTCCAGTACATCCGATACAATAACGAAAATCCCGAGTAGTCAGTTAAGAGTCTTGCCTACAGACTCTCGCGGTTTTCTTCTTAAGGAAGTTGCACTTGACTTCACTCGCCAATAACAATCAGATTACACTTAGAGTTCTCTGACAAATCACATCTCACCCCCCCCCCCCCCCCCCCCCCCCCTCTTCTTCATGTCGGATGACTTTCCTTTATCTCCAACTAGGGATAGATGTAGACATTCTTGAACCAGTACATCATACATGTCCACCTTCCAGAATTAAAGTTGATCTTAATGTAAAACTGCTTGATCTTCACGTAATTGTGACATGTCATCTTCACTAAGGGACTAGTCAATCTAGATCTGATACTAGTTGTTAGAAAATTATGGCGCAACGGAGTTGTTGAGTGAGCGAGCGATAAGCACTAATAGATATGCTGAATAATCAAGTAAGTAGATCACACCAATCATACAAAAACACAATGATTTGTCCCGGTTTAGGTGAAACTTAATCCGAGGAGAAATATAGGGATATATTATTCAATTAAAGAAGATTACAGGAGTTACAAACTCACTTCCCAAAACTATCTCTTAAGCCTCACTTACAATAATAGAGAAATCCCAATGAAGTGCTACCTCTCACAATAGAGGCTATTACAATATATAGAGATCTAGAGAAACCCTAGGTTTTATCTTGATACAATAATAGTCTGATATATCATGAAGAAGAAGCCACACGATAGAAGCCTTATGATCTAACTTGGAGTAGAAGATGGGTCTAAAAGCTCACCTAGATATAGGCCCAATAACAGCTAGCTGTCATTGTGCGGTTGACTGTCCTAAGGGCAGTCGATCGTCAATTAATCTCTTTTGCGCTTGCTAATGTTGTTGCTTACTCTTCTCACAGTGACGCTTCGCTCTTCCTCTCGGGTTATCATCTTCCCTTCTCATCAAACCCATGTATGCAAGACATACACCCAACAATGTAATGCTAAGTTTTAAGAGAAGTAGAGTATGTGTTAGTGATAGGGAGAAACATGTCATCACTGATCATGATATTGTCGGAAGTGGTGTGTGGTGCACGAAGAGATAAATTGCTCAAGTCAGCAGTGACATGGTAAGAAGCACCACTATCTAGTAGCCACAGTGGGGTGTCAGAAGCGGCGTTTGAAGGAAAATATGCTTGAGACTACCATGGTGTCGGAGAGGTGGTCTTTGGATCACTTGTAATAGTTGATTGTTGAACTTGTATTAGATGAAAGGAGGGACACTTTGTGGTTGTATGCCCTTAGATTTCACATATTTAACAACATCAAAGATAAGGACCAGGATGGAGCATCCTCATTACCTAACTATTTATATAAACAACCTCAAAAAAACTATTTATATAAACGAAACTTAGGAAAAATATTTTGGCAAATTATAGTATTTTCCATCTACCTGTAATTTGGAAAAGATTATACCAAAACTCGAAAGTTACAGTCACAATAGAAGGGTTGAATATTTATATTAATTCGAATAGAGATACAAAGTTGTGTTAAAAAGTGACAGAGAAAAAGTAGGCAGAAAAGAAACATGTTGGAGCAGAGTCTAGATCAAAGTTAATTAGAGGCATATAGAGGAACATATGTGAAGAAGAACGATAGGAATATTATGCAAGACAAAGTATTATATGGGGGAATGTTTTATGTAAGCTCTCATATTAAGAGTACACAGATTAATTTTTTGATATATCGGATAGAGCCAAAAGGCTCCAGCCCTCAAAAAATATATTAATCAATAATAACAGTTAATATACAAATAAATAATCAAGGGCTTTACAAGATGTAAAACAATAATAAGCGGAGTGTGTAAAATTAAATCCTAACTAAGAGGAACAACACGCCAATCAGGGCGCTACAATACAACAAATGAGCAAACGCTGAACCGGGGGACCACGCCTTCAGCCCGGAAAAACAGACGCGCGAGAAAGCGATCAGACGCCCGGTCTCAACCCACAAAAGGAGTAGAATGAAGACGAGCGGCGATCCAAATGCAGGATACCCTCCCTCGGAGATAACAAACTCCACCAGCAGACCACGGGAAGGCTAGCGGCACAAAAGGAAAAAGCCAAACTGCCGACGCAAAAAACTCAATTGAGAACCGAATGCCGAGTTGATATAGCTTTAGCTTTTCTGGCGAGGATACGCGCACTCACACGAATCGGCCTAATTTCACCGACTTGCTTATTGAGCTTCCTCTTGACGGTGGGAGGAGCTGCCTCCACAACAGGAGGAAAAAACGAGGGAGGGGCAGACAATACCACTTCGTCTATAAAGGGGCTAGAAGGGATAAATGGAGCAGTAGGATCCACCGAGGACGATAAAGGGATGGAGTTAGAATGATAGGAAGAAACAGCGAAAGGGAAGTCAGCCAGGCTCGGAGAAGATTTGAGGGGGAAAGAGAGCAGGAACCGAGATACCTCCCTGCGGAGATGATCGATAGGAAAAAGCTCCCCTAAATATTGGTAGAACGAGAAGATGCTACCCGGGAAATGACAAGAGAGTCTAGACAGAATGGGGGGAGAAATACTCATAGAACAGGAGAATTTATAAAGTAGGGTAGAAACCTCCAAGTGGACATGATCTACATCCGAAGGGACGGGGATCAAAGTGTTGCGAGGCCCAACATACTCCAACACCCTGCAATCCTCGGAGAGCCGAGCAGTATAAGCTTTAATCAAAACAGTGTTATAATCTAAACTCAATCTACACACAGTAACCACCGATGGTGAGCGGGGATGAGCTATAGAAGGACCCACTCGAGGGAAGGACATCCGCTTAGAAAAAAACCATGCAATCTTTAAATAGATTAGAAATATTAGGACGATGCAGCATCATCAATGAATCACAGGAATCAGCTGACGAGCTCGATATGCTCGAAACAGGAGAAGGAACTACTGCAGCGAAGTCCTTTCCAGAATCAATATTGAGTTTCGAAGCCAAGCCAGTATGCAGCTTGTTCTTCAATAGAGGGTAGTTAAGGAATGAGAGAAGTTTAGCTGGTAAAGGTCGGCCTCTGGGGAGACCAAGAAGGTTTTGAAGGGTAAAGCAACGGCTGCGCGCGTGACCAAATTTTTCGCAGAAAAAGCATTTTATTTTATACACACACTCACGCTTGAGATGCCCAGGAGAGAGGCACTTGTGACAAACCCGAAGTGGCCTAGGCTTATCAACAGGAGGAAGTGTCGAGATTAGAAGCGGACAGTTGGAAATCTGAGTTAGACAAAAGAAGGGAAGAAGAATCACTCTCCAAAATCTGAGTCGACACTCTAGCTACCGGGAGCCAAAAGGGTCATGGTAGCAACCGGCCACAAGAATCTTCAACTCGATACCACAACGGGCACCGGAGAAGAGAACACTAATAAAATCCAGGGCGAAGGTGCAGAGCCAATCAGAAAACTGATCCTCAAAGGATAAACGGAGAAACTAGCACCTCTTAAAAGAATTATAAGAGTTCCAGTAAAGGAATGTCACAATTTCACACACGAAGCTTAATAGCCAGTGAGACTTCGTGGCCGAAACCGAGCAAAACAGCAAAGCCTCTTCAGGCAACAAACGAGAAAGAAATAGGAAGGCCCAAGCCCCAATCTCTCAAGATGGGGAAGGCAAAAACCGCAGGAAAGAAAAATGAGAAACTGCGGATATTGGGGGGATTAGAGAAGGAGAAGAACGGTAAGGGGAAGGAAACGAGTGGAACTCAAAACTCCAGAAAGAGCACCCTACAGCCTTCAGAGTACCCAAAAAAGAAAAGAAAACAGTAACTTACAGCGGATGGAAGCGGGGAGGAGGGTGAATCAGAGGGAACGGCGACTTGGAGCTAACAACAAGGGAAACGAAGCTGGATATCCAAACAGCGCAGCCTCCAAACCAAACAGCGCAGCCTCCAAATAGCGCAGCCTCCAAACGTCACTCGGATCCAGCTGACCCTTGGTACTAGGCGCCTAATCTGGAGAGAGAAAACAGGGGGACCCAACTCCAAACGGGACTTGGACGAGGCCGTCGGAGGCACCGGGGCTAATGAGGAGGGCAGAGGGGAGGAGCTCCGCAGCTAGAAGCGCGGGATGGAAACAAAAGCACTCGGGGAAGGAAAACCGTAGACGAAAAAATTGGGATGAGGAGGTAGATCTCGGGAGGATCTACAACATTAATGAAGGAGGTCCGAAGGAAAAGCGACGGGATCGAGCGGATCTGGGGAGCAGAAGAGAGGTTGAGGTAGGAATTTTGAATCGCCAGAGGAATTTTTATACTTCCTAGATTTCAGTTCACAGAGATTAATTAAGCTTATCTTTCTGAACTTGATCACAGAGATTCGATCAAGAGTCTCTTCACAGAAATTAACAAACTAATTACTGAAATAGAAAACAACTCGATGAATGAGTCGGGGTAGCTGAGAGGTTTAATTATAATAGTATTGTAGCGATTTTTTCTCTAGAAAAAAAGTAGCTAGCAAATTATATCTATAAATTATATTAATAAGAGAGAGAATGTACCCTATTTCTTTTATCTCTGTTTTGAACTAGAGAAAGGAGAACAAAAATAGATTTTCACACATAGCTTAACACGTGCACATACCCAGCTACCACCTTCGCTTAATTTTCGACCATCTGATCATCCAATGCATGAAGACGTGCGTAATCGATGTTTCCGATCGTGCCACTTCATCACTCAACCACACATGTCCAATTCACTCAGCAGGCGAGCCTATCATATGATCAACGTTCCAGGTCACGCCACATCACCACAACATCCTAGCACCTTATTCCACTCAGCGGGCGAGCACAAGCTCGATGGACGATCCGGATCGCTCCAAAAATCGCACCAGCTCGATGAATCAATAAAGAATTCCAGAAAATGATTTAAAATATGGAAATAAAATTAAAATTTCCAAATTTATTATTAAATACAAAAATTTAATTAGAAATTCTGAAAAATAATTCTACTCAGCGGGCGAGCACTGATTCGATGGGCGATCCAAATCGCTCCAAAAATTGCACCAGCTCGATGAATCAATAAAAATATCACAAAAAGATATTTAAAATTAAGAAATTAAATTAAAATTCCAAAAAATATTACTAAATACGAAAATTTAATTAGAAATTCTAAAAAATAATTAAAAATTGGAATTAATACAATATATTATGGTAAACCACTTTTATCTAGAACATAATTGGAATTGCAATCTTCATTATTAAATAGATGTTATTATATGAATTTTACAAAAAAAGTTTGATTATTTTCTTATTTTAAAAAAAAATTATGTGCAGTATTGTACGGGTTATACTACATATTATATTATATTATATTATATTATATTATATAAGTTTGTGCAATATTGCACAAGGGCACACTAGGGTTTTCTATATAAGTATGGAATTTATAATATAAATAAAATTATATTATATTATTTTAATCTAATCTAAGTATATCTATATCTTATACTAATAGGAGAGTGAGGTACTGTTCTTTTTTTTTTCCTCTTATAAGAGGTTACCTCGTGTAAGAGATTTACAGTAAGAGCCTCTTTTAAAAGCCTCTTTTTGAGGTGTTCTTTTTATATAAAAATAATCCCTTATAAGAACCTCTTATAAGAGATTTCTGTTCTTTTTTCACCTCTTACAAGAGCCTATATTACCCCAAAGTCTATATTACCCCAAAGTATAAAAATAGTGAGATGAAGGACAAGAAAAGATAAGTTCAAATTACTAATATATAAACTAGTTTAATGGCAAGTTAAATTCACAAATCGGTGTAAATCATCAATTATAATTCCGGGCTACTATAAACTTTTAATTAGTATGAAAATTAGTATGTATAAATATAAATAATAATAATTTGTTTCAAAGAAGTTGGATTAAAAAATTTTAAGGTCAATGGGCTAATATAAATTCTTCCTTAGCGGTAAAAAAATAAAAAAATAAAAAAATAAAAAAATAAAAAAATAAAAATAAAAAAAAATAAAAAAAAAACTAAAAAAAAAACTAAAAAAACTAAAAAAATAAAAAAATAATAAAATAATAAAATAATAAAATAATAAAATAAAAAAATAAAAAAATAAAAAAATAAAAAACTAAAAAACTAAAAAACTAAAAAACTAAAAAACTAAAAAAGTAAAAAAGTAAAAAGGTAAAAAGGTAAAAACGTAAAAACGTAAAAAGGTAAAAAGGTAAAAAAGTAAAAAAGTAAAAAAGCAAAAAAGCAAAAAAGAAAAAAAGTAAAAAAGTAAAAAAGTAAAAAAATAAAAAAGTAAAAAAGTAAAAAAGTAAAAAAGTAAAAAAGCAAAAAAGCAAAAAAGCAAAAAAGCAAAAAAGCAAAAAAAATAAAAAAATAAAAAAATAAAAAAATAAAAAAATAAAAAAACAAAAAAACAAAAAAACAAAAAAATAAAAAAATAAAAAAATAAAAAAACAAAAAAACAAAAAAAGAAAAAAACAAAAAAATAAAAAAATAAAAAAATAAAAAAATAAAAAAATAAAAAAATAAAAAAATAAAAAAATAAAAAAATAAAAAAATAAAAAAATAAAAAAAATAAAAAAAATAAAAAAATAAAAAAATAAAAAAATAAAAAAATAAAAAAATAAAAAAATAAAAAAATAAAAAAATAAAAAAATAAAAAAATAAAAAAATAAAAAAATAAAAAAATAAAAAAATAAAAAAATAAAAAAATAAAAAAATAAAAAAATAAAAAAATAAAAAAATAAAAAAATAAAAAAATAAAAAAATAAAAAAATAAAAAAATAAAAAAATAAAAAAATAAAAAAATAAAAAAAATAAAAAAATAAAAAAATAAAAAAATAAAAAAATAAAAAAATAAAAAAATAAAAAAATAAAAAAATAAAAAAATAAAAAAATAAAAAAATAAAAAAAATAAAAAAATAAAAAAATAAAAAAATAAAAAAATAAAAAAATAAAAAAATAAAAAAATAAAAAAATAAAAAAATTTACATGACCGGCTGCAGGATTTGAACATGGTGACATCATAACAGGACAAATCAACTAGCCACAACTCAAGTAATGTACTTAGTGGACGTAAATATATATATCTTTAAATAAATCAGTGTTTCGACAACATCCCTAACATAATTGTTCGAGATTGTGAAGAATGAATTCCCACACTTTTTCTAGGATAGCATATTATAGTAAACTACGTATATGATTACACTTTTTCTAGGATAGCATATTCCGGGCTACTATAGACTAATATTTAAACTAGTTTAATTAGTAACAATTATAATATAGACTTTGGGGGTAATATAGACTTTTTAAGTGATAGAAGATTAGAAGTCTTATAAGAATTTGAAAGAGGCTACTAGAAGTCTTTTAGGCTTATAAGATATTTTGAGGAAAATATCTTATAAGAGATAAAAAAAGAACACTAAAAAAACTCTTGTAAGAGGGGGAACACCTCTTACAAGAGATAAATATCTTATAAGAGGAGAAAAAGAACACTACCTGAGTCTACCCTTCTCACCTTTCTGTATTTTGAAATGGAGAAAGGAGAGGAAAAGTAGGGATTTATATTTAACTAACACGTGTACTACATAGGATATTTTATTAAAAAACAAAAACAAAATAAAAACTCCAATCCCTCGAATAAGTCTTTTCCACTCACTTTCTCAATTTTACAAAATCTCACGACTCTTCCCAAATCCCCCCCCCCCCCCCCCCCCCCAAAAAAAAGCAAAATTAGTAATAGTTAATTATGTTAGGAATATGTCTTGAATACTCGTGGTTCAGATTACAAGAATGTAAGATGAAGCACGGAGGTCGAAGCGTCGAAACGAGTAGAAGAAAACAGAGCAGCAATAGTGCAGGCATAGTTGCGGTCGACCGCACCCCCCGATCGCACACCCGATCGCAGTTGCACTGGATTTGGCCGAGAGGTGGACGGTCGACCAGTCTTGTTGGTCGGTTGAACGACCGCGACACTGTGTTCGTTTTGGACCTCGATTTGTTAGGTCGTTTCAGCCCAATCTTTAACTCCAAGTTAGATCGTATGACTCCTATTTAGTTACTTCTTTTCCAGGTTATATCGGATGACTGAGAATCAAGATTAGACCTAGGTTTCTCTCTATTTTTCTATATATATTGTAAATTCCTCCTTTATGAGATTAGAGTTCTTCATAGATTATTTTCACCATTGCAAAGAGAGACTCGAGAGAGAGATAGTTCTTGATGAGTGAGTTTAATTCCTTGTATTGAGTGAATCAATAACTCCTTGTAATCTCTTCTAGTTAAATATCATATGTCCATATATTTTCCCTCGGATTAAGCAAAAGTTAACTGGGATAAGTCATCGTTGTGTTTGTGTTAGTTTGGTGGATCTACTTGCTTGCTCAATTGATTCGTCTCATCTACTTCGACTTCCTCATTGCTCTATTTAGTTCTGCTATGACAACAGGCGTTGGTTAACACCCCAATCCCAACAACTATTATCAGAGCTTAAGGTTACCAAGTCTCTTGGTTAAGATGACAGGCTACAGTATTTTGAAGATCAAGCAGTTCGATGAAAAAATCAATTTCAATCTTTGAAAGACTGACATGTATGATGTCCTTGTTCAAGAACGTTTGCAGTTAGCCGTTAAGAAGAAAGAAAAGACAACTGATTTGAAGGATGATGGTTGGGAAGATATTCGTGAAAGAGCTATAAGTCTGATCCGAATATCCTTGGCGGACAAGGTCAAGTGCAAATTTCTTGAAGAAACTTATGCGGCGAGTTCATGGGAAAAACTCATAACTAACCACTCTGGTTCGTGTTATTAGATCGGATGCATTGAAAGAGGAAGTTATTCCATTTATTTATGATGGAAGGTACTGATCTCCAAGACCACATTACAGAGTTCAATAAGGTATTATTTGAACTTAAGGAGATCAACGCAGATATGTATGAGAAAAATAAAGCTTTCAACCTGATATATTCACTGCCGGATTCGTACGAGCCTTTGATCACTACCATGCTACACGGTAGATGTGCTAAAGAGCGTATTTCGGTAGGTGGTTTAATCAAAGCATTGAAGGAAAATTAACTTAGGAAGGAGACTCAGAAATCACCGTCTATTCCCACAAGTTTTCTTGCAGTGGATGGTCCTTCAGGGAAAGACAAAGTGCTTTGCAAAAGGATTCAATCCATAACCGATATTATAAGAGGTCAGGGCATATCAAGAAAGACTGTTAAAAATTGCAGAATCAGGAGAGCGCAAAGAATGAGAATTCAGCCGCTAATGTGGTTAGTGCCTTTGATTCAGGTGATTCGTATCTTCTTGTTTCAATTTTTTTAGAATTGGATTCTAGTTGGTTTCTTGTCTCAGGGAGTTCTTCTCATATTTGCTTCGAGAGGGAGTTGTTTTCTACTTATAAGTCTACTACTGGGCATTTTGTGACAACGAAAATTGGGGAGATTTGTGAAGTAGTAGGTGAGGGGATAGTTGAGTTGAAGTTTCCAGGTCTAAATATGTTCACTTTAAGGGATGTTTTGCATATTCCTCTGCTGAAACGGAATCTGATTTCCTTAGGAACTCTTGATGCACGAGGTTATAGGTACACAGCTAGAGATGGAGTTCTGTCTATTTTTCAGGGTCTTCATAAGGTGATTAGAGGTATGAGAATGGTTGGGCCAAGCCAAAACAATATCTACAAACTTTGGGGAATCCGAAATACTTGCACAAGTGTTGCTTCTTTTCCCGTTATTCCCACAAGGTCAGCTAGTTTGCCACAACTAGATTCATCGAGACGAAACCACGATGTTCGAATATCGTCGAAAGGTGGAGAAAGCCTAAGTGGAGGTGGAGTTCGTGTGGAGTTTGACAACTTCGTGAGTACATCTACGGAAGTGTACCCTTGAAGGGGTATACTGGATTCGGTGAGATTGGATAGAGATCATTTCAACTAGAAGAAGAAGATATTGTTCTAAGTCCTTTTTTGCAAGTGGAGTTCATTAGAGTTTGGAGATGAATAACACATCATGTGATAGAACTTGTATGCAATCCAAGGTGGAGTTTGTTAGTAATGTGTTTTGAATACTCGTGGTTCATATTAGAAGAAGGTAAGATGAAGTACAGAGGTCGATGTGTCGAAGAGAGTAAATGAAAATACAGCAGCAATGGTGCAGGTATAGTTGCGATTGACTGTCCCAAGTTGTGGTCAGCCGCACCCCCGAACGCACACCCGACCACAGTTACCCTGGGTTTGGCCGAGAGGTGGACGGTTGACCAGTCTTGTTGAACGGTCGAACGACCGCGGCGCTGTATTCATTTTGGATCTCGATTTGTTAGGTTGTTTCAGCCCAATCTTCAACTCCAAGTTAGATCGTACAGCTCCTATTCAGTTACTTCTTTTCCAGGTTATATCGGACGACTGAGAATCCAGATTAGGCCTAGGTTTCTCTCTATTCTTCTATATATATTGTAAATTCCTCCTATATGAGAGTAGAGTACTTCATAGATTATTTTGTCCATTGCAAAAAGAGGCTCGAGAGAGAGATAGTTCTTGGTGAGTGAGTTTAATTTCTTGTATTGAGTAATCAATAACCCCTTGTAATCTCTTCTAGTTGAATATCATATCTTCTTATATTTCCCTCCGGATTAAGCAAAAGCTAACAGGGATAAGTCATCGTTGTGTTTGGTTTAGTTTGGCGGATCTACTTGCTTGCTCAATTGATTCGTCTCATCTACTTTGACTTCCTCATTGCTCTATTTAGTTTCGCTGCGACAACCGGCGTTGGTTGACGTCCCAATCCCAACTAATTATATAACATTATGGTTTTTGACAGGGATTTCCTAAACCATATGCTTATGTGAGGATGATAATGAATATTTTAATAATTACGGTAGGAATGATATTCATAAGTTTCTCACAATTCTCTCACATTTTATTGGAATTCCATATAATTTTATGAGTCCCTTAAAACTAGATAAGGTTGTGCAATTTGCACAGGGATAACACTAGTTATATTATTTTATATTATATCTATAAATTATACTAATATGAGAGAGAGTTTACCCACTCTACGCTTTCTCTATTTTGAAATAGAGAAAGAAGAGGAAAAGTATGAATTTTTATTCAGTTAACACATGTACTACACACGGATTTATTTAAAAACCAAAACAAAATAAAAATCCAAATTCCTCAAATACTGTCCCCCCCCCCCAATCTCACAAAATCTCGTGGCTATTCCCAAACACAGTTCATAACATTACTTTTATATGATTATCTTAGTCTATCATCTTTATCATAATATATGCTGTAATGCATGGTTTATAATGTATAACATGTTTAATGAATGTTAATGATGTTATAATATACTTGTTAATATAAATTAGTTAAATTTGCGACATCTTTTCGTAAAGTCGGTGCACTTTTTTAGATTGATGTATCATGTACAATTTATTTAAGCCCTTTGTTGGATGTAATTGGAGTTTCAGTATTTGGAACAATTCAACGAATATTGTGATTGGGTCTAAAGGTGCATTATTATATCATATGCTTGAATTTTTATAGTTAATTTTTTAGTATCCTTATTAAATAATTGCTAAATGTTGATATACTGGATGAACATTGTACAGTGAAAAACCTTTATGTATCGGATAAGTTCTACCGAATTTTTGGTAAAGTCTGTGCACAGAGGTATCGTGGAATTCTTACTGAACAGTCACATAAAACCAGACCATAAAAAAGGTAAGCCTCTTCACATTAACTACAATTTTTATTTAAGTATTTGTCGTGTTCTAACTTGGATTTTAACTCAGGGTTTTATGTGAAAATTCATTTAAAGGAAATGAATGAGAAGGAGTATAGTGAGTACCTAAAAAAAAAAGGGCTTGGAGTTGAAAAAGAGAACGAGGATGAAGAGTTCAGGTACTATAAATATTCACTTTTTTCAGTTCATTGCATGCATTTTTTAGCTATAGTAATATTTAACTAGATAACATTATAGTTAATTTGGTAGTGATTCTCTAAACCATCTGCTTATGTGATAAAAATAATGAAGATTTCAGTAATTACAGTAGGGATAATATTCATAAGTTTCTCACAAATCTCTCACACTTTTTTTGAGTTCTATATAATTTTACAATTCTCACAAAATTATTTTAGGCTGTGCAATTTGTACAGAGTAACACTGGTTTTTACTTGCACAATTAGACTGCAAAATATGAATCTTGATTTATGAGTATAAATCTCTACAATTCTGATATACATTGACAGAGTCATAAGTATAAGTCAAACAATAAATCAGGATGAAAATGCTAAATCGTTCTCCGTTCCGTGTTAATTGCTTTGTCATTTGTCAGGTTTCACAATTATCAAGCTGTGACACTTCCAACATGATCATCTTTTTTTTTTCTTCTCTTTTTTTTCTTTTCCCTTTTTTTAACCTTTGGCAAGATAAAAAATGATCATCTAAATCGTAATTCTTCATTAATTATAGCCAACCCTGTTTGATTATTTAAGAATATGGTATACAATTAAACATCACTTGATATATATCCAGGCTATCGTTGAGATCAGCATGTACTTTGTAGTAATCCTTAACATACTAATTAACTTGTCTAACACGAAAGGCTTGTCGAAACTTAATTTTTAATCATGTGGTCTATGACTCAATTTGAATAGTATGTACTCGATCTCCAAAATGAAAACATTAATTGCAATGTATGAGTGACCTCACAAACACAACTACTTTTGTCCTCTATATATACGTATAGAGCTCCTATTGTCATCACATTTCCCACATTTTTGTTCCTTAATCTTTAACAAATATTAATTTTCGATGAATTAGTAAATACCGAGAACTTATGAATGATTCCTGGAAGTGCCATAGAAAGTTCCATGCATAAAGCATATAGTAATAGATTAGTCTAGAGTTGTAAGATGTTGAACTCTTAATCTCTGATCTCATTTTTCCTAAGATAAGCGAATGCAGGTGAAGACAAAAAATGGGATTTAGAAGATATTCTCCCTTTTCTCCAATGAATTTGGCCATTTCAGAGGGATATAAGGTTTGATAATCTGAATTCAAATACAATGACAGCAATTCCTACGCACTAAATAAATGACAGATGACCTCGCACAATTTATCTCTTTTTTAGTATGCTAATTGTATTTGTATCTGTGAAAGTCAATTACGAGACAAATTAGACCGTTTCTGCTCGTGTAGGCTGTGCATGCACAATGCACAAAGATATATGTTATTGGTTTAACGATTATGAAAATAAATGTTATTGGTTTAAACTTCGTATTTTCTTTTATAAGGGATACTTACTGATTTATTATTGATTTAAAATGTTTAATTATTGAATATGGCAATTGGTATCACAGCATCAGGCTCGTAGATTTGTTCGTGTTTCTTAGAAAAAATGACAGATCATATCACTAAGATCAAGCGTTCCATAGTAAGATCAACTTTAATTTCTGGAATGTGGACATGCATGAAGCATTGTTTTGACAGGGCTTGAATCTAGCCTTAGAAGTAGGGTTGGCAAACGGGTCGATCGGGCTGGGTCGGATCGAACCCGTCCGGGTTGGAACCCAACTAGGGCGGGTTCGGGTCGGGTCTGAGTGGCAACTGGGCCGGGTCGGAATTACAAAAACTTGACCCGCCCAACCCGCGAACCCATTCGGGACCAACCCGGGTTGGGTCGTGGGTAGGCCCATCTATTTTTTTTTTAAACTTAAAAAAATGTAATTTTAATAATTTAAAAAATGTAATAATAATAATAAGAAACAAAGAATGAAATTGCCAAAAAAAAATTTATCTATTATTAATATGATTTCAACTTATACAAGTTTACCAATTTGTAATAAGAAACAAAGATTTTCTACAAATTTGTTTTATACAATAACAAATTTCTTTGATACAATTTTAATTTTCTTCAATTATCCTAATTTTTTATAATAAACAAAGATTTTATACAATTTTTTATACATTTACAATTTTCTTCAGTTTGTTGGTCTTCAATTTGTTGTTGTTGTTGTTGTTGTTGTTGGTCTTCAATTCTTCATATTGGTTGCTATTGTTGTTGTTGTTGTTCTTCCGACGAGTTGCTTCCACTTGTAGATGTGTCGAGCCATTTTTTTGAGTCCTATCTTCGGCCTTCATCCATTCTTCCGTGCAGACGAGCATTTTCAATGATTGGGGCTTCAAGCGATTCCTGTAATCGGTTAAAATCCTGACACTTGTAGAAAATGCACTTTCTGAAGTAACTGTAGAGACAGGAGGAGTTAGTAGATCTTTAGCCATATATTTAAGAATACTATATGTTCATGGTCTTTCCATCATTGTAAAATATCAAGTGTAGAAGTAAAACTTTCAGAATCTTGTTGATTATATCAATGTAATTCATTTGGTTGATTAGTCCTAGGTTTTTTTTATTGAAGTTGTGCAAGTAAATTAAATGTAGCATCATCTAATTTATTCTTACTCTTACCTCTAGAAGTAGCAGAATAAGAACTAACTAAAGTAGTAATACTACTAGATGAAAAAATTCTATCATAAAAATCATACAAGTTATTTAATATCGCTTCAAATTTAGCTAAAAATGTTTCCTAATCAATTTCAGAATCATCTTCCCCAATTAAATTAAAAACATTTCAATCAAACTCTTCGTACCTTCAAATTTGATACGAGGATTCATCACAGTAGCAATACAATACCCATAGGAGGAGGATTAAAATACTTCAAAAATTTGGTGTATGCAGGTTTCACAATATGACCAATAAAAGTATCATTGATCATTTCTTTGAAAGTTTGCATCATAGTAACTATTGAAATAAAAATGCTACTAAAAGTAGATTCATAAGATTTTGAAAATTTAAAAGTTGCTGTTTTAAAAGGTTCTAAAAAATTTAACAAAGATTCGGCATAAAACCAAGCTTGGGGTATCATTTCAAAATTTGGCATATTTTTTGCCATACAAAAATCATTTATACATGCTTTATATTCAGTAACAACATGTAGTAAATCAAAAGTAGAGTTCCATCGGTGTTTAACATCTATCAAAATTTTTCTAAAATGTACATTTTTAAGCCTACACCAAGCTTTCCATTCTTGAAATATAGGGCCACTTAATGCAATAAAATGTACACAATTTTTAATGTTACCAATATATGGTTCGGTTATTTTTAATGTATCTTGAACATATAAATTTAAAATATGACATGCACATCTAACATGAAAAATATTGTCAGATGGAGGGTTTAATGCGGTTTTTGATATACTAATTGATGCATTATTGTTAGATGCATTATCCAAACTTATACACATAATTTTATCACGAATATGAAAAACATCACAAATTTCTAAAATACGATTTGCAATTTTATTACCACTATGGGGATAGGGCAACACGACAAGTGATATGATCCTTTTTTGAATAATTTAATCACTATCGATCCAATGACAAGTTATTCCCATCATTGGAATATTGTTGCAACCCGTCCAACAATCGGAAGTTAAAGAAACTCTACAAGTTAAACTCCATAAAATGAAAATCAAAGCTTCTCTCATTTCATTGTACATTCTAAAACAATCAGACTTCAAAGTATTCCTAGGGGTTCTTTTAAAATGCGGGTTTAATGCAGTTTGATTAAAAGTTTATAAGTTCCTACTCTCGGAATAGAAAAATGGTGAACTCTTCCTTAATTACTAGTCGGACCATTTCCGGACGAAGAAGTTCGGGATCATAAGAGTGGATTTCAACTAGACCGGTCCTAGGGTGGATTTTTAGTTGGCCGGGTAAGTCTACAAGAAGTTCCTTGTGTACATTTTGGATATGTCGTTTTATTATACCCGTCCCCTCACCCTTCTTCCATTTGTATGCTTTCGAACAAGTTTTAGAAACTTTTATACCTACACTCTGATTTTCTTCGTCGGGAACATAATCATAAAATTTGTGCCAATCACTAGTTTACCCTCTTGTTTTTCTACTACTATACAGTTGTGTTGTTTCAGTTACTTGTGTTTGTTATTCTTCTTCTATGTCTATGTCTCCCATAAACACATCGTGTGTACCAATGTGTCCGGTCATAGGGTACTCTTCGGCGGGTTCATTTTGTGGGACAATAGGAGGCCTACGAGAAGTTCCGATGGAATCTTGTCCACTTTGGCTACGACCGCTACCTCGTGATCTAGACATATTGATATAGTAGTGTATGTGAATCAAATACAATCTAGGTGAGATAAGTTTTTAAAAAAAAATCTAGAAAACAATAGGAGGGTTGTGAGAGAAGAGATCAAAAAACCAACAAAAAATATGTTACAATAAATTTACTCTACAAAAAAAATAACAAGACAATAAGAGGGTTTTGAAATTTTGATACTGTACTTCGCGAATACTCGTATATAGAATGAGAGCAAAAATAAAAGTAGAAGTAGAAGTAGAAATCCGGACTCGTATAAAGAAAGAAATAGAGATTCTTTGTTGGGGCCTTGGAGGAGTTGAAGACTTGAAGTAGACGTAGTTGAATGTTGAATTCGATACGATTGTAATTTGTCGCTTCTATGTTGCTAGCTTCTTTGTTGACAAAATTTCAAAGAATTGAGATTGAATTGAGTAGTAGTAGTAGAGAGAGTAAGATAATAAGGTGTGAAATTTTTAGACTGGTTTAAGGGGTATTTATAGGGAAAAAAGAAAATAAACAAAAAACAAAAAAAAACAAAACAAAAACAAAAAAACAAAAAAATAAAAAAAACGACTAAAATAGCAGTTGGCTGTTTTTTTCGCCGTTGGACCCGTGCGGGTCGAACGGTTCAAAACCCGCGTGTCAACCCGCGGGTTGGTGGGCGGGTTAGGACTGTTCACCGAGTTGACGGGCCGGGTTCGACGGGTTGGAAAACCAAATTAGATGACCTGGGTCGACCCACTTAGACTCACGGGTTTGACCCGGACACGAATCGTATCTTAACTGGCTGGGTTTTGGCGAGTGGGTCGCAGCTCAGCCCGGCCCGGTTGCCAACTCTACTTAGAAGGAAATAAAGAGAGACCAATCGACACAAAGTAGGAGGATTGAGCGGAGATTTATTCAGAAGCCATGAGTTTAATCCGAGTGCTATTGACGAGCGACGTCAGGTGCAACCTCGTGGAGGGGAGGAGCGTGACGAGTCTTTGGGCGAGACTCAGATATTCCTACTCAGATTTGTCATTGCAGGATTGAATGTACTGAAAGAGAAAGTTGTCAGGTTTCTCAATGAAAGAAACTATCACTCTTCTAGATCATACAGTGAAGTTCAATACAGAGTTATCTGAACTGAAGGCGATTAACGCAGATGATCTAAAAGCTTCCAACTTGATATATTCACTACCAAATTTATCCAACTTCACAATCACCATGTTAGACAAAAAATATGTCAAGGAAAAGTTTTTGGTAGCAGTTGTGATCGAGGGCTTGGAGGAGCTAGGATGCACTTAGGAAAAGAGTCAGAAATCAGCATCTACTTCTACAAGTTGTCTGGTGGTGGATGGTACTTCAATTGAAAGGAAAAGTGCACGTAAGGGTGGGGTCTATTGCAACCTTTGTAGATGGATTGAGCATTATAAGAGAGACTACTAAAATTGGTTTAATCAGAAGAGTGTCAATGTGGTCAACGTCGCTAAAGCAGGTGATAAATTAGACTGTTTTATTGTTTCAAGTTCTTTAGATGTGGATTCTGGCTGGTTTCTTGATTCAGATAGTTCTTCTCATATTTTCTCTGATAATGAGATAGTTTTTTACTTACAAATCTACATGAGGTTGTTGTGTGATAATGAGGATTTATGAAATTTGTGAACTAATGTATGAGAGAACACTTGAGACGGAGATGACAAACGGAAAGAGATACACACTAGATAAGGTCATGCATATTTTTTTGTTGAAACAGATCCTGATATCTGGGAGAACTCTGGAAGCACGGGGTTATAGGTACACATCTCAAGGTGGAGTTCTATTAGTTTGAGAAAGTTGTATTAAGGTGATGAAGAGTAAGAGGGGGATTGGGCAGAGTTACCTCTACTAGCTTTGTCGGAATGGGAAAACTTATGCGAGCGTTTTGAAGACATGCGTTCCAGAAGCATTATCTAGTTCGCCGCAACGAGAATCACTAAAGTAAGACTGCGACGTCCGAATATCATCGAGAGGTGGAGAGTGCCCCGGGATAGGTGGAATTCGTGCGGAGGGTGGATCCTTTCGTGTTAACTTCTACTGGGTATGCCTTTGAAGGGTATACAAATCGGAGAAAAAACATGTTGATGTAGATTCAATTAGCAAAAGAAGCTACTGAACCAGGTTGTTTGCAAAAGAAAAATGAAAATAGTCTAGAACAGTTTAAACACACAGGTGTGGATTCATAAGTATGTAATCCAAGGGGGTGATTGTTGGGTTTATGAATTGCATACTATGTTTCAAGAAGAAGAGAAAACAGTGATGTGTGAAAAGGTCGAAGGGAATGTTGCAAGCGAGAAAGGAAGATGCAGTACAAAGCGGAGAAGCAGGATCTGGAAGGCAGCAGTTGACTGTTGATGCTCTATATTTTGGATGAGCCAAAGAAAGTCGACTACCCATATGGTAGTTGACCGAGTCAGGGCAGCAACAGCGAATTGGGCCGAGTCTTGGTGATTCAATTAAAGCCTAACTTCTTCTCCAAGTTAGATCTACGACTCTCATCGTATGGTTATCTGTTCATGATGCACCAGATGGTCATTGTATCAAGATAGCAAACTAGGGTTTATCTAGATCTCTATATACATTATAATGACCTCATTTAAGAGGTAAGAGTGAATACTTCTGTAGCACCCCGAATTTCCAATATAATATCTCAGAAATACGTGGCACAATTCTCAGTATCTACCTCAATGTAATAGTAAACATAGCCAAACACAGAAAATTTTTCAACTTTTATTACACCAATTCTTTACAAAGCACAGCGGAAAATTAAACACATTGAATTACAATTTCTTTACAACACATTCTTTTACAAATTGTATAAGCCACATTATCATTCTACCACATGCATCCAAATCCCAAGCTATAGGTACCTACCTGTAAAATATGAGGGTAGGGATAACCCTAACCCCCAAAACTACAGGGATCGGCCATAACAGTGTGAGTGACATCAAAAGAAATGCAACATAAATAAAACATAAAGAATAAAGTAATGATCGCACATACCAACAGTAATAACGATTGGAAATGAGATAACAATAAATAAAGCTTGAAAACATCAAGTGAAACTAGACTAGGTGTCATGTGTAGGAAAACAGAAAACAAACATGCATAAAACCAAGTCAAGAAAATACAAATGCAGTATGATGACTCTCTAATGCATACTTGTCGGATTCTATGCATTTCATTTTACATAGGTCCGGTGCAAGCCCTTATTGTTCTCCACTTTATAGGGTTCAATCCCTCATTATGCAACTAATACTACTACGGTGATAGAAACAAGATCCCGATTACTCCGCGAATAGGCCTGATAACCCTCAACGCGCAAGCATCATGTAAGAATAGCTCTGACCCCCCGTAAAATCACCTCCCTGTCGTGTACCCCACGAATAGGCCTGCCGACCCTCGATGTACAGATACAAAACTACATCCCGTGAATAAGCCTGCCGACCATCGACACGCGAATGCACCTGTATGTTATGTGAATAGGCCTGCAGACCCTTGACACGCAAACATACCATCTGTTCTCTCAAGACAGAACGACACACAGTCCTGGAACGCATCCGTTAGACTAGACCCCTAGAGCATATACTTACGTTTCCCAAGTTCCATCACATCTCCACTAGTGTATGTCCTTAAGTAGATTATTATTAATTAAAACACAATTTTCCTCTCTAGGGTTAGTGTATCCTGCCAGACTTAATTCCAACCAAACAATCCCAAGACCCAACTGGTCAAAATCCACAAAATCTTATTTTCTACTTCACAGGAATCCCACTCAACTCCAACTGACTCACAAATCGAATATCAACACGAAATCTTTCATTTAAAACTCTTAATTCCATCATCAAAATGTTTATATCAAGAAAACTTCTTTAATAAACAAAAATCCAAATTCATTCAATACTCACAAAATTTTCAGAACTAAAATTAAATATTAAATACATTAAATAACTGAGAATCATATTTTGAAATCGTGGAAAAATCACAAAACATCAATTCATTCGAAAACCGTATATAATTCACATTATAAAGTCATGGAAATACGATTTAAATTCTATTATAATCAAGATATAACTCTCTATAAAATACTGTGATCTGTAGCAAAACATCATCTAAAACAGTTGATCAATAATCCATAAGTCGAAGAAATAATCGTTCAAGAAAGACGACAAAAAACTCAACCAAACACTTAGCAACACAGCTGACGGTCGACCGACATGTTAGTTCAAAAAGACAGCAGTCGTCTGTCATGCAAAATTTCCAAACCCAAAAGAATGTTAGTCGACCGTCACCCACAGTTCAAAATGGGAAAGTCGACCGACATGTCACGGGACGACTTCTTTTCCTCTATTCAGGCCGTGTGCCACCTAGCTTACTCCTTAGATTGAGGACTAAGTCAGGCAAATTGAGGGTTAAGAAGGCAGAGGATTGAAGAGAAGTGAGCAAAGTAAGATGGAAGAGAATTTATTCTTATAGAGAACTTTACAAGAGTGGCTTGGAATGCTTTTCCTTGGATGGTTGGAGCAAATGAGGCTCCTCCCTATTTATAATGCTAGCATGATCTTTCTCCTCCTCAAGGGAAGATTCTAGAATACAAGAATTCTACTATGTACAAGAGTCTTCTAGAGAGTTCTACAATACTCTATATCTATGTACATTGTTCCAAAAGGTTCTAGCTTGATCTAGAACGTGCCACATTGTCCTAGAGAACTCTAGGACGTTCTTGATCCTTCCGGGGCATTCCGTAGTGTTCCAGACTTCTCTTGAACAGTCTGGATGCTTCTAGAACTTGTCCGTGACACCCTCCCCCACCTAAGCTCTTGACGTCCTCGTCAAGCCTTAGACTTGAATTCTTCAATCTTGTCGCGAAACTGCCATAGATCTTGTTCTCGCTCCCAACTAGACTCGCTCTCGAATTGATCCTTCCAGCGCACATAGTACTCGGTCCAGTTAGGCGTGCCCCTCTTGCGAACAACTCGATCGGCTAAGATCTCATCGACTTTCTTATCATATGAAACCACGTTTACTGGTGGGGCTCGATGAGATTCGTTCCTCGTTGGATCCTCCTCGTCCCTACTATAAGGTTTGAGAAGGCTAACATGGAAAACTAGGTGGATCTTCAGGTGCGATGGCAAAGCTACCTTGTAGGATCTATTGCCAACTTTCTCCACTACCTGGTACGATCCCTCATATCTTCGTGTCAAGCCTTTGTGAACTTGGCGCTTAGACTTGAACATCTTTTGGGGTAACTTCACCATCACCTCGTCACCTATAATGAATTCCCTCGGCTGTCTTTTCACATCGGCCCATTTCTTCATCCGTTTGGCTGCCTTGGTCAAGTAGCTTCGGGCAATGTCTATCTCTTCATTCCACCCTTTGGCAAACTTGTAGGCTGGCGGGCTTGAACCAGTGTACTCCTTTGCTAGCTCTTGAGGTGTCATCGGTTGCTGTCCAGTTACTAGTTCAAAGGGACTCCTTCCCGTAGCCTCGCTCTTCTGCAGGTTATACGAAAACTGGGCTACATCGAGCAACTTAGTCCAATCCCGCTGGTTGGCACTCACATAGTGCTGAAGGTATATCTCCAATAGGAGGTTCACCCTCTCTGTCTGGCCGTCGGTTTGAGGATGAAAACTTGTGGAGAAGTGGAGATCCGAGCCCATCAACTTGAATAGTTTTCTCCAAAACTTACCCGTGAAGCACGGATCTCGATCACTTATGATGGTCCGAGGAAGTCCCCAATACTTTGCCACATGTTTGAAGAATAACCTTCCTGCTTCCTCGGCCGAATCTCTCGGGGCCGGGATAAAGGTTCCATACTTAGAGAATCGGTCCACTACAACCATTATGGAACCGCATCCCTTCGACAAAGGCAACGCTGAGATGAAGTCCATGGATATACTTTCCCATGGGTAGTGGTTCCAACAACCCAGCTGGCTTATCTTGTTCCACCTTGTCTTGTTGGCATATGAGACAAGTCTTCACATAAGCTTCCACATCATCCTTCATGCTAGGCCAATAATAGGACTGCTCCACTAATGCCCGCATATGGTGCGTGCCTGGATGTCCAGCCCACCTTGAATCATGGCATTCTTTCAAGACTTCCCTTCTCAAGTTGCCCATTTGGGAACATAGAGACGATCACCAACTGTGAGAAGAAGATCGTCCTCCATCCAAAATTTGCGTGTCTTGCCCTCCTTAGCCATATTCACCACATTAATAGCTAAGGGGTCATGACTCAATCCCTCCTTGATACGTTTGGCAAGGTCACACTCAACTTGGGTGATGGTCGCGAACTCCGCCTTGCGACTTAATGCATCGGGTACCACATTGGTCTTACCCGACTTATACTCCATCACATAGTTAAACTCGGCCAAGAAGTCTTGCCAACGTGCTTGTTTGGGGCTTAGCTTCTTCTGATTTTGAAAGTAGCTCGTAGCCACATTGTCAGTCTTGATCATAAACTGACTCCCCAACAAGTAATGCCTCCATACCCAAAGATAATGGATGATAGCCGTCATCTCCTTGTCGTGCACCGGGTACCTCTGTTCTGTCTCATTTAACTTCCGACTCTTATAGGCCACTGGGTGATCTTCTTGCAAGAGTACCCCTCCTATCACAAAGTCGGATGCATCCGTGTGTACCTCGAACGGTTTCGAATAATTTGGCAGCCTCAGAACTGGTTCCTCCGTGATAGCCTTTTTTAAATCTTCAAAGGCTACTTGGCAGTCATCTGTCCATTCCCAAACAACTTTCTTCTTGAGTAGGTTGGTGAGTGGTGTGGCTCTAGCCGAGCATCCAAGAATGAACCGCCTGTAATAATTCACAAGGCCTAAGAATGACCGTAGCCCAGTCACGTTCTTGGGCGGTTCCCACTCCGCAATGGCCTGCACCTTGGATTCATCCATATAGATCTTCCCAACGGCCACCTTGTGCCCTAAAAACATCACATCCTACTGGGCAAAGGAGCACTTCTCTGGCTTGACATAGAGTTCATTCTCCCTTAGTGCTTGGAAGACTTGTCATAGGTGCTCAACATGCTCCTCCAACGTGTCCGAATATACCACGATGTCATCTAGATAAACTACCACGAACTTGTCCAAGAACGGATGGAAGATATTATTCATGAGGGTGCAGAATGTCATAGGTGCATTGGTTAGACCAAAGGGCATCACCAAAAACTCAAATGAACCATACCTTGTCACACAAGTCGTCTTAGCTTCATCCCCTTCGGCTATGCATACCTGCCAATAGCCCGACCTCAAATCCAACTTTGAAAACCAACGCACCTTACCAAGTCGGTCAAAGAGATCGGCAACCAACGGTATAGGATACTTGTTCTTCACCGTGATTTTGTTGAGTGCCCGGTAGTCTATACACATCCGTAGACTTCCATCATGCTTCTTTTGGAACAACACCAGGGCACCATAGGGGGCTTTCGAGGGCCTAATGAGTCCAGCATCGAGCAACTCCTTTAACTGCTTCCTTAATTCGGTAAGGTCCCATGGTTGAGGGTCTTGCACCCTGTTCAAGCTCTATCACGTGATCCACTTCTCGTCTCGGAGGTAACTTCTTCGGCAACTCCGGTGGCATCACATCCTTGAACTCTGCCAACACTTCCTTCACTCCGGTTGACACACCCGTCTCTGTTGGAACATCTGCCTCCTTCAAGACAGCTAGATAGGTGGTCTCCCCCTTCTTAAGACCCCTTTTGAGTTGCATGGTAGATAAGCTTCTTGACTCCATCTTCCCTCTCCCCAAAGGTACTATGTGGAAAGTAGATCCCTTTGCAATACACATGGTTGAGTCTTTCTCCAATGATTAGGGACGTACCTTGTCCATAAACTCCATGCCCAAAACCATGCGGTGGTCATCCATAAGGACAACCGTCAAGTCAATAGTGCCTTCCCATCCTCCAAGCTGGATAGGTACTCCACGAGCTACTCCAAGGATGGGTTGAGATGATGAGTTGACGGCCTTCACCCAACCCAACTCCTTGGCGTACTTGATTCCCAATTTAGCAGCCTCTTTTTCAGCAATGAAGTTATGAGATGCACCTGTGTCCACTAATGCCTTGGTGGATCCTCCATTCACCTTGGCATCCACGAACATGAGACCACCGACCTTGGTCTCGTTTTTCTTGGACACCTTCACCGTCTCATCCTCGGCCTTAAGAGAGTTAAGGAGACGCATGGAACTAACATGCGTTTCTCCTTCCGCTTGACAAGCCAAAGCATTAAGGGCCTTTTGTTTCGGACAATCTCGAATATAGTGCGACCCGCTACACAAGTAACGTTCCGGCTCCTTCTTCTTGCTTCCTACCTCATTGGGCTTGTCCCTTTTGAACGGCTTGTCATACTTCTTATCTTGTTTCACAAACTTGTGGGGCTTGTCTCCCACACTCTTCTTCTTGTTACCGCCGAAGTTTTTCTTGAACTCTACAAGGTCCTCCGCCATGGCTATAGCTTCGTCTACGTTTTGGATGTTCCTTCTCTTGAGTTCTAAGTTGGCCCAAGATTGCAATCCATCCAAGAAGTAGAAAAGCTTATCTTCCTCATTCAGATCCGATAACTCTAGCATCAAGGATGTGAATTCGGCAACATACTCCTTGATACTCCCGGTATGCCTCAGCCCACGTAGCCTTTTCATAGCTGCATCTTTGGCATTTTGGGGACAAAATTGCCATTGAGTTGTTGTTTGAACTCGTCCCAAGTATCCACTGTGAATAGCCCGTTGGCTATGTCACCATGCTTCCTTCTCCACCATAATGCTGCATTTTCTTTCAAGTGAAGGACGGCTGTATCCACTTTGGGTTGGTCGTCCTTAATTCCTACAGCATTGAAGTAGCATTCTAGGGACCAACAGAATTCGTCGAGTTCTTTGGGATCACGCTTACCTCCATACTTCAAGGGTTTCGGTACCTTAGTGCGTGGCATCTCCCTTGCAATAGTCCCACCTGCTATTGCTGCCTTGCACAACTTCACCTCCTGTCCTTTGGTGTTGAACGCCTCTTGAAGCTGCGCTATCTCTGCCTTGAACTCAGCCTTTAAGTGTGTTGAGGACATCAAGGATCTCCTCCCTTAGGCCACCAACATCCTCTCTGATACTGTCCATGCTGTCGTCCATGGTATCCATCCTTTCAATGGACTCCCCCACGGAAATCTCCACCTTAGCCAATCTCGACTCTAAGCTGGCCAGAACATCCATCGACTACTCCCTCGCATTCTTGCTCTTGTTCTTCTTGGCATTTGTCTCCGCTATTCCCCAATCACCAACTAGCTCCACATTGGTGGTGACATCACTCACATTTCCCTCGCGTCCAGCCATAATCTCTGCCAAACGAAAGCTTGGCTCTGATACCACGTGTCACGGGACGACTTCTTTTCCTCTAGTCAGGCCGTGTGCCACCTAGCTTACTCCTTAGATCAAGGGCTAAGTCAGGAAAATTGAGGATTAAGAAGGCAGAGGATTGAAGAGAAGTGAGCAAAGTAAGATGGAAGAGAATTTATTCTTATAGAGAACTTTACAAGAGTGGCTTGGAATGCTTTTCCTTGGATGGTTAGAGCAAATGAGGCTCCTCCCTATTTATAGTGCTAGCATGATCTTTCTCCTCCTCAAGGGAAGATTCTAGAATACAAGAGTTCTACTATGTACAAGAGTCTTCTAGAGAGTTCTACGATACTCTATATCTATGTACATTCTTCCAAAAGGTTCTAGCTTGCTCTAGAACGTGCCACCTTATCCTAAAGAACTCTAGGATGTTCTTGATCCTTTTGGGGCATTCCGTAGTGTTCCGGACTCCTCTTGAACAGTCTTGATGCTTCTAGAACTTGTCCGTGACAGACAGCTGATACTCAGCTTGCTTTGAAATTCGTGCACTTTTCCATTGATACTTAGTTTTAATTCTTTAAAAGCAAAAATTTGTGAAATAAAAATCCTGAGATGATCAAATACAACTTGTCTAACATACTAGAGTTTATAAATCAAATCAAATCCTCATCGAATTCACAAAAGACCAAATTTTCATCAAGTTTCTTCAAAACACTAAAGGTAAAGGTATGTATATATGTGTGGTGTGTTTATGCACTAGAAACATCCAGAAAATCATCATATACAAGTATTATATTGTTCAATTCAATTTTAGTATCCGTATAAATCAAGATCCAATCGAAAACATCTCAAAAACACAAAAAATCCAATTTCGGCTAAACACCATTAGACCCGAAATTTCAAAATCCCCCTTTTCACTTCAAGATTTGATCTTTTGATTCCAAAAACCCCTATTGCAATTCATTAAACACACATACAACTACTTACATCAGTTTTCCCATGAATATATATGATTACACCATGTATTTAGTCAAGCTCTTCTCAACAAAACATCCAAACCAATTATAAGTGTATGTACAACAGTAAAGAATCCATCTTTATTCAATTTTTTGCGTTATAAATCCTACAACTCATTATAACTAATAAAATCAACAAGAAACAGTACATCCATGAGTTATATTAAGTTTCTTAACAATCTTAAGTCATTTATACAGAATTTTAATCATCAATTGCATAGTTTTCATGAAAAGTTCAATTTTTATTCATCCAAACATCCATAATTCATTATATCATCATAAAATCCTCTAACATGCTTTCTAATAGACAAATCATCACATACAACATGCATAGAACAGTAAGAAAGCAAACATATATCCCTCACCTTATTGAAGAATCAACCGAAATAATAAAGAGAATAAGAAAAGTCATTCTTTTCGCAAGAAATCCAAGATCCTCGCTTCGAAAATCCAAGAAATCATTAATAAAGAAAACCATTTGTTTACTGCAGTAAAGAGATGGCTGCACCTCTCTTTTAATAGCCGAAATTCAGGGTATTAGGGTTTTGAGAAGATTTTGCAAAACATCCCTTTAGAATATATCTTTACATATATAAATCCTTATACTAGGAAATTAGATTAACCAATTCAATCGAAATTTAAAATCAAAAATAAATATCCTGATCTGGCCGGCACTATTTTCAAATCCAGAAAAACAAAATTTGTAATTTCTTGCCTCTAAGTGGCAATTTTGCAAAAAGACTCTTCTTTAGCAAATTTGCGAAATAAACCAAATCTATTAGAATGAAAAGTAAACTCTTTACCTCTGAGTTGGCTAGACATCATGCTCAGCCTAGAAAAACAAAATTCTGGAGTTTTTACTCCAAGTGGTGATTTTGCACAAAAGCCCCTCTTTTTATAATATTTATAAATATAACAAATAAATATCAAAAAAATCCAGAAAATTCTTAAATAATACCTACTAACAAATATTAGATTTTCCCAAAATATTTTTTGACTTTGAACTTTCCAAGAAAATATTTGCATGTGTTTTGCACGTGTAAAAAGATAAATTTCAGAAAAATATTTATTAAATCACCATAAATCACTTTAATTAATTTATTAATCTCAAAAACATTATTTAAAATAACTAGGGTGTTACAATTTCATTAAAGAGAGTTTGAGTTTTCAAATTGTAAATAACAAGTATTTTCTTGTGATGCTTCAGAGATAGATAGATTCTTGGTGAGAGTGTTTCTAATTCTTGTATCTTTCTCTAGTTGATTATCATCTCGGTTATTTCTCCCTCGGACTAGGGTTCACCCAAACCAGAACTAAATTGTGTGATTTTGGTGTGTTCGGTTTGATCTATTATTTTGCTTGGTGGTTTGTGCTGATCGTGTCGCGGATCTCAACAAGATTAGGTGCAAAAGTCCTAAAAAAAACTAAATGTTCTCTATCTTAATAGGAAATTTATTAAGTATGGGTTAATTTGTAACATTTTCATCTCTCCTTCCTTGCAACCAATCCAAAAACAAATTCAATAAGAGTAATACTCTAGGTGGCACACTCTAGGTTAGGTTTGGCTATTATACGCCTACTACCAATTTTACTATATTTCTCTTCACTACCATAGGTGGCACACTCTAATAGGTGGGGGAAGAGAGTATAGGTGGGAGAACTCTCTAATAGGAGTGTGTCACCTAAGGTAGTGAAGAAAATGGTAGTGGATGTAGCATTACTCATTCAATAATAATGGCTTATTTTCCTTCACTGCTCTGCTATCCCTTCATCCTTCACCATCTCTCCCTTCCAACTTCACAAATGGTAGTGGATGTATCATTACTCATTCAATAATAATGGCTTATTTTCCTTCACTGCTCTGTTGTCCCTTCATCCTCCACTGATCCTGTTTGTTTTTGGGGTATGGGGGCAACAGTTGTGAGTTCTTGTAATTTGTGAAGAGAAAACTATGGTACTGGCGTCGGCCCAATCCTGGGGAGTAGGACCGGCTCGGGAGTAAGAGAAGAGAGGTAGAGGCCGGGTGCTCGGTTTGGATCCAGTAGCTCGGCTCGGTCTTCTGTACCTGCACACTATCTAGATACACCGGGAGAAGTCCCAGTGACAGGTTCTCCGACGATCTAGTCAGTCACTGAAAAAATAACAGTAGCTAGGGTTCAGGTGGAGAAAAGTTTGATTACCTGGTGAAGTAAGGAGGGGGTCTGGTATTTATAGGCAGGGGTAAACGGGTCTGGGACCCAAACGGGCTGGGTCGGACCCGTTTGCCTGTGGGCCTGAAGCGGCAGGAGCCCGTTGGACTTCTGTTGACCTGATGATTAGGGAAGAGCGGGATTTGAGGGGATCTGATGGCCCAGGAGGGGCTACGTCATCTAACCCATATCAGGAGCCCCGCACTCCTGGAGGCCTGGGTAATCCAGCCGTGGAGGAGTGATTTATCTCTGTAGGAAAAGCTGAGCGGTGTATATGGAAAAATGTGATTTTTATCTTCTTAGAGAGGCCAGCAGGGTAGGATGAAGGGGATTCCTTAGAGATACAAAGGGCATCAAGAGCCGAGAACAAAGGGTCGGGAGCCGAGCGTCGAGTGTCGAGCTCCTACATGCTCGAATGTCGGGGTCTGTTGCCGAGTCGTTGAGCCCTGAAGCTCGTAGTGAACTAGGGGGTGGCTCGAGGTTACCGCCGAGCGTCGAGCCCGTATGATTTCGGATGCTGAGGCTTGCGGTCGGATGTAGAGCCTAGAATCTTGTCTATAATATCTAAGGGGTGGCTTGGAATCCCCAACGACCGTCGAGCCCCCAAAAAAGCTCTGGGGTGGCTCGAGGTCACTGCCGAGCACCGAGCCCCCCAGCTTGTTCAAACAACTATATGGTGGATAGGAATCTCTACCGACTATCGAGCCCCAAGCTTGCTGTAAATGCTTTGGGATGGCTCGAGGTCACTACCAAGCGCTGAGCCCCCTGTTTATTGGAAGAGCTGTATGGTGGCTCAGAATCTCTACCGACCGTCGAGCCCCAAGCTTGCTGTAAAAGCTCTGGGAGGGCTTGAGGTCACTGCCGAGCATCGAGCCCCCCTGCTCATTGGAAAAGTTGTGGGGTGGCTCGAAACCGCCGCCAACCGTCGAGCCCCAATCTTGCTGTAAAAGCTCTGGGATGGCCCGAGGTCACTACCGAGCATTGAGCCCCTTACTTGTTGGAAAAGCTATGGGGTGGCTCGAAATCGCTACCGACTGTCGAGCCCCAAGCTTACTGTAAAAGCTCTCGGATGGCTCGAGGTCACTGCTGAGCATCGAGCCCCCCCTTCTTGTTGGAAAAGCTGCGGGGTAGCTCGGAATCGCTACCGACCATCGAGCCCCAAGCTTGTTGTAAAAGCTCTGGGATGGCTCGAGGTCACTACCGAGCGTTGAGCCCCCTGCTTATTGGAAAAGCTGTGGGGTGGCTCGGAATCGCTACCGACCGTCGAGCCCCAAGCTTGCTATAAAAGCTCTGGGATGGCTCGAGGTCACTGCCAAGCGTCGAGCCCCCTGCTTGTTGGAAAAGCTGCGGGGTGGCTCGGAATAATTACCGACTGTCGAGCCCCAAGCTTGCTGTAAAAGCTCTGGGATGGCTCGAGATCACTGTCGAGCGCCGAGCCCCCCTGCTTGTTGGAAAAGCTGCAGGGTGGACCATCGAGCCCCAAGATTTCTATAAAAGCTCGGGGATGGCTCGAGGTTACCCCCGAGCATCAAGCCCCCCTTCTTGTTGGAAAAGCAGAGGGATGGCTCGGAATCGCTACTGACCGTCGAGCCCCAAGCTTGCTGTAAAAGCTCTGGGATAGCTCGAGGTCAGTGCCGAGCGCTGAGCCCCCCTACTTGTTGGAAAATCTGCAGGGTATCTCAGAATTGCTACCGACCGTCGAGCACCAAGCTTGCTGTAAAAGCTCTGGGATGGCTCGAGGTCACTGCCAAGCATTGAGCCTTTCTTCTTGATGGAAAAGCTGTCCAAGGGGGGGGGGCTCGAACCGAAGCGAGCTCCGAGCCACCATGCTTGTTGTCAAAGCATGGGGTAAAAAGTAGAGTTGCACACGTGATGCTGACATTTCACACGTGATGATGATGTCACGGGGGTGGAAATCGAGGCATTTGAAATCCTAATGGCCGTTAGATCTTGATGATCAAGATTGGATGGTGAGGATTTTGATGCTGAATTCGAGGCATCGATTTCGCTCTATAAATCCCCCATCCCTCCCTCATTTCTTCACTTTGTGTTCTCTTTCTAAAACCAAGAGCTTCTCTCTCTAAGCTGCTGGCGACGACTTTTATGGTGAACTTTCCGTTAATGGTATTCAGGTTAGTATTTTATTTTGCAATGTCGTGCTCTCAGTCCGGCTTTGAAGCGGACACTTCTGGTCGGGGCGAGAAGGATCGTGATTCGGACTCAACATCTTAGGATCTAGACGTGGACCCCCTACCTTTGGAAGCAGAGGGACAGTCGGATTCCATGTCTTGGGACAAGGATGACCAGGTTCTTGACGTGGCCCCCCTACGGAGTCACGAGCCGGAGATGGTGGAGTCATCGGGCAAGGAGGGTGAGGAAGGGGAGTCTGAGGAAGTTGAGGGGGAGGTTGAGCGAGGCGAGGTTGAGGGAGGAGGCGAGGAAGGAGATTTTGAGCGAGGCAAGGAAGAAGGGGCTCTTCCCCTTCTCGCCCCTCTGTCGACTCTGTCTCCGCCGAGGAAGCCTCGTACATGTAGGCAGAAGAGGAAGTGGCGCTTACCGGATAGTTCGAGCACGCTGGATGAGTTCACACCAATGCAAGACTTGACGTCCCTCACTATAGGAACCCAGGATCGATCAGGATGTACCCTGACGATGTGGAGGACCTTGTCCAATTTAATGTGGAGGTGCCATCGTCTGGCCGGCCCCAGATAAAGATGGAAAACATTCAGTGCATGCTAAAAGCCGACTTTCTGCCCATAATAAGGGCCAGCTACTTCATTCCTTGGGAGTACGAATTGATGCTGCTGAGTCCCGGTCTCCGTCCCACCACCGAGCTGGCCCCTGGGTTTTGCATGTTTCCACAGGACGTTTTTCTCTCGGAACTAAGGTTGCCACTGCACCCGTTCTTTAAGAGGGTGCTGGGGTGGGGGGAACTGTGCCCGATGCAATACAGCCCCAATTCATGGAAGCATCTGATCTGCTTCATTCTGAAATGCCAGGAGAAGAAGGTCCCGCTGAAGCTGAAGTACTTCTGTACTGTCTTAGGGGTGAGCTCGCTCAGAGATATGGAGGGCATATTCTACATGTCGCCCCGCCTTCACAAGAGGGTAATGCATGGTCAGCCGGATTCCATAAAGGGGTGGAAGGAGAAGTACTTCGTAGTCGGGAGCGAGGTGCCTTGGGAAATCCCTACGGCCTGAAATTTCTACAAGCCGAACCATAAGACCCCGAGGCGGAGGGACTTGACGGAGGCGGAGTGGTCTGATGTAGACAAAATTGTAGCGGGGCACGGCATCGGTTGGCCGCACGTGACAGAGATATGCCTAGCCCGAGCTGGACTGAGCCCAACCGACCCCTGTACGTTTTTGTTTCATTCTTGTTTAACTTTCTGCTTTCGTATTAAAATTCACTTTTTCTCTACAGCGATGGACCCGGCAAAGCTTAAGGCGAGGAAGGCCCTGCTAGCGTTGGCCCAGAAGAAGAGGGTCGAGAAGGCGGCAGGACCCGCCCAGGAGGCGGCGGAGGTATCTTCGGAGCCGCCCCCTAAGAAGTCGAAGAATAGCCATTCGACTTGAGAGGCAAAAGGGTCGGGGCCGAGCTCGAGTAGCCAAAGGGTTACCGAGGTCCTGAAGTCTGGGACCCGTCCCAATGCCCGAAGGATGGTGGGCGAGGTGGGGCTAAGGCCATTTTCCCGGGACTGGTCGGTCAAGGAGGGAGATTTGGTGGCCGAGGGCCGGATCTCGATGGAGGTGGCCAATAAGCTCGTCACTGCTCGTGACCGGACCAACCTAGTGTCCGAGACTACAGAGACGGCCCACATGAAGTGGGCTCAAGCTCAAGTGATGGTAAATGTTAGCCTTGTTGACTGTTAATACTTTTCCTGCTTGTTATATGTTCTTTTTTCTTACCCTGCCTATCTTGATCAGGCGTTGATGGCCGGGACACAGATGAGGAGGTGCCTGGAGAATGAGGTTCAAGCAGAGAAGCGGAATGCCGATCGGTACATCTGAGAAGCGAAGAACCTGAGGGTCGAGCTAACGGCCGCTCAGGGGGCAGCGCAGGCCCTCCAGGCCCAGCTCGCCTCTCAATAGGACCAGCACCTCTGCGACTTGGCAGCAACCCGGGTAAAAAGCGGCAGCAGAGTATGATGAGCTGGCGATGGCAGCTTCGGAAGAGGTGATTGGTGCCCAGGATGAGGCGTATGTTAGGGAGAAGGAGCACTTTCTGCTCATGTACCCCAAGGCAAAGATCAACCATCTTCAGTACGGGTGGGTGCCCCCTGTGCATCCGCTAACCCCAGGGGGGCGAGGGCGATAAGGCTCCGAGGGACCCTTATTTAGAGAAGAAGGTGGGGGTGCGGCCGACGAAGAGGTGCAGATCCCCCCTCCGCAGTGGTTAAAATGTTTCTTCTTTTTCTCATATATTTTTTTGTATTGCCGAATGCGGACTGGTCACCGCCTTTTGTAATCAATTTTTGAATGAATACAATTGTGTTTTTGGCCGACCTTCTATGACTTGCACGACTTTTTAGTGAATTGTGGTTTCCTTCCCTTTTGCCAGATGAACGAGACCCTGGGTGTCAACCTCAGTTCTGCCCAGGTTCGAAGACTCCGGAATAAGCTAGAGTCCAAGGAGAGCATCCTGATCCGCTATCGCAAGCAGGCCTGCAATCGAGAAGCCGCGGTAAGCAATTTTATGAACAAGTCTAAGGATCTCAGCTTGGAGGCGGCGCGTCTACAGAATGCAATTGCCGACCGCAATTGGGGGAGTGCCGAGCCGAACTAGTCATTGTCCGATCCCTCCACCTGGCAACCGACCTCCGAATCCGTTCTTTGTGAGGTCGTGGTTGAGAAGGAGTTAGAGATTCAGAGGTTGAGAGTCATGCTTGGCACAGGTCGGTCTCGGTTTGGCCATCATGGGGGAGGAGGTCCTTCTGTTTTGGGTTCTTCGCTGACCCTCTATCTGGAGATAGTGAGGCCCACGGTCGACAATGGCTACGCCAATGATTCCGGACGAGGTTGCTAGAGAGCAGACCCGTTCGGTAGGATTCGAGACGGTTCTTGTTGTTGGATCCTGTAGGCAAGGCAAGAAACACTAGAGGGGGGGTGAATAGTGTTTTATAAAAACAATTGTGGAATTGAACTTTTTCTTCCGTCTAGTCGACTTGAAAAGAGAAACCAGTCGACTGGGACGACAGTTAAGAAGAGTATTTTAAGACGAGTCTGATCAGTCGACTTATAGAAGAACCAGTCGACTTACCAGACAAGTTTTCAGAGAGAATGTAGTACAAGTCTGACCAGTCGACTTAAAAAGGGACATAGTCGACTGTCCAGACAAGTTTCACAGAGAACTTAAAAAGCAAGTAAATGAAATACAAGTTCAGAGAAATACAACTACAGAGTACACATGATGTATCCTGGTTTGGTTCTCCCGACCTACATCCCCAAGTAACCCACTTGAGATTTTCCACTATTCTTGAAAAATTACAAGAATACCCTACGGCGTTGGACAACAACCTTGTCCAACCCGTAGTCCTCTCTCACCAGTAGAGAGAGCACCCCACTCTTCCACCATGAGTGAAAACCTAACTCTACACCCTAGAGCCCTACTCTCCAACCGAGAGGAACCACTCTCACAACCCGAGAGTGAAGAACAACAATAAAATGTTTACAATCAACCTATAGCCTTGTTGTGAATGTGATTCTGTGCGTGGCTATTTGGTCAACTTCCGAAATCAGTCTAAAATGAAATCACTGTTATACTAGACCGATTTCAGAGAACCAAGACTTAAAAAGTGAATGCTTTTAGAAAGCTTTTTCTTGTCAAATCCAAAAGCTTGAGAACTTGAGAAACAAAATGCTTGGAAAAAGTTGTTAACCTTTGTCAAATGATCTCTGTACTCTTTTTATAGAGTTAGAGACATTTGACCGTTGGAAGGTTGAGTCCCAACGGCCATACAACGGCAGTAAAGATTTGATTTTGAAAAACAAGTTTAAAAACAGAAAACTGTCGAAATGGCTTGAACAGTCCACTGGGTTGCCATAATGAGTCAACTGGTCAGAGTTTGAATGAGTTCAGACAGTTTCATACTAGACAGTCGACTAGTGCCAAATAGTGGTCGACTGGTACTTAACAGCTGAGCTTATTCAAGCTTGTTTTGATCTTTTTAAGTTTTGTAAAACACTCAATTATTTAAAGATATGTGTGAGTGTGTGTGACAAGGCTATTACATCATTCTAAGACTCAAAGATATAAAAGAGTTACAACTGTTACAAGACACTTAATACAACACATTTAAGCATAGATCTTGTCTCGAGTCTTGAGTCTTGAGATGGAGCTTTAGCCTTTGTTTTTATCTTTGAAGCTGGCAACCATGTAGCTTTCTTGATCAGTTAGTTTTGAGAGCTGTGTTTATAGCTTTGCTTGATCAACTTGCTTTGAGAGCTTGTTTGAACATTTTGTCTTTGTGTACATCCTGTAATATCTAAGAAGTAGCACAACAACTTTGCATTGTGTTGTAATCATCAAAATCAAGAATCAACATTCTCCCCCTTTTTGATGATGACAACACAATAGCTTACAATAATGGAAATAAATATTACAAATGCTTACATGCTCCCCCTATCAAATGTACAACATGCATAGGTGTGAAAACATGCACAAAAACATGCACAAAGACATACACAAAGATATGCATCACAAAAACATAACACAAAGCAACATAAACATAACACAACGCAACATAAAGATTATAGCTTATATTTTCTCCCCAATTGTCATCAACAAAAAAAATGGAGAAAAATAATAAAATAAAAAATAAACCACAAAAATAATACATAGCAAAATGACATTTATAGAAAACTGATTTGCGACAGTCTACTCGTATTAAGGGGCAGTCGACTTAGTCGAGAGCTAAATAAAGAAACGAACATAGCACTAATACAACTGGTTAGTCGACTGGGTATTCTGCACAGTCGATTGTCTAGAACATAAAACTCAGACAAAAACTAAGAAAAATAAAGATACTTGGCAGTCGACTTAAAAGTACTTGTAAGTCGACTTACCAAATTTTTTTTTTAAAAACATCATGAAAACTACAAATCCCTAGTTCTCTTCTTAAGGTGATAAATGTGTCTTCCTTAAGAGGTTTGGTAAAAATGTCAGCTACCTATTTATCAGTAGAAATAAAGTCTAAAGAAATATCTCCCTTTAAAACATGATCACGTAAAAAATGATGTCGAATATCAATATGTTTCGTACGTGAGTGTTGAACCGAATTTTTAGATAAGTTAATGGCACTGGTATTATCACACATTATTGAAGTTTTTCAAATGAAATACCATAGTCTAATAGGGTTTGTTTCATCCACAAGATTTGGGCACAAGCCAAACTTGCAGCGATATATTCAGCTTTTGTAGTACATAAGGATACCAAATTTTACTTCTTACTGCACCAAGAGATTAGTGAATGTCCCAAAAGTGACATGTCCCACTAGTGCTCTTGCGGTCAGTTTTATTACCGGCAAAATCCGCATCACTATATGACAAAAGTTGAAAGTTATCGATGCGTAGATAAAATAGACCATATTCAGATGTGCCTTTAAGGTATCTTAAAATACGTCTCACAGCTTTTAAGTGAGACTCTTTAGGACTTGACTGATATCTAGCACACAAACATACACTAAACATAATGTCCGGTCTACTCGCAGTTATATATAAGAGTAAGCCAATCATACCTCGGGTTCGGGGTCCGTCTCGGGCTGCTGGCTGGTCATCCGTGGAGGAGGCGAAGGCCTCGGGTTCCTCGGTTCTCTCCGATCTTTGGGATTGGTCCGGGCGAACTCCCTCAGATACCCTCATTGGATAAGGGCTTCGATCTCGTCTTTGAGGGCTCCGCAATGATCTTTCTAGTGTCCGGTGTCTCGGTGGAAGCGGCAGTAGAACCTCTGGTCTCGCTTCTTTCTATTGTTGCTCGGTCAGGGAGGGAACAGACGATCCCTTTATCCTTGATCTCCATCAAAATTGCTGAGACGTTCTGGGTCAGGGGCATATATCTCTTGAATCGGGGGACCGATGAGACCCTCTTGAGACCAGCTATTTCTTTCGTGGGTTTCTTGAAGATCTCGGCATCATCGGCCTTACACTTCCCCTTAGCCGTGACTTCTTTGGCGCCCTCCGGATTGAGGGCTGTCTTGGCCCAAATATACTTCTCGACCCTATTGAGTAGGTCGGGGAAGTCCACGGGTGGCTTTTTGGCCAAGGAAGCCTTGAGCTGGGCATGGCGAACGTTGTGCCGAAAGGCTGCAAAGGCGACACCCGCGCTGAGGGAGGAGACCGACCTCACCTCGATGGTGAATCTTCGAACGAACTCACGGAGGGATTCCCCATCCTTCTGTTTGAGGTCCAGAAGGAAAGCGCTCTTCTTCTCGACCTTCCTGCTGGTGACAAAATGGGCTAGGAAGCCTGCCTCTAGTTGTTCGAACGAGAAGACCGAGCTGGAGGTAAGTTTTGAGAACCATTCCCGAGCCAGACCACGAAAGGTAGCAGGGAAGGCGCGACAGAGGAGGGAATTCGCAGCGCTGTGAATCATCATGAGGGTCTTAAACCCTTCCATGTGATCAAAGGGATCACCCTCGCCGTTGTAGGTCTCGAATTGAGGAGGCATGAAATTCCAGGGGATCTCGGCCTCTACGATTTTGGGGGGAGAATGGGGGTCCAGTCGGCCGATGACAACGACCCGGTATCGATCCGCCCTCATCGAGATGGGCGAGGAGGTTCTCCATCTCCTGTAAATGCTGAAGGACAGCACCTGCCTGTTCCTGGGGACGCACCGATCCGTGGGATTCGCCGCCACTTGTTCCCGACCGTAGGTCAGAACTATTGCGGACCACGGTGCCCTGGCCACCTCGGATGGCTTGGAGGACCTCATCCCAGAAATTTTGGAACTCGGCCCTCGTGACGGGGGCTTGCCCCACCGGGTCCTGCGGGGGCAGAGGTCCACTGGGCGAGCGGCTATGTTCTGGATCGCGCTCTTGGGACAGCCGTCGGTGATGGTTCGGGACCGAGTTGGAAGCGGCCTCTCCCCTTGTCCGGCTGACTTGGCGGTCTAAGATGACGCGGCGTAAATCAATCGCATTCGAGAGTCTGGCCGCGCCGTTGACCCGAGGTTGGTTGGAACCCTGGTCATCCGCACGGCTGTGATGTGGAGGGTCCGGATGTCGTGCCGAGGTGACGGCCCTTCTAGCTTTGGAAGCCATGGAAGAGTTCGGACTCAAGGTGACGTCCCTGACTAGACCCGATTTGGAGACAGTACTAAGAGAAGTTTTCCACTGACGGCGCCAACCAAATCTGTTTGTTTTTGGGGTGTGGGGACAACAGATGTGAGTTCTTATAATTTGTGAATAGAAAATTGTGGTACTGGCGTCGACCTGATCCTGGGGAATAGGACCAGCTTGGGAGTAGGAGCAGAAAGGTAGAGGCCGGGTGCTCGGCTCGGATCCAGTAGCTCGGCTCGGGTCTTTGATGCTCGGCTCGGTCTTCTGTACCTGCACACTGTCAAGAAACACCAGGAGAAGTCCCGGCGACAGGCCCTCAGACGATCTAGTCAGTCACTGAGAAAGTAACAGTAGCTAGGGTTCAAGAGGGAAAAAATTTAATTACCTAGTGAAGTGAGGAGGGGGTCTGATATTTATAGGCAGGAGTAAACGGATCTGGGACCCGTTTGTGGGCCTGAGGCGGCAGGAGCCCGTTTGACTTCTGTTGACCTGATGATCAGAAAAGAGCAGAATTTGAGAGAATCTGATAGTTCAGGAAGGGCCACATCATCTAACCCATAACATCCACCACCTCTCCCTCCCCAACTTCACCACAGTTATCAGGGAAGCGTGTCTCTTCATATGGTTCTGACTTTTTACAACTGAATTGGATAATAAATTAGGTGAGATCCAGATGATCTGTTAAAAAGAAGGGCACCCAATTTAGTTGAAAATCGCCATAGATTGAATAGTTATATTATTGTGGAATGGGTTTGCGGCGTTTGCCACTTTGCCGTTTATATATTTAATTTTTCATTTTTTTTTAATTATTTAATTTTTGCCTAGAAATGAGGAGGGGTTTGATAACTGGAGTGGACGGATTTGTTGAGGGTGAATTGCGGGAAAGGTTGGAGGTCGGATGGGGTGGCGAACAACGAACCGGAGGAGGACGGGGAGGTGGAGGCAGAGGTGAATTTTTTTTTCAAACTATCCAACTTTTTGAAAGTTTTTTCCAAACTGCCCTACTTTTTTTAAAAATTTTTAAAACGTCCTGCTTGCTTTCTGAAAAAGCGAGTAGGACTAAATCCTCATCGCTTTTTCAGAAAGCGATTCTGATGTTTTGGTTTTGCACCTGCCCACACTCGCTTTCTCAAAAAGCGAGGGAATTTAACCCAAACTCGCTTTTTGAAAAAACGAGTGTCCATTGGGCCTTTAACCCCCAAGCTCGAAATCAGATCTCACTTTTCTCTTTAATTCTCTATCTTCCTCCTCCTCTTCTAACCCCGAAACCCTAACCCATCTCTCATCTCATTTTCGTCAAATAACCACAAAAATTCGTCGATTAACCCATAAAATCGCTCTGAAAATCCTAAACCCATCTTTCGAAAGATCCAAAATTTGGAATTTTGATAAACTTGAAGAGGATAGCAACTTCAACCCTTCTACCCAAATATCTACGGCTATATCCTTTCGAATAAGCTTGTGAATGTATGATGCATATTGGCCTATTATTTTGTTCATTTTCATAGGTTTTGTTTTTGGCTAGATAATAACTCGTATATTCGTATATATATATGTAGGTACGGATTACGATATTCCTATTTGGTTATACTTTAATGGTGAAATAATTCGTGATCCAAAGAGTGGTGGTTGTTATAGTGCGGTGGATCCTGAAATAGTTTGGGTACCTCGTACCATTACATTGGCAGAATAGTTGAGAAAATTTATGAAGTTACTAATTGGGATAGGGATCAAAGGAATGTGAAAATTTTAGCTCGATACGCAGCAGGAAAAGAAGATGGTCAGTATTTTATGATAGTGCCCGTTTCTACTGATAATGCTATGAAGTCAATGATTGGTAGAACATTTGATCCCAATTGTACTTGGTCTGTATTAGAGTTATATATTCAGCAAATTCAAATTTTGAATACTCAGCCACATGATATTCCTAGTTTGAGCTTCGTACGGGTAGTACCGACACAGCAGATGAGGTATAATCCCGTTCAAACTTCACAAGTAATCCCACTGTCCTCACAAGAAGACACCTTCACAAATTCAACAAACCCGAATTCTACAGAAGTTGCGTTGCCACGTCAACCTAGTCCGGTTCATGACTATGTTCCAAATGACACTTTATTTGAATTATTTCAAAATGCTACCATTAACAACGACTTATTAGACGATAATGAAGAAGAGAATAAAACAGACGATGAAGTTGATAAGAGTGTAGAAAATGATGAAGGGGACGAAGATGATGATGTAGCAAATGTAAATCCTACGAACAGCAATTCTAATGAAGTCGATTCTTGAATGTGTCCTTCAACCACTTCAACAAAATAAATTTTCCATTTACTGCTCCGGTTTCCACTTCGATACCAAGGTATTGTTCCACTAGATATACCGGCTCGAAGTCCATTGTGCCGGTCACTGCCTGCCTATCCACTGAAAGACCGGTCAGTACAGAGACGTCCTGCAGTGTCACTATCATCTCCCCAATTGGTAGGTGAAAGGTGTGTGTTTCAGGTAGCCATCTCTCAAGCAATGCGGTAAGAAGAGGCTGATCAAATTTGATGGAGCTCATCAGTGCAATACCATATAATCTACAGTCCCATAGGATCTCGTAAATCTGTGGGTGCATAGGCAGCGGATGACCCCCCCCCTAAATGTATATTCCTTCGATTTACCTTCCCACACATCCTTCAAATGGTGATGCGACTGGAGAGTAAGGAGTGTAGGGTCGAGGGAATCTGGACCTCCGAGAGGAATATAAGATGATGAAGGGGCTGAAGAAGAAGGACCCGCCACACTTTGATTAGTTGGGACCTATACAACAATAACATTTACATCAAAAGACCGATATTACATTTTATTGTATGATAATCAAACTAATCGAATATAAATAATTATAAGATTACATTAGTACGCTCGGTACCACCACGATGACCAACACGTCCACCGCGAGGAGGTGGGCCAAAAGAATTATGTGGTCCATCGCCGCGAGGAGGTCTACTACTCGATCCTTCCTCCCCATTCCCCATCGCCATTTATAATAAAATAGAGTATACTACAACTAAAAACAATCATTATTAACTATACCAAAATATATAACCTACATATATCTATATATATCTAATTTTTACCCCCAAATTCGACATATATCCAATTTTTATCCCTAATTTTTAACTACATATATCTACACATATATACACCATTAAAAAAACAAGAGTTAGATAAATATACCGCAAGCTTTACCCTCCAAATTCGTAGCACTCCACATCCACCGCAAGCTTCACACCCAAATTCGAATGACTCCAGCGCAATTACCCCCAAATTCGAAGCACCCCCAAATTCGAAGTGGAGAATCGAACGAAGATGAGAAATGCAAGAATTTCGTGAGTGAATCGACGAAATTTGGTGGGTTAATGGCCAAAATTAGAGCTAATCTCGGATGGGTTAGGGTTTCGGGGTTAGAAGAGGATGAGGAAGATAGAGAAATAAAGAGAAAAGTGAGATCTGATTTCGAGCTTGGGGGTTAAAGACCCAATCGAAACTCGCTTTTTCAAAAAGCGAGTTTGGGCTAAATCCCCTCGTTTTTTGAGAAAGTGAGTGTGGGCAGGTGCAAAACCAAAACATCAAACTCGCTTTCTGAGAAAGCAATGAGGATTTAGCCAAACTCGCTTTTTCAGAAAGCGAGTAGGGCATTTTGAGAATTAAAAAAAAAAGTAGGGCGGTTTGGAAAAATTTTTCTAAAGTGGGAAAATTTGGGGAAAAATTCGGCAGAGGCGAAGGCGGAGAAGGCAACAAGAATGAGAGGACGACCAATGGAAAAGTGGAAACTGAGATGGGAAAGATTGAAACTTTGCAAAATGATCATTGAAGTTTTTATATATTAAACAAAGACTCATTATATTAAAGTGGTTTGATTCCCAACCGTTGGATGACATCCAACAGCCGAGAATTAAACTATTGCAGCTATTGGAAAGAAGAAAAAAAACATGCAAGGATCCAAATCCTAAAATATCTAAATGAGAGAGAGAAAAAAAAGAGAGAGTCATTTACAGCTAGGAATGTTCTCGGATAAGGATATATCTGATTCATATCCGAATCTGATATTTTTGCAAATACGGATACGGATTCAGATATTCAAATCTAAAAAAATTCGGATACGAATATAGATATTTCTATTAAAAGCAAATTTGGATACGGATATCCGCTTAATTTATAATATATTTATTTAATAACTATTTATAGTTATATACTGAAAAAATACCCCCACCCTAATCTTCTATTCCTATTTCCTAAACTGCAAACCCAACCCTATTCTCATTTTCTTCCGATTCAGATTTTCGTCGACGTTCAACCTCCTCACCGTCAGGAACACCAACCAACCTCGTCTCCTTCCTTCTCCTCCACCTATCCTCATCGTCTTGACATCTACATCTCCTCTGCTGCCCCAAATCGGAAACCCTATTTTCCAAATTGGAAAAAGCCAAAACCCTGTCTCATCTTCGCCATCTCCAACCTCCTCGCCGTCGAGATCTCCGATCAACCTCCTCTCTAACCTTCTCCTCCACCGATCCCCATTGTCTACATTGGCTTGCAGCTGACCCAAATCAGAAACCCTATATCCAAATAGGAAAAACCTTAAACCCGATTCTAATCTTCTCTGTCTCTGACCTCCTCGCCGTCGGGAGCTCCTACCAACATCCTCTCCTACCTTCTCCCCCTGAAATGAGCATTTTTCATCAACTTTATTGCATGTTTTCTTATGTTATTGCTTGTTTTCTAATATGATGTTATTGCCGGTTTTCTTAATTTAATTTTATTGCCTGATACCTAATATGATGTTATTGCATGTTTTCTTAAGTTGATTGTCATCAATTTTACATCAGATAATCATCTCACTACTATTGCGATACGAGAGTTGGGGTTTTGCGAAATATCTATTTTTAAATCTTAGACATATTTGAGACTTTGATTTACGTATTCATCTTTATATGTTAGTCATTGAGACAGATGTGCGTTTATAACCTGAAATGTCTCATCTATTTAACTTCAACCATCTTTGGCTTTTGTGGATGGGTTTGGAACATTACAGCATATATTAGTTAGTCTATTACATTGTTTTGGTTATTCTAGCACTAACTGCATTATCAGTTATGTATTTCTTGTTCACTAGGTTTGGATATCAGCTATGCATTAATGTATATCTGAAAGAAATTGTACAAAGGGAGGTGACTCGGATTAAAATTGATCTTTGATGGTGGTGGTATGCTTGGTTCCTGATGCGGTTTGTTTTTGGAGGGTGGCTGCACCAGGTGTGAGTTCTTCTCAATTTGTATTTTTGCGGAAGTTTCAGTACTGACGGTACGCCCGACCCTCGGCCGGGGGGACGGCTCGGGAGTAGGCGGGAGTGAGGTTGAGGTCGGACGCTCGGCTCGGATCTAGAGGCTCGGTTCAGATCTGGAAGCTCGATTCGGATCTGGAAGCTCGGATCCAGAAGTCTCATGTACCTGCACTCGGCCTAGGAACACCGGGGTTGATCCCGGTGGCAGGCCCTCCGACGGTCTAGTCAGTCACTGAAGAGTAACAGTAACTAGGGTTTTGAGAGGAAAAAGACTTATTACCTTTTGAAGGGGTAGAGGGCTTGGTATTTATAGGCAGTGCCAACTGGGTCTGGACCCGTTTGGGGCCGAGTCTGGACCCGGTCGCCCGTGGGCCTGACGTGGCGAAAGTCCAGGCAGTTTAGGGCTGACATGGCAGATCTGATGATCGAGGGTGAACGCCTTTTGAGGGGATCCTGTGGCCCAGGAGGGGCCACGTCATCTGACCCGTATCAGGAGCCCCCCACTCCTAGAGGGCTTGATGATCCAGCCATGTAGGAGTGGTTTTTTGCTTTTGTAGGAAGAGCAGGGTGGTGTGTGTGGCGAAGAATAGGATCCGTATCTTCCAGAAGAGGTCGGTGGGGTAGGATGAAGGGATCACCTCTTAAAGTCACGCGGGTCGTCGGAGCTGGGAAGCGCTGAGCATCGAGGGTTGGTGGACAAGCCCCCCTTACTGGTTGGAAAAGCAAAAGGGGGCATCGAAACACGTGGATTAAGAGTTCTTCTTGCCGAGCCTCTAGGGTCGGCAGGCGAGCCCCTCGCTGTTTGGGGAATAGTTTGGGGCCTGCAGTGATATCCGAGCGTCGACCCAGAGATCATTTGGCCGAGATAGTAGGGGGTCGGTAGGCGAGCCCCCTCACTTATTGGAAAAGCAATGGGGCATTGAGACCGTGGAGTAGGAGGCCTTCTCGACGAGCGTCGAGAGTCAGCAGGCGAGCCTCTCATTGTTTGGGAATAATTTTTGGGCTTGCAGTGATATCCAAGCGTTGACCTCCAGACCGCTTGTCCGAGCGTAAGGGATCGGCGGACGGGCCCCCTCACTTGTTGGAAAAGCAAGGGGGCATCGAGTCTGTGGAGCGGGGGTCCATCTCGATGAGCATCGAGGGTCGGCAGGCGAGCCCCTCATTGTTAGGGGATAATTTTGGGGCTCGCGGTGATATTTGAGGGTCGACCCTGAGGTCATTGAGAGAAACTTTTTGGCGCTCGCGGTGACATCCGAGCGTCAGGGTCCAAGCAGTTTGGGAGAAACTTTTTGGGCTCGCGGTGGCGTCTGAGCGTCGAGGTCCAAGCAGTTTGGGAGAAACTTTTTGGGCTCGCGGTGACATCCGAGCGTCGAGGTCCAAGTAGTTTGGGAGAAACTTTTTGGGCTCGCGGTGACATCCGAGCGTCAAGGTCCAAGCAGTTTGGGAGAAATTTTTTGTGCTCGTGGTGACATCCGAGCGTCGAGATCTAAGCAGTCTTGGGAGAAACTTTTTGGGCTCGCGGTGGCATCCGAGTGTCGAGGTCCAAGCAGTTTGGGAGAAACTTTTTGGGTTCGCGGTGACATCCGAGCATCGAGGTCCAACCAGTTTTGGAGAAATTTTTTGGGCTCGCGGTGACATCCGAGCGTCAAGTTCCAAGCAATTTTGGGAGAAACATTTTGGGCTCGCGGTGGCATCCTAACGTCGAGGTCCAAGCAATTTGGGAGAAACTTTTTGGCTCGTTGTGACATCCGAGCGTCGAGGCCCAAGCAGTATGGGAGAAACTTTTTGGGCTCACAGTGATATCCGAGCGTCGAGGCCCAAGCAATTTGGGAGAAACTTTTTGGGCTCGCAGTGGCATCCGAGCATCGAGGTCCAAGCAGTTTGGGAGAAACTTTTTGGAGGAACTTGGGTGAATAATGGTGAAGTACCCGTGAAGTTGACCCTGCGTGACGAAGCACCGCTTTGGTCGGCAGAGCTGAGGGTAAGATGGTATTTTTGCGCACTAGGCTGACGACATCAGGGTCTTAGTGGCCTTAGATCTTGATGATTAAGATCAGATGGCCAGATCTTGTTGCGAAATTCGAGGAGTCCCACCTGTGCTTATAAATCCCCCTCCCCCCACCTCACTTTTTTACTTTGCTTTCAACTTCTTAACAACATAAATTTCCTTGCGCACCGTCGGCAACCGTTTTCCGTTGACCTTTGTGTACTCCAGAGAAATAGGTTAGTATTTTTGCTTTAAAATATCACGGTCTCAGTCCGGTTCCCAGGCGAGTGCTTCAGGTCGCGGCGAGGAGGAGGTTCATTCGTCTTCAATATCCTTTTCGTCGGGAGACATCTGCCCGATAAAGGAGGAGGTTTTATCAAAAGGAGGGTCGGATGGCGAGGGTGATGTAGCCTTCATTGTAGAGCCCCTGCAATCCCGTAGGTCGGGTAAGGAGCCTGTAGTGGAGGAGCACGAAGAAAGGGATCCTGAGGGAGAATGAATCCAAAGAAGGAGGTTGAGAAGAAGAGGAGCAGGTCAAGGAGGGCGGTGATCAGGAGGAGTCCGAGCAAGGGACTGAGAGTGGTAGTGACCATGGTGAGGTCGGAAGGACCGCGGAAGAGATAAGGGAAGAAGACGAAGACTTCCCACCATTGCCTCCCCTAGCGACCCCTTCCCCTGATAGGAAAGATCGCCCTCGAAGGAGGAAGAGGAAGTGCATACGGCCCGACAGTCCGGTCGAGAAGGATAAGTATGAGTATGGCTCGGGGTTCACGTACCCCCTTCTCTTCGACAAAAATCCAGGATCGATCAGGATGTATCCTGATGACGTGAAGGATCTTCTGGCATATACATCGCTATTGAGGGACGAGGGCCATTCCATGATCAAGATGGACAGTGTGAAGTGTGCCCTGCCAAGGGACTACTTGCCCATCTTGAGGGCGGCTTACTTCATTCCTCGGGAGTTCGAGCTGCTGGTGCCGAACCGAGGAATTTGCACAACCACCACGCTCGAACCGAGCTTCTGCATGTTCCCCAAGGATGCTTTTGTCTCGGGGTTAAGGCTTCTGTTGCACCCGTTCATCAAGAGGGTGCTGAAATGGGGGGAGCTGAGCCCGATGCAGTATGGTCCCAACTCCTAGAAATACTTAGTGTGTTTTATCTTGAAGTGTCAGGAGAAGGGGATTACGCCGAGGTTGGCCTACTTCCGAGCCATCCTGGGGATGAGCTCTCTCGGGGACCAGGAGGGAATTTTCTATCTTTTGCCCTGCCCCACAGGAAGGTGATGCACGGCTATCCGGACTCCATAAAGGGGTGGAAAGAGAAGTACTTTGTTGTCCTGAGTGAGACGTCTTGGGACATCCCCACTGTTTGGAACATCGGAAAACCGAACCACAAGCTGCCGAAGCGAAGAGACCTAACTAAGAAGGAGTGGGTGAAGGTTGACAAGACCGTGGAGGGTTACAGCATTGGGTGGCCTCGCATCACGGAGCTACACCTCGCCTGAGCTGGATTGAGCCCGGCCAACCCTAGTATGTTTTTGTTTCTATTCTGTATTTCTTTCTGCCTTCGCGTTAACATGTTCACTTTTTTCCTTGTAGAAATGTCTACCAAGGAGCTTGATAACCTAAACGCCCTAGTAGAACTGGCGGCCAGAAGGGCCGAAGCGGCGAAGAGAGCTACGCAGGAGAAGAACGGAGTACCGGTTGCGGGGCCCATGAGGTACCGGCACCGGCTCCCTAGCAATAGCCCCCGAAGAGGGTGAAGAGGCCTCACCATTCGTCAAGGTCGGGGAAAGAACCGGGGGCGAGCTCCGAAAGTAAGAAGTCGGTCGAGGTTCGAGAGCAGAGGCCTCCGCCCTCTCATCCCGACGCCGCGCAGATGGTGGACAGGCAGAGCTTGCAGCAGCACGTCCCGGGCTGGGGGGTGAAAGTAGGGGACACCCTGCTCCAGGGCTCGATGGCTGTGGAGGCGGCGGAGCACATCACCACAGAGCGGGACCAGATGAGTCTGGCGACGCAGACATCCGAGGCAGCCTACACGTGGTGGGCTCAGGTGCAATTCTCAGTAAGTGTTTGTTGTTTTCCATGTACGCAGAACTTTAGAGTTCAGGATTTTTCTAACTTGTTCTTCTTCGCCCAGGCATTACTTCATGGGCAGCACTACCACCGATGCATGGAGAAGGAGGTCTTCGTCGAGAGGAAGAATGCGGAGAAGCACTTCTGTGAGGTCTCTAAGATTACGGCCGAGCTGAAGGAGGCCCAGGACAAGGAGGCAATCCATGACGCTCAGATCGACTCGATTATGGGTCATCACCAGGACGAGCTGGCACATTTTAAGGAGAAGGCCCAGGCGCAGGCCGCGAAGGCGAAGAAGGCCATGGAAGAGGCGCAGATCTCCATGGTGGATACTCTGATCGCGGCCCAGGACGAGGCCTATGCCAAGGCGAAGGAACACTTCATGCTGATCTACCCGGACAAACGGGTGGATCATCTGTATTACACCTGGCAGCCAGAGCATCCGCCCACGCCCGGTGGTGATGAAGAACTGGAGGACCCTCATCAAGAGAAGGTCGGGGGTGACCCTACTGACGAAGAGGTGCTACCCCCCCCCCCCCTCTCTCAAGCATAGTTTAGGTTGTCGTTTTTGATTTTGTAAATGCCATCTGCGGACTGGCCACCGCATTTTGTAGTACAAAATTTTTGAACTAATACAAGAGGATTTTTTGGCCGATGCTCCATGACTTGTGTTTTTTAGTCTCTTTTGTGACCTGTTGTTGTTTCCGTCTTTTTGATAGATGCATGAGGTCATCGGTGCCGACCTTGGTTCTGCCGAGGTCTCCTGGGTCCGAGCTGGGCTAGGGGCCATGGAGTGTTCTGGCTCGCCAACGTAAGCAGGCTTGGGACCGAGCAAACGCAGTGAATTACTTCATGAACAAGTCTAGTGAGCTTAGCTTGGAGGTCGCTCGTCTGAAGAAGGTCATAGCCAACCGGGACTAGTGGACAGTTGAGACGAACTGGTCGATCTCGGATGCCTCGAGTGGGCGGTCGGGTTCGAAGTATTTTCTTCGTGAGGCTGTTGTAAGGAAGGAGATGGAGATCCTTAGGTTGAAGCTAATGCTAAGCACGGGTCTGACCGAGGAGGCGAGCAATTCCGTATTAAGACCTTCTCCGACCTTTTTCTTGGAGGCGGCCCAGCCTGCCGATGTGGAAAGCTCTGTTGCCAGAGTGCCTTCCCCAGTCGGACACCGAGCGTGCAAAGGAACCCGTGGGAAGCACCGAGTTTGAGTTTTAAACCGAGCAATGAGTGATTTTTAAGCTTTTCATTGTATTGGGCGGACGTTTCTAGCGCTCTATAAGTAATAAAAAACTTCCGACTTCGTTAACTTTGACGATTCATTGAGTGAGGAGGGTAGGAGTGTAGCTCGAGATTGTTACCGAGTTCGGCCTTGTAGGAGGTCGCCACCGAGGCAAAAAGGCCGAACCGTAGTTTCTTGCAGGCAACGCCAATGAGTGACGTTTCGCCTTCCGATAAACATTAATGGCGACGTTTTGCCTTCCACCGTTTGGACTTTCCGATGTAATAAATGCGCTGCTCAGGGGACTATATAATCCCCCTCTCCTCACTGTTTCTTCATCAGCTACTGGTAGTGACTCATCTACCACCTGCTGACAATTCGGGTGCCTGCCGAAGGCGGGCGCCCGTAAGTAGTATTTTGGTCCAAGAGTTCTGGGTTGGTGGCTCACCTGTCACCCTCGAACAATTTGGGGTTTTGGCTCTGATGACCGTAAGCCCCGAGTTGCTCGTGAGTGAGTGGTGGGTCGACCAATTGGTCCGGAAGCTCGGCGAGAGTCCTGGGTCAGTGGCTCCCCTGCCGCCCTCGAACAATTCGGGGTTTTGGCTCTGACAGCCGTAAACCCTGAGTTGTTCGCGGGTGAGAGGTGGGTTAACCAACGGTCCAGGGCTCCGGGCATTTACCGAAGTCCAGTGCCCTAAATCTTTAACGAAAACTTTTGGAAAGGGCATGGTCGAAGGTCATCGCCGAGCGTAAAAGGTATGGCTTGAAAAGGCTAAGGCCTTGCTCGAGGTCGACACTGAGCCCTTATGTGTACGTCTTGATGGATAGTATGGGTGTAGCCTGAGGTCACTGCCAAACGCATAGGTTGATGGGTTTAAACAAGCCCAAACCATGTTCGAGGCCAATGCCTAGCCCCCATACCTTAGAGAAGCTAGTGGTGGGCGTAGCTGAAGGTCATCGCCGAGCGTAAAGGTCGCATGGCTTTGAAAAAATCTAAGGCCTTGCTCGAGGTCGACGACGAGCCCCCGCACCTGTTCTCAGAAAGATAGCATGGGTGTAGCTGGCAGTCATCACTGAGTGCATAGGTTGATGGGCTTGAACAAGCCCAAACCATGCTCGAGGCCGATGCCGAGCCCCCATACCTTAAAGAAACCAGTGATGGGTGTAGCTGAAGGTCATCGTCGAGCATAAAGGTCGCATGGCTTTGAAAAAAGCCAAGGCCTTGCTCGAGGTCAACGCTAAGCCCCCACACCTGTTCTCGGAAAGATAGCACGGGTGTAGCTGATGGTCATCACCGAGCGCATAGGTTGATGAGTTTGAACAAGACCAAACCATGCTTGAGGCCGATGCCTAGCCCCCAAACCTTAGAGAAGCTAGTGATGGGCATAGCTGAAGGCCGTCGCTGAGCGTAAAGGTCGAATGGCTTTGAAAAAAGCCAAGGCCTTGCTCGAGGTCGACGAAGAGCCCCCACACCTGTTCTCGGAAAGATAGCACGGATGTAGCTGGCGGTCATCACCGAGCACATAGGTTGATGGGCTTGAACAAGCCCAACCATACTCGAGGCTAATGCCGAGCCCCCATACCTTAGAGAAGCCAGTGATGGGCGTAATTGAAGGTCGTCGCCGAGCGTAAAGGTCGCATGGCTTTGAAAAAGCCAAGGCCTTGCTCAAGGTCGACGACGAGCCCCCACACCTGTTCTCCGAAAGATAGCACGGGTGTAGCTGGAGGTCATTGCCGAGCGCATAGGTTGATGGGCTTGAACAAGCTCAAACCATGCTCGAGGCCGATGCCGAGCCCCCATACCTTAGAGAAGCCAATGATGGGTGTAGCTGAAGGTCTTCGTCGAGCATAAAGTTCGAATGGCTTTGAAAAAAACCAATACCTTGCTTGAGGTCGACGACGAGCCCCCACACCTGTTCTCAGAAAGATAGCACGAGTGTAGCTGACGGTCATCGCCGAGCGCATAGGTTGATGGGCTTGAAAGAGCCCAAACCATGCTCAAGGCCAATGCCGAGCCCTCACACCTTAGAGTTGACTTTTTCTGGCTCGAGGTTCCGTCCGAGTGCCAAGCCCCAGCCTTGTAAGGGTAGCCTTTTGTGGCTTGCTGTTCCGTCCAAGTGCCGAGCCCCAGCCCTGTAAGGGAAGCTTTTTGTGGCTCGCGGTTTCTTCCGAACATCGAGCCCTAAGATTGTAAGAGAAGCTTTTTGTGGCTCGTGGTTTCTTCCGAACGTCGAGCCCGAGTCATGTTTCTTGAGAAAGGTAATACGAAGCCAAAGCTTGTTTTAAGAAAGCTGGCATAATTACAACACACTTGGACTTTATAAAACAAGGCACGACGTGCCGATTACATTTTTCATAATTTACATTGGCTATAGAGGCTAATCCTCTCCTTCAAGGAATTTGATGAGGTGCTCTGCGTTCCAGGGCCTCTTGACAACCTTACCCTCCGGGTCGGTGAGACGGTACATGTCTGGGTGTACGACCTCAGAAACTTTGTAAGGGTCTTCCCAGTTTGGAGCCAGTTTTCTCTATTGGTCGGGATTAGATACCGCCAGCTTCCGGAGGACGAGGTCCCCAAGCTTGATGTGGGTGAACACACCTTTTTTGTTGTAGAACCTTTCGATCCTCTGCTGGTAGGTGTTCCTTCTGATGGCGAACTTCTCCCTAACCTCGTCTATAAGATCCAGGTCGGCACGTAGCGGTGCCAAGTTTCTTGCTTCGTCGAAGGCTATGATCCGGGGCGAAGGGAGCCCGATCTCTAGGGGGATCACGGCCTCTGCACCGTATGTCAGATTGAATGGCGACTCTCCCGTGGAGATTCTCTTCATCGTTCGGTGGGCCCAGAGAACGCTTGGCAGCTCGTCGACCCATAGCCTCTTGGAAGAGTTATCAAGCCGTTTCTTTAGACTGTTAAGGATCTAGCGGTTCGCATTCTTGGCCTGGTCGTTTGACTGCAGGTGGCATACCGAGGAGAAGCACTGTTGGATCCCGAGATCCTCACAGAACATTCGAAAATTCTTACCTACGAATTGAGTCCCATTATCTATGATGAGTACTTGTGGAATCCCCAATCGGCAGACGATATTTTTCCAGAAAAATTGTTGGGTCTACTGCTCGGTGATCGTGGCCAGAGGCTCGGCCTCGATCCACTTCGTGAAGTAGTCGATCGCCACTATGAGAAACTTTCTTTGGCCCATTGCCTTCGGAAATGGGCCTACCAGATCCATCCCCCACATAGCAAAGGGGGTCAGACTGGCCAGGGAGCGGAGGTTTGCTTGTGGAGCTCTTCTCACCGAGGAGAACCTTTGACAAGGGCCAAACTTCTTTACCAGGGCCAGGACGTCTTGTAGCATTGTGGTCAGTAGTACCCGTGATTCAGAGCCATTTGCGCAAGCGATCGGCTTCCCATATGGCACCCGCCAATTCCTTCATGGAGCTCCCTGAGAGCGTACTTTGCTTCGTCGGGGGTTAAGCAGTAGAGGTAGGGTCTTCCATCCATCGTGGTATATGACCTTTTGAAGTGGGTCTCGCTGATCATGGCGAACCTCTCTGAACGGACCCTGATCAGCCTTGCTTCGGCTCGGTCTTCGGAGAGCTCTCCTTTGATCAGAAATTTTCTGATGGGAGTGGTCCAATCGTCCGGACGAGCTCCGTCTTCGATGCAGAGAATCTCGGGGAGGTCGGTACTCGGCGTCAGGAGTATTTCGATCAGGACGGTGCGGTCGAGACCCTCGAAGGATGAGGAGGCTAACTTTGATAGAGCCAAGTGTTAGTGTAGGTGCCCTAGAGACAATACATTAGAGTTTTAGAAACGCTATTATGTCATTATGTTTTAGTGATTATTAAAATATAAGTTTATTATGTCTTTATTTACGGCGTTATAAATGTTAGCATAATAAATGTCCTTAGAATATGATACAAATTATATAGATTCAAATATGAGATTTGAACATGAGATTATATATGTTAAGAGTATCATATTCTTAAATGTCCCTAGTCGAGTATTATTATTATAAGGACAATAATAATATATCGAGACTAGTATGTTGATTGACTGATGACCATATCTCATTGGTCATTAGTATAGAGATGCTAAAGTCAATGCATAGGTACATGTAAGAGTACAGTGTACTGGACTGACCCACCGTGAGATTCTACATGGAAGATTATATATAGTGTCATAAGAAATCTCACAGTGATAATGGTGTAATGATCCTTAGACCTGAAATCATTATAGTTCTACATGAGAATTAATATACTTTGATTTCATCAAAAGTTATCTTTAACCGGGTAATGATAAAGATGGTTGTTAGGTATATTATGAATCATGTGAGAGATATGAATGATCTAGATGGGATTTAACCCTCCTATTTATAGGAGTGATATTATTGGCCTCTTGTTTGAGTGAGACTATGAAATGCATGGCCATGCTCAAATATTGATTTGTTTGAATAGTCTACTCATCGATCAAGAAAATAAAGATTAAATTATGAAGAGGATGACACAAACCATGCCTCTAGTTTAATCTATAATATCAAGGTTAAAAGGATTATATTACATGGAACATTAGTCACGAAAGGTTTAATCGAATCACCGATTTATTATTATTACTTGGGTAGCAATGATGTATTACTAGATGCCGCTCATTGTTTATAATTTTATTGAATAATAAACTTATTGCCAACGTAATAATAACCTACAGGGTCACACACAAGAACGCTTGAAGGAGATTTAATTTAAATTATGAATTTAAATTAAATAGTAATTTGATTTTATTTATAATATTAATTAAGTGAGACTTAATTAATTAATTAAATAGAATTTCAAATTTACTAATTATTAGAATTAGAATTATATTAGAATATTAATTAAGTTTGACTTAATTAATTATTTAATTAAGAATTCTAATTTTAATAAAGCCCAATGGGATTGAGCTTTAGAAAACAGATTTCTCTCTCTATATAAACATCTTAAACTCTCAAAATTAGGGTTACAGGTTCAAGAAAAAAAAACCCTAGCCGTTTGAGAGATGAAGATGGAGATAGAGAGAAGTTGGTTTTCGGATGCTAGTACATCGCTCCTTCAAAGATCAAGCGTTCGTGTGGATACCAGTAGAGCGTAGATTGCGAGAGCGGGATGCGTGGTGATTCAAGAAGCTTGGACCTCTTTGATTCTCCCTTATTAAATTGTTAAAGCTTCTTAAGGTATTTATTCTTAATCTCTGAATTAAATCTTGTGTTTTCGCATGGATCCTGCGGAGGGTTTCGAATTTTATTTATTTTTCACGCTTATTCCGCTGCGTTTATGTGATCGAATCCCTTCATTAGTATCAGTGCCAGGTTGCGAAAACGTTTTAATTCGTTTATTTGTTACAGTTTTGATATATATATGAGCATGCTTTGTGATTGTCAGTGTATGATGCGCTAAGTTTTGATATATATGCATAAACTGTAAGTTAATGATGATTGGGATGATCATATGATGATCTTATAATCTGTATGTATACTGATATGTATATGATTTATGTTTGTTCTAATTACGAGAATCGTATTCGATATGGATTCTGAAACGGCTGCTGCAGATTTGCTGAAATCTATTTCTAGTGTCCAATTTTTGCAAATGAGTACCTTTTCGGAAAGGGAAACGAGCGTCTGAACAAAACTGATAGCTTAAGCTATCACCGACTCGTCTGTAAGGCGTTTGACGCCGTTTAGGGCCTGAAATATGCAATTTTATGTTTTCAGATTTAATTTCAATTTTCTGAATTATGCCTTATATGATTTTTATGATTGGATCATGATGAAATATGATATGGTATAACATGATTAGATAATATATGATATTATTTGAATATTATATATTTGTTCTTATTGCGTAGATTGTATACGATGCGGTTTCTGCAAAGATGAGCAGATTTGGTGAAATCTATGTTCAGTGTCCGATTTTCGCAAATAAAATATGTTTTCTGACTGGAATCGGGTCACTGAGCAATACTGACTTTGTCACCGACGCGGATATAAGGCGTTTGACGCCGTTTAGAACCTGAAAACCGCGATTTACTGTTTTCAAAATTTTGATTGCAAATTTCTGATTTTACCCCATTTAATTTTTGTGATTGGATCATGACAAATATGATGTGGTATGATGACATAATGAAATATGAGATATTCTTAATTGTTATATGAGCATGGTGTATGGTTATGGCCTTAAGACCCATAGGTTAGTGGTTTTGATTTATGGTTTGGTTTCTAAATACGACTTGCATGTCGTCTTCAATTTCTTGTAATTTATATTCTCGAATGTAACTCGAGTTCCTCTTGTAAGTTCATAAGAATATTTTTTTTTTCCATTATTCAATGTAATAATCAATGAAGACATGGAAGCAAGGAGGCAAACCAATGAGCATTCCAAAGAAGGAGATACAAGATGAAGATGAAGAAGATAAAGACATGTAATAGTGTAGTATTTTAAACCACCCATAGATTGACCTTGATTTTTCCATTAGCTTGGAAAGATCATATAGGATGGGCCATAACCAAACACGTTTACTTTATGCACTTTACATATGTATGAATGTATGTGATACAATGTATGTGTAAAGATAATGATGCATGCTTAATTAGATTAAGATGTATGTATTAGATACGACACCCATGCCATGCATGCTTAACAAGATAAAACTGTAACGATTTAAGATGAATTTTAAACAAACGATCATGAGATTCTTGTGTTTATGAAACACGGTAATTAAATGTGGATTTTCATTGTTCACGATTGAATGATTTTGTCAACAACCGATTACGAATCTGTAAGAAAGGGGGTGTCCATAATGCCGTCTGTGCGTTAACCTCTGATCTGGAAATCATTCATTCAACGAATTTTGATTTGAAATATTTAGTTCAAGGAAAAATTGAGAATCTCTTTATGATGGGATCATGATCGTTTATAAGTAAACCCCTTATCAAAATATTAAGTTAACTAGATGCTTTCCAATAAATTAATACTCATCAAGGCCTAGATCATAAGGGGTGTGTTTGCCAAAGTAGAGCACTCTTTTTAATCGTGGTTAGGTGCGAAAGAGTAAATGTGATACTCGTCATGTTAATCATTGGGTCTAACTTAACTAAGTCGTCGCAATAGGATTGTGAACTTAGAAGCATAGAGTTTGGCGAAAATTTTATTAGATAAATTAGAGCAATGGTTGTTCACCAAACTATCCAAGAGTTATATACGTGATATAATTGACAAATGTTGTCTACCTAAATAGTTGTGTTTTGGGAGTTTCGGCCAACGCTGACTCAAGACATGATGAAATATGGATCTTGGCTCACTAGAAAGATATATAATAAATGCTTTCCGAATTAATAGTAAGGGCTATTAATTTGATCAAAATAGTGGGAGGTATATTAGATGAATGTACCATAATCACTTGAACATAATGATTAATAGATGCAATCTAGTTCATTTTATGCAATTTAATATTGTAGATATCAAATGATAAATAACACAAACAACTTCTCTATGCGATCAGTCCTTGAGAAGGACAATATGACAAGAACTAACTTCCTTGTCTGACATAGGAACTTGAGGATCGTCCTCATGTAATGCAAAAGCTCTATGTCATTCATATCCCTCCCCTACTCCTTTAGATGAAAATGTAACATATGCTGAATAATATGCTTATTTGAAGCAAATTAATGATGCGACTGATGTTTCATGTCTCATGCTTGTAAGTGCTAAGCTTTAGAAGCAACATGAGCATATGGATGCATATGAGATGATAGAGTACCTTCAAAAGATGTTTTGAGGGATTGTTTATCAAGAAAGATTTGACAACAACTAAGCACTCTATAATTATAAGAAGGGAGAGTGAGATTCGGTTGGACCACATGTTTGAAAGATGATGAGTTATATTGAAATCTTTGAACAATAACTATTCTCATTATGTTATGAACAGTAAGATGAATGAGATAGACTAGAACACCCACTTAGGTGTTGCTAAAGAGGCGATTGTCGCTTCTGTGGAAAACCGAGACACTGGAAGTTGAACTGTCATATTTTATTGGAAGATATGAAAAATGAAGAAGACCGATAAGGGTCAAGCTTCAAGTATCGAGTTTAATTTGGAGCAAAGGTTGTTGCTCTGGTTAGATGAACTCGTTACTTAATTTGCCCACAAGGCAAATTTTAGAACTTGATAATTGTTCTTACGTGCCTATAATAAGTAGAGACATTATATGATTTCTTGTTTGGACAAGAAAGGTTTTTTCATTTTAATTAAATAACAATAGTTGTTCATTCTATTTCGATGATAAAACTTATAATGTTGCACAATTAGTTAATAATTTAGACGTTCTAAAATGACTCAAATTAAATATATCTCTGGCTTTATTGCATATGCCATTTAAATAAGAAGCGCATATCCAAATTTCATTAAGATGAACTAAGGATAAGTTTGATTTTGAATCATACGATGTTGCTAACCTTGTTTACTTGGAACGATGAATGATGCCCCTTTTATTGTATACGTAAAAGGGCTACCGAACGATTAGAATAATACATAATGATGTATGTGGTCTCATGCGTTCGATGGCAAGAGGTGGCTATTACTACTTCATTAAATTCACTGATGATTTCAGTAGGTATGGATTTGTGTAACTTTTGAAGAACAAATCTGAATCTTTTGAAAAGTTCAAAGAATAAAGAATGAAGTAGAAAAGCAACTAGGAGAAAATATAAAAGCTCTAAGATTTGATCAAAGAGATTAGTAATTAAGCCTTGGATTTTAAAGAGTGTGGTATTGTATCACAACTAACTCCACTTGGAACACCACAATGACATGGTGTGTCAAGAGGAGAAATCGCACCTTGTTGGACATGGTACGATTGATGACGAGTCATGCTAATCTTCCAATAAATTTATGAGGTTATACCTTGGAAACGGCTGCATATACACTTAACCGTGTTCATACTAAATTGATTCAAAAAGACACCATATGAGATATGGACTGAGAAACGTCAAAGCATGTCTTTTATGAAAGTATGGAGATGTGAAGTGTTTGTGAAACGTCTGATCTCTGATAAGCTTGGACCATAATCAGATAAGTGTTAATTTGTGGGGTACCCAAAGGAAACTAAGGGACATTACTTCTATAATCCTACAGAGAATAAAGTGGTTGTTTCTCGAACTGCTGTGTTTCTAGAACGAGAACTGGTCTCCAAAAGAAATAGTGGGAGGAAAATAGATCTCGATGAAACTCGAGAACCATAAGATAACGTTGAACCAGAAGTGGAACATGAGCAGGATATTCAAATTAACGATGATGGTAATATTGCTCAAGAAACACAGGTTGTCCGTAGATCTAGTAGGATTCACCATGAGTTTGAGAGATATTATGGATTTCTCTTAACTCGTAATGGTGATTTGATGCTCATAGATTAAGATGAGCCCCTCACCTACAAGGATGCTATGAACAGTCCAGACTCTAAGAGATGGCTTGAAGCCATGAAATCCAAAATGGATTCCATGTATGATAACCAAGTATGGACTTTGGTTGATCCACCTTAAGGGGTAAAACCTAAAAGGTACAAATGGGTTTTTAGAAGAAAAACCGACATGGAAGGTAATGTACAGACCTATAAAGCTAGTCTAGTTAAAATAAAGGTTTCAAACAAATTCATGGTATTGACTATGATGAAACTTTTTCACCAGTGCCAATGGTCAAATCCATTAGATTTTGCTTGCAATAGCGGCTTATTATGACTATGAAATCTGGCAGATGGATGTCAAGATAGCCTTCCTTAATGGAAGCCTTGATAAGGATGTATACGTGACATAGCCTGAAGGTTTTGTCAATCCAAAGGATACTAGAAAGATATGTGAGCTGCACTGATCCATTTATGGACTAAAGCGGGCCTCAAGAAGATGGAATGTTCACTTTGATGAGACAGTCAAAGAGTTTGGCTTTATTCAAAATGAAGATGAACCGTGTGTTTACAAGAAGGTTAGTGGGAGCCATATGGCATTCCTAGTATTTTATGTTGATGATATAGGAATGACATTTCTTCTCTACAGACTGTTAAGACTTGGTTGAGAAATAGTTTCTCTATATAGGACTTAGATGATGCTACCCACATATTAGGGATCAGAATCTATTGAGATAGATCAGGAAGATTGATCGATCTAAGTCAGAGTACATACATTGATAAAGTTCTGCATCATTTTAGGATGCAAGATACTAAAGGGGATTCGTCCCCATGTCTCATGAGATATCGATCTCAAGTGAAAAATTGTTTTCAATCATTAGATGATACGGATCACATGAGTAAGATTTGGATCTATCATGTGTACAATGAGATGTACTTGTCCTGATGTGTCGTATGCTTTTAGCATGACGAACAGATATCAGTCTAATCCATGTGAAGGTCACTGTACAGCGGTCAAGAATATTCTTAAGTACAAGACTGAAGAACATTCTTGGTGTATGGAGAAAATGAGAAACTAGTAGTAAAATGTTACACTGGAACTAGTTTTAGATAGACAAGGACAATGTAATGTCTAAGTTTGGTTTTGTGTTTTTGTCCAAATAGAGATGCTATAAGTTGGAATGGTTCACAACAAGAGATAGTAGATGATTTTACAATGAATATATGTAAAGTGCATATAAATGATAATTTTGCAGACCCACGGACAAAAGCCTTTATCGCAGTAAAAGCTTTAATGTCACACTAGTCCGATGGGTATTGGATACATGATGATTGGCTCTAGTGCAAGTGGGAGATTGTTAGTGTAGGTGCCCTAGAGACAATACATTAGAGTTTTAGAAACGCTATTATGTCATTATGTTTTAGTGATTATTAAAATATAAGTTTATTATGTCTTTATTTACTGCGTTATAAATGTTAGCATAATAAATGTCCTTAGAATATGATACAAATTATATAGATTCAAATATGAGATTTGAACATGAGATTATATATGTTAAGAGTATCATATTCTTAAATGTCCCTAGTCGAGTATTATTATTATAAGGACAATAATAATACATCGAGACTAGTATGTTGATTGACTGATGACCATATCTCATTGGTCATTAGTATAGAGATGCTAAAGTCAATGCATAGGTACATGTAAGAGTACAGTGTACTGGACTGACCCACCGTGAGATTCTACATGGAAGATTATATATAGTGTCATAAGAAATCTCACAGTGATAATGGTGTAATGATCCTTAGACCTGAAATCATTATAGTTCTACATGAGAATTAATATACTTTGATTTCATCAAAAGTTATCTTTAACCGGGTAATGATAAAGATGGTTGTTGGGTATATTATGAATCATGTGAGAGATATGAATGATCTAGATGGGATTTAACCCTCCTATTTATAGGAGTGATATTATTGGCCTCTTGTTTGAGTGAGACTATGAAATGCATGGCCATGCTCAAATATTGATTTGTTTGAATAGTCTACTCATCGATCAAGAAAATAAAGATTAAATTATGAAGAGGATGACACAAACCATGCCTCTAGTTTAATCTATAATATCAAGGTTAAAAGGATTATATTACATGGAACATTAGTCACGAAAGGTTTAATCGAATCACCGATTTATTATTATTACTTGGGTAGCAATGATGTATTACTAGATGCCGCTCATTGTTTATAATTTTATTGAATAATAAACTTATTGCCAACGTAATAATAACCTACATCACACACAAGAACGCTTGAAGGAGATTTAATTTAAATTATGAATTTAAATTAAATAGTAATTTGATTTTATTTATAATATTAATTAAGTGAGACTTAATTAATTAATTAAATAGAATTTCAAATTTACTAATTATTAGAATTAGAATTATATTAGAATATTAATTAAGTTTGACTTAATTAATTATTTAATTAAGAATTCTAATTTTAATAAAAGCCCAATGGGATTGGGCTTTAGAAAACAGATTTCTCTCTCTATATAAACATCTTAAACTCTCAAAATTAGGGTTACAGGTTCAAGAAAAAAAAACCCTAGCCGTTTGAGAAATGAAGATGGAGATAGAGAGAAGTTGGTTTTCGGATGCTAGTACATCGCTCCTTCAAAGATCAAGCGTTCGTGTGGATACCAGTAGAGCGTAGATTGCGAGAGCGGGATGCTTGGTGATTCAAGAAGCTTGGACCTCTTTGATTCTCCCATATCAAATTGTTAAAGCTTCTTAAGGTATTTATTCTTAATCTCTGAATTAAATCTTGTGTTTTCGCATGGATCCTGCGGAGGGTTTCGAATTTTATTTATTTTTCACGCTTATTCCGCTGCGTTTATGTGATCGAATCCCTTCACCAAGAGCCACTGGACCACGACCAAGTACCGGATCATTCGATAATCACGGGCCTCGTACTTTCTGGTGATCTGATTGACCACGAGCTGAGAGTCACTGAAGGCCCTGATCTACCTAGCGCCGGCCTGATGTGCCAGGGTGAGCTCGACAATCATGGCCTCATACTCGGCCTCGTTGTTAGTGGCCAGAAAGTTGAGGCGAAGGCAATATTGAAGGAGGAAACTGTCAAGACCCCACAAAATGATACCCGCACCACTCCCCGCTTCGTAGGAAGAGCCGTCGACGTAAACTTCCCACGTCTGGTCGGCCTCCCTACTTTCGGGTTGCTCGGAGATGGAGCATTCCTTGATGAACTTGGCGAGGGCCTGCCCTTTGATAGCCGTCCTTGGCTGATACCGATGTCGTATTTACTGTGCTCGATCGACCATTTGACCAGTCATCTGGAACTCTCGGGCTTATAGAGTATGGCCTTCAGAGGCTGGTCCGTGAGTACCTGAATTGAATGTGCCTAGAAATAGGGACGGAGCTTCTGCACGGCCATGACCAGGGCGTACGCTACCTTCTCCATTTTTGAGTATCTGGTCTCGGTGGCGAGCAGAACCTTACTCACGTAGTATAGCAACTTTTGGACTCCGTCTTCTTCTCGGATGAGAACTGCACTGAGTACATTTTCTGAGGCCGGGAGATAAAGCCAGAGTGGCTCTCCTGGTTCGGGATTGCTGAAGAGAGGAGGGTTGGCAAGGTACTCTTTCAATTGGGCGAACGCCTCTTGCTGCTGAGTACCCCACTCAAAGCCTCCGGTTTCGTGCAAAGCCTTGAAGAATGGGAGAGACTTCTCTCCGGACTTGGAGAGGAAACGGCCAATGGCCGCCATTCTTCCCGTGAGCCTCTGGACTTCTTTGGTGTTTCTAGGAGGGGCCATGTCTATTATGGCCTGGATCTTCTCGGGGTTCACCTTGATGCCGCACTGGCTAACGAAGAACCTAAGGAATTTCCCGGAGGAGACGCCGAACGTACACTTCACTGGATTGAGTCTCATATTGTGAGTCCGAAGGACCCCAAAGGCTTCCTCCAGGTCGGCGACGTGGGCCTGTCCCTGCTGGCTCTTGACGAGCATGTCGTCGACGTATACCTTCATGTTGCGACCGATTTGATCCTTGAAGATACGGTTGACAAGCCTCTGATAAGTAGCACCGGCATTCTTTAGCCCAAAGGGCATAACTCGGTAGCAATAAAGACCTTGGTCTGTGACGAAGGACATCTTGGCTATATCAGGGGGGAACATTTGGATCTGGTTGTAGCCTGAAAAGGCATCCATGAAAGAAAGGTGCTCGTGACCCGACGTTGCATCGATAAGAGCGTCGATGCTGGGGAGAGAAAACGGATCTTTGGGGCACGCCTTGTTGAGGTCCATAAAGTCTATGCAGATCCTCCAGCTCCCGTTCGCCTTTCTGACCATCACGACATTCGCAAGCCACTCAGGGTAGCTGACCTCCTGTATGAAACGAGCGGACAAGAGTTTGTCCACCTCCACTTTCAGAGGGGGCATCTGGACGAGGTCTCTGTCCTCGATTGCTAAGAGGATAGTTGACACGTTCTGTGTCAGCGGTGTGTACTTCTCGAAGCATGGGACCGGACAGACCCTCTTCATGATGGTCCCATCTTTTGGGACCTTCTTAGCCGGCTCTGCCTCGTCGGCCTTGCATTTTCCCTTTCCCGGGACTTCTTTAGTGCTTTCGAGATTTAGGGCCTCCTCGGCCCGGATGTACTTTTCGACCCGACTGAGAAGGTCAAGAAAATCGAGGGAAGGCTTCTTCGCCAGGGATGCCTTCAGCTAACCGTGCCTGACGTTGTGCCGGAATGCTGCCGAAGCGACCCCGGTGTCGAGGGAGGAGACCGATCTCGCCTCCGTAGTGAACCTCCGGACGAACTGCCACTCTCCTTCCTTCTGTCGGAGGTCCAGTAAGGATCCGCTCGTCTTCTCGGCTTTTCTGCTGGTCATGAAGTGGGCCAGGAAATTGGCCTCCAGCTGATCGAACGAGTAGATCGAGCCGGGGACGAGCTTGGAGAACCATTCCCGAGCCAGACCCCGGAGGGTGGCAGGGAAGGCACGACAAAGGAGGGGATTTGAAGCGCTGTGAATCATCATGAGGGTCTTGAAACCGTCCATGTGATCAGCAGGATCACCCTCACCGTCATAGGTCTCGAATTGGGGAGGTCGGAAATTTCGGGGTATTTCCGCTTATAGGATGGCAGCGGAGAAAGGAGGTTGGGTAGGCCTGTGACCCTGAGCCGGCCTCGCGCCGCCATCGTCAAAATGGTCAAGGCAGTTCTCCATTTCTTGGAAGCATTTTAGGATGTCCTCATCATACTCTGGCGGGACTGTCGGGCCACGGGACGCGCTTGCCCCGACATCCGATCGCGAGTGAGAGCGGTGGAGCGTCTCGTTGACAGGGGTCCCTAGATAGCCTCCATGATCTCTTTCCGGAAGTCTTGGAATTCCTATTGGGTGACTGGAGCCCGTTCAGCCAGGTTGCGTGGGGGCGGTGTCCTCCGGTCGATGCGGCTGAGCACCGACTCTGGCTCTCGGGGCGGAGGTCTAGGACGGTTCGGGACCGAGTTGGAAGCGGCCCCTCCCCTTGTTCGACTTGCCTGTCGGTTCTGGATGACCCGATGCAGGTCGGGTACGACCGAGTGAGAGGCGCCCGACTGGTGTCCGAGGCTGTCCCTCGGATTGTTGGATCCATGAGTGTCGGCGGGGACGTCCTGAGAAGGAACGTCCTGGCGACGTGTAGAGGTGAAAACTCTCCTAGGCTTGGGTGTCATTTGTGCTCGGATTGATGGGATGCTGTTGATGGCTGGGTTCGGACCGATGTCTGTACCGAGGTTTCCCATAGATGGCGCCAACCTGATGCGATTTGTTTTTGGGGGGTGACTGCACCAGGTGTGAGTTCTTCTTAATTTTTATTTTTGCGGAAGCTTCGGTACTGACGGTACGCCCGACCCTCAGCTGGGGGGACGGCTCGGGAGTAGGCGGGAGTGACATGGAGGTCGGATGCTTGGCTCGGATCTGGAAGCTCGGATCCGGAAGTCTCGTGTACCTGCACTCGGCCTAAGAACACCGGGGTTGATCCCGGTGGCAGGCCCTCCGACGGTGTAGTCAGTCAGTGAAGAGTAACAATAACTAAGGTTTTGAGAGGGAAAAGATTGATTACCTTTTGAAGGGGTAGAGGGCCTGGTATTTATAGGCAGTGCCAACCGGGTCTGGACCCATTTGGGGCCGGGTCTGGACCCGGTCACCCGTGGGCCTGATGTGTCGGAAGCCCATGCGGTTTAGAGCTGACGTGGCAGATCTGATGATCGGGGGTGAACGCCTTTTGAGGGGATCCTGTGGCCCAGGAGGGGCCACGTCATCTGACCCATATCAGGTCCATAGCCTTCTTTTGTTGTGTTGATTTCATTTTCTCTTTAAGTGATTGCATATTATATTCATTTTCTTTGTGAAACATATTTCCCATGTTAAAAAATTTAAAGAAGTCAGGTTCAAACCTTATGCAAATAGACATGTAAGTGCATATTATATTCTCTTGTATACGAGATATACATATATGAAATAACTTTCTATGATTTCTTTTGTTGTGTTGATTTCTACTATGTGATTAGATATGAAAATTGATTCCCACAATTCGGTGATATACATATATCTAAGTACTAGTTAAGGAAAAAAATATAGCAAAAACTATATATGTTTGATATTCGAATTCGTATCTATCATCCAGTAAACCGTATCCGATTCACATCCGTATCCGGAATTTGCAGATATGGATATGATTTTTTTCCTAGTCAAATTTGTATATGTATCCGAATCCATTTTTGGAATGCGGATATGAATGTTGGTATAGCCAATATCCGATCCGTATCAAATCCGAAAGCTTCCTTATAATCACAGCTTAGTGTTACCCTATGTAAAATGCAAACTAAAATAACTTTGAGGGACTCATAAAATTATATGGAACTGCAAAAAAGTATGAGAGAATTGAGAGAAATTACTTCTTCAAATATATAGTTTAGTGAAACTGTCCCTTAAAATGCGGGTATAGACCGACCTTTGTGTACATCCTGCCCAGCAACACCGAGGCATTGGCTTACCGCATCTCGACTCTCAAATCCCCCTTACAAATCCACACCCTCTCCGACGCCGACCTCCACTTCTCCCTCCTCTCCGGCATCTCCGTCGTCCTCGACCACCAAGACGTCCCTCTCTCCAACACCCCCCTCCATCACTCCATCCGCCTCACCCTGCCATCTGCCACCTTCCTCCTTACCAAATCATTCTTGGATTTGACACCGCGGTCATCTCTGTCTTTAATCAGTACTCTTCCCGAAATCCAAATTTTGGGATTTTAATAACACAAATTATAAATTGAAATGAAATCATGTAGTAAATTAGGTTTCAGAAATTAATACATACACCATAACAAACACCTTGCATACTTGGTAGACATTTCATCAAACAGCTGATGAGCAAAGCACAGTTTTAGAAATTAAGTGCAAGATATCTAGGTTTTTAAGTATTTTATATTCAAATATACATGAGGAAATAGAAAAAAAAAGAAAATAGAAGAAACCTTACCAAATCTCATTTTTGAATCCGACAATGCAATCATCCCCGTTTTCAACCCATATTGTTCCCCAATTCCACCATAAATACTACCTTGATGAATGCGATGGTTCAGAAATGGTGAAGGTAGCAGCTTTTGAGGCGAAGTCGATGTTTGGGGAGGGTTGTGCGGGAGGAGTCAACTTCAGAGGTGAAGTCTATGTTAGGGGACGGCCGTGTTGGAGGAGGCAGAGCCGAAGGTGACATGGAGGATTAGGGAGGTTGATGTAGATGTGGAAGGGAGGATTTCAAGGGTTGGGGAGGTCGGTGACACAGTTCATCGATGACATAGGCTGAGAGATCATCGTTGAAAGCAGCAACGGGGTGTGTCGGAGGCGAGGTGAAGGGTTGGGGAGGTGATGAGGGTAAAAATAGCGGACAATATGCACTGCTTGATTTTAACGTGAATCTCGAAGAGATCCTATAAAAACTCGTGGGCCACTCATAGGCCCATCACTCGAATCCAGCCCATCACGGATCGGGTCTCCCCCTATGATCAGGGAATCATCAACTGGATTAGTCACTAGGGAACATTCCAAACTGACCCTCACTAGCCTATAATACAACCATACCTCTACAGTAACCATGTAATGACTATTTCACCACTTAAGCGTTTCGTATTCCGCTGGTTATTGATTTGACCGTCGGAGGGTCTGTCGCCAGAAATTCTCCCCGCATTTCAGACTTTTTTGCATGTATCCAACGATGGTTAATCACTCCCAGATTCACCAAATCCAATCTTACATCAGCATTACAGTAGGGTCAGATCGGCGGCTGGGATCCGAGTTTCTTCCTCATTCCAAGAACTCATTATCTGTTTCTCCCACACCCAAAAACAAACAGTTTCAGATTGGTGCCATAATTGGGAAACACACAGATCCGAGCCTCTTCTTTATACTCTACTCCATGACCAATGCTTCCCATGGCTCCTAAAGCCAAGAAGACAGCAATTGGGGGGCGTCAGTGTGACCCTCCGATTCCTCCTTCGTGTCTAACCCGAAGCTGAGCGGCCACTCAAGGATTGCAATAGCCGCAGGACCAAGGGTGGTAGAAACCCGCCCCGAGTGCATCCCACACTGTATCACGAGAGGTCGCCCACCCAGTGGTGTCCAACTTGAGAAACGTCATTAACAACCGACAGAACGAAGATGACCTCCGAAATCATCTCAGTCGCTCCCGGAATGAAAGAGAGCCCTCGAACCACAATCCGGGTCGCAATCACCACTCTCATGGTCGAGACAGGGAATGCAGCTGCTCCCCGAGGGACCGCCGACCCCCTAACAACCATGGGGATGGAGGTCATGTGACGAGGGTGGAGTTCCATGAATTTTGAGACGAAATGTTCCTGGCCCTCCAAAGTAGAACCCGGACCGAGCATCACCCTGACGATCATCGAATAGGAGGGGGCGGGAACGACGAGTCCCATGGGTCAACCTAAACTGAGGGATGGGAAGACCCAATCCTTAAGCGACTGCAAGAAATGGAGGATCACCTCCCTCAGATCGGCGAAGGTGGGAGGCAGTCCGAACAAAAGACATCAACCGAACATACCACCCTTCTTCGCTCATATCCTCGACGCACCCGTTCCCAGGAGTTTCCAACCTATACCGTTCGAAACCTATAATGGAGAGACAGATCCGGCTGATCATGTTGAGGGCTTCAAAACCCTCATGATAATTCACAGTGCCTCGGATCCCTTTCTCTGCCGTGCGTACCCGGCCTCCCTGAGAGGTCTGGTAGGGCAATGGTTCACCAAACTTGCCCCCGGTTTAATTTTCACCTTCGACTAGCTCGAGGAGAATTTTCTCGCTCACTTCGTGACCAGTCGAAAGGCTAAGAAGACAAGCACTTCCTTACTGGACCTCCGACAGAAGGAGGGGTATCCCTTCGGGATTTCGTCTAGAGGTTTACGGCCGAAGCACGGTTGATCTCCTCCCTCGATGCCGGGGAGCGACTTTTCGGCACAATGTCCACCATGACTCGTTAAAGGCCTCCATGGCCAAGAAGCCACCTATCGACATCCCTGAAATTCTCCATTGGAGTGAGAAGTACATCTGGGCCGAAGAGGCCTTCCATCTAGGGGTTTGGAAAGGATCCCCCACTAAAAGGAACAGAAATGCAGACAACTCTGAGCTTCCCAAGAAGACCCAGAAAGATGTCTCGGAGCAGAGGTGCCTCCTCCGGCTCCGCGGTTCGATAAGTTCACTCCACTCAATGCTAGCATGTCAGCTATCCTGATGGAAATAGAGGGCAACGAGATACTCCAACACCCTCCTCGATCCATCAACCCCAACAAAAAGAGAGACCAGAGGTTCTACTAATGTTTCCATCAGGACCACGGCCACGAAACCGATAAATGTCGAACTCTGAAGGACGAAATCGAGGCTCTTATCTGGAGAGGATATCTAGCCAACTTTACTCGGAATGGTCCGAGAACCTCTCCACCTCCCTAGAGAGCGAACAAACGTCCGAAGCCAGATCCCAAGCATTAGGACACCGAGAATATAGCCATCCTCCACTGTGTCCATGGTGGAACCATGGGGGGAGAGTCGAGCTCCTCTCTTAAGGCTTTCATCTTGGAGGTAAACTCTGTTCACATTTTTCCGCCTCCTTAAGGCCACGGGTTGATGGTCTCTTTCTCGGACGAATACCTCGAAGGTGCCGCATCGTAATGCCTTGGTCATCAACCTTGGGCTGGCCAATCACGAGGTCCGCCGTATCCTCGTCGACAATGAAAGTTCAGTGTACATCCTGTTTCTAGCAGCCTTCAAAGACTTAAATCTCTCTTAGGAGAGACTGAAACCAGTGGGTTACACCCTTGCCCTTGACGTCACCACAGGGAAATCTCCGACCTCCCAAACAGAGGTGATGGATTTCATGGTGGTTAATGTCAAAGTTGCCTATAACGCCATCCTGGGCCATCTCGACCTCGCATTCTTCCAGGCTGTACCCTCGGCCTGCCATATGCGCATGAAGTTCCCTACCAAGTCTGGGGGTTGGGGTTGTCAAGCGAAACCAGGAGGCGGCTCGAGCTTGTTACACAGCCATGGTGGGGGGCGCTGTCCTCCCTCTCGAAGCGATCGAACTCCTATATGACTGAAGTTTAATAGGCTCCGAGCTAGTGGATGAGTTGGTAGAGATTTTGTTCTCCGTGGTCGATCCCGTCAAATGCTTCTAGGTGAGAAAGTCCCCCCTGCCCTCAAGGGAGAAGTTATCTGTTGTATCTGCCAGAATCGAGACCTGTTCGCTTGGACACCGTCAAACATGCAGGGAATATTCGAGGACTTCATCATGCATAAACTGATTGTCGACCCAGACTCCAAGCCGGTGCAACAGAGGTGCCGAAAGATCGGTCCTGAAAGGCAACAAGCAATGAAGGAGGAGGCCGACAAATCGCCTCTGCCCATTTCATCCAATATGTCAACTACCCGTAATGGTTGGCTAACGTCGTGCTGGTCAAAAAGTCTAACGGAAAATGGAGAATGTGCATCGATTTTACCGACCTCAACAAAGCCTGCCTGAAAGGTCATTTTTCGCTCCCTAGCATCGACGCCCTGATCGATGCAACCTCTGGACATGAATTTTTAAGCTTGTTGGATGCCTACTCCGGTTACAACCAGATTCGGATGTTCCTTCCAGACATTCCACAGGCAGCTTTTATCCCCGATCAGGGTATCTACTGCTATAGGGACATGCCCTTTGAGCTGAAGAATGCAGCACGTATCGGAGGCTCGTTGACCGGATCTTCAAAGAGTAAATTAGTCGGAACATGGATGTCTATGTTGATGACCTAGAGGAGGCCTCCGGAGTCTTGAGAGAGCATAATATGAGGCTCAACCCCTCTAAGTGTTCCTTCGACATTACCTCAAGAAAGTTCCTCAGCTTTATGGTCAACCAGCGAGCGATATAGGCTAATCTTGAGAAAATTCATGCCATTCTGAATATGGCCCCTCCTAGAAATTTCAAGGAAGTACAAAGGCTCACCGGTTATCTTGCAGCCATCGGCCGCTTCCTTTCAAGGTCAGGAAAAAAGTCCTTCCATTTCTTCAAAGCCCTCCATGGAGAGAAGAATTTCGAATGGGGTGAGCCTCAGAAACAGGCTTTCGATCATCTCAAAGAGTACCTCATCAATCCCCCTTTTCTCAGCAAGTCGGATCCAGGTGATGTGCTATACCTCTTCTTGGCAGCTTCGGAGCAGGCCCTCAGTGCGGTCTTGATAAAAAAGGAAGACAGAGCACAAAGGCCCATCTATTATGTCAGCAAGATCCTCCACAATGCTGAACTCCGATACACAAAGATGGAAAAGGTGGCCTACGCCTTGGTCATGGCCGCACGAAAGCTCCGTCCGTATTTCCAAGCTCACTTTGTCCAAGTCCTTACGAATTAGCCGCTAAAGCAAGTCCTCCATAAATTGGAGACCTCCGGCCACCTAATCAAATGGTCAATCGAGCTGGGCCATCACGACATCAGCTAAAAGCTGAGGACGCCCATCAAGAGATAGGCTTTCGCTGAATTCATAACTGAATATGCCATCCCGGAGGTCCTTGAAAGTCCAGAAGATGAGCCTATTTGGGAACTTTACGTGGACGGATCATCCTGTGAAGAAGGTAGCAGGGCCAGAGTCATCTTGAGTGGCCCGGACGGCTTCGTCCTCCAATACTCCCTGTATTTCAGCTTCAAGGAATCCAACAATGAAGCGGAGTACGAGGCCCTGATAGCCGGACTCCTCTTAGCCCAAAAAGCTGGGGCTAAATGTGTCAAAGCCCTCAACGACTCCCAAGTCATCGTTAATCAAGTATGCGAAGAGTATGAAGCCTGCAAAACTCGAATGGTCAAGTATTTGGCCCAGGTCAAGCTCCTCTTACCTGACTTTGAGGACGTCTCCATCGTCAGGAACCCCTGAGAATTGAATGGTCAGGCAGATGCTCTATCCAAACTAGCCTCCTCCTCATTCGAAGGCCTTGATCGTACAGTCTTGGTGGAGGTTCTTGTTTGACCAAGAATTGATAAAGAAACTCTAAGGTCCTTTGTCTCGACCCCATTGCCCAGCAACCAACGTGGATGAACCTGATCTTGAGCTACATAAGAAATAGGGAACTACTCCCAAAAACGCCTCTGAGGCTAAAAGGGTCTGGGTTAGGGCCTAGAGGTTTGTGTTCATCGATTACACAAAGGTCGATGGCAGACCTTACCATCAATGCTTGTCACCGAAGGAGGCCAAATATGTGCTCGACGAAATGAATGTGGGAGTTGACAGCTGCCACATGGGTAGCAGTTCACTCGCGAGGAAGGTAATCAACCACGGGTACTACTGGCCGACCCTTCTGCAAGATTCCCAGGACCTCGTGAAGAAATGTTTAATGTGCCAAAGGTTCTCTTCGGTCCGAAATTTACCCCAAGCCAATCTCAAGTCGAATGCTAGCCCAATTCCCTTCGCCATGTGGGGGATGGACTTGGTCGGCCCATTCGCCAAAGCTACATGCCAAAGGCGCTTCCTCATTATGTCTATCAACTATTTCACGAAGTGGGTTGAGGCAGAGCCCCCGACCACTATCACTGAGCACCAGGCCCAACAAATTTCCTGGAAGCACATCGTATGCTGATTTGGGATTCATCGAATCCTAATCACTGGCAATGGTACTCAGTTTGCTGGAAAGGGCTTCCACAAACGGCCAAGCCGAGAACATCAACCCTAGTCAAACGGCCTAGTCAAGCCGAGAACATCAACCCTAGTCAAGCCGGAAAGGGATTCCACAGACGAGCTAGGATTCCAGCAGAGATTCTCCTCCGTCTCACACCCCTAGTCAAACGGCCAAGCCGAGAACATCAACCGAAAAATCCTCGTTGGCCTAAAGCAAAGATTAGACGAATTTCTTAAGGGACTATGGGTCGATGAACTGCCCAGCATACTGTGGTCCCATCGCACGATCAAGAGGATCCCTACAGGCGAGTCACCTTTCAACTTAACCTTCGACACTGAGGCAGTATTCGCCTTGGAAGTCGGGTTGCCATCGATACAGATTATGAGCTTCGATAAGGGTTCAAACTCAGCCGGCCTCCGGGCTAACCTGGACCTCCTCAATGAAGTTCGTGAAAGGGCGGCCATAAGAAGAAACGTCTACCAATGGAGGGTAGAATGCTTTTACAATTAGAAGGTCTGACCCGCCAACATCAAAGAAGGTGATCTAGTGCTCAGTCGACTTGAGATATTTGAACCGAGCAAAAAGGGAAAACTCGTGCCTAACTCGGTGGGCCCGTATAGGGTCTCCAAAGTAGTCCTTCCAGGCACATGCTGACTTGCAGACGTAGGGGGCAGGGTAGTTAAGAGGAACTGGAATGCAGAGCACTTGATGAAATTCTACGAAGGACCCTACAGGTCAGCACTTGTAATGAAGCCCTAAAAAGCTGATGCATGTACTTGCCCTTTGGCAGCCAATGAATAAAAATTAAATTTTCGTTCAACTTCAACATATTTGGATCACTTGCAATGGGAACCCCACCTCGGGTGCACCCCTCGACGTTTGGCCCCGAAACCTTGCCTTAACTAGAAAAAACCTTGAAGGATATCTCCTTCAGAATGACATTCGACGTCGAAGGCATCAATGCTAAGAATCCTTGAAGGATATCTATTTCAAGATCGCATCTGACGCGAAGGCCTCAATGCCAAAAATCTTTGAAGGTTATCTCTTCGGACCCATCCCCTCGGGATGGTATCCAATGCCGGAGGACCTCAGCACAAAAATCCTTGATATCCCCTCAGACACATCCCCTCGGGATGGCATCCGATGCCGAGAATTTATTTGCCAAAAATGATGATTTGTGCAAACGAAACTTGTGCAAACAAGAGTTGGGCAAAATGCTTTTCATAAAGAGAAAAATGTTTACAAAGGTGGCTAATCCGCAATTGGTAGATCACGTACAAATGAAATAAACTAATATGGTTGTCTCGCTCTTCAGCCCTAGTTGCCGCCAGCCTGCCATCACATGGTCGTCTCGCTCTTCAGTCCCAATTGCAACCATCGGTTGCCATCACATGGTCACCTCGCTTTTCAGCCCTAGTTACCACCACTCACCTGCCATCACATGGTCACCTCAGCTTATCACCGTGTCCAATGCCTGGAGTGCAGAAGAGGTATCTTAGAAACGGAAGGCGATGATGATGAATAATACTAGGCCAACCGAACAGACCAATGATCACCGACTTGTGGCCCTGAGATGGGTTTCATCGTCAGAAAGGAGGTTGACAGAGGCACAAGAGTCCCATGAAGGTCAGCACCGCCGACCTAGTCCCGAGTATCAGATCCTACAACAGAGGCACTCATGAAAAGCCTCTCTCTCATACCTAGAAGGAGCTGAACCAGCACGGTGCCGGGATCGATGGATCTTAACACAACCCATCATCACCGAAAACACATCAGTATACATGAAGTATGATGATGAAGAGTTCTCTAATCGAGGGAACTCTCATTTCTCAGCCTCCGATTGTCGTCATCGCTCCTCGGAACTCTGTAGGTAAAACTTCAGATCTCAAAATTTGGGACAAGGGTTGAGTCCCTCGACCGGACACCAATCCCAGTGGGTCAAGCTCTATCTTTTCGGACAACCCCCCATCGCCTTCGACCCTCGAACTGCCCTCCGGAGCACGCATCGATGAGTAAACCAAGTGTGAAGCCACCAGATTTAGTTTGTGGGATTTGTGAGCCAGTCACCTAAGAATGAGAAAACTTATAGGCATAATGAATAACTCCCCAACTTCCTCTATTTATTACGGATAACACTACAACTTCCTAGGTGCATCAAATTCCTCAAACGGTGACGTAAGCCAACGCATGTTAGGATGCATGGCCTTATAAGTGAGACAGTGGAGCCTCGACGTAGTATCTGATCCCGAGATTTTTGGCCAAAACCTCTCAAATATTTCGCCTAGGTTTCACTCCTCGGTGTGGCATCCGAGGCCAAAGCACGAAACTAGAATCATGAAACTCCCTACTCGAGCTTGTTCCCTCAGCTTGATATCCAACCCCAGGGTCTTCAACCAAGATCTCCCCTTGAATTTTTCCTTCAGTGAGGCGTCTGAGGCTGAAGCCCTGCAAAAAGGGCATCGAGGATCTTTCCTCGTAACTGCTCCCTTGGTTCGTCACCCGACCCAGACATCACCCCGAACTTCTCTGAGAATTGGCCTTCTCGGGTACATCAGTTCAGGGAAGGCAAACTCAATCGGTGCACCTTAGCACCGGCCTATCCATCAGAAAAAGATTTAGCACACGGAATTCTAAAGCAAGTCTTTTATTAAACAAAGCAATTACAATAAGGGCGGTGGCCAGTCCGCAGTTGGCAAAGAAAATAACGAGCTACTGCTAAACACTCTTACAATTGACCTCTCGCCTCACTAGACTCTCTTACAACTAACCTCTCGCCTCAGCATCAATTTCCCCAGACCTTCAAAGCGCAGTGGGGCATCATACAAGGCTCGACAGTAGAAGGTCGGTCGGCTAATATGGGTGCGAAGGTCACCAGTCCGGCCACGCAGACCGGTAACAAGAGCCCACCTTGAGTGTCGTCGTCCTAACGAAAAGTCTTACTTTTGGAAATCCATGCAAGAGAAATTAGTGATGAACCACCTCCGCCCACAGGCAGCTCCACAAGCCGACGTCGGATGATGCATACAAACTTTACAAAGGATAAATATGTTCAGTCGGTTCCCTAGAGCTCGGAGAAGCATATCAGATATCGGAACCCGGGATACAAGTGACGAAGTTCGGCAAGGCGTACGCCGACCCTTTTCGAGCCCCTCTGAGCTAACTCCATCAGCGCCAAGTGCCCTGGCCAAACACATACTGCCAAGTCCTAAAGGGGCACAATTAAGCAACATTGTCACCCTTCAAGACTCGGTGGGTAAAGCTTCAAATCTCGAAACTCGGGACAAGTAGCTCGCGGTGGTGAAATCGAATACTGAACCCCCTTGGGGTCGAAGACTCAAACTGCAGGATGAACACCCCCAACACTATAGCCAGAAGAGAACTTTTTTTTAGGAGACCTTTGGAGATAAGGGTTATTTATAAGTGACCTACGATGACCTTCAACTCTCCTCACTTATGGTTGTTAACGCTCCAACTTGAAGATCAACAGTTACCACGATTCTTGCGGAGAATGACGCAAGCAAGTCCGCGTGGCACCCCACGTGGCCATTCGAAGGAATGGAACTCCCTTACCATATTGCCCCCATCTACCCTAGGCATGGTATCCGAGGCCAACCCTTGCGGGGAAAACTCCCCTAAGCTGTCACCTGTCATCGCACCTTCGGCATAGTAACCGAGACTGACCCTCGTGATGCCGAAGAATCAACAACCAGGAAGGCATCCTGGGGGCGGCAATCCTCGGACGGCAAAGCTTTCGACACAAATGGAAGCTACTAAATTTGGAACAATTTCGGCACACTTTTTATTCGTTAAATGAAGAACAGATACAAATGCGGTGGCCAGACTGCGAAAAGGCAAGAATACATGCGACCAAGTTTTCTATTTTAGGGATGGGGCGCTCTCCCTCGACCGCGAGGGTAGGGACAGTTGGCGTATGATTTGCTAAGTTTCCCCTAACTCCGGAGCTAGTGTCATCCATCTGATCCCTCAAGGGGAAGACCACCGAGGTCGATCCCGGGGTGCTTCGCCTCGGCATCCTTGAGGGCGCGCCCGTATCCCTTATCATCGGCATCAAAGATGTCTGCTAAGGCCTCCTGATACTCCCTCTTCAACTTCGCCTCCCCCGCCTATCATGCCAGCTTCTCAGCCACCAACCGATCCTTTACCATTGAGAGCTCCACTCGATCCTCCCTCCCCATAGCCAGGTCTGCCCTCAACTGATCTATTAACCTTTTAGTGCCCTGGGTCCGAAAAAGGAGTTATGCCTCGGCTGCTTCTGCGTGCTGCTCCTGTCGAAGGAGCCGATCCTGCCTCTGCTTCAGCTTAGCCCTGTGAATGGTTTCATACACAAGATCATTAGGGTATGCTTAGCAAATGGCAAGGAAAATGATTACACAACATAAACCCGAAGAAAAACTCACCAGAACTGAAGCTTGCACCCAGCTGTCATAGACCTCCTCCATGGTTTTGTTCTCCAGGTCGGCAAGGTCGTATGGACTGGCAAGATGGGAAACCATCACCAATGTAGCAGGCCAGGTAACCGATGCGTCTGCCTCGGTTACAGACCATGAGGGGACCCACACCTTTGCCGACTTAAGCGGCTTGGCCGCCGCTATGGCATCGGCCACAAGCGATGGAGGAATCATGTTGCCCGCCTTCTTGATGGCCACTTCGATCGCCTTGGCCTTGGGGGCTCAGCAACTTTAGCTTTCTTCTTCGGTCCATCTTCGGAGATGGCCGCTTCTGCAACGTCTCCTCCTCAGGAGCCTTAACATCGGCTCCGGCCTTCATCTTCGCCTCGGCCTCGGCCTTCTGTGCCTTCCTCTTGGCCTTCATAGATTTACGCTTCACCATAATGAGCTCAGCGGCCACCATCTTTGATAGTCTCGAAAGTGAAAAGACAAAATTCAAGGAAAACCGAGGTGGTAGGAGAGCAAATAAGTGAAATCCAAGAACTAGGGATGTATATATGGAAATGAAACATCGATAACTGTGCTAGGTGCATGACTCCATGTGGAAACACACATGAGCACATGCTAAGCATCTCCTTTTCCTCCACTTTCGGTGTGGATTCCGAGACCGAACCTCAAGAGGAGAGATCTCAAAGCATCGCCTCTTCCTTCACCATCGGCATGTAGCGCCCCGAATCCCACTACCGGAAATCAGTGACACAAACCAGAATCTTTTTCTTCAAATGCATCTCAACACAATAATAACAGGGAAATTTAAAAACTTTTTATTGCCAAATAAAATTACTACATCATCAATGACAATCATTATCTTGTTCTTGAACAAGAAATACCAATTACATTAAAGCATTACAAATATGACTTAATGTAGCGCTCTGGATCCCCGTTACCGGACATCCGTGACACCTTCCAGAATCTTTACCTTCAAATGCATCTCAACACAGTAATAACACGGAAATTTAAAAACCTTCATTAGCCAAATAAGTCATTACATCATTGATTACAAACGATAACTTGTTCTTGGACAAGGAGTACAAATTATATCAATTCATTACAACTTATTACGAGTATTTACAGACTCCACTTGTAAAGCTATCAGCTGCTTCCTAGAATGGTAATCGACTGATTACTTGCAGAACTTCGCTGAGCGGCCCATCGGCTCCCCTGGGACTTGCTCCTCAGCATCAGGCTTCTGCTGCGCGACTCTGATATCTCTGTACCTGTTCGGAAGGTATAACCGATACCTAAAAGGTGGGAAACATTAGTACGTCGACTGACACAAAGCTGGTGATAATAGCGATCCTCTAAAATTCAATCACAACCAATAATTTATGCAAAAAGGAAAAGTGTTGTGCCAAAACAAGAGTTTAGTGGATTCGGATTCTAGTGCAGTGTTATGACATGACCCTATGACTAGATGCAGCAAACTCACATGCCTAACTTCTAATGCAAGCAAGACTTTGGAGCACGAATGCATCCCATACTACATACGCCCCCAAATCTAGTCGTCTTTCTCCACAATTTAGGGATTCGAACCCTCGCCATGCACCCAACTCTTGTACGCACTCCAGTTCCCAATAGATTGTCCGTCGCCCAAGGAGATTGCAGCGGTCGGTCTAATTCCGCCTTGCAGTGCCCAAGTGGTTACCACCAGTTGGTACCCGCGTACGGACCTCCTTAGAAACCGTGTTGAACTTGGTCCTTACGACCCTTGGTTCCACATGTCCATCCATGGATTGACGCATGTGTGTTCACCCCTCATCGGGAAATGAACTGATATATACCAAAAAGTACACAAAACTCGCGCTTTAGGGACTTGAGCACCACGGGATGTCAAATCCTCCGGGCCTCCCGCACCTTACTTCGGCAAAACTTTGGGAATCAACAGATCGAGATACGAGCCGGGGACTCAATCCGTTAGCGACCGAGAACGTATCCCTATGACTGGAAGATACAACACCGACTATGGTTTACTAGGACTAATGCAATTTCCCAACCCCTTAATAAACCATTCTAACCCCTACCTTACTCTAATTATTCCGGTAAGAATTAACTGCTTCCACACTTGCCTATCAACCTCTGGCCCCTGGCGATATCGGTCCGGTTCGCCACTTCCCCTACTTGGATTCGTCCAGCACAATGGCCTACGCCTGCAATTACTCCGGCTGTAAATATATAATTGCCCCGTGAGCTCCACTCACTAGCATACTCGGACGTCCTACGCTCGGCAGAAGTCTAATAGTATAGGCTTGATAGGTGCAGGGTATCCTTTACCCTAGTGACTAACTCGAGTCACCCATCCCACTCGGGGAGTCAACAACCTCAATAACAGAGATCAACCACTCCTAGACATGAGTCATCGACTCAAATAACAAGGGAAAAATGTTTTCACAACTCTTAGTCCAAACCCATACTAAGCGACCTACGGGTTTCTGCCCGAATCTCAAAATGGTCATCTCTCTCTCGATACAACTCCGATTGAAGTGTATGGGCTCAACCTGGGAAGGTACGATCCTAGGCTACAACTTCCTAGTTGATCACGAGCTTAGATTCAGCAATCTAAGTCCTCGACATAACTTCTCAAGCTCCAGCCTGCGTGCTTCCTGTGCACGGGCTGCACCTTACCATTAACACAAAATCCTTCTCGTTCATCAGAACGACACAAACTCAAATTCTGTAGAAGGGTGTGGGTGTCCTCAACAACTCTCTAGTTGGTCATTAGTACAAATTATACCATTAAGTCACCCTAACACACTCATCTATCATCGATACACCAATTCAGACAATTGGTCTCTCCAATTCCGAGCACTCAGCTCTACTCTAGTCCTCTGTCCAGTTTTACAAAAATCATATTAATTCAACCGTTTATTGGAATTGCCTCAAATTAGTTTTGTTGGAAAGTTCTAGGTGTCCACTACAACTCTTTATAGAGTCATGTTTCTCAAAATGTGTCTCTAACAATTCTCAAATTCCCAATCTTTACAGAGTATCAAAACTGGCTAAAAACAGCACAGTGCTTAATCACAAAATCACAGTAAATTGTACACTTGTCCAATTGACATAAAATTTTTGGTGGTGAAACTAGACATCATCCCCAACATCATGAAAAAGACTTCATGTCACAATTCTAATTATACAGTGATTACTATCTATTGCAAGTGAGCACAGAACCCATCAAGTTTTCTAATTCAACATCAGATACTGGTTATAGATAGATTTTTCTCATGCCTCTAAAATCTTCCAAATAATTTACTAATTTTTCTACATAGTCAACATGCATTCAGGAACATCGAGTAAAATTTTCAGATCAATATAATGCTTCAATAAATCACGAAAATTTCTACAATATCAGCCATCCTGTTTTTCTTTTTCTGAGTCTGCCTTACGACACAGATCCATCTCACGATTTTATTAGCATATCAAATGATCATGGAAAAATCTGAAATAAATCATTAATCATTCTAACACATAAATGAAAAAACCCGTTTAATTTCATGGTCTAATTAATTATATTTTGCTCTCGGAAAAATCCATAAAATGGTACTCCGAACCAGTTTTCTCTAGTTCCATTCTGACTTCAACTTCTAACCCTTAGAATATCAATCCTATGCATTCTAGCACACATGCATGCAATCAAAATTAATTAAAAGACAAGAATTTAAAGTTTAGAAAAATTTCCCACCCTCGGTTGTAGTAGTAGAAGGAATTTCTTCAAGGTTCTTCTCTTGAAAATTTCCTTTTGATCCTTCTTCTTCACTTCCTTCTTCTTTCTCTCCTCCTTCTCTTGAGGTGTTTTCTTTCTGAAATTTCCAGAGTAAAAGGAAGGAAATGAATTAGGAAATGAAGGAGATGGGAGGTGTATAGGCCGGATTTGACAAGGGGGGTAGGGTTAGGCTATAAGTGGTTTTGTAGACCAAAACCATGGCTTAAGCCCATTGGTTTTGTGTTAGTTATGTTGGCTGCCCAACATAATCCTTAACGAGTTCCAACGAGTGTGAGACGAGTGTTTTAACGAGCGCACACAACCTATATTCACTGTAGTATCATACCGTGTTATATTTGCATGTGCGTCGTGCCGAAAACTAGCGGTTATACTAGTATCGGTCCGTCTCGTTCTCGTGCATCTTTTAAAATGCAATTCACCCATGAAACGTCCCGTAACCCTAACCATATACCACGATATCATAATCAAACAAAACACTACAATCGTGTACATGCATACAGTCAATATACATACATATATATATATTCAGGTATCGTACAATACGGGGTGTTACATCACTCCCTCCTTAGAATCGTTCTGTCCCCAGAACGTCCGTAGTGGGAGAAAGAAAAACAACAAACAAAATAGGAAATATTCAAAATAAATCCGGATATAAGGCCTTCATGCGGCCCTCCGGCTCCCACGTGGCTTCTTCCACGAACTGGTTCCTCCAGAGAACTTTGACCATCGGGATAACCTTGTTTCTCAGTACCTTGTCCTGATGATCAAGTATCCTGACTGGTTTCTCTCTACAGGAAAGATCTATCTGTAAATCCTTCGGAACCTCTGGCAACCGATGGCTCGAATCCGGGACATACTTCCGTAGCATAGAGACGTGGAACACATCATGCACTTGAGATAGCTCGCCCGGCAGCTCCAACTTATATGCCATCCTGCCAATCCTCTTCAGAATCTGGTATGGTCCAATATATCTCGGAGCTAACTTCCCGCCTTTTCCAAACCTGATAACTCCTTCGATCGGCGATACCTTGTGAACTACGGAGTCACCTTCCTCAAATTCTAACTCTCTTCGGCATTTGTCTGCATAGTTCTTCTGCCTGTTTTGCGCTCCTTAAAGCCTCTTCTGAATGAGCTCAATCTGCTCCGACATCTGTTGCATGATTTCTGGTCCATACATCTGCCGCTCTCTTACCTCAAACCAACAAACCAGCGTCCTGCATCTTCGTCCATACAAAGCTTCATACGGGGCCATGCCAATGCTTGCTTTATAGCTATCATTATAAGCAAACTCTACCAAAGCTAAGTACTTTTCCCAACTTTCTCCGTAGTCCAAAACGCATGCCCGTCACATTTCCTCGAGAATCCTGTTGACTCTCTCCGTCTGTCCATCCGTCTGTGGGTGAAAAGCTGTGCTGAAGTCCGTTCTAGTTCCCAACGCTGACTGTAGACTTTGCTATAATCGAGATGTAAATTTTGCATCTCGGTCAGATACTATCCACACTGGCACTCCATGTAGCTTCACCATGTTCTCAATATAGACCTCGGCCAACTTCTCGACTATCCAGGTCGTCTTTACTCGAAAAAAAATGGGCTGACTTGGTCAATCGATCCACAATCACCCATATTGAGTCATTTCCTTTAGGGCTCCTGGGTAACCCAGTGATAAAATCCATACTGATGTTCTCCCATTTCCATTCTGGAATGGGTAAAGGCTGTAACAATCCTCCTGGTTTCTGGTTTTCGGCCTTAACTTGTTGGCACGTCAAACATTTGGCAACAACCTCTGCTATATCTCGCTTCATCCCTGACCACCAATAGTGTTGCTTCACATCGCGATACATTTTGGTACTTCCGGGGTGAATCGTAAGTAATGTGGAGTGAGCTTCCTTCATGACGTCTTTGGTTGTGTCCATTCCTTGACCGCTTCTATCTTTTGAGGATCCGTTGCCACTCCCTCCTTAAAAAGGATATGGCCTAGGAATGCAACTTCCGATTTCTAGAACTCACACTTAGATAATCTGGCATACAACTAATGCTCCTATAACTTGCTCAAGACTGCTGTCAGATGTTCAGTATGATCCTCTTCCATCCTTGAATATACCAAAATGTCATCGATGAAGACCACGACAAATGAGTCGATAAACGGCCATAGAATTTCGTTCATTAAGTCCATGAAAATTACTGGAGCGTTAGTCACTCCAAACGGCATTACCAAGAACTTATAGTGTCCATGTCGAGTTCGAAAAACTATCTTAGGTACGTCCTCTTCCTTGGCTCGTACCTGATGATATCCAGACCGTAGATTAATCTTGGAAAATACTGCTGCTCTCCGAAGCTGATCGAACAAACTGTTTATCCTGGAAATTGGGTACTTGTTCCGAATAGTGACTTTATTCAATTCCTGATAATCAATACACATCCTGGACGACTCGTCCTTCTTCTGAACCAGCAATACTGGTGCTCCCCAAGGCGATGCACGTGGTCTGATAAATCCCTTCTACAAGTACTCTTCAATCTACTTCTTGATCTCATTCTGCTCTACTGGTGCCATTCGATAGGGTGCTTTGGATACTGAAGCGCTACCTGGTTGAATTTTTATGCTAAACTCGACATCACGGTGTGGGGGAATTCCAGGTAAATCCTCCAAGAATACAAGTGGAAAATTCCTCACCACTGATATCTTGCTCACCTCTTCCGGTACCCGTACTTCACTAGCAATTGCGAAAGTCATTGCCTCCGATCACTACTCCCCGTGGAATACAAGTTCCACTCCTTCAGCTGAAATAACTACCTTCTTCTTCTTGCAGTCAATGCTTGCCATGTGCCTCGACATCCAATCCATGCCAATAGTGACATCTGTCCCGGCAAAACCCAACTCCAACAAATCGATACTTGGGGTTTCTCCGCTAATCTGGAGCTTACATCCCCTATAGCATAGATCTGTAGTAAGGGTTGCCCCTGATGGCATAGCTACTGTCAAAGCTAACTCTGGGATTGCCTTTTGCGTGCATCTTAGCTTTCTCAAAAAAGATTTTGACACAAAAGAATGAGTCCATCCACTATCAAACAAGACCGTAGCCAAAATTCCATTTATATATATATGTCTTGTTACAACAGTACATCGTCCACCAACTTCCATAAACCCAAAATACAACTTAAACTTGATTACATTACTTCTTCAGCTTCCAAAAGATCTCAAAATATAGTAGGTCCACATATTATCTTCACCTTGTCATTTATCCAGTTACTTGCTCGATGAGCATCCCCTTTGTAATTCTGGGAAATTTGACTTGATATGTCCATGTTCCTTACAGTTGAAACAACCCTTGATCGCTGCTGGGCAACACGACTTGTAGTGTCCGACTTCCCCGCATTCGTAGCAACTCTTAGTCGCAATTGTTCTCTTGGGGTATTCTTCGTTAGAAGGTTTGGTGATTTTCCCAGTAGTCTTTGGCTTGCGGCCTTTCTGAAGTCCCCACAAGCAGTTTTGGAGGTGTCTCATACCGTCTTGAAGCTGCCTTCGTTCTTTCTTCAGGTATGTTTTCTGTGCCTAATGAAATTTGATCTGCTGCTGGGCTCGGTGGATCACCTTGTCCCTGCGTTCCCTTGACCTTTTCATTTCCAGATACCTGATGGCTATCCTCTACTGCTCTACCGTTGGGTCTAGCGATGGTGGAGGTGAGTTCTCTTCACCTTCGGTCTTCTGTAGCACTTTCTTCATTTCTTCCTCCATCGTCATCATTTTCCTTGTAGGTATTGGCTTACCTACTAACCCATCCTGGATGAAGATATCTTCGAACACCATCTGCAAAACATAAACAGGATTTAGTTTCGGAATCACAGACACATCTTGTTCTGTTTTCCTCCACTAATATCTGGTAACAGACTAGCCACAGTTTGGACTTGACTGCTCCAAGCTTGTTAGTAAAAATGAAGTAAACTGAGACTGGTTCACATATAGGGGAGATCATAATCATATGTTGTAACGCTACCATATGATTTGTAATTATCCTATTTGTCAACTAGAATCATTTTATCTGGCCTTCAAGTCTAATTTCCTACCATGTTAGACTGCAATTTGAAGTCAGCTCTGATACCAACTCTGTAGTCTGCTGCCTGACACTCAGGACGATAATGGCCAGAAAGGGTAATCTCAGAGTTTGTTTTACGCCAACAACCTCTCGACTATTGCAACCGCATCGGTGGCTAGCCGATCTGGACATGTCAGGGCAAGAGCCAATGCTTCGCCATCAATCACACTGTGAGAACCCCTGATCATGTTTCCGAATTTCTAAAGCCTTCTTGTCTAACCAAGCTCTGATACCAACTTCTGTAGCGCCCCGGATCCCCGTTACCGGACATCCGTGACACCATCCAGAAAGTTTACCTTCAAATGCATCTCAACACAGTAATAACACGGAAATTTAAAAACCTTCATTTGCCAAATAAGTCATTACATCATTGATTACAACCGATAACTTGTTCTTGGAAAAGGAGTACAAATTACATCAATTCATTACAACTTATTACGAGTATTTACAAACTCCACTTGTAAAGCTATCAGCTGCTTCCTGGAATGGTAATCGACTGATTACTTGCGGAACTTCGCTGAGCGGCCCATCGGCTCCCCTGGAAATTGCTCCTCAGCTTCAGGCTTCTGCTGCGTGACTCTGATATCTCTGCACCTGTTCGAAAGGTATAACTGATACCTAAAAGGTGGGAAACGTCAGTACTTCGACTGACACAAAGCTGGTGATAACAGCGATCCTCTAAAATTCAATCACAACCAATAATTTATGCAAAAAAGAAAAATGTTGTGCCAAAACAAGTGTTTAGTGGATTCGGGTTCTAGTGCATTGTTATGACATGACCCTATGACTAGATGCAGCAAACTCACATGCCTAACTTCTAATGCAAGCAAGACTTTAGAGCACGAATGCATCCCATACAACATACGCCCCCAAATCTAGCCGTCTTTCTCCACAATTTAGGGATTCGAACCCTCGCCATGCACCCAACTCTTGTACACACTCCAGTTCCCAATAGATTGTTCGTCGCCCAAGGAGATTGCAGCGGTCGGTCTAATTCCGCCCTACAGTGCCCAAGTGGTCACCACCAGTTGGTACCCGCATACGGACCTCCTTAGAAACCGTGTTGAACTTGGTCCTTACGACCCTTGGTTCCACATGTCCATCGATGGATTGACGCATGCGTGTTCACCCCTCATCGGGTAATGAACTGATATATACCAAAAAGTACACAAAACACAAAACCCGCGCTTTAGGGACTTGAGCACCACAGGAGGTCAAATCCTCCGGGCCTCCCGCACCTTACTTCAGCAGAACTTTGGGAATCAACAGATCGAGATACGAGCCGGGGACGCAATCCGTTAGCGGCCGAGAACGTATCCCTATGACTGGAAGATACAACACCGACTATAGTTTACTAGGACTAATGCAATTTCCTAACTCCTTAATAAACCATTCTAACCCCTACCTTACTCTAATTATTCGGGTAAGGATTAACTGCTTCCATACTTGCCTATCAACCTCTGGCCCCTGGCGATACCGGTCCGGTTCGCCACTTCCCCTGCTTGGACTCGTCCAGCATAATGGCCTACGCCTGCAGCTACTCCGGCTATAAATATATAATTGCCCCGTGAGCTCCACTCACTGGCATGCTCGGACGTCCTATGCTCGGCAGAAGTCTAATAGTATAGGCTTGATAGGTGCAGGGTATCCTTTACCCTAGTGACTAACTCGAGTCACCCATCCCACTTGGGGAGTCAACAACCTCAATAACAGAGATCAACCACTCCTAGACACGAGTCATTGACTCAAATAACAAGGGGAAAACGCTTTCACAACTCTTATTCCAAACCCAGACTAAACGACCTACAGGTTTCTGCCCGAATCTCAAAATGGTTATCTCTCTCTCGATACAACTCCGATTGGAGTGTATAGGCCCAACCTGGGAAGGTACGATCCTATGCTACAACTTCCTAGTTGATCACGAGCTTAGATTCAGCCATCTAAGTCCTCGACATAGCTTCTCAAGCTCCAGTCTGCGTGCTTCCTGTGCACGGGCTGCACCTTACCATTAACACAAAATCCTACTCGTTCATCAGAACGACACAAACTCAAATTATGTAGAAGGGTGTGGGTGTCCTCAACAACTCTCTAGTTGGTCATGAGTAAAAATTATACCATTAAGTCACCATAACACACTCATCTATCATCGATACACCAATTCACACAATTGGTCTCTCCAATTCCGAGCACTCAGCTCTGCTCTAGTCCTCTGTCCAGTCTGACAAAAATCATAATAATTCAACCGTTTACTGGAATTGCCTCAAATTAGTTTTGATGTCTAGGTGTCCACTACAACTCTCTACTGAGTCATGTTCCTCAAAATGTGCCTCTAACAAGTGTCAAATTCCCAATCTTTACAGAGTATCAAAACTGGCTGAAAACAGCACAGTGCGTAATCACAAAATCACAGTAAATTTCACACTTGTCCAATTGACATAAAATTTATGGTGGTGAAACTAGACGTCATAACCAACATCATGCAAAGACCTCATATCAAAATTCTAATTATACAGTGAGTACTATCTATTGCAAGTGAGCACAGAACCCATCAAGTTTTCTAATTCAATATCAGATACTGGTTATAGATAGATTTTTCTCATGCCTCTAAAATCTTCCAAATAATTTACTAATTTTTCTACATAGTCAACATGCATTCAGGAACATCGAGTAAAATTTTCAGATCAATATAATGATTCAATAAATCACGAAAATTTCTACAATATCAGCCATCCTGTTTTTCTTTTTCTGAGTCTGCCTTACGACACAGATCCATCTCACGATTTTATTAGCATATCAAATGATCATGGAAAAATCTGAAATAAATCATCAATGATTCTAACACATAAATGAAAAAACATTTTTAATTTCATGGTCTAATTAATCATATTTTGCTCTCGAAAAAATTCACAAAATGGTACTCCGAACCAGTTTTCTCTAGTTCCATTCTGACTTCAACTTCTAACCCTTAGAAAATCAATCCTATGCATTCTAGCACACATGCATGCAATCAAAATTAATTAGAAGACAAGAATTTCAAGTTTAGAGAAACTTTCCACCCTCGGTTGTAGTAGTAGAAGGAACTTCTTCAAGCTTCTTCTCTTGGAAATCTCCTTTTGATCATTCTTCTTCACTTCTTTCTTCTTTCTCTCCTCCTTCTCTTGAGGTGTTTTCTTTCTGAAATTTCCAGATTAAAAGGAAGGAAATGAAGTGGGAAATGAAGGATATGGGAGGTGTATAGGCCGGATTTGACAAGGGGGGTAGGGTTAGACTATAGGTGGTTTTGTAGACCAAAACCATGGCTTAAGCCCATTGGTTTTGTGTTAGTTATGTTGGCTACCCAACATAACCCTTAACGAGTTCCAACGAGTGTGAGACGAGTGTTTTAATGAGCGCACGCAACCTATATTCACTGTAGTATCATACCGTGTTATATTTGCATGTGCGTCGTACCGAAAACTAGCGGTTATACTAGTATCGGTCCGTCTCGTTCTCGTGCATCTTTTAAAATGCAATTCACCCATGAACCGTCCCGTAACCCTAACCATATACCACAATATCAAAATCAAACAAAACACTACAATTGTGTGCACGCATACAGTCAATATACGTACATACATATATATTCAGGTATTGTACAATACGGGGTGTTACACTTAAACATTTGCCTGCCCTCAGATTGGTAGTCAACTGATCTTCTATTGGAACTCCCTTGAGTGGTGAACCTGCTTCCCTGAGATGCGCCTTGTAGCTTGAATCTTCTACTACACTGCTCTGATACTCCTGCACCTGCTCGAATGGTAGTTATGTTTATTGCTACTCCACTTGGATGCCCTGCTTGTCTTGAGTCCTCCGTACTCGCGACCTAGTATCCAGCACCTAATCGAGTGGGCATGTTATTACATATACTGACACAATGCTGATAAGAAAACAATGATCTCCAACTAGAAATCACAATCAGCCTTTAATGAAAACAGAAATGTACATCCTCATTTCCTGGTATCAGTGTATGCCATGACCTGAAGCCTAATACATAGTACACGATGTACAGAAAACAGATGCACTTAGTATAATGCCAGCAAGACTTTGGACATGCATGCATCTCATACTACATACGCTCCAAATCAAGCCGTCTTCTCCAGTTTCAGGGTTTCGAACCCTCGCCATGCAATACATTCCACTATTGTACTCAACCTGTTCCTGATAGATACAATGTGGCTGGTGAATCCTACAATTATTACTGCTAAACACAATGGTGTCCCCATTTGCCACTAGTATCCCAATTCGGTCTGGAACACACCAAATGTCTTGACGATCTTACAAATACACAACCACATATCTATGGCGCCGAAAATCCATAGGACAGCAGCCCCATGGTCCGTTCGTGTCCACTCAACATACAAACATGATGGTCTCGAGGTCAGAGCGAGATATGGGTCTCGTACCCCATTGATAGGAAGAGACAACCCTGGTTATCACCGCCTAGTGCTGGCCTTTAGAACAAGGCGAATTATAGGGAATCACTCCAAACATCAACTTGGTCTTTAAGCGAAAAGTAAAGAAACTTAATTAAATAACAGTTTACTGAAAATACGTTGGTCACCCAAAATCATGCATGAAGTTTTATCAAATAATTAATCCCTGACTGGTCTGTCAAATTAATAACCCGGCGAGTCGATACTCATCTGCTGCCATACCCCTGTTGGTTCCCGACCAAATCCCTGGCACGTATCCTAGGGAAGACTTACACCCGGCAATATAGGTAAACATACATAAACATTAACACCTGACTTATTGACAGACCTAGGGTACTAATACACCAACCAGTTTCATTAATATTTAGGTCAGAAATGGATCTGACCTGGTCAATTAACTCAAATACTGGCAATCGAATCTCCATCGTTCGCCACCACCTCTAACTTGGATCGCATCCAGTATCCGGATCCGAAATCAGTTACCCATTGGGTAAGAGTTCGTCGGCGCACGAGGGATGACTATCCAGTTCTCGAGGCGGAAGAATTCAATTACGATGCTTACCGACTGGGTTGATAGCCCTAAGGTATCAACAACCCTACATGCGAAGGTGGGTCAACAGACCAGAGGAACTTGGCTCTAAGGAGCTAGCTCCAAGCTATACTAGCTACATGCACCACAATATTACAAATCTACCATAGAGCTATTCTCCTAAATTTACTCATGTGTCCACCATAAGTACTAAGCACAAGAATCTTATCTCAGTTCCAAATGAAGTGCTTAATAAAGATAATTATTCAACATCTTAAAACTCAAATCAACTCATAGTCATAATCCTGTAGCATGTAGAAAATTTCATATCAATTCATCTATTAACCCAAATTTGATTATTCCAGATCATATAGCAAGGTATAATCCTCTACTTCAATTCTCTAGTTGATAACTATCTCAAATTATGCTAACTAAAGTGAGAAAACCCCTTAGCAATCTACTAATAATAAGCAGTTCAAAGAAATGCAGCTGTTGTACCTTGAAAAATTCATAACTTTCAAAATACAACTTAGAATTGCATGATCTTACCCATTTTGGAAAGCTTAGTCTGTTTGTTTTAGTTTTTTTTTTTTGTGAAATAATATTCTGAGTAGGCGTTTGTTTTAAGTGTTTTTTCAAAACACTATTCTGAATACTGATCGAACCCCTTTTTCGATCCCCACTCCACCCTCTCTCTCTTTGACCGCTTCGTTGTCTTCTTCCTCCCCCTCTTCTTCCTCCCCCCTCTATTCTGGATACCGATCGATCCTCTAATACGAAAACCACTCCACCCTCTCTCTCTTTGAACGCTTCGTTGTCTTCTTCCTCCCCACTCCACCCTCTCTCTTTGAACCCTCTCCCTCTTTGAACGCTTCGTTGTTTCCTTCCTCCGGGCTTTCCCCCTCCAGATCTGGTCTCCCTCCCTATCGGCGACAACCCCCTCACTCTCTTCTCGCCCGTCTCTCCCTTCAGGAAGCTAATCCTACTCCTTTTGAACCCGTACGGCATCTTCTTCCTCCCTTCTTTTTCAGAACAGATCTGATCTTCCCCCCCCCCAAACAACGTTTTTGGAATGAGCTATGCTGTGAAATCGACCCCAAACGTCTGATTCGTTCTCGCTGGCGACTTCAATACCACTCTTTTCTGTCGATTTGGTGAGGGGTTGAGGGGTTTCAGTTGAGTGTTTAATGGTTTGCACTACCCGTGCTGCATATAGGAGAAGAGCTAGGGAACGACGGGCAAATCGAATCAAAGAGCTACTCAAGGTCGAATCCTGTGCTGACAATTTCTTCCTTGTTCAAATCCAATCAAAGGTATGAACCGTGGGTGCACTTTATTTGGTTGTTTTTCTTTACGAATTTTCGCCAAATTTTAATCCGTTTTTGGACCCAAAAAATTTTCTGAAAAACGGTCCAAACTGCATCTTTTGCCGAATTCAATGTTACCATTTTTGTGTGTAATCGGTGGCTACTTGCAACCTACGGTTATCCGATCACAAGGACTAATTGAAGGAATTTGGCAATTTTTTTTTTATTTTTTTCGGTATTTCTTCAATATAGATGAGTAATATGGGTAGGGTGAGGGAGAAGGCAGTGGAGGAGGATTATGGGTTGTGGCCTCCCCATATTGTGGAATATTTTGTCAACCTTATGGAGGCTGCAGTTGACAGTGATTGCCTAAAAAGCAACACATTCGACGCAAAAACCTGGAGTAATTTTGCGCTACAAATGCAACAGCTGTGTGGCCGTTCATTCACGGTACCACAACTGAAGTCAAAATATAACCGACTTAAATCAGAATGGAGGGTGTTTTCTGATATGAAGAAACAGAGCGGTTTTGGTTGGGATGAAGTCAACGAAACCGTTACTTGCGAGTTACCAGTTTGGGAACAATATGTTAAGGTTAATATATATAATCTCAAACTTTAATTTTTGTTTGTGAATCCTTTTTATTATACTTCATCTTCACTCTAATACTTGCATAGTAACAATATATTCTATGAATAGATACATCCTGCTGCAAAAAAATACCAACATAAGGGGTTGGCACATTTTGATGCTTTGACAAAAATAATGGAAGATTCTGTAGCCCAGGGCAATGTGGCAATGGCTTCCACACAAAGGGGGTTCGAGGATGAGGAGGCGCGGAGGATGAACTATGAGTTTGGCCACTCCCATCAATCACACGTAAATGTGATTGATGAGGATGATGATGTGCTAATGGGTTCGGGGTCGGGATCACATAAAAGAAAATCTAGTGCATCAAGTGGCCGCGGATCAGCGATGTCAATGGTGAAAGAATATCTTGATGCCTGTATGCAAACTCAAGTAGTCAAAAGAAGCAGGTTGAAGAATAAAAATGAGGTGGATGGTGATGTCTCGATTAACCCTGCTTTGGCTGAACAGGATCAATGCCAAGATATAATAAATGCGATGACAGGGCTTGATCCAAATTTAGCTTTAAAAGCAGTACACTACCTATTTCAAAATCCTCGCATTTGTCATGGTTTCCTTCGTAAGCCCCGAGAACAGCAGTAATTGGCGGTTCATTTTTATGCCACCCTGTAGTCATCCCATTCGGCCTAATGGGATAAACAAATCATGTTGTAGACAATTTTTTATGATTATTTCCGTATTTGCTTGAGGCTTAAGGTTTATTGTACTATGACGGCTTGACGGTGAACAAATTGCTTATTTAATTTAATTTAAATTTAGTATTATTTTTTTCTAAAATAGATTTGCTAGTAGTAGTATACCTTATTTTCTTTTTCCAATGCTAGAGCTTGTGGAAATCTACCATCTCTCAATATGTTATTTTGTGATTTCGTAAATATCGTTACATATAGTCGTATTATTAAATATGTGTGAACTTGATATGGGATTTTCTCAATTTGATTTCTATCTTCTTGTTATAGTGAGTTACTACTGCAAGTGCATCCTCTGTTATGGATACTTCTTCATCCAGTAGTGACGATCTCGAAGAGGTGATGAATATAATCTTGCTAACTGAATTATGTGAAGAACTTGACCGTACAAGGTCCACTAACAGACCAGAATAGTGTTTTCATGTATTATGATGCATCTGATTTGTGCAGCTGAATTGCACTTGTATTCAGATGATTCTACTTTGTTCTCTGATTCTGCAATCTGCATTGTGATGCATCAGGATTTGTGAATCCTTATATGTGAAAAAAGAAGGGAGGAATGGAGCTTTTCTGCTCAATACAGTGGGGGGTATCAGTATTGGTAATATTGTTTCCAAAAAAATACTTATAACAAATGCCAACTCAGGTTATTACTCCTGGAAGTTTAAAAAAAATGAACTTGGAACAAACAGACCGGAATAGTGTTTTCATGTATTATGATGCATCTGATTTGTGCAGCTGAATTGCACTTGTATTCAGATGATTCTACTTTGTTCTCTGATTCTGCAATCTGCATTGTGATGCATCAGGATTTGTGAATCCTTATATGTGAAAAAAGAAGGGAGGAATGGAGCTTTGTTGCTCAATACAGTGGGGGGGGTATCAGTATTGGTAATATTGTTTCCAAAAAACCACTTATAACAAATGCCAACTCAGGTTATTACTCCTGGAAGTTTAAAAAAAATGAACTTGGAACAAACAAACCAGAATAGTGTTTTCATGTATTATGATGCATCTAATTTGTGCAGCTGAATTGCACTTGTATTCAGATGATTCCACTTTGTTCTCTGATTCTGCAATCTGCATTGTGATGCATCAGGATTTGTGAATCCTTATATGTGAAAAAAGAAGGGAGGAATGGAGCTTTTCTGCTCAATACAGTGGGGGGTATCAGTATTGGTAATATTGTTTCCAAAAAAACACTTATAACAAATGCCAACTCAGGTTATTACTCCTGGAAGTTTAAAAAAAATGAACTTGGAACAAACAGACTGGAATAGTGTTTTCATGTATTATGATGCATCTGATTTGTGCAACTGAATTGCACTTGTATTCAGATGATTCTACTTTGTTCTCTGATTCTGCAATCTGCATTGTGATGCATCAGGATTTGTGAATCCTTATATGTGAAAAAAGAAGGAAGGAATGGAGCTTTTCTGCTCAATACAGTGGGGGGGGTATCAGTATTGGTAATATTGTTTCCAAAAAAACACTTATAACAAATGCCAACTTAGGTTATTACTTCTGATTCTGCAATTTGTATTATAATGCATACGGATTTGTGATTCCTTATTCGCAGGAAAAAGTAGTGAGGAATGGATTTTTTTTGCTAGAAATATAATGGGGGCGTATCCGCTATTCTGAAAAGTGTTTACAAAAAAACACTTATAACAAAGGCCAACTTGTGTTATTACTTCTGGAAATTTTTTTCAAAAAGGGCCTGGTACAAACAAACAGGCCAACTTGTGTTATTCCTGAAGTGTAATATCCTGAGTTGGCCTTTGTTTTAAGTGTTTTTTGATGAAAAACTATTCAGAATACTTCAAGAGCAGTAATTGAACACAATTGTTTTTTAAACCAAACGAAGATGATGTCGCTGTAGTCAATGATGAACGGATTTTCAAGAACAGTGCTTTGTACTAGTGGGCGTGGCATTGTAAAAAATGCAGCTCTAGTATGGAGTTTTTATCATTGATGCATCTGGAATCTGAGACTGCGACTAGGTTGTATTTTTCTGGCATTATGTTGTTTTTATGGTTTTGGGGGTGCTGCTGATATGTTGTTATCCAAAAACTGCTTTTTTGCTGCAAAACAGAGTGGGAGGTTTCAGTATTCTGAACAGTGTTTCCAAAAAAACACTTATAACAAAGGCCAACTCAGGTTATTATTTCATGAATTTAAAAAAAAATGAACCTGTGTTCAAACAGATTGATGTATTATGATTCATCTGATTTGTTCAGATGAATTGCACTTGTATTCAGATGAATTGCACTTGTACTATGATTCTCATCGGTATTTCTTTTTTGAAAATATATTTGTGGAGGGAGATACAAAGTGGGAGATGATGGTTTCTGATCCCTTATGATTATTTTGTAGTCTATGCTTCCCGTATTTTATCTACATTATCTGCAGTCAGGATGCTTTCAAGTCTTCTCATATTTAAGTCTCAATTTGCAAAACAAAGAGGGCAACTGGGGGCTTTCTTAGCTGATTGCGATCAAAAGAGGGTTGCTGCAAATGTTTGGTTAATCTTCTTTTCGATGCTTGTTTTTTTTGTTTCCTTTTTTTCCTATGATTAATATAGCTTTTATATTGACTACAGGTACAAATTTGCACAAGGAGTTAAGAATCAACAGCAGCAGCTCCAGGCAGCATCGTTACACTGATTGGGCAACAGTTTACTATTATTTTGTGACAATTTTGTATTGATTCAGAATAAATAATTGTAGAACCTGTGTTCAAAATATGTGTATTGATTCCATGCCATTGTTCCTCAGTTTGATTGGAATTGTTGAACAATGTAAACAGTAGTAATGAAGTAAGCTTGTTTTCTTGAATAAATTGGTTGAGCATGTCGATTTTTGAATACTTTTTATTTTGATTATCTTCTCATACATCCTATTTGATCTCACATGCAATCTTTTATCCGATTACTGCTACTACTTGCTATCACATGCAATCTCAACAAAACAAACTAAAAAATACTCCTCATTTAAGACTGAAGAACTGCAATTACCAAAAGAGGTAATGATAACAGCAAAACATTGATCCAAATAGAATAACTGATACATGAACTGCGAGTTGTTGCTTCACAAAACCTCACTGAATCTATAATATGTACATACAAGATTTTGAAACAAATTTTGTACTCTAACGTGAAGAATCAGCCGTGGAGATGATGGCGGCTTATTTTTGCTCGATTCACATGCTGCTCAGGTTTCTTGTTCTCATACTTGGACAACATTGCAATCTAACTGCAACAATTAAAAAAATATCAGCAAATGATAAATGCAAATTGATATTCAAAATTGTCAGAAATATAACCGAACAGCTTTTGAACCCTTCTTTTTCAGAAAAACAGCTTTCAGATAACAGTTATCAGCTAGAAATATAACCAAACAGCTTTTAAACTCTTTTTCAGAAAAACAGCTTTCAGATAACAGTTTTCAGCAAGAAATATAACAGAACAGCTTTTAAACTCGTTTTTTCAGAAAAACAGCTTTCAGATAACAGTTTTCAGCAAGAAATATAACAGCACAGCTTTTAAACTCTCTTTTTCAGAAAAACAGCTTTCAGATAACAGTTTTCAGTAAGAAATATAATCGAACAGCTTTTAAACTCGTTTTTTCAGAAAAACAGCTTTCAAATAACAGTTTTCAGCAAGAAATATAACAGAACAGCTTTTAAACTCGTTTTTTCAGAAAAACAGCTTTCAGATAACAGTTTTCAGCAAGAAATATAACAGCACAGCTTTTAAACTCTCTTTTTCAGAAAAACAGCTTTCAGATAACAGTTTTCAGCAAGAAATATAACCGAACAGCTTTTAAACTCTCTTTTTCAGAAAAACAGCTTTCAGATAACAGTTTTCAGCAAGAAATATAACAGAACAGCTTTTAAACTCGTTTTTTCAGAAAAACAGCTTTCAGATAACAGTTTTCAGCAAGAAATATAACAGCACAGCTTTTAAACGCTCTTTTTCAGAAAAACAGCTTTCAGATAACAGTTTTCAGCAAGAAATATAACCGAACAGCTTTTGAACTCTCTTTTTCAGAAAAACAACTTTCAGATAACAGTTTTCAGCAAGAAATATAACAGAACAGCTTTTAAACTCGTTTTTTCAGAAAAACAGCTTTCAGATAACAGTTTTCAGCAAGAAATATAACAGCACAGCTTTTAAACTCTCTTTTTCAGAAAAACAGCTTTCAGATAACAGTTTTCAGCAAGAAATATAATCGAACAGCTTTTAAACTCGTTTTTTCAGAAAAACAGCTTTCAGATAACAGTTTTCAGCAAGAAATATAACAGAACAGCTTTTAAACTCGTTTTTTCAGAAAAACAGCTTTCAGATAACAGTTTTCAGCAAGAAATATAACAGCACAGCTTTTAAACTCTCTTTTTCAGAAAAACAGCTTTCAGATAACAGTTTTCAGCAAGAAATATAACCGAACAGCTTTTAACTCTCTTTTTCAGAAAAACAGCTATCAGATAACAGTTTTCAGCAAGAAATATAACAAAACAGCTTTTAAACTCGTTTTTTCAGAAAAACAGCTTTCAGATAACAGTTTTCAGCTAGAAATATAACAGAACAGCTTCTAAATTCTCTTTTTCAGATAAACAGCTTTCAGAATACAGTTTTCAGAAAAAAATATAACCAAACAGCTTTTAAACTCAGTTTCAGAATAACTCTATTCAGAATACTCTATTCAGAAAACTCTTTTCTAAATAACAAAACAAACGCACTCTAAGACTCTATAATATAAGTCTCTAGTTAACCATTTCTTCAGATTTAGCCATCTAGATGCTATAAAATTCCTATATGTTCTCAGCTGTACACTTCTTCAATGCAATTGTCTCATCTTGCTATTAACATAAAAAGTCACTCACTTATTGGAATTACGCGATCTTGGGTTCTATAGAAAGATGAAAGTGTCTACTACAACTTCTCAGTTGATCACAACCTCAATTTCATTCATTAAAACACTGGAAAACCCTTATTTCTCACCAGGTGTACACAGAAAATGAGTTACTCTACAAAAATAAGGTCTTTTATTAGGACTGGTTCTGTCCAAAACTTAGAAAAATTATATCTTTCAAACCACAAACTGAAATTTCTTGATTCAAGATGTTTTAGAAAGTTAATACTCTCTACTAGAAACCTCTAGTTGATCATTCTTCCAGATTCTCAACACACAAATCCAAAATTCCACAAATTCACTGACTAGTTAAAATCTAAACTGAACTGAACATGTTGTATTCAAAAATTAATATCAATGCAACCATACCTCAAATTATTAGGAAACTTAAGATTCATGAACTACACATATATAGGTTCAATATTCCCAAAAATCTCATCAAGATTCAAAATACTCAAAGAGTTATATCCTTTTGAAATTTGTAGAAAATTAGTTCTGTTTTCCAAGCAGTGTGCAAACACTCTCTTACAATACAATTTTTAAAGAGCATCAAGGGATGTATAACAATTCTAAAACTTTAGAAACATGATCTAGACACATAGAAGATGCTATACAAAAATTCTCATTACCGGTCGACCAAATGAATTTTTGTAGAAGTATCAAATAAATTCTGAAAAAATATGATATTTGAAAATAAGGTTGTTAACATATTTAAAAATCTCCACAAAAAGTTTTAGCTCAAGATACTACACCAATTCCAAGATACAAATTTTCAAATATCATTCTAAAAGTAGCATATAGTCAGTTTTTCTGTTGCTTATTGTTTCGAAAAGAAACTCTTTGTTGAGCTGCTAAATGAGCCCAGAAAAATATGAAATTTTTTTAAGGATGCTCTAAACTCATCCTAGAAAATGCCATTTAAATTTTATGACCTGATTCTAAGTCGTTTACCTAGTAGAAAATCCTAAGTCAGCATGCTACATAAGTTTTCTTTAACATGAAACATTGTGTGAATTTCACTATTATAAAAATTGAATTTATCTAGCATATCATACACTTCTACATGGTAATCATGCCCTCTTAGCTACTACTACACACCAATTTTCACACAAAAAAATTACTAATTTAGAGTTGGAAAACACCCACCAATGAAGAATGAAGACCCATTTGCTTCACTTGCTCCAATCTTGTTCCTCCTCTATCTCCTTTGATGATTGGAACCCTACAAAAGAATTGAAGCTCTCTATTTGATTTCTTACTCTCTCAATCTCTCTTTTCTTTATCTCACTCTTTTCATTTGCTTTTGAGTAATAAAGAAGTAGAAGAAGGTGAAGTAGAGGATGGTTTTTTTATGATTGAAATGAGATGAGATTGAGAGGAGATGAGATGGAGATGGATACGGATACGGGAATTGAGGATTGGGTTTCGGCTGCCCAAAATGAGGATGGGGAAGGTCGGTGGAAGGATTGAGAAGAAAAGGAGAGAGGGTGAGGGGGTATTGTGTGTGATTCTTCTACACCCACATAGTATATATATAAGTATATATATACATGCACATTTATATGTACACTTATACACATTTACACACATATAGGTATATTCAAGTATAAAATTCAGTTCATTATAAGTCAATTAAATATATATATACATACAAATATATATAAATACATACATATACATATACATATACTTATAAAATAAATACAAGTAGTCATGTATATGTATCATATATAACCCAATCAAAATATACATACATACGAATAAAAATATTTATTTGTAAAAAATAAGAATATATTGTATAAAAATATTACTTCTCAAAAGATTGTTTCGTTTAAACAATCGAAATAATACACAATTTAATTAAGAAGATATCCCGAATTTACCTTATTGGGTTCATAATATATATAATACATCTGAAAATTCCTCAATTAAAACTAATAATCATAAAAAATACATAATCACGTGAAATTCTCAGACGTGCACGGGTTAATATACAAAATAGTTATATACTATTTTGCGGGGTGTTACACGGCGTGGTTTTCTGAGGCTGAACCTCAGGAGGAGTAGATACCAAAGCACCGGCTCCTCCACCCTCGACGTGTTATCCGAGGCTGAATCCCATGAGGAAGACTACCAATCATTGCCTCTTCCTACGCCTTCGGTGCGGTTTTCAAGGCTGAGCCTCATGAGGAAGGATTCAAGGCATCGCCTCTCACCCTATTCTTGGAACGGTATCTGAGGACGACTCTCAAAGGAGAACTATCAAGAAGTCATCTAAAAACCCAAAGTTCGACAAAACATCTTTATTATGGAACAAAAATGAAGTGATTACATTCGCACAACCACATTGAGAATCGCAAGTTCAAGGCATAGGGCTTCGGACCCCGGGGTCCTTGTCCGACCCAATCCCGAGAGCTCCACTTCAGCTGTCGAGGGATTGGAACCCATGCGAAGTACCTCCAAACCTCTCACACTGACCACACTAGTGGATCCTGCTACCCCACTCAGGGCATCCCCTGGAGCTCCCACTCTCGAATGGATCCCAGGGTAAGGCCTAGCCTCGATAAGGAACTATAAAAAGTGGACATCTGGCTCACCTCTCCCAGCCTAGACCTCAACAGATTGATTTCAGAGTCCTTTCCATAAGTATCCATTTAAGGATGGAGTTCGAGGACTTTCTGTCGAAGGGACGAGAAGGCCCACCAATGCCAGTCTGAGCGAGAGTTCTGTTGGCATTGGGAAACAATGCCTTCAAACGAGCTAATTCCCGAGCCGTCTCTTGCGACCGACTAATGTGGAAACCAAATGTCCATTCCCGATCATTCGCCTCCTTAGAAAGGCGGGCCATAATCTCCCCGACCTGAGCTAGCTTGGTATGGAGTGAGCGAACCTCGCCTTCGAGGTCCTCATTTTGAGGCTCAAACCTCACCATATGTTTAGCAAAATGGTATTTCGACTCAGATGAAGATGAAACTAATGGTCAAAACAAGTTGTGTAAAGTTTCACTAAAACAAAAAATTTACAAGATGTGTGGTGGCGAGTCCGCACTCGCCATCTACAAAATTGAAAATTAAAAAAAAAACAATAATCTCTAAGTTAAGGGAGGACCTTACAGGAAGGAGAATGAGGGAGTTCAGCTTTAGCTCCCGCACACCCAACAGGGACACCAACGTTGAGAGGGATTTCCCTCAGGGTCGAAGGAGTGTCGTTAGAATCTGATTCCGGGTCGAAGCAGAGGTCATCAAGGTTAATGCCCGGATGCCTATCCCGAACATGTTGAAGGGCTCGTTGGTAAACATCCTCCTGTGCCCACTCAACCTGGCCTGCTGCATCGTCAACCTCTGTCTCCAATTCTGTCACCTTCTTTTTTATCTCATCCACCATAGTATTCTCCATCTGTCAGTCGAGCCGTTGAGCCCTGCATTCGGCCGACTTCAAATCATCCTCATACTGCCTCATGAGCTCGCCTCCGTAGAGCATGGTCTACGACAAAGAGAAAAAATAGTGAGAAAAATACCAGCGAAGGGATGCATTTGCTCGGGAATGAACACCTCCCACCACTGAGAGCTGAGCATACCGAAGGTAAGCCAAACCAAAGGTTTCCTTAGCAAGGGTTTTCCTATCCCTCGGAAGGGTAAGATTATTCACCACCTCGATGACCATCCGAGACTCCATGATGGAGTCAACAACCTTCACCGGCCAGTCAGGCGTAAAGGTCTTCTGGGTCTTCTCATGAATGACCTCCTCCAGGAACAGGTAGATCAGTGGCACAGGAGATTCCATCAGCTCTACCGCTCGAATTGATCTCTCGCACGGCTCTTCCCAAAGAGAATCCTCTTGATCTTGGATAGTCAAGGAACTCGTCCCCCTCACCCTCTTTGGTTGCCTCCTCGGAGATGCATCGGCTCTCGGTGTCATCTCCCTCTTCTTTCCCTTATACGCAGTGGCTAGATGTGTCGAAAGAGTAGCCAAGAGGATGTCGACATCATCATATACCGAGGCTGTTAAAGAAGCACATCATGACAGGATTCAAAATCCATTAGAGAAATAATGATAATTTTTATAAGGGAAGGAAACTCACAGGAGATGTAAGGGCTTAATCTGCTGACCGTGAGTGACATCTCCATCACCCTGGACCAATCGATACCCAGGTTATCTTCAAACAGCCTGCCGAACTTCACCCGCTCCTCTTTAGAGAGATCTTCAAGCTTCAAGGGATTCTTCAGAGCAGGCTCGTACGACCATGAGGTCGGAATGTCTCAAGGCTCGGGACTGCAGACGATAAAATACTTGGACCTCCAAAAATTATGGAATCCTGATGGTTGAGCACTACACATAGCTTAGACCGGCAGGCAATATACCACCGGTGAGAACTGCTTACAAGCGCGCTCAATCCCAGACTCAATCGGAAGTACCTGAAACTCAGAAGGACGCTCTTCCTTTGGCTGAGCATGATGAAACTGGTCAATTGCTCCCACGAGTTCAGTGCGTACTACATCGGGCTCATTCCTCCCCAGTTCAAAACCCTTGATGAATGGGTGAAGAGGAATATGCAGGCTTGAAGCAAAAGCATCAGGGGGGAACATATAGAATCGCTTTTCCAGCCTATCGATCGGACGAATACCTAGTTTTGGAAGCAGCAAGATGTACTCCGAAGGTATATGGAACTGATCCTAGAAGTTGGCGAGATCGCTCGCCATTAGGATATTATGTTTCTAGTCGGCTTCTACCTTAGGCGTACTCGGCAAAAATGGGGGTACACCGAACCAAACTAAGTCCTACAAATTCTCTAAATATACTCGAGAGGACTTACAACCCGCTGGAACGTCTTGATAAGCCATCGGATCACACCCCTTTTCAGGAGAAAGGCGATGCTTCTTCTTCTTCACTGGTCGACGACCACAGGGTGGTGGGATGCCTATAATATTGTCGGATGCTAAAGTCCTTACTCTCGCACTGAAGGGGCCCCAGTGGCCTCCTCATCTTCGTCTCGGCTTGCTCCAACATGACTCTCCTCCCATTCCTCCTTCGTCTTCACTAGCAGTAGGGGACCCTTCTCTTGGGTATCGACCTCCAAAAACTCGGGATCCTTGCTCGTCACTTCAGTGAAATTCTCATCCATCCAGGGGATAGGACCAGTCACCTCCGCACTCACCCCTTCGATATCTACATCCTACGAGGAACGGGCACATGTGGACTGTGTCTCGACCTCATTCATTCTCGATGATGACCGAGAAGAATCATCGGAAGAGTACCCACCTCATCCCAAGGACAATGACGAAGGCGATCTACTAGATTGGTTCGCAAACATGTTCGCTAGAATTCTCAAGGAGTTTTAGTTAGGAGAGATAAATGGTCAGGAGGAAGTGGGGGAGAACTTATAGAGGAAAGAAAGAGCAATTTCACGACTAACAGATCATGTGACACCCCCTCGATAACTGCAAGCAAATGCGGAACGTCGCCCTAGAGACCACATTGTCACATGACGACTAGACTCGAGGTCTCACACCGCTACGCCTTCGGCATGGTGTCCGAGGCCAATCCTCTTGAGGAGCTCTCACATGGCCTCAACTCGCTGCGCCATCAGTGTGGCGTCCGTAGCTGACCCTCATGAGGAGCTCTCATAAGGTCTCAACTCGCTGCGCTTTTGGCGTGGTGTCCAAGGCCGATCCACATGAGGAACTCTCCGAGGCCTCAAATTGTTGCGCCATCGGCGTGGCGTCCGTGGCCAACCTTCATGAAATGCTCTCACAATGCCTCAACTCGCTGCGCCTTTGGTGTGGTGTCCATGGCCGATCCTTACGAGGAACTCTCCCAAGGTCTCAACTCGTTGTGCCTTCGGCATGGTGTCCGAGGCCAAACCCATGAGGAGCTCTCACAAGGTCTCAACTCGATGCTCCTTCAGCATGGCATCCGAAGCCAATCCTCATGAGGAACTCTCCAAGGCCTCAACTCGCTACACCTTTGGCGTGGCGTCCATTGTTGACCTTCATGAGGAGCTCTCACAAGGCCTCAACTCGCCGCACCTTCGGCGTGGTGTTTGAGGCCGATCCTCATGAGGAACTCTCCTAAGGCCTCAACTCGTTGCGCCATTAGCATGGCGTCCTAGGCCAACCCTCATGAGGAGCTCTCACGAGTTCTCAACTTGCTACTCCTTAGGTATGGCATTCGAGGTCAATCCTCATGAGGAACTCTTCCAAGGCTTTAAATCGCTGCCCTTTCGGTGTAGCGTCTGAGGTCGACTCTCATAAGGAACTCTCATGAGGTCTCAACTCGCTGCGTCTTCAGCATGGCATGTGAGGCTGACCCTCATTAGGAGCTCTCACGATTGCTGTCCCCTCGGCATGGCATCTGAGACCGACCCTCATGACGATCTCGAGCGGGGGAGCCTCACCCCCGACCTCAGCATAGTAGTCGACCCCAAACTTTTCGTAGATTTCCACTACATCGGGACACTCCCAATTTCGATGCCTGCAGATCATCGTCGTCTAGACGACCCCTCAATGAGTCAACTACTTCTCGAAGAAAACCAAAAGTTCACCTCCGAGAGTGGGGGGCTTATGATGAGGGTGAAAATAGCGCATGAGCTACACCACTCGATCCTAGCACGAATCTTAAGGAGATCCTATAACAGCAATGTGGCTGCTCATCGGCCCATCCCCTGAATCTAGCCCATCACGGATCGGGTCTTCCCCTATGATCAGGAATCAGTGGCTGGATTAGTCACTGGGGAACATTCCCTAAACTGGCTCTCACTAGCTTATAAATACAACTCTACCTCTACAGTAACTACGAAATGACTATTTCACCACTTAAGCATCTTTTAATCCGCTGGTTATTGACTTGAGCATCGGAGGGTCTGTTGCTGAAAATCTTCCAGGCATTTCAAACTTTTTTGCAGGTATCCAGCGACGATTAATCACTCCCAGATCCCCTAAATCCAATCACACATCAGCATCACAGTAGGTTCAGATCGGTGGTTGGGACCCGAGTTTCCGCCTCATCCCAAGAACTCATTATCTGTTGCTCTCACACCCAAAAACAAGCAGCTTCAGGAGGGTTTTCAAGTGGGAGAGGTTGAGATCGTGGTTGGGGAGGGTTTAAGATTTTTTTAATATGTTTTTCTTTATTTTTATGAAAACATGTGGACCGTACATACTAGTTTAAATTTGATTTTCCAACTTTTGCCCTCATTTTTCTATTTCAAAATAAAGGAATGGGAGATGGGGTAGATCCATTAGCTTAATATATAGTTATATTATGACAATTGTGCCCTAGTTTTTTTCAACAATTAATTTTTGGGATTTTTGCAATTTAGTCTCCTAATTAATGAGTAACTGCAATTCATATAAATCACCGTGAGGGGTGAATAGAGTGATTGTGCGGGAATTAAAAAAATTGAAATGAATGTGTAAAGTAAAGAGACAGAGTTAGAGAAAATAAACATAACCCCCATACTTAATCCACTACCCCTTACTTGCAGCAATCCTCCGCTGCAAGCTTTGCACTATATTCAAACCCCGTACAGTGGGTTCTTAGTATTCTGGCCAAGAATCTTATTACACCCATATGACTTCTATATATAAACCCCGTACACCGCCTCAATCGTAGGTGAAAAGAAAAAAAAACAAGAACGACATCTTGACTAAGAAAATAATAAAAGCGATGTTCTCTCTTGATCTTTAGCAAATGATTCATTTCAAAAAAATTGAGTAAAAGGAGATGACGAATATTGTTTGGATCTAGCTCTATTTAAAGAGTTTGAAATTATTTATTTTCTCAAATGTAAAAAGAGATACCAAATATAAATTTGGGAAGGTCGCGGTGGATTTCTAATTTGGGCAGTCGATTGTCATTTCTTCCAGACGAAGGTGGAAAGGAAATGGTAGTATACTGCACTTGACAGTCGACTGCCAAGTTCAGTCGACTACAATTTTTGCAGTCGACCGAAATATTCTCAAATTGAATATTTCGATAAATCCACTTTATATTAATTCCATAACTTTTCATTTGCCGATGATTCATTTACATATTATTCCTCACAAATAAAGCATAAAATGATCAGTCATGATGGTCTGGTTTCATATGAAACAATCACATATTTCTTTTTGACGAATCTTTCCGAATATTTGTAATCTTTCATATTGGCATGATTCTTTTTTTCCTTTTTGTGCATTATTGCGTTTTTGCTTTGATTCCGAAGATCTTGAGATTTATTGAATTTCGTTCTATATTGGCCTGTAAAGATCTTAGATGAAATCATTACATACACATAATGCATGTTTTATACACACTAAACATAGAGTCAACAATTTAGTCCCCAAATCATAGCAATTGTGATTTAGTTTCCTGGTTCATAGAGCAACTGCCATTTAGCCCCTCAATTAGAACTCATTCATCCTACTTTAACTGAATCTGCTAAATTCAACTCAATTTAGTCACAAATTAGAGTAATTTTTTTAATGATGGATGTACTAATGCAGTCGAATGCAATGAATTGAAATTTTAATGAAAATGACTTACTCTAGTTGTAGACTAAATTGAATAAAATTTTCTAGATTTAGCTAAAATAGAAGAGTAAATTGATGATGTTCTAATTGTTGGACTAAATCACAATTGCTATACGATTTTGGAGACTAAATTGCATTTACTATATGATCTAGGGGACTAAATTGCAAGTTTTATATAATTTGGGAGACTAAGTCGCAATTACTCATTGATTGAGGGACTAAATTGTAAAAAAAACCATTAATTTTTGGGTAATGTTACACCTACTACCAAATCTACTACTTTTTGCTTTACTACCTTAGGTGGTACACTATTAGTGGAGGTTATTGTAAAGTAGCTGGTAGAAACATCCAATAGTTTAGAATAACACCATCGTGTGTATTTTAACTGCGCATTTGACTTAGGCCATGGCATACACCGAAACTTTGTTTGGCATCACTTTTTATTTTGCATCAAATTTTGGTTGTTGTTGTTTGGAATCGCTATATTATAGTATATCGAGGATCGGTAGTAAAGATAAAAGTAGTAGATTTGGTAATAGCTGTAGCATTACCCTTAATTTTTATTAGCCCCTTTGACTTCCTTATGTAGACTTCAAATTTCTCACAATCAAAATTAGTTTAGACATTTTTTCTTCAAACAGCTATTTCAGAAATCCTGAATGTTGCATAAAATGGTAAGACTACTGAAATTTACTCGTAGTTAAAAAATCATATTTCTTAATGCATGTTGTTTGATCAGTGAAAAAATATACAGACGCACCCGGTTGAATGTCAAACAAAAAAGATGCTAAAGGTTATATTCAATGAAATCAGTATATTCGTTCCTTTTACTGTCAAAAATAGGACACTTTTGCATCAGGCTACGGCCTTTCTTGTTCCAAGAAGAAATTAATTTAAATTATTATAATTATAATTTTAAAATGACACTTCAAAAAATGAAATGAATTTAAACAATTTATACTGGGCTCTTGTAATAGCCTTACAGACTTCTTGCTATTCATTTGCCTAAGAAATGAATTAGACCGGGTCCTTGTAATCGGCCAATTTGTCGCAGTTATGCATGACAAGAGGCAAGGCAGCACTAGTTTTCAGATAAAGCATGATCTTTAATGTCGAATACCTTACTGCAATAGTTGAAACCAAAAAAGATACTTCCCAATATATATGCTCGTCGTTATCAGTTTGATGTACAGGAATATAGTTAGTGCATGGATGTAACTCATCTCTCTCAATAGGCTCTTCGCTCTAAGATTTGATATAGGAGAACGAAATCAAATGATCTGATTGAGGTGTTCCCACATCCATGAAATCCAGTTTTTCTTCGCAGGATTTGGAGTCGATTCTCAGAAAAGCTCTGTGTGCAGCAAAACGCATTGATAATCAAATCTTTATATCCAAAAACTGGAAGAATTAACTATAGTGACGTAGATAAGGTATTTGTACTCTTCATAGTTCATATAACCTCCCTAAGAAAAAATTAGAATATAATCATCCCAAATAATAGGGATGTGTCTCCATGTATTTTTGCTTTGTTTGACAAATCTCTGTATATTACTGTATTGTAACGCCCCTGCCCCAGGCTCAGGGCCGGCCCTGATATGTAGGCGGGCAAGGCGGCCGCCTCGGACCCCCGCGGAATTCGCCATTTTTGGGGCCCCCGATTTCAAACTTCCCTTGTAAATATAGGCACGCGTTTCGCGCGTAAATTTTTTTTTTTTTTTATATGGGGCAGGGGGGGCCCATTTCGGAAGTTCGCCTAGGGCCCCCCGGAACTCAGGGCCGGCCCTGCCCAGGCTCAAACAACTTTTACAATTTATCAGACAAATTATTTATAGTATAGTACAAATGCTCACCACTGGCTACCTCTCAAAAAGTGGTAAACCGGATTAGTGACTCTTGATCATAGGCTATGTTATTTATGTTATTTATGTTATTTTAAACTATTTCAATTCCGAGGTGGGACATATTCTCAAACCTCTCATTCTCTCTTTTATCCCTTGTACACAGAAGCCCCTAGTGGGACCCATGTGCCACATCAGCAGAGGACAATGCCACTGCCTCTTTGTTGCTCTCATCATGACGTCAGCGACAATAGCAACAGCTTTTCTGCTGTAAATCAACCCGTGGGACCCCCTACATTCCAATAATTTACAAGTTTGCCATTTACTATATATTACATATACTACTACCATTTTTTATATTATTTGAAATTATGGAGTGTTACACACACACGCCTTCAGAAATCAGCATCCTCGCTGAGCACGGGGCATGCACAATCTGGTGCAGGATCTACTTTCTAGCCGTTGTGGAGCATCTGCTCTTCTATCCGCCCGATTAATCATGATCTCGGAATCCACCATCTGATCAGTCATAATCCCGGATTTAATTGAGCTGCCCTCCTATCTGCCCGACTAATCATGATCCTGGAATCCACCGTTCGATCAATCATAGTCTCATATTTAATTGAGGGCTCATCACAGTCACGGAATCCACCACCTGACTGGGTCTATAGTTCCGGAATCCACTGCTCGACTATATAGACATGCCCCACACTCGGTGTCGAAAGTCGGCTCTGATACCATTTGTAATGCCGCTGCCCCAATCTCAGACAATTTTATACAATTTATCAGAAAAATTATGTATAGTATAATACAACTGCCCACCACAGGCTGCCTCTCAAAAGGTGGATAACCGGATTGGTGACTCTTGATCATAGGCTATATTATTTATTATTTATTTATTCTTGTGCAATTCTCGATATGGGGCTAATCCCACACTCAAACTCTTTTTCGTTCCCGTGTACAAAGAGCCTGTGGGCCCCATGCCACGTCATCAGCACAGAGACAGCAGGCGCTGCTCTTATCACCCGAGTGGGCCCCGCTGACTTCATCATGACATCAGCGTAGCAAAGCAGCCAACGTGCTGTTCTTCAACCGTGGGCCCCTTATTTACACTTATGCCATCAAGCCTTTTTTATTATATATATATATATATATATATATATATATATATATATATATATATATATACACACATACATACTATTATAATATAGCTCTTTTTGAAAATTACGGGGTGTTACACATTGAGAGGCAGCCTGTGGTGGACAGTTGTACTTTACTATAAATAATTTGTCTAATAAATTATAAAAACTGTCTGAGCCTGGGGCAGGGGCGTTACAAATGGTATCAGAGCTCACTTTCGACACCGAGTGTGGGACATGTCTATATAGTCGGGTTGTGGATTCCGAAACTATCGACCCAGTCGGGCAGTGAATTTCGGGACTGTGGTGAGCCCTCAATTAAATTCGGGACTGTGATTGATCGAGCGGTGGATTCTAGAATCATGATTAGTCGGGCGGATAGGAGGGCGGCTCAATTAAATTCGGAACTATGATTGATCGAACGGTAGATTTCGGGATCATGATTAGTCGGACGGATAGAAAAAGCAGATGCTCCACATCGGCTAGAAAGTAGATCCTGCACTAGATTGTGCATACCCCGTGCTCAGCACGGACTCTAATTTCTGAAGAGGGGGGAGGGGTGTAACACCCCGTAATTTTCAAAAAGAGCTATAGTATAATAGTACATATATATATAATAAAAAAAGGTTTGATGGCATAAGTGTAAATAAGTGAAGAGAGAGGGGCCCACGGTTGAAGAACAGCACGTTGGCTGCTTTGCTGTGCTGACATCATGATGACATGGCATGGGGCCCACCCGGGTGAGAAAAGCAGTGCCTGTTGTCTCTATGCTGATGACGTGGCATGGGGCCAACGGGCTCTATGTACACGGAAAAGAGAAAGAGTTTGAGTGTGGGATTAGTCACATATCGAGAATTGCACAAGAATAAATAAATAATAAATAATATAGCCTATGATCAAGATTCACCAATCTGGTTAACCACCTTTTGAGAGGCAGCCTGTGGTTGGCAATTGTACTATACTATAAATAATTTGTCTGATAAATTGTATAAAATTGTCTGAGCTTTGGGCATGAGCGTTACATGTATCTCATGTTCCTTGAATGTTGGTGTAGACTATACATTAGACACTACTCTTAAATGTTAACAAAGCATCGAACTGGATGTTGCTGCTTCTTTATTCTAAGAACAAAATGTTAATCACCCTAAGGGAGTGAATAGGATGATTGTGCGGAAATTAAAAACTTAAATAAAACATGTATTAAAAAAAAGATAGAGTTAGAGAAAGCAAACAGAGCAAGCACGCAAGACACAACGATATAACGTGGTTCAATCCACAGGTCTACGTCTGCACCATCTACTTGTAGCAATTCTTCGCCACAAGCGTTCCACTATACTTTAAACCTTTGTACAGTGATTCTCGGAATTCAGGCCGAGATACCTATTACACTTGTAAAGCTTCTACAAACAAGTTCCACAAAACTTACCGAAATGGAAGAAAAGAATAACTCTCAATATCTATAATGATCTTAACTGAAGAAAACAATAAATGCCCTCACACTCGGATCGTTGATTGAATAATAAGTTCAGAAGAATTATAGTCACGCCCCGCTTCCCAAAATACGGGAATACGAGTCCATGACTAAGGCCCAGCGAATGATGCGAATACACCATTTATAAGCTGTACAGGTAACTCAACAACAAGATAACAAAATAAACCACGCAGGCATGTAAAATTACAATATGATAATAAAAGTTCATGACATAATCCATAACATAACCAACAACTGAGAAATACAAGTAGTTACGGGTCAAACAAGCCCAAAATACAATAAAGAGTAGTATGAGTAAAACATGAACTAAGATAACATGATAATTAACAAAACTAAAACACTTGTTCAGCAACACCTTCGGTTAACTCTCCTTCTAAGCCTGCAAGTACATTATTATAAAAAGAAGAAAAAAGACAAGAAGACACCTGTTAATACAAGTCACGAGCCGCAAGTGGTACGCGCTAAGGGGACAAATACAAAAAAAAAAAGCAAGGAATGGAGAATCATGAAAATATTATGAATAAGGCATTAAGGAACAAGTGGCATGTAAACAAGTAAGCGAGTAAACAAGTCTACCAGAACATGTACATGTAGCTGGATTATGCAAGTGCACGTATTAATCTTAAGTCTAATGGTTGATTCTATTTAGGCAGCACTTCATGCATCCACACATTTACTACATGGTTGCTACGTACAATCAGTTATGTTTAGACTTAGTGGTGGATTCTATAGGCCATGTACTCGGAAAAACATGTACATTCAATATTATATCGAGATACGTGCAATGTGAAATATGTAGAGTGTAAACTTACAACGTGAAACATGTAAACTTGTAATTTGCAAACTTGCATCGGGAAACCACGAGCTCCCGTCCGAGTACGCTCTTCTATATTGCCCACTACTTAAATCTTTTTCCTTATACCCCGGCTTGTTACTTTTATTTCAATTTAACATGATCATAATGCAATGAGAACGATGTCAAGATATGGACAGAAAATATCAAGGAATTATGCATGAAATATGTTCTAAGTCATGAGATACGAAGCCTACAGTTTTAATGTCATATATGGGTTTAATTTCTATTACAAGTCTGGGTCAACAGTATTTTCGGGTTATATAAAACAATATTGAAACTACAAAGTGGTCGATGACTTGTATAAAACTTAATAAAGAATAAAAGATATTACAACAATATTCAAACTATTATCATGGGTAAAATAATCATTCACACTATCATGTATAACCCTAAAAGTACATATATTTGTATCATCGTGTTCGTGTAATGCATATGACAATAAAGTATTCGCGATCATATGCGAATACGGGATCAACGGATTAAGTATAGCAACATATTTCAATTCGACTGGTGAATGCAAATTATAGTCAAAGAATATACTTGCGGTATTTTTGCAAAGAAAGCTTGTACTAGAACAAACAAATTTGTACAAGAGATACTTTCCTGTTAACAGATAATGATGATATCGAATACCAGAATAACGGGATCAGAATTCTGGGCAGCGACGCACGTGCAAGATACGTGGTAGCAACAACAGTAAACAGCAACCAAAAAATCCAACAGAAACAAGTAATCCAATCTCTTCTCCAAAACAGCAAACTCAAAAATTCCAATCCACTCCATAACACCAAACTCCAATAAACCAGTCCCTCTGTATCAACACAACCCAATACACCAAACAGAGTCCCTCTTACAAACACCCAACAGCAACAATTCACCAACACAGCAACTCAAAATCCCCAACCCTGCCGCCTTCACCTTTCGGCACAGAGAGAGAGAGAGAGAGAGCGCAGGAGAAAGAGAGTTGGACTGTGGCTGCGGCGAGAACGAGCAATGGCAACGGCTGATGACTGGCATGAGAACAGAGCGGTGCACAGGGGAGATAGAGGAGGAGTGGCAATGGCTAAGTCGAGCGGAAGGGTTCTTCGGTGGAGGGTGCTGAGGTTGAAGACGACTGGCGAAGCTTTGGAGGTTGAGTTGCCCAAGCGATAGAGCAGATGCAGAGGCACATGGAGGCTGCGAGGCAGTCGAGGAACGTGCGGTCGAGGTGATGATGGGTTGAGAGGATCTCGGTGATGAGGTGGAGAGTTTCGGGGAGGACGACGGTGACGAGTCGAGGGCGGTGAGAGCTGGAAGCGCTCGCGAGGCGAAAGTCGACGAGGGGGAAGGGGTTGTGAGTCAGGCGGGGCGAAGGGAAGCTCGAGCAGGAATGGAAGGTGACTGGTTGATGAAGTTGTGAGGTGAAGGAGACTGTGGATAGGTTCTTCGAAGATCTTCAATGGAGGAAGAAGGTGGAAGACGGGGGGTTACTAGGTGCGGTGTGTCGATAGAGGATAAGACTGGAGGAAGATAGAGTCGATGGTGTAGGGAGGCTGACTGCGGGGACTGTGGAGCTCGAGGGAGGCTCGAGCGACGGCCGGCGAGGTGATGGGCAAGTTCGGCAATGGGTTGATGGTGGTGATGGAGACGAGGTAGAGGATCGGGAGAAGTGGGTTCTGTTTTTTGTTTTCAAAACAGGGGAGAGGAGCGGAAGGGAGAAGAGATGGGAGAGAGAGAACAGTGGGAGAGAGAGGTTATATTCAAATAATGCATAATAATAATATAATAATAAAAAGGGGAGAGATTATAGGGAGGAGGGGGTTACGGGAATCAATGGCTGATTTGTGTGGAGGAGATTTAAAGGGTAAAAAAATTGTTATAACAGCCATATTAATGAGGAGGGATTATAGGACTGAAAACTTGGGATTCAATTTTTCAAATTTTCGGGGGGTTACCGGATGTGGGGAGTGATAAGGAGAGATTTTGGGGATTTGAATGTGGAGTAGAATTGATCTGGTCAACATAGATTAAGGAGAAATTGGGTTAATGGGTTTGGGTTTGAGATCTAATAAGAGATGGACTTGGGTTGGGCTCAAAACAATCTAATAATTTAATTATAGAATTGAGCTTACACTAAATAATTAGACAATTGGGCTTAGACTTCAAGTACTAATTAAATGAAAGGATATATATATATATATATATATATATATATATAATTATAATTATATAATTATATAATTATAAAAAAGTAATCGAATAAATAAACTGGTTTAAAATAATTGATCAAAATTAAAAGATTCAGCATTTGGGTTTCATATCAAAATCACTAGAATGAAATATAATTTAGGTTGAAAATCGATAATCATTTAAGCATAATTAGTTACAAGATATTAAGAATTTAAAATACGAAAAAATACATGAAAAATACGTATTAACGGGAATAGGGGTTACAATCCTACCCACCTTATAACAAAATTTTTTCCTCGAAATTTGCTTAGGAGGTACATAGGACAGAGTAAGTGTAACACCCAAAAGTTTGAGAAGCAGGAAATAATGAAAAGAAACGAGTGGTGATGACATCGGGATCAATAAGACATGAGCAAGAAATGAGTGAGCTACGATAATACTAAGGTTGGGTCTAAGAATACAATCGAAAATGTGCATGTACAAGAAAGTATGCAGAAATAAGTGATGAAAGGAAATGTGAAAAAAAAGGACAGGAAAATGACAAAATAAAAAACTGCAATATACCTGCACCAATATCTTCAGCTGTCTCTGCTTCCTTGGCAATCAAGTTGTAGGCCTGCCCTCTCCCAGGAGCTGCGGACCTCTGACCATAGACTTGCTGCTGCGGTGGGAGCGGTGGTCCTCGAATTGGTGCTTTCTGCTGGATCGGCCCTCCGGCGGCTGGACCATTTTTTGCTTGTGGACATTCCCGGAGTACATGGTCACAAGATCCACAAGCGAAGCATTAGCGATTTGCCTACCCGCAGTCTTTACGTATGTGACCGGCTTTCTGGCAATAGTCACAGATCACATCCCTCTTCAGAGTAGTAAGTGGGTAAGGTATTGAACTTACAGCAGCAGGGGCTGGCCTCCGAATTGGCCCACTAATGGATCTAGCAGCAACAGGGTGCGAGACAGAAGCTGCATAGCACGCTTCCTCGTACTAGTTTGTTCCTAGCTTGTGGCTGCCTCCAGGATGTCAGCATATGATCAGAGTCGTAATGCAGCTAGGCGATCCTGAATCTCATTGTCCAAGCCTAACATGAAACGGCGGCCCTTATCCCCATCATTCGCCACCATGGAAGTGGCAAAGTGGCTCAGTCGGATGAATTCCGTAGCATACTCATCTATGGTCCGATTCTCCTGAGTGAGCACGACAAATTGCCGCTCCATTTCATTCCTTGTTACATCGGAAAAGAACTTCATGAGAAAGCCCTCTTTGAAGGTGGCCCAGGCGAAGGGGCACCCTAGCCGTTCCATCTCAGCTCGCCACCAAATGTGGGCGAGGTCAACCAGCTGGATGCTCACGACATCCACACGATCAACATCTGCTATCTGTGCTGCAATTTTTAGCTATTCAGTCCGGTTAAGCCATTGCTCAGCTTCAAGCGGACATTCTGTACCCGAGAACTTGTCTAGTCGTAGCCGCATGAAGTCTACTACATTTCTAGGTCTTGGTGGTAGCACCTCGGGCGTAGGTACGAATGCCCCCTTGTTGGCAGCTCCCAAAGCTACCCTCATCAGTTCTGCATGCTACCGCTGCATCTGCATCATCTGTTGCATCAGCAGCTCATTCTGCTCACGCTGCATTTGCATCACTTGAGCAATAGTGGGCTCTTCCGGCTGGCTGGAAGAAGAAGCACCTCTCCTAAGTATTTCCATAATCTGTGCAATGGTGGGCTCATCAGGCTGGTCATCTCTAGCACGGGAAAAAGAAGTACCCTTTCTAGCCATGGCCTACAATAAAATTAAACGGTTAGGGTGCGTTTGTTTTGATATTTTGAATAGAGTATTCTGAATTGAGTATTCTGAATTGAGTATTCTGAATAGAGTTATTCTGAATATGAGTTTAAAAGCTGTTTGTTTATATTGTATTCTGAATATTGATATTCTGAAAGCTGTTTATCTGAAAAAGAGAGTTTAGAAGCTGTTCGGTTATATTTCTAGCTGAAAACTGTATTCTGAAAGCTGTTTTTCTGAAAATGAGTGTTTAAAAGCTGTTCGGTTATATTTCTAGCTGAAAACAGTTATCTGAAAGCTGTTTTTCTGAAAAAGAGAGTTTAAAAGCTGTTCGGTTATATTTCTAGCTGAAAACTGTTATTTGAAAGCTGTTTTTTCTGAAAAAGAGTGTTTAAAAGCTGTTCGGTTATATTTCTAGCTGAAAACAGTTATCTGAAAGCTGTTTTTCTGAAAAAGAGAGTTTAAAAGCTGTTCGGTTATATTTCTAGCTGCAAACTGTTATCTGAAAGCTGTTTTTCTGAAAAAGAGTGTTTAAAAGCTGTTCGGTTATATTTCTAGCTGAAAACTGTTATCTGAAAGCTGTTTTTCTGAAAAAGAGTGTTTAAAAGCTGTTCGGTTATATTTCTAGCTGAAAACTATTATCTGAAAGCTGTTTTTCTGAAAAAGAGTGTTTAAAAGCTGTTCGGTTATATTTCTAGCTGAAAACTGTATTCTGAAAGCTGTTTTTCTGAAAAAGAGTGTTTAAAAGCTGTTCGGTTATATTTCTGACAATTTTGAATATCAATTTGAAATAATAATAATAATAATAATAATAATAATAATAATAATAATAATAATATATAATAATAATAATAATAATAATAATAATAATAATAATAATAATAATATATAATAATAATAATAATATATATAATAATAATAATAATATATATAATAATAATAATAATAATAATAATAAATAATAATAATAATAAATAATAATAATAATAATAATAATAATAATAATAATAATAATAATAATAATAATATATATATAATAATAATAATAATATATATAATAATAATAATAATAATATATATAATAATAATAATAATATACATAATAATAATAATAATAATAATAATAATAATAATAATAATAATAATATATAATAATAATAATAATATATATATATAATAATAATAATAATATACATAATAATAATAATAATATATATTATAATAATAATAATAATAATAATAATAATAATATATAATAATAATAATATATATAATAATAATAATATATATAATAATAATAATAATAATAATAATATATAATAATATTAATAATATATATAATAATAATAATAATATATATAATAATAATAATAATAATAATAAATAATAATAATAATATATATAATACTAATAATAATAAATAATAATAATAATAATACTTATAATAATATATAATAATAATAATATATATATAATAATAATATTAATAATACTAATAATAATAATAATAATAATAATAATAATAATATATAATAATAATATATATAATAATAATAATAATAATAATAATAATAATAATATATATAATAATAATAATAATAATAATAATAATAATAATAATATATAATAATAATATATATAATAATAATAATAATAATAATAATAATAATAATAATAATAATAATAATATATAATAATAATAATAATAATAATATATATAATAATAATAATAATAATAAAGAGAGTAAAGGAGGTGTTTTGGAAAGGAGGTGTTTTGGAAAATAGGAGGTATGAGTATTCTGAATATCAATTCTGAATAACTTAATAATAATAATAATAATAATAATAATAATAATAATAATAATAATAATAATAATAATAATAATAATAATATATAATAATAATAATAATAATAATATATAATAATAATAATAATAATATATAATAATATTAATAATATATATAATAATAATAATAATATATAATAATAATAATAATAAATAATAATAATAATAATATATATAATAATATATAATAATAATAATAATATATATAATAATAATATTAATAATAATAATAATAAAAAATAATAATAATAATAATAATAATAATAAAATAATAATAATAATAATAATAATATAATAATAATAATAATAATAATAATAATAATAATAATAATAATAATAATAATAATAATAATATATAATAATAATAATAATATATATAATAATAATAATAATAATAAAGAGAGTAAAGGAGGTGTTTTGGAAAATAGGGGGTATGAGTATTCTGAATATCAATTCTGAATAACACTTAAAACAAACGCCTATTCTGAATAGAGTATTCTGAATACTCTATTCTGAATATCAAAACAAACGGACCCTTAGTATCCAGATGATATGTTGGTTATTCATTATTCATGTGATTGACGTGGTGCACATGTTGTTGAGTTAACCTGGCTTTGATACCACTAAAAACCCTGTCACGCCCCGCTTCCCAAAATACGGAAATACGGGTCCATGACTAAGGCCCAGCGAATGATGCAAATACACTATTCATAAGTTGTACAGGTAACTCAACAACAAGATAACAAAATAAACGACGCATGTAAAATCACAATATGATAATGAAAGTTCATGATATAGTCCATAATATAACCAACAACTGGAAAATACAAGTATTTACGGGTCAAATAAGACAGGAATATAATAAAGAGTAGCATGAATAAAACATGAATTAAGATAACATGATAATTAACAAAACTAAAACACCTGTTCAGCAACACCTTCGGGTAACTCTCTTTCCAGGTCTGCAAGTACATTATTACAACAAAAAAAAAGACAAGAAGACGCCCATTAATACAAGTCACGGGCCGCAAGTGGTACGAGCTAAGGGGATAAGTACAAAACAAAACGGGAAAAAAAAGTAATAATAAAAATAAAATAAAAGCAAGGAATCGAGAATCATGAAAAGATTATAAACAAGGCATTCTGGAACAAGTGGCATGTAAACAAGTAAGCGAGTAAACAAGTCAACAGGAACATGTACATGTAGTTGGATTATGCAAGTGCACGTGTTAATCTTAAGTCTAATGGTTGATTCTATCTAGGTAGCACTTCATGCATCCACACTTTTACTACATGGTTGCTACATACAATCAGTTACGTTTAGACATAGTGGTGGATTTTATAGGTCACGTACTCGGGAAAAACATGTACATTAAATATTGTATCGAGATATGTGCAATGTGAAACATGTAGAGTGTAAACTTGTAACGTGAAATATGTAAACTTGTAATTTGCAAACTTACAACTTGTAAACATACAACTTGCATCGGGAAACCATGAGCTCCCGTCCGAGTACGCTCTTCTATATTGCCCACTACTTAAATCTTTTCCCTTATACCCCGGCTTGTTACTTTTATTTCAATTTAACATGATCATAATGCAATGAGAACGATGTCAAGATATGGACAGGGAACATCAAGGAATTATACATGAAATATGTTCTAAGTCATGAGATATGAAGCCTGCAGTTTTAATGTCATATCTGGGTTTAATTTCTATTACAAGTCTGGGTCAACAGTATTTTCGGGTTATATAAAACAATATTGCAACTACAAGTGATCGATGACATGTATAAAACTTAATCAAGAATAAAAAATATTACAACAACATTCAAACTATTATCATGGGTAAAATAATCATTCACACCATCATGTATAACCCTAAAAGTACATATGTTTGCATCATCGTGTTCGTGTAATGCATATGACAATAAAGTATTCGCGATCATATGCGAATATGGGATCGACGGATTAAGTATAGCAACATATTTCAATTCGACTGGTGAATGCAAATTATAGTCAAAGAATATACTTGCTGTATTTTTGCAAAGAAAGCTTGTACTAGAACAAACAAATTTGTACAAGAGATACTTTCCTGTTAACAGATAACGATGATATCGAATACCAGAATAACGGGATCAGAATTCTGGGTAGCGACGCATGTGCAAGATACGTGGCAGCAACAACAGTAAACAGCAACCAAAAAATCCAACAGAAACAAGTAATCCAATCCCTTCTCCAAAACAGCAAACACACAAATTCCAATCCACTCCACAACACCAAACTCCAATAAACCAGTTCCTCTGTACCAACACATCCCAAAACACCAAACAGAGTCCCCCTTACAAACACCCAATAGCAACAATTCACCAACACAGCAACTCAAAATCCCCAACCCTGCCTCCTTCACCTTTTGACACACACACACACACACACACAAAGAGCGCAGGAGAAAGAGAGCTGCACTGCGGCTGCGGCGAGAACGAGCATTGGCAACGGCTGATGACTGGCGTGAGAACAGAGCGGTGCACAGGGGAGATAGAAGAGGAGTCGGCAATGGCTAAGTCGAGCAGAAGGGTTCTTCAGCGGAGGGTGCTGAGGTTGAAAACGACTAGCAAAGCTTTGGGGGTTGAGTTGCCCAAGCGGGAGAGCAAATGCAGAGGCACATGGAGGCTGCGAGGCAGTCGAGGAACGTGTGGTCGAGGTGATGATGGGTTGAGAGGAGCTCGGTGATGAGGTGGAGAGTTTTGGGGAGGACGACGGTGACGAGTCAAGGGCGGTGCAAGCGGGAAGTGCTCGCAAGGCAGAAGTCGACGAGGGGGAAGGGGCTGCGAGGCAGGCGGGGCGAAGGGAAGCTCGAGCGGGAATGGAGGGCGACTGGTTGATGAAGTTGCGAGGTGAAGGAGACAGTGGATGGGTTCTTCGAAGATCTTCAATGGAGGAAGAAGGTGGAAGACGGGGGGGTTGCGAGGTGTGGTGTGTCGACAGAGGGCGAGACTGGAGGAAGATGGAGTCGATGGTGTAGGGAGGCTGACTGTGGGGACTGTGGAGCTCGAGGGAGGCTCGAGCGATGGCTGGCGAGGTGATAGGCGAGTTTGGCAATGGGTTGATGGTGGTGAGGGAGACGAGGTGGAGGATCGGGAGAAGTGGGTTCTGTTTTTGTTTTCGAAATAGGGGAGAGGAGTGGGAGGGAGAAGAGATGGGAGAGAGAGAACAGTGGGGGAGAGAGTATGGGGAGAGAGAGGTTATATTCAAATAATGCATAATAATAATATAATAATGTAGAGGGGAAAGATTATAGGGATGAGGGGTTACAGGAATCGATGGCTGATTTGTGTGGAGGAGATTTAAAAGGTAATAAAATTGTTATAACAGCCATATTAATGAGGAGGGATTATAGGGCTGAAAACTTGGGATTCAATTTTTCAAATTTTTGGGGGGTTACCGGATGTGGGGAGTGATAAGGAGAGATTTTGGGGATTTGAATGTGGAGTAGAATTGATCTGGTCAACATAGATTAAGGAGAAATTGGGTTAATGGGTTTGGGTATAAGATCTAATAAGAGATGGGCTTGGGTTGGGCTCAGAACAATCTAATAATTTAATTATAGAATTGGGCTTATACTAAATAATTAGACAATTGGGCTTAGACTTCAAGTACTAATTAAATGAAAGATATATATATATATAATTATAGAAAATTAGTCGAATAAATAAATTGTTTTAAAATAATTGATCAAAATTAAAAGATTCAACATTTGGGTTTCATATCAAAATCACTAGACCGAAATATAATTTAGGTTGAAAATCAATAATCATTTAAGAATAGTTAGTTACAAGATACTAAGAATTTAAAATACTGAAAAATACATGAAAAATATGTATTAACAGGAATAGTGGCTACAATTATAATTGCAAGGGATGAAGAATTCTCAGTGAATCCGCCTCTATTTATAGAGCGAGGAAATGTATCTTTCCAAAAACGAAAAGATATTTCCGAAATAGTAAAAACTGCACGCGGACAGTCAACCGCTTTGTTGAGCAGTCGACTGTTCATCTTTTAACTCGAAAGTCGAGCGATGATCGGTCAACTGACTCATCTTTTCACTATGATGAGCGGTCGACCATTACGACAGTCGACCGACATATTGTACGGTCGGCCACTATCATGCAAATTCAACATTAATTTGGCGAATGCACTTTATATTTTTTCCAAATACTAATCAATCAATCAAAACACACTACATAGTATTTTCTCACAAAAAAATAAATAAATAATTGATCATTGCTAGCTTTCTTGAGGATTTGAATAACATATTTCTTGTGTTGCAATCTTCATTGATATTTACAATCTTTTCAGTACTGTCCGGTATTGCTTGATTGCAAATCATTTTGTATCTTTATTATGATTTTCATTTTCCTGTAAGTCGAGTGAAACTCAATTGAAAATATTAGTTGTAAATGATATGTTTTGTACACACCAAACTTTAAGGTCAACAATCTCCTCCTTTAGGTGTGAACAAGACATAATTTAGAATTTAAGAATAATAATAAGTTAAGTGCTCTCGCTTAATCCAATACACCCCTTAAATTCATGCACGGAAAAGAATTTAATAAATATGTTTTCATAATGAATCTTATATGTGAAAATCAAAACTTATCTAGAAAACATGCATTCATAAGCTTGAGAAGCAAACAATTTTTTTGGAGATATAAATTTGAGAAACATAATTTCAAAAGTATGACATTTTACTAAAGAGTATTACATTTTAGAGAACCATAGGAAAATATACTTACATGATACTGTTGATAGCGAAAATTTTTGATATACAGTGAGAGTTTTACATGGTATCATAAATTTGAGATTTCACCAATACAGAATAGAGAATATAATAGAGGATAGACATGAGTTGAAAATTATTTGAAAATTCTTAGTTTAAATATTTTCTCCCCTTTTTTGGAAAACACCAAAAGATGCAAAATACAGTTATGATAAAACACGAAGACTTGAAGAAATCCTGGAAAGAAGCTAACAAAAAGGAGTTGGTCGAAAACAACAGCAAAACATTTCGACTGTAAACAAGAACAGAAAGAGGGACAGTCAACTGCGCAGTTGACCATACACCAGGGTGACAGTCGACCGAACCGCAAAATTGCTTAAGCTGAAAAATCAATGACATTTAATTCTCCTTTTAAAATGTGAAAACGTTTTACATCTGAGGGTTTTGTAAAAGTATCAGCTAGTTGGTAATCAGTTGAAACATAATCAAGAACAATATCTCCCTTTTGACAATGATCTTTAATGAAGTGATATCTAATTTCTATATGCTTAGTGCGACTATGTTGATCAGAATTCTTAGTAATATGAACAGTGCTAGTATTATCACATTTAATGGGAATATGATCGAAAAAAACCTTGTAGTTTTCTAATGTGTGTTTAATCCATAGTACTTGGGCACAACAAGATCCGGCGGCTATATATTCGGTTTCGGTAGTGGATAAAGTGACAGAATTCTGCTTTTTAGATGCCCAAGAAACGAGACAATTCTCCTAGAAATGGCATGTACCGCTTGTGCTTTTTCTATCTGTTAAACTCCCAGCATAGCTGGCATCTGAATAGCCTACAAGAGAAAAATTTCTATTTTGGGGTACCAAAGACCCACATTTGATGTGCCTTTAAGATATCGAATGATACGCTTAACTGCAACCAAATAAAATTCCTTTGGACATGAATGAAAATGGACACATAGACAGACACTAAACCTTATGTCAGGACGAGATGCAGTAATATAAAGTAAGCTACCAATCATACCACGATAGGTAGCAATATCAACATGTTTACTAGGTTTGTCTTTGGATAGTTTAGTGGCAGTAGCCTTGGGAGTTTTGTATGCATTTGCACTATCAAGGCCAAACTTTCTGACAAGTTCTTTCGCATGTTTGGATTGGTTTATGAAGATGTCACCCTTTCTTTGTTGTATTTGAAGTCAAAGAAAATAGGTTAAAATTCTCCCATCATACTCATTTCAAATTCATTCTGCATTTACTTAGAAAATTTCTTGCAATGATTTTTATTAGTAAACCCAAATATAATATCAGCAACATAAATATGAATAATTAAAATATCTTTAGAAACATGTTTGATAAAAAGTCTAGTGTCAACTTTCCCTTTAGAAAAACCTATGTGAATAAGAAACGAGCTTAGTCGTTCATACCATGTACGATGAGCTTGCTTCAAACCGTAAAGCGCTTTATCAAGACGGAATACATGGTTTTGGTGTGTTGGTTTAGTGAACCCAGGTGGTTGTTCAACATAAACTTCTTTAGAAATGAAACCATTTAAAAAAGTGCTTTTGACATTCATTTGAAAAAGAGTAAAATCCATATAGGATGCAAAAGCAAGAAAATACGATTGGCTTCAAGTCGTGCAATAGGTGAAAAAGTTTCATCAAAATCAACTCCTTCTTGTTAGTTATATACTTAGGCAACAAGACGAGCCTTATTTCTAACAATAGTACCGAATTCGTCAAACTTGTTCCTAAACACCCATTTTGTTTCAAGGACGGTTTTACTGTGCGGTCTAGGTACAAGTCTCCATACTTGATTCCTTTTAAATTGATTAAGTTCATCTTGCATAAAAATGATCCATTCATTGTCTTACAGGGCCTCCTTAATATTTTTGGGTTCAAGTATGGACACAAATGTGGAAAAGCACATAAATTTTTTTACTTGAGTTCGAATAGTTACCCCCTTGGACACATCTCTTCATATAAGATCTGAGGGATGGCTAGACATGATTTTCCAAGCAGGATGCTTTTTGCTGGTGGGAGATTGAGTTTGTGTTGTTTGAGGAGTGTGATAATCTCCCATGACATCAATTTTTTGTGTGTGCATGTCAACTAGATCATCATAGGTGGGTTCTTTGATTACCTCTTCTTAGAATGATGATTTCACCTCACCATCCCCAAGAGCCATGAATCCAAATTCATTGTGATCTTGCTCTTCATTACTGGAGTCTGAATCTAGCCTTGTTGCCTTTAATGCATTCTTTTTTATTCTTGAGTTTGAGTGATGATAATCTTTGTTCCTATCTTGCGAGAGGGGACAGTCTGCGTGGATATGTCCTGCCTTCTTGCATCTGTAACACATGTCCTTTTTGTCTTTTTCTCTTGCTCCTTGAAACCTGTCACACTTTTTGTGTTTGAGATACTTACAGAATTGTTTAGTCAACAGTGCAATATCTTCATCTGATTCTTCATGATCTGAATCTGATTTTGATGGTCGCGAAGTTTTTGCTTTCAAGGCAATAGTCTTCTCCTCAGTTTTCGGTATAATCCCAATATTCTGCCGGTACCTCTTGGTTTCGCCCATCTTCATTTCACATGTAATACCCCAGATTTGGAGCGAACAATCGACTCGTCGATTGTTCAGTCGACTGGTTTGCGTACACGGGATTTGAGAAATTTGAGAAGGATTTGAGAAATTTAGTCCCACATAGGAAGTATACAAAAATAGTTTGAGTATAAATATAATTAGCCAATGATCAAGAGTCACCTAATTGGTTAACCACCTTTTGAGAGGCAGCCTGTGGTGGGCAGTTGTACTATATAGTATCTAATTTGTCTTCTAAAAATATTAAAATTGTCTGAGTATTGGGGCGGGACGTTACAAATGGTATCAGAGCCGACTTTCGACACCGGGTGTAGTAGAGGTCAGTATGATCTGCGGTGCTGAGAGTCATTGATCTCCGGGGTCGGGTATACTCTGCGGTGTTGAGAGTCACAGGTAGTGATTGATAGCCGGGTATCCGATCTGCGGTGTTGAGAGTGACTGATCTTCGGGATAGAGGATTATACTACATCGGCTAGAAAGGGCGGTCCTACACTAGATGTGTGCCCTATACTCAGCGAGGACGCTGATTTCTAAGGGGGGGTGTATGTAATACCCCAGATTTGGAGCGAACAGTCGACTGGTTTGCGTACACGGGATTTGAGGAATTTGAGAAGGATTTGAGAAATTTAGTCCCAGATGGGAAGTATACAAAAATAGTTTGAGTATAAATATAATTAGCCAATGATCAATAGTCACCTAATTGGTTAACCACCTTTTGAGAGGCAGCCTGTGGTGGGCAGTTGTACTACATAGTATCTAATTTTTCTTCTAAAAATATTAAAATTGTCTGAGTATTGGGGCGGGGCATTACAAATAGGCTGATGGACTTAGCAGGAAGAGTAGTTTATCAAGTTTGATCACTACTCGAAGTGAGTTGGCAGCAGAGATTGATCAGGCAGGTATCGAGGTAGTGCTGCAAGGATTAGGGGCATCTTTGGCTCAGTTGAGGCTACAGCCGTCTTTGAGAGAGAGGATTGTGGAAGGTCAGAGATCAGATTCAGAAGATGTTGCAACAGGTTTCAGAGGGCAAGCTACTAGAGTTTCGTGTCCAAGATGGAATTCTTTGGTTGGGTGAGAGGTTGTGTGTTCCAGATAATGCAGACTTGAGAGATAGTATCTTGCAGGAAGCACATAGTACCTTGTTGTCAGTTCATCCTGGAGGCACGAAGATGTACAGGGACATCAAACAGCACTTTTGGTGGTCTGGTATGAAGCGGAATGTAGCAGATTTCGTGGCAAGGTGTCTGACTTGTCAGCAGATCAAAGTAGAAAATCAGAGACCTGGAGGTTTGTTACAGTCGTTGCCCATTCCGGAGTGGAAATGGGAGAATATCAGTATGGATTTCATCACGGGTTTGTCGAGGAGTTCGAAGGGCAATGACTCGATATGGGTTGTCGTGGACCGTTTGACTAAGTTGGCTCACTTTCTAGCCATGAAGATTACTTGGTCGATGGAGAAATTGGCTGAGTTGTACATTGGTGAAATTGTGAGACTTCACGGAGTTCCTGTGTCGATTGTATCCGACAAAGATGCAAGGTTCACTTCAAGGTTTTGGAAGAGCCTACAAGCAGCTTTAGGCACCAGAACTGATTTTAGTACCGCGTTTCATCCACAGACCGATGGTCAGACGGAGAGGGTGAATCGAGTGCTGGAAGACATGTTGAGGGCTTGTGTTATGGATTTTGGTGGCAGTTGGGAGAGATACTTGGCATTGGTTGAGTTTGCTTATAACAACAGTTACCATGTGAGTATCGGGATGGCACCGTATGAAGCTTTGTACGAGCAGAGATGCAGGACACCTGTTTGTTGGTATGAGGTTGGCGAGAGGCAGATGTATGGTCCTGAGATCGTACAGCAGACATCCGAGCAGATTGAGCTGATTCGCAAGAGATTGGTTGAGGCTCAGAGTCGGCAGAAGAGTTATGCTGATACTCGACGAAGAGACTTGGAATTTGAGATTGAGGATGCAGTTTTTCTCAAGGTTTCTCTGACCAAGGGAGTGATCAAGTTTTGGTAAGGGAGGCAAGTTGGCGCCAAGGTATATTGGGCCATACAGGATCATGGAGCGGATTGGCAAGACAGCATATAGATTGAAGCTTCCAGAGGAGTTGGCACAAGTGCATGATGTATTTCATGTGTCGTTATTGAGGAAGTATGTGCCAGATCAGAATCATCAGTTGGTAGAGATTCCTGAACATCTACAGATGAACTTGAGTTACAAGGAACAGCCTGTTGAGATCATTGACCGTAGAGAGAAAGTTCTCAAGAGCAAGGTGATACCTATGGCCAAGGTGTTGTGGAGGAATCAGCAGTTCGAGGAGGCTACTTGGGAGCCAGAGGATCGCATGCAGAAGGATTTCCCTGAGCTTTTTGTATGAGTGTAATTCTTTCATTTAATTGTGACTCTTTGAATGTTGCACCATTGATTGATGTAATTTGTATTCCTTCTATTTTGATTGTGTTGTCGTATGCAATTGTTTGGACTATGTTCTATTTACGAAATATTGTTCCTTTTGTGAGTATGTGGTTTGGACTCATTAGTAGTAGTTCTGAGGACAGAACTCTTCTAAGGAGGGAGTGATATAGAACCCCGTATTTTCAAATATTATTTTAAATATTTGAGAATGAATTTAAATGAATTTTGAGGATTTAATGAATATTTTCTAAAAAGATTAATCTTTGGTACACGTGCAAAACACGTGTAAATACCTTTTGAGGAATTTGAAAGTTAAGTTTTCTTCATGAAAAATCATTATTTAATATTTGGGATTTATTTAGTATTTTTCCAGATTTTTCTGAAATTAATTGGAACTATTTGCAAATTTTGAGAAGAGAATGACCTTTTTGCAAATTTGACATTTTTAGGGTTAAAATGTAAAATGTGTAATTCTGGACGTTTTGAATGGTATTGGTTGAGATTTAGAATTATATTTTCCTTTAAATCCTAATTTAAATGAATTTTGGTCGAATTTTCAAGACTAGACCTATATATGTGAAGTTGTATTTTGGAAATGATTATTTTGCAAAATGGGTAAAACCCTAAACCTAATCCCGGATATATAAAGGATTTTTCCAGCCGTCATTTGTTGAGAATATACAGAATTTTTGAGATTTGTTTTGGAGGAGCAAGAGGAAGTTTGATCTAGCAAAAGGAAGGCTTTTCGTGGATTTTCTCAATTCAAAGGTGAGTGATATGAAATTGTTTTGTTTTGTTGTGTGAATGATATGAACTTGGTATGGTGGTTGATTGATGTGATAGATTGTTATGTTGTTGGCTTGGCATGTATGTTATTTAGTATTTTTGCATGATAACGATGCAAAGTTTGTTGTTTGTACCATGTTTGTGGAATTTAAGAATGGTTGAGTAGACCTTGATTTATGAAATTGTATTGCTAAAACGCATGTTAAGATTTGAGCATGGTTATGATCGGATGATGAGCATCTGGATCTTATATTTGTAAATCAGATTTTGACTTGAGTTGTGAAAGAAATTTAGTATTGAGAAACCTTAATAAAAGAATTAGTAATCTAGCACATGAGAACTTGAGTTTTGACATATTTGATGATTGAGTAATATACCCATAACGAAGTTTAATTGAGATTGGTTATTTTGCCTGAATACGAACTATTTTTATGAACAAAGAATCTTTAGAAAACTCCAGTTTGATTTTGTATTCAGATCTAAATTATGAAAACTGTAGGCCGACAGTCGACTGGCCTACTGTTAAGTCGACTGGTATGACCCTGCTGCTGTATTTTAGTTTTCCTTGAAAATTCGTTCTGGACAGTCGACTTAGACTATTATTCAGTCGACTGGTTCACTGAGAAATTATTTTGTAAAATTATTTCATTCCCTTCTGGACAGTCGACCATGACTTCTTTTAAGTCGACTTATGTACTTAGAATATTTCTTGAGAATTATTGGAATTTTGTCTCGATTAAGTCGACTGATGACTTTCAAGTCGACTAGTATGACTTAGTTTATTTTTGTAAAGTTTTGGATATTTGTCCTCTGGATAGTTGACTTACTACAGTATAGGTCGACTGGTACTGATGGATTTTTGTAACTTGAGTGTTCCTTGAGTGATTGGTTCTCAGATAATTCAGTCTATACTAGATATTCAGTTAAGCATTTGATTCTAAGATATTCAGTTAAGTATTTGATTTAAGATATTCAGTTGAGCCACTTTGTTTAGTGGAACTTTGGTTTAGACATTTGAGTTGAGTCTCTAGAGGTGTGTGACCCTAGTATACTGGTGTTGAGTTATTTTGTTGAGGCCCGTAGAGGCATTTCAGTTATTCAGTTTGAATTTAGGCCGGTAGGGTACACCACTCTAGGAGATTCGTTGAGTAATTAAGTAACCCAAAAATAATAAGGAGAGGCACTAGTGGTGATATGATGAACGAGAATATGGGTTATGCACCTCAGTATGGCTTTAGATGTGGAATTTAATCTCTGGAATTATCCAAGTAACTTACTTGAGGTGTGGAATTTATCTCCGGAATTATCCAGGTAAATTACCTGCGATGTGAGATATATCTCCGGAATTATCCAGGTAGTTACTTGCGGTGTGGGATTGATCTCCGGAATTATCGGAGTCGAGGCGACGCACATGTGGCATTCATGTGGTGATGTGTCAATGTTTAGATGTGGGATGATCTCCGGAATTATCTAGGTAAATTACCGGAGATGTGGGATCTATCTCCGGAATTATCAAGCATGGGCCAATTCTCACAGTTTATCTTTATCTCGTAGTAGTCATCGTGATAGGATTAGTTGCATAGCGGGGATTGAACCCTATGAAGTGGAGATGTTAAGGGCTTGCACCGAACCTATGTAGACTGGGATGCATAGACTTCGACAAGTACATATTAGAGAGTCCACATATAGAATTTGTGTTTTCTTGACTTGGTTTCATGCATGTGGTTTCCTGTTTTCTACACTTGACACTCGGTTTAGTATCACTTGTTGTTGCATTTCTTGCTATCTCATATTTTATGTATTTTGGTTCACTATATGTTACTTGTGAGTCCTTGCTTAATGATCATTTATGTTTTTTGTTGTTTTATGTCACTCACACCATTTATGGCTGACCCCTTTAGTTTTGGGGGTTAGGGATCGTCTCTAGCCTCATATGTTGCAGGTTGTTGCTTAGAGTTGGAGGCTGGATGCTTGAGTTGGCTTTTGAGATAAATTAATTCATAAGAGTTTTGTGTAAATTTGTAAAAGCAGTTTTGAGATAAATTTGTGTTGTAAAGTAAAGAAATTTGATTTGAGTTGAAATGTTTGAATTCCGCTGTGCTTTGTAAAAGTGGTAGCAATTAAAGTTGAAAATTTTAGTGGTGTTGGTTGTGTTTGATATTATATTGAAGTGGATTGCTGGGATTGTGCCACGTATTTTCTAAGATATCTTATTAGAAATTCGGGGCGCTACATCACATGGCTTCAATTTTCCTTGAAATGTGTAGTAGTCGAAACATTTCTCTTCAAGCGTATACCTTATTGCAACAGCATTGATATCCCAGTCAGGTGTGAGACGACTTATGACTTTCCAACCTTTCGTTCATCATCTAACCCCTTACCTAAGCTCTCAAGTTGATGAGCGATAATATCAAAGCCGGCTAGCATCTGATCTATGGTTTCTCCTAGAAGCATACGAAAAACATCAAACTTATAAAAGCATAAATTAACTTTTGCATTTCCCTCAGATGCAGTTTCTTCATGCCGTTTTTGCCTGTTGTTCCAGATTTCATACGCCATTTTGCAATTTCGCCCACATCGCATCAGCTCTTCGTTATTCAGACCTGCATAAAATACTGTCATAGCCTTGGAATTTGCAGTTTTCAATGCTAGTTCAGCTTTTGTGAAAGCTCTCTTTTCATCACTGACAGAGATATCTACTTGGTTTATGCAAATATTCCATACTTCTTCTCCAAACATCTCCAAAAAATGAGACATACGAACTTTCCAAACATCATAGAATTTTCCATCAAAATAAGGTGAACGTGTTAGACCTGTTCCATTGGAGATGAATGGTTTCGATGTGTACAAGTTTTTGGGAAGAGATATTTCGGCCATTGGACCTTTTGCTCAAGATTTTAAGCTATTAATGAGTACCTCGCTCTGATACCACTGTTAATCGCCCTGGAGGGGGGGAGGTGAATAAGGTGATTGTGCGAAAATTAAAAACTTAAATAAAATGCGTAAAATAAAGAGATAGTGTTACAGAAAGCAAACAAAGCAAGCACGCAAGACATAATGATATAACGTGGTTCGACCTCCAGGTCTACGTCCACACCACCTACTTGTAGCAATTTTTTGCCAAAAGCGTTCTGCTATACTTTAAACCCTTGTACAGTGATTTTCGGAATTCATGCTAAGTGACCTATTAACCCGCAGGGCTTCTACAAACAAGTCTCGCAAAACTCACCGAAGTGGAAGATAAGAAAAACTCTCAAGATCTATAATGATCTTGACTGAAGAAAACAATAAAAGCTCTCACACTCAGATCATTGATTGAATGATTAGTCCAGAAGGATTATAATAACAAGGAATGAAGAATACTCAGTGAATTCGTCTCTATTTATAAAGCGAGAAAATGTATCTTTCCAAAAACAAAAAGATATTTCCGAAATAGTCAAAACTGCACACGGACGGTCGACCGCTTTGTTGAGAAATCGACCGTTCATCTTTTAACTCGAAAGTCAAGCGATGACCGGTCGACTGAGTCATCTTTTCACTATGATGAGCGGTCTATTGTTGCGACGGTTGACCGACATATTGTACGGTCGACCGCTATCGTGCAGATTCAACATTAATTTGGCGAATCCACTTTATATTCTTTCCAAATACTAATCAATCAATCAACGACTCTTTACATAGTATTTTCTTACAAAAACATAAATGAATAATTGATTATTGCTGGCTTTGTTGAGGATTTGAAGCACATGTTTCTTGTGTTGTAATCTTCTTTGATATTTGCAATCTTTTCAATACTTCGGCTTTTGCTTGATTGCAAATTATTTTATATTTTTATTATAATTTTTCTTTTCCTGTAAGTCCTGTGAAACTCAATTGAAAATATTAGTTGTAAATGATACGTTTTGTGCACACCAAACTTTAAGGTCAACACAAAAAAGAGTTAAAGAACATATATATATCACCTAAATGAATGAGAGAATGCATGAATATATATATAGGGGTGTTGCAAGCTAGAGATATTAATGGAGAGGCAAGATCAAGATTTGATATAAAGAGTAATGCTTTAGCCACTACCAATTTCACTACCATTCTCTTCACTACCTTAGGTGGCATACTCCTATTGGAGAGTTCTCCCACCTACTCTATCTTCCCCTACCTATTGGAATGTGCCACCTAATATAGTGAAGAGAAATGTAGTGAACTTGGTAGTGGATGTAGCATTACTCATAACTAAAAGGAAACAATGAATATAGAGTAATGCTAGAGCCACTACCAATTTCACTACATTTCTCTTCACTACCTTAGGTGGCATACTCCAATAGGTAGGGGATCATAGAGTAGGTGGGAAAACTCTCCAATAGGAGTATGCCACCTAAGATAGTGAAGGAAATGGTAGTGAAATTGGTAGTGGCTAAAGCATTACTCATGAATATATATAGGGATGTTGCAAGCTAGAGATATTAATTGAGAGGCAAGATCAAGATTTGATATAACAAAAAGGAAACAAAAATTTCAAAACCAGAATGTTAATGGAGAAGCAAGACAAGGATTTGATAACTTTAAAAAAACAAAAGACCAAGATTTTTGCATGTAAAAAAAGTATCCAGCAGTAAGAAAAATGACACGGTTATCCGTGATCACAAGCAATCTTTTACCTGTTTTCTTCAATATGATAATTAGTGATTTAGCACTGTGATGCACGCAAGTTATTTTTTAATGTTTAAATCTAAATTGGTATAGATAATTTTGTTAGATATTATAAGAGATATTAGCTTAGTTCCATATCGAATAATGTATTGATTTAGTTTTCCCTTCTCTCATATATATAGGAGGCATATTGTATTCAGTTTACTCAATCAATAAGAATTCATTCATTTCTACCCCTAATTCTAACAAGGTATCAGAGTCTATAGTCCTATAAGGCCTATACTATTTTTATCTTTGTCATCACCTTCATCAGAATCACTCCACCTCCCGTCGTCAACATCTCTCTTCCAAATTTCAAAAATCAATACCCTAAATCTCCAAAACTATAGCCGTCATCAAACGACATCCAATTTAAAAAAAAAAAATTTAAAATTTTTTTTAAAAAAAACCTAGTCGTCATCTCCTACATTTTCCGAAACCCTAGTCATCATCATCAAACAACAGCGGCTTCAACCTCCTCCTTCAACAACCACCGAAGGCCCCAACTACTCCTAATCCTCATCGCTGGTTTCAACAACCAGCAAGAAAACGACAACCCATTGACACAACTCTGGCGACTCATTCTCGTTGCCCTACCAGTCAACAGCAACAGCAACATCAAACTTCGGCAAACTTGCCTTCAGCCGCCACCATCGACAAGAACTTCGAGCGCCTCGTCACCAACAACCTCCAAATCCCACCATAGCTCCAGACGTCGATCACACCTCTGCTGCATCATTTTTCCTCACCGAAACCCTAGCCACTCTATGAATCCACCAGCGACTGCATAACCTCCCGATCATTCTCATCGTCAACTCTAAAACCCACTTAATTCGTCGCTGCCACTCCTTCGAAACCCAATCCCGAAGAAACCCTAGATGCCACTTCGTTGCCGCCACTCCTTCGAAACCCAATCCCCCATCCCTAGTCTCCACAACAATCCGACCCTTAACCCCGATGTCTAACCCGACCCGAAATCACCACCTTCTATACTAATACCCGAATCCTTAATTTTGTTTCTCTCTACCCAATACCCGACCCGGCCCACAACCCTATAGCTCTCTCCCAAACCCTAATACCCTACCCGGACAAAACCCAAACCCTACCAGTTTTCTTTACTGTTTTCCAAAATAAATAAAGAAATAAAAATTTAAAAAAAAACTTTTCTTGCAGGTCCTTCAACTTGTACAGTCTTCGTTAGTAAACTGAAAATGAGTTTGAGAGGGGGGGATATCAACATCATCTCAGTTCCAGTCTCCATCATCCCATCTTCTGTTGATGCCCACCATCTTCCACATCTAGTTCTCAGCATCAAGGGACAATTCTCAAGTCAGGGGTGAGATCCCAACATGTTCCAACAATGTGCCACCACAACATACTACTTCTACTTCCCAGTTCGGGGTGAGATCCCAACATGCGCCAACACTGCGGCACTACAACATACTACTTCTTCTACATCTCAGTTCGGCGGTAAGATCCTAACTTGTGCCAACCGTATGCCACAACAACATACTACTACTACGTCTCAAGTCAGGAGTGAGATCTCATCACAGTTCAGGATATGAACATCCCGCCATAGTTCGAGATATGGAGATCCCAACAGTTCGCCACCACTACTTCCTTCTACTACTACTATTGTTGGGTTTATGTCTTGCATATTATGTTGGATAAGAAGACGATAATAAGATGGAGAGACAAAGACGATTGGAAATGGAGTGGAGGCAAGAAACTGTCAGCAGAAGGCAAAAGAGGGGTTGCGGTCGACTGTACCTAGGGGTCGGTCGACTGCCCTACTACATCGAGATGACAGTCGACTTCGCGATCGTCCGATTTGCTCTTGGGTGGATTTCAGAAGGTTATGGTCGACTGTACCTTGGGGGTAGGTCGACCGACAACGGCGCTGATGGGTTTTTCGGGCTTGAGTCTAGGTGATTCGTGAAAGGCCCAACTTGCTCTTCAAGTTGGATCGTGTGGCTCCTATTGTAGGGCTATCTCTTATGTACTATCCAATGGCTATTGTAACAAGATATTAACTTAAGGTTTGTCTCTAGATCTATATAAACAATTATAATGGCTCATAGATCCATGATGATTCTGTTGAGTGCCGAATAGAAGAAGAGAGTACTTCATAGAGAAGGGTTAGAGAGTTTCTCCATTGTAAGCAGCATCAAGTTCCATTAGGCTTGAGAGAGGGTCGTGGTGAGAATTGTAAAATTCTTGTATCTTCTCTAGTTGAATAATATCTCGGTTCTTCCTCCCCCGAATTAAGGCGAAAGTGCCAACCGGGACAATTCTTGTGTGCTTTGTGTGTTTGGTGTGTTCCAGTCTTGCTTAGTGGTTTGTGTTGATTGTTTCAAAGACTCAACAAAATCCTCATAATTTCCTAACAAGTGGTATCAAAGCATATTACAACCCGCAAAATTGGATATTTCAATTTTGCCCTTGAGTATTACGCACGTGTATTTTGTAACGTGTTTTCACTACGTATTTTGGTTTCCGACTCTTTATACATTTCCCGTATTGATTATATCTTATTTGTGTCAACTCAAATAAAATTTTTCAATCTCTAGATTTTACGTGCTTTTTTTACGTGTTTTGATGCACATATTGATTATGTGTTTTCACCGCTACGTATAATATTTGCTATGTGTTTAAATAATTTATTTTAAGTATTCAAATCTATTTTATAAAACGAAAATTTATTTTTTGCATTTTCGATCTAAATACTTTTGTACGTGTAATGCACGTGTTTTCTACGTACGTACCAATTACGTCGTGGAATCTATAAAATAAATAAATATATTTTATTATATTGTAATTTTTATTATCTTTAACATTTTTCTGTTGATAAAGCTGAATTTCGTATTTTTATGTTTTATGTGACAAAAATATGTATTCTTCGGTACGCACATTTAAGCGTATTTGTTTTCAAAATAAATTTTGAAGTATGTGTACTTATTTTATTGTGCATGAAACATTATAAAATTTTAATTTAAACTAAATTTTACATATTATGTATATATATAGTACCTAAGTTTACACCTATGGTCCTATTCACATTAATTCCCATTCCCTTTTCTATTGCTTTGTCCACATCCGAAAGCAACATTCCCCATCCAGCATGGTCCCCTTCCCAATGCTGCCTATACCTATATCACTTAACTATTTGTACATATATATTTATATCTCTTTGTGCCTATGGTCAAATATACGTACATATGGTCAAATAAATATACAAGTATAGGTTGGTTGGTTTCCTATGCTGCTTTCGGTTTGGAAGGAGAGCGAGACCGGAAATGAGTAGTAGGGAGAGAGAGAGGTGGGAGTTTTTGAGAGTTTAGTTTTGAATAGGTGGAAATGTCAAGAGTTGGGGGTTTTAGGAGTTAAAAAAATGAAGGGTTGAAAAATTAAATTGAGTAATTTATTAGGTGTGTAATTTTGCACTTTGGACCCTAACATTGTCCTATAAATAGCACCCAATTCTCCTTCTTTCTTCACACCAAAAATAATCTAAACAAGAGAAAGAAAAAAAAAATAAAAAATAAAAAGAAGAGTAGAGTGTTCTCATTTTGGTGGAGTTCTTACTTGGAGAGTTCTTGCTAGGAGAAGCAGAAATTGCTAGGAGGTAGGATTTCTTGGTTGGAGCTAGGAGTATTTCCATCTTGTTTGTTCAACCTTCACTAGAGGTGGGTATTCTCATGCTTTCTAATTATAGAACAATGCATGCTAGTAATAATAAATAAGTAGTATAGAAAGTTTGATGTGATAAAGTAGTTTATACAATTGTTTGTTGTAGTATTGAATCATGTTGTGTTTATTTTCATCATGTAGTTGTTAATAAGAAAATAATTTATTTTTGCCATGCACTAGTATACATGAATGTGGAGATTTTGATAATTGTTGAGTTTTCCTTTTTGATAAGCAAATACATTTTTAGTAAAGTAAATTTGATGTTATGGAACTCATTTGAGTGTTATAAAAGATATAATATGCTATCTTTGATTAAAATGAATAGATGCAATTTTATATTTATCAATAAGATGAAATAATTTTGAAAGTTAGTTTTATTTTTTTTAAATGTGGATTAAAAATCTATGAGTTATTGTTAGAGAGTAAACTCGGTTTGTATGAACAAATTACAGCTTAATGAAAGATTAGATTAAGAGAAAAGAGAGTTTTTATGAAAATAATAGAATGACAGAAAAGTTGAACAAAAGCATAATAGTATATTTTGATATTAGTAATCACACTTGGACTTGCTGGTTAGCACTCTTTAAAAGAAGTAATCATACTTGGACTTACCAGTGCATAACAGAGCACTCTTTATAAGAGATCTTGGGTACGAAACTTGATAGTCACATTTATTTTTTACTTCTTTTAATTGATTTCCAAAACTGAGAGTCTACATATGAATATTTCGGTCTAGCGGTTGATGCCAGAGTCCATCGGACTAGTGGCTAGCGGATTGAGCCTTGGGCGCTGTCTGAGTTGGGCTTGGGTTCAAAACCTGACCTCAACATTTGTTTTTTCTTGGATTTTGTGGATTCTTTTAAGTGAGTTTTCATGAAATGAAAATTTGGGAAAAATATCTAATATTTCAATAAAATGAAATAAGATTTATTAAAATTAGTTTCAGAATCTTCCATGTATAATTGAGAATTTAAAAAGGAAAAATTGAGATAGAAAGTAAGTTTTGATTAGAAATTTATTATTAAAAAATATGACACTATTTTTAGAAGAGTAAAATATGTTATGTGAATTAATTTCTCTTGAAGAGATTGTACTTGATGAAGAATTATTTGGAGTATATTTCATGAGTTTAAATTGCAAATAAAATTGCAAGTGATGAATTCATGCTTGTGAAAAGAATTATTGTTGTTAATTATAAATGATTTATGGATGAATAAGAGAATCATGTATGATGTTAAATGAGACATTGATTAAAAATTAGAGATATGAATATAATCTAAGTTTAAAACATGTTTATTAAAGGGTATGTGTACCCATGGTTTCTTGTACATGAAAAAGTTGTGATTTAGAGTTAGTGAGACCTCGGATACCGGCACTATTGAATTGAAAAGATTTGAGATATATTTTGATATATGGCCATGGAGCTATCTCATATTTTGTTGATTAAGTCCGGAAGGAGGTAAGACTAATTCTAGGTTTGAAAATTTATTCATGTCTTGAACTAAATAATTAGGCACACAAGTGAAGATGTAGTAAACCTGGGCAAACGTAAGTGGGGTACTCTATATAGTCGGCGGTGGATCTCCGTGGATTAAACCCAGTTGGTGGATTGAGTTTGCTCCGTGGGAGACGGGCTTTTATATTTAAATCCGGGACTATGAGGACGGGTCAGCGGTGAACTCCGGGATCTTGAGTAGTCGGGCGAATAGTTTGCCATACTCCAATGTAAATACGTATACCGGAGCTACAGGGTCACTTGCTGGATGATTCGCACGATGTGGGATCTGTTATAATAGTCAACGGTGGACTCTAGGGCTGGGATTCAAATTCTTGGAATGATCTAAACCTTGTCTTACTACTGGGTAGCTTCATGGCGAGGGATCGAACCCTTTATTGTGGAGTACATAGGTTTTTGCCCTCAGACCTATGTAGTATGGGATGCATGGAATCCGAACAAGTATGAATTAGTGTCATCCTAGTATAAATGTGTGCATTAGGCATTAAGGCATGATATACACTTACATGTTTAGCGTAGTCACAATTTAACACTTTATTGTTCATTTCAATTTTTGTGGTTTGTTAAAGTAATGAGATTGTTATATGTACGGCATAGAGAGGATAGCCGAGTATAACATTTTCGTCAGTTGTAAGTGACTGACGTGCCTACAGCTTGATATGCAGGTAATGGACTTTGCCATGAAGATGTTATGATGCAGTTGATAATTTACATTGTTATAGTTGTACAAGTTATATTTTATTTCATTGTTGTATTTTTCCGCTGTGTAAACAAAGATGTAATGAACTCTGATGTATTATTGAAAAGTTTTAATTTCCTTGTAAAATTATACGAAGTGAAATAAAGATCCTGTGAAATCTCCAATTCGGTCTTATTTGGAATTTGGGGCGTTACAGAGCAATCAAGATTCATGGGTTTGTTCGAGTTCCTTGGAGATGGCAGATCAAAAGACAAAGATCAAGCGGTTTGACGGTAAGATCAACTTCAATCTATGAAAAGTGGATATGTATGATGTTTTGGTTCAGAAGGACTTGCACCTTGTCCTAGAAGAGAAGAAACCAACCGACATGCAGCAGGAGAAGTGGGATGAGATTTTTTTGAAGGCCTTGAGTTTAATCCGGTTGCAATTGGCGGACGAAGTCAAGTATAATATCCTTGAGGAGAAAAGTGCGGCGAGTCTATGGGCGAAACTCAAAACTGACTACTCGGGATCGTCGTTGCTAGATCAGATGTATTAGAAAAGGAAGCTGTTTAGGTTCTCAATGAAGGAAGGTACCCATCTTCAAGATCATATTGTGGAGTTCAATAAAGTAATATCTGAACTGAAGGTGATTAACGCGGATGATCTTAGCGAAGAGGATAAAGCTTTCAACTTGATTTATTCACCGCCAACTTCTTAACTACCATGCTACATGGAAAATCAACCAAGGAGACACTTACTGTAGCCGGGGTGATTAAGGATCTGAAAGAAGTTGAACTAAGAAAGGAGACTCATAAAGGAGGGCCTATTTCTTTATAGTGTTTTGCGGTGAATGGTGATACTTCAATTGGAAGGAATGCGGCACACAAAGGTAAGATTCGTTGCCATTACTGCAGAGGAGTTAGGCATTACAAGAGAGACTGTCACAAATAGTTGAGTCAGAAGAGTGCTACTATATAATAGGAACAAGCCCATATAGTCAGCGCAACTGAGTCAAGTAATAATATTGATTGTTGTCTTCTTGTTTCAAGTTCTTCAGATGTGGATTCAAGTTGGTATCTTGATTCAGGAAGTTCTTCTCATATTTGCTCCGAGAGGGAGATGCTTTCTACTTACAAGTCATCAACAAGCCGTAGTTTGAGAACGGAGAGTGGTGAGATTAATGAAGTGGTGGGTGAGGGAACAGTTGAATTGGAGACGCCAGATGGTAAAGGGTTTACACTAGAAGAGGTCATGCATATTCCTTCGATACAGAAGAATCTTATATCCTTGGGTACTCTTGATGCTCTTGGTTGCAGGTACACAGCTCGAGGTGGAGTTTTGAAAATTTGAAATAGTCGTCGTAAGGTAATGAAGGGTAAGAGAGGGATTGGGCAGGATCAGCACAACCTTTACTAGATTTGTGGGAGTAGGAAAACTCGGCCGAGTATATGGAAGCTCATTGTTCCTAAAGCATCATCTAGTAAGCCGTCACTAGAATTACCGATGCGAGACTGCAACATTTGAATACCGTTGGAAGGTGGTGAGAGCCTTAGTGTAGGTGGAGTTCGTGTGGAGGGTGGCACATCCATGATTACATCTACATGGGTGAGCCCTTGACAGGGGCATACAACTGGAGGAAAACAGGTGGAGATTTGTTCAACTAGCAGGAGAGGCCATAGAAACATGTTGTTTACAAAGCGGAGAAGAAAGGTCTAGAAGAGTTTTAAATCACACAGGTGTGGATTCATGCGTATGAAATCCAAGGTGGAGATTGTTGGGTTTATGTCTTACATACGATATTGGATAAGAAGACGATAAGATGATGGAGAGACAAAGACGATTGGAAACGGAGTGAAGGCAAGAAACAGTCAGCAGAAGGCAACAGAGGGGTTACAGTCGACTGTACCTAGGATTCGGTCGACTACCCTACTGCAGCGAGACGACAGTCGACTGCGCGGTCGACCGGTTTGCTCTCGGGTGGACTTTAGAAGGTTGCGGTCGACCGTACCTTGGGGGTAGGTCGACCGACAGTGGCGCTGATGAGTTTTTCGGGCTTGGGTCTAGGTGATTCGTGAAAGGCCCAACTTGCTCTTCAAGTTGGATCGTGTGACTCCTATCGTAGGGTTATCTCTTATGTATTATCCAATGGCTATTGTAACAAGATATTAACTTAGGATTTGTCTATAGATCTATATAAACAATTGTAACGGCTCATAGATCCATGATGATTCTATTGAGTGCCGAATAGAAGAAGAGAGTACTTCATAGAGAAGGGTGAGAAAGTTTCTCCATTGTAAGCAGTATCAAGTTCCATTAGGTTTGAGAGAGGGTCGTTGTGAGAATTGTAAAATTCTTGTATCTTCTCTAGTTGAATAATATCTCGGTTCTTCCTCCTCCGGATTAAGGTGAAAGACCCAGCCGGGACAATTCTTGTGTGCTTTGTGTGTTTGGTATGATCCAGTCTTGCTTGGTAGTTTGTGTTGATTGTGTTAAAGACTCAACAAGATCCTCATTATTTCCTAACAACTACTACTATTCTCAAGTCTGGGGTGAGATCCCAACACATGCGCCATTGAGCGCCAACCCTGCATCATCTACTTAAGCGTCATTTCTGCATCACAGTCTGTCGTTCTTGCCATATGAACATCGTCAATATTCCAAACTCAGGTTATTTGAACCAACTTAAGTTTGAGAGGGGGTGTTAGATATTATATTAGATATTATGAGAGAGATTAGTTTAGTCCAATATCGAATAATATATTGATTTAGTCTTTCATTTTCTCCTATATATAAGAGACATATTGTGCTCAGTTTAATCAATCAATCAATAATAAAGTATTCCTTCATACTCCTAATTCTAACAGACTTAAAATGTGGTATATATGGTAGTACTCGATATTTAATTGAATGATATGAATAGTTGATATAATTCCGACTTAGAAATGTGTGGTTGAGGTTGGCATGGTTGCATGTGTTGGTTTGTCGACATTTTACACAAATTCATCTCCGGGTAGAACAGAATGTACAGTTTGTATTTCTAAATATAAATACGAGATAAATTAAACCCTTTCTGCTGCTATGCATGCACAATCGAAATATATTATTGGTTGAACTCCATTTTATTTTACGTAAAGGGTACTTAATTATTGATTTATTATAATTACTCTTTTCCCTCTCATGAAAGCAATGATCATTGGTTTAAAACCAAAAAAAAAAAAATTTGAAAAATGAAAATGATCATAGGTTCCAACTTGGAGTTGTAATGTAAAAGATTGATCTTGATGGATATCAGAATGTGAAAGTGATGATAATTGATTCATACCACATCCCATTTGAGAATATCTCTAGTCTCACTCTTCATCGTGTATATGTTTGATCTCCTCACCTCGAGCCTTTATGAAGGTCATGCCATCTGTACGTAATTGAAAGAAATTTATGAATAGTTTTTTTCTTAAAACTTCCAAGATTCAAGTTGATCATGGTGTAAATTTCGACTCAAACTTGTTGGTTGTATGTCTTACATATATACTAGCTTCGATGTAAAAAGAATGGGATGAAACGAGAAGAGGTTTGAAACGAAGATTTGAGGCGAATGATTTGTTGTTTAATGGCTGTCTAGCAAATGACAATCGACTGCAATATATTGCAGTCACAGCAACAAAGTAGGAAGAGCTCGACTACAAGTGTAGTCGACTGTGTAGGATAATGGCTCGATTCTGGTATTTGGTATCTGTAGTGTTCGAAGGTTTCAGAGTTTCAGTCGACTGGATGGAGGAGCAGTCGACTGTCCAGAGGAGGTTTTCGAAGACTGAGAATATAGCAGTAGCAGTCGACTGATCAGTCGACTGTCCCGAAGGAACCAGGCGACTGGTAATTGGACCAGTCGACTGTCGGCGGGTTTTGGATCCAGAATAGGCCCAATTCGAAAGGCCCAATAGTTTCCCTATAAATACACCCGTTAGGGTTTTGTAAATTGTAACACCTAATTCGGATTTTGCAGCCGTCATCTCTTGTAAAGGCTTTGTTTGCCCATTGGAGATCATAGTAAAGAAACCCCAACCGCCCTTGTGGATGTAGGCATTGTTTTGCCGAACCACGTAAATCTTGTGTTCTTGTGTTGCTTGCTTTTCTGTGTTTCTCTCGCTGGTTCTCTCTTTGTTTCCGCATTAGTTGATTTGATTGTTGGTTAGTTTTGTATTCCGCGCACAACAAGTGGTATCAGAGCTGTTGGTTCGACCTAGAGGGAGATGGCGGGTGATGCAGATGCAACCAAGGATGTTGTGGGATCAAGTTCGTCAAGAACAACGATTCACAACGCAAAATTTGAAGTTGAAAAATTTGATGGGACAAACAATTTCGGGATGTGGCAATGTGAGGTGTTGGATGTTCTTGTTCAACAAGAACAAGATGTTGCTTTGGAGGTAGAAAAACCTAAGGATATGTCCGAAGCAGATTGGAAGAAGTTGAATCGAGTTGCGTGTGGGACTATTCGGCTCTTTATTGAGAAGGCTCAGAAGTATGATTTGATGAGGGATACCGTTGCTGCGGTGTTGTGGAAGAAGCTCGGAGACAAATACATGAGGAAAAGTTTGGAGAATCGGCTGTATTTGAAGAAGAGACTTTTTCGCTTCACCTATACGGAAGGTATGTCTATGAATGCTCATGTTGAATCATTTAATAAATTATTGGCTGATTTGTTAAATTTAGATGAGCAAATTAAGGATGAGGATAAAGCCCTAATTCTGTTGAATTCATTACCTGAAAGTTATGATCATTTAGCAACTACTTTATTATATGGAAAAGATACTGTGAAATATGAAGATGTTGCAAATGCTCTGTTGAATAATGAAACTAGGAGAAGGGATAAAATGGTTGATAGAGAAACTTCTGAAGCTTTGATTGTAAGGGGCAGGACTGAGACAAGATCTGAGTCCAAATCTGGGAAAAAGGGAAACAAATCTCGTTCCAAATCGAGAGGAGTTTCGAAGGACAGGAAAATACCAGCCAAAGATGAATGTGCTTTCTGTCATGAAAGGGGGCATTGGAAAAAGGATTGTCCAAAGCTACGAAATAAGGAAAATTCGACTGCAAATGTGACTGTTGATAATTTAGAAAGTGACGAGGATTTTTCTTTTGCACTTGCTTCTAGTCCCTCACTTTATCAAGAAGTATGGTTTCTTGATACAGCAGCCTCCTATCATATGTCTTGGAAAAAGGAGTGGTTTACTTCTTTGGAGTATATGGATGGTGGTGTAGTTTTGATGGGAAATGATGCACCTTGTAAGAAGGTAGGAATCGGGAAGATTGAATTGCTAATGCACGATGGTCTTATTAGGGAGCTTTCAGATATATGGTATGTTCCAGATTTGAAAAAAAATTTAATTTCACTTGGTGCTTTGGAGGCCAGTGGATTGAAATTTGCTAGTGAATGTGGCATTCTGAAGGTGACTAGCGGATCACTCGTGGTGATGAAAGGGCAAAGAAAGAGGAACTTGTTTTTCTTGCAGGGAAAAACATATTTGGGTCAGGCTGCCAGTGTAACTGAGAAGCCTAAACAGGTTGTTCCCGACTCTACCAGGTTGTGGCATATGCGACTCGGGCATGCAGGAGAAAAGGCCTTGCAGGGGCTTGTGAAGCAAGGGTTGCTTAAAGATGCTAAAGGGTGCAAGTTGGAATTTTGTGAACATTGTGTTTTGGGTAAGCAAACTAGGGTGAAATTTGGTACAGCTGTACATCAGACAAAGGGTATCCTCGATTATGTGCACACAGATGTTTGGGGCCCTACTCAGACACCTTCTATGAGTGGTAGACACTGGTTTGTTACTTTTGTTGATGATTACTCCAGACGAGTTTGGGTATATACCATGAAGCACAAAGATGAAGTTTTGACATTGTTCACAAGTTGGAAGAAGAAAGTTGAAAATTAGACTGGTAGGAAGATTAAGGTTCTGAGGTCAGATAATGGAGGGAAATATAAGAATGATCCGTTTCTGAAATTGTGTGAAGATGAAGGGATCCAGAGGCACTTCACAGTTAGGAAGACTCCACAGCAAAATGGGGTTGCAGAAAGGATGAACAGAACCTTACTTGAGAAGGTGAGATGTATGTTAGCACAGTCTGGATTGAAGAAGACATTTTGGGCAGAAGCCGTTATATATGCAAGCCACATTGTCAACCGTTTACCATCAGCAGCACTTGAAGGCAAGACGCCTATTGAGGTATGGAGTGGTAAACCTGCATCTGATTATAGTTTTTTGCATATATTTGGTTGTCCTGCTTATTTTCATGTAACTGAAACTAAACTTGATGCAAGAGCCAAAAAGGCTATATTTGTTGGTTTTAGTACTGGTGTCAAAGGTTACAGGTTGTGGTGTCCAGAACAGAAGAAGTTAGTAATCAGCAGAGATGTGACTTTTGATGAGACCAGCATGATTAGCTCGGGACAGTCGACTGGTGGTATAGGGCAGTCGACTGGTGAGCAGCAGAAGAGTGGGACAGTTCTTCAACAGGTGAGTTGCAGAAGTTCGGGACAGTCGACTGATGTACAGGAGCAGTCGACTGATGGTCTAGAACAGCAGAAGAGTGGGAGCTCGGAACAGTCGACTGTTGGCAATAACCAGTCGACTGGTAGGAGAGTTCTCCAACAGGTGGAGTTAGAAAAGTTGTCAGTTGAAAATCCTGTACCTGTCCAAGATGAAGATGATGTGGTTGATACTGAGAATGATGAAGAAGTTCCTATCCAGCAGGAAGAATCAATTGCAGTAAGAAGGCAAAGAAGAGATATCAAACGACCGTCTCGTTTTACAGATACAGTTGCATTTGCTCTTCCCATTGTGGATGATGAAGTTCCTTCCAACTTCAAAGAAGCCACTAGAAGTTCAGAAAATGCAGATTGGAAAGTTGCTATGGATGAAGAGATGAACTCTCTTCATAAGAATAAGACTTGGGATCTAGTGCAACTACCAAAGGGGAAGAAAGCAATTGGTTGCAAGTGGGTGTATACGAAGAAAGAAGGTCCAAAAGGCAGTGTTCGGTTCAAGGCTAGACTAGTTGCAAAGGGGTATGCTCAAAAGGAAGGAATTGACTACAATGAAGTGTTCTCTCCGGTTGTGAAGCATCCTTCTATTCGGATTTTGTTAGCTTTGGTAGCACAGTTTGATCTTGAATTGACACAGATGGATGTGAAGACTGCGTTCTTACATGGGGATCTAGATGAAGAAATTTATATGTCGCAGCCAGATGGGTTCAAAATTGCTGGGAAGGAAAGTTGTGTTTGCAGGTTGAAGAAGTCTCTCTATGGGTTGAAGCAATCTCCAAGGCAGTGGTATTTGAGGTTTGACCAGTTTATGAAGGTGCAGAGATATTCCAGAAGTGAGTTTGATCATTGTGTCTACTTCAGGAAATTGCAGGATGGTTCTTTCATATATCTGTTATTATATGTGGATGACATGTTGATTGCCTCTAAAAATGCTAAGGAGATTCAAAATTTGAAGAATCAGCTGAGTTCTGAATTCGAGATAAAGGATCTTGGTGAAGCCAAGAAGATACTTGGGATGGAGATAGCTAGAGACAGAGCAAAGGGCGTAGTGAGTTTGACACAGAAGCAATATCTTTTGAAGGTGCTGAAACGGTTCGGTATAGATAAGAAAACTAAACCAGTTAGCACACCCTTAGCCAGTCATTTCAGAATTAGTGCTTCTCAGTCTCCAAGTACAGATGAAGAGAGACAGTATATGGCGAATGTACCTTACACTAGTGTGGTTGGCAGTTTGATGTATGCCATGGTTTGTACTCGACCAGACATCTCTCAGGCGGTGAGTATGGTTAGTCGATATATGCATGATCCAGGCAAAGAGCATTGGCAAGCAGCTAAATGGATTTTGAGGTACATAAGTGGCACCACAGATGTGGGTTTGAAATTTGAAAGGGATGACAATATTAGCAGGTTATTGGTTGGGTATGTTGATTCTGACTATGCAGGTGATCTAGATAAGAGGCGGTCTACTACAGGCTATTTGTTTACTATGACTAGGGCACCTATAAGTTGGAGGTCAAATTTGCAGTCCACTGTAGCGTTGTCTACTACTGAGGCTGAATACATGGCGGTTGCTGAGGCCATGAAGGAAGCCATTTGGATACATGGACTTTTGAAGAGCTTGGGGATTCATCAGGAGAAGGTGGAGGTACACTGTGACAGTCAGAGTGCTATTCATCTAGCGAAGAACCAAGTTCATCATTCGAGGACCAAACATATTGATGTCCGTTATCATTTTGTGCGTGATTTGATAAAGGATGGTGATATTCATTTGGTGAAGATTGGAACAGCTGATAATCCTGCGGATATGTTGACCAAAGTTGTTGGGGCAGCCAAGTTCAAGCATTGCATGAACCTGGCTAATATTTTGCATGTTTGATAATTTGGCATGGGCGATTGGGATAGTACTTTGCTATTGGTTTGTTTAGTATGTGATATCATACTAAGGTGGAGTTTGGGTTCGTTTGTTGCATTTGATGATGAGCAGTTATTTTGAAGTATTTGTGGAGATTGCTTGGGCTACTTGGAAGATTTCACTGAGGTGGAGATTGTTGGATACTTGACTTGGAAGATCTCGCCAAGGTGGAGATTGTAGGATAATGGCTCGATTCTGGTATTTGGTATCTGTAGTGTTCGAAGGTTTCAGAGTTTCAGTCGACTGGATGGAGGAGCAGTCGACTGTCCAGAGGAGGTTTTCGAAGACTGAGAATACAGCAGCAGCAGTCGACTGATCAGTCGACTGTCCCGAAGGAACCAGGCGACTGGTAATTGGACCAGTCGACTATCGGCGGGTTTTGGATCCAGAATAGGCCCAATTCGAAAGGCCCAATAGTTTCCCTATAAATACACCCGTTAGGGTTTTGTAAATTGTAACACCTAATTCGGATTTTGCAGCCGTCATCTCTTGTAAAGAATTTGTTTGCCCATTGGAGATCATAGTAAAGAAACCCCAACCGCCCTTGTGGATGTAGGCATTGTTTTGCCGAACCACGTAAATCTTGTGTTCTTGTGTTGCTTGCTTTTCTGTGTTTCTCTCGCTGGTTCTCTCTTTGTTTCCGCATTAGTTGATTTGATTGTTGGTTAGTTTTGTATTCCGCGCACAACAGACTGCTCTTTTGAGTAATCAACCAACAGCGGCAGCAATAGGTATTGAGCCCGATTATTAGGGATCTGTTTGAGCCCAGGTTCTTCTAGGTCCCTCATGGGTAGGACCACTAGCTAGGTCATTGGTCCAAATGTTGTCAAACTTCAAGAAAATCTGGTGTACTCCTCTTATATCTCTCCTAAGCATACCAAAAAGCATTCACTAATCTCTCTCTCTCTCTCTCTGTAACGCCCCGAATACCAAAATACGGTAATTTGTAGCCCAACAGGATATACACTTCATTTCATACAATTTTACATGGAATTTTGAAACTTTATTACATCAAATTCTTTACAACAACATGCAGCGGAAAATTAAATGAAGTACAACATGATTTAAATGTACAATTTAAACATCAACAACTTAAAGCGAAAAATAATCTTTAGCATTAATCATCTTATATCTTCTTGCAAAATTCAATGCCTGCATTTGAAACTGTGGGCACATCAGTTGCTTACAACCGACGCAATATTACACGGACATCCTCGCTATACCGAAATATAATAATTCACTTATTTTAACAACCACAATCTTGAATGCAAAACAAAGAGTGAAAAGCGACTATCCTAAATATGTCAATGTATGCAAATGCCTTAATGCCTAATGCATGTGTTTACGCTAAAATGACACTAATGCATACTTATTCGGATTCTATGCATCTCATTCTATATAGGTCCGAGGGCAAGCACCTATGTACTCCATATTAAACGGTTTAATCTCTCGCCATAATAACTACCCGGTAATAAAAACAAGTTTTAGACGTCCCACGAGTACGGATTCCATCCCTGGAGTCCACCGTCAAGCTTATACGGAAATCCTCATCATGCGAACTTCCCGCAAGTGTCCCTCTAGCCCCGATATATGCATATACACTGAAGAACGACCTACCATCTGTCCGACTATTCATGACCCTAGAGTCCACCATCAAACCAATCATAGTTCCGGATTTAATTAAGACTCACCTCCATCGCAAGCAACTACAGTCCCGGAGTCCACCGTCAAACTGGGTCCACAGTCCCGATATACGCATATACACTGCAGAACAACCTACCATCCGTCCGACTATTCATGATCCTGAAGTCCACCGTCAAACCAATCATAGTCCCGAATTTAATTAAGGCTCGCCTCCATCGCAAGCAACCACAGTCCCGGAGTCCACCGTCAAACTGAGTCTATAGTTTCGGAGTCCACCGTCAGACTATATAGAGGCTACCCACTTATGTTTGCCCAAGTTTACTACATTTTCACTTAGTGCCTAATTCTTAAGTTTAAAACATGAATAAATTATACCACTCAGAGTTATTTTCACCTCTTATCGGACTTAAACAAAAAATACCGATATAGCCTATATAGTCAATTCTCAAATCAATTAATTTTTCTCATTACCTGTTGGTACTATGGTCTCACTAAACCTCCAGAATCACATCTTTTCATGTTCCAAAATTATGGGTACTCATACCCTTCAATATTCATGTACTTAATTCACATCTCATCATGTATTTGTCAATCTTCTCTTCTTAGAGATTAATTGGGTTATATTCAACATCATCGTAAACATTGATTCATCTTTAACACTTTTAAACTCTCATTTAAAACCTAAAAATATAGCTTTAAAACATTAAGGAATGTTCCTAAATGTCCCCATGATTTTTAGGAATTTTTATTGAATTTTTCTGGATTTTTAAAGCCCAAAAAAAAACAAAAAGATTAAATAAAAATGTTTTGTGTACCGGGCTCGAACCCGCGACACCCCAGCCCAGGCACCACGTGGCAACCCCACATCGCACACGCACGCCCTAGCCTCTAATGCCAAATGCTTAACTGATATGGTATGGGTTATCTTCTTTAAGTATATGCTCTCTGTTTATTTCTTTATTTTTATTTTCAATGATTTTGTTTCCATTTCTTCTTCCCCAAATTAGGATTATGAAAAATACATTCCTAAGCTCCAGAATTCTTCGCTTACTGGTTTAATTATTTTTAAAGGTATTTATACCCATTTTACACATATTCACTTTCTAAAGCATATACATACGGAATTTGATTAAAACTTATATTCGCTTTTTTGACAATAATATAAATTTGCATTCATATATCACAAAAAATAATAACTTACCGGTTTTATCCCTTTTTGAGAATTTAACCCTCTTTTCTCAAATTAGTCATTTTTATCTTATGAGAAAATTTTAATACAAATGCAACTATGCCAATTTTGTCCTAGTCATGTTAATGTAATTCTTCATTTTTCAGCCATACCCCCTTTTATTTCCCCAATTTGTTTCTAATTTCTCTTCACTAATTATCACATTTCTTATATATATTTTTGTCTAATTTTGTACAAGACAACAATCATGCAACAAAAGAAACTCAATTTTGCAATTGTGCCTACTATGCATTCAATTATCCATTTCCCTCATTCTAATCTATCATTCACATCATTTACTTCAATTTAACACACAAAACATCTCATAATTTCCTACAAATAGCAATTTTCATCATTTCAACATGCATCACAATTTCATTAGTAAGAATCATTAGACGAGGCTAAAATATACCATGCAACACCTAATCATGATTTCTAAACTAATTAGAAAACAAGCAAAACACCCACCTCTGTTTATTGCACAAATGGAAAACTCATAAAGGAAAGCTCCTAGATCCACTCCAATGGCCTAGCACTTCTCCTCCTAGCAAAGCAACTCCAAGTCTCCAAAGAATGCAAGACCGAAATCTCTAGCTCTCTTTCTTTTCCTCTCTCTTTGATTTCTTTAGTTTATGTACAAATGACATACAATAGGGGGGGGGGGGGGGGGGGGGGGGGGGTATATAGGAAATTTGAGTGGCTAGGATTAACCCCACTACCCAAATAACTACCCATGATCTCACCCCACTCTCCCACTCTCCCATTACTCTCAAATGAAGGCCAGCCAATCTCTTTTTTTGCATGCAGAAATATACATGTGCACGTATAGTCTCATTCATTTTTTATTTTTTGTTAATTTTGTAGTAGCTACTATTTGTTACAAGACAAATGTAAAAGTGTACAAAATAATTGTAAGATTTATTAGGTGGGATTTTTATTGGGCTTTGTTTATTTATTTATTTTTTATTTTATTTATTACAATGTGCTTAGAGTCATCTATTAGGCCTATGTGTTCTAATTAAAAAAAGACAATTAAATGAGATAAAATAAATAAAAGGAAACTTATGCATAACTTAGAAAGATTTTTTAGAGTGGAAAATGAGATGAAATTGCACGTGCATTGCACGTGCAAAAATAAAAAATGTATTTTAATTTTAAAAATTTTCTGCGGAATGTTACACTCTCTCCATCCACTCTCCCAACCCCGAAACCCAAAACCCTAACTCTCAAATTCGACCCTTCACCCACAAAATCCCTCCAAAATCGCTTTTGATCAACCTCATCCCTCATAACCCTCTATACTCCCACTCTAAAAATCCTAAACCCAATCCTCGTGTATGTTTGGACTTTTGTTAAAATTGTGGACTTTTATTATGTATTATTTTGGTTGATTGTATTGTATGTCAACTGTCTGTGTGTTTTGAGATTATGTGTATAAAGGAAAAATTTCAGATTGCTCTAAGTTCTGGTAAATAACATACATAGGCTTGCTATCACAGATAATCAAACACATAATTATAACCTTCATCGAACCAAATTGCAATGAAACAAACAAAAAAAACAAACTAACGCAAAACCAAACAAACAAACTAACCGACACCAAACCAAACAAACAAACTGAAACAAATAAACAAACCAACACCAAACCAAAAAAACAAAATGAAACAAAAAACCACTAAAACATACAAACTGAATCTGAAAATAAAAAAACTGAAACAAAGAAGGAAAAAACTAAAACAAAAAATAGCATCTAGTCCACTTATACAAACAGAAACAACAGAGATACCATTAAACAAAATATTACTTTCAAACAAACTAAACTGTGGAAAATAGCTCCTCAAGGATCTAGGGTTCTGGGGGTTTCCTCGTATGTTTCGGACGCATTGGAGTTGCTTGGGTTAATCCCGAAAGGGGAATGTCATCATCGTCATCATCTTGTGGCTCTTCGACGTGCTCCTCCTCTCCTCATTGTTCTTCTAATATTCTTAAGTGATATGATATTTTTGCAGATATGAAGAATTTGATGCTAGCATATGTTCTCTATTTTCCTTTTCATGCCATCTGTACCGTAATGTATTAATTTTTCCATATAGTCTCAAAGTTTCGCCTCATTGCATTTCTCTGTTAACTAAACAAACACAAATAAATTCTAAATTTCTCTTTTAACTAATCATCCGAAAAATTATGAGCTCTCAACATTACGGTCTAACAAACCCACAATCAAAAGTAACCCAAAATCTAATTGCAAACGTATGAAGACTTACCGTACGATAAATGAGGTGCTTTAGGAGGTAGAGAATGAGGATGAGATGAATGCACCCGCTTCCGCCACAGTCCTCTTTACCCTTCACGGAATCAACCAAATTCAGGATCTTCGATGATTGGTTTAGGGTTTCGAGAGTTGGAGTTCAGAAGGTTATGAGAGATGAAGTGGATCCCTTGAAATTTTGGAGGGTTTTGGCTGGTGAGAGCACAAATTTGGGAGCTAGGGTTTCAGAGATGGGTTTCGGAGTTGGAAAAAAAATGGAGAAAGAGAAGTGAAGAGGTATCTGAGATAGCGAGTTTGATTACAAAAAATTCAAAGCGGCACTCTGTAACACCCCAATTTTTATTTTTTTATTTTTTTTTGAAAACAACACCTCCAAATCCAATTCTATCAATTTCTATATCACTTTAAACATAAACTAAGAAAGTTATATTTCAGGAAAAATTTTGGCAGAGTCTAGGGGTGGCGAACGGGTCGAGTGGGCCGGGCCGGGCCCAACCCGTAAGGGTTGGCATGTAGAATTATACGGCCAGGCTGGGTTTCATTCTTAGCCGGGCCGGGCCGGGTTGTTTTTTCGTTTGGGTGGCCCGCCCAACCCGTGAACCCTTTAGGGTTCAACCCGGGTTGGGCCGGGTCGACCCGCGGGTTGGCACGTTTAATAATTTTTATTTTATTTTTTGGTAGCTTAAATTAAAATAATAATTATAATTATAATACTAAGTAAGTAATAATACTAATAAACAATAAAAATCGTAATAATAATAATAAGATTGAAAGAGTGAAATTAACAACAAATTTTGAAATATTATTCATATGAATTTAAGTTATACAATTTTAACAATTTATAACGAAATGAAGAATTCAATTCACAAATAAGTTTTATACAATAACATATTTCTTATATACAATTTTAATTGAGTACAAATTTTTTAATTTGACATAACAAGCAAAGCTGTTGTTGTTGTTGTTGTTGTTGTTGTTGTTGTTGTTGTTCTTCGGGCGAGTTGCTCCCACTTGTGGAACTTGATAGTACTTTCCCTTGCGTCCTATCTTCAGCCTTCAAGCAGTCTTCTGTGCAAACGAGCATCTCTAACGCCCCGGGCTTCAACCGATTCCTGTAATCAGATAGAACCCTGCCACTTGTAGAAAATGCACTGTTAGAAGCAACTGTAGAGACAGGAGGAGTTAGCAAATCTTTAGCCATAATTGACAGAATACTAAAAGTGTGTTCATGTTCTTTCCACCATTGTAAAATATCTAGTGCAGAAAGAGTAGACTCAGTATCCTGTTGGTTATACCAATTTAATTCATTTGGTTGATTAGTCCTAGGTTCTTTAGAATGAATTTGTTCAAGTAAACTAAATGTTCTATCACCAATTCTACTTTTACCCTTACCTTTAGAACTACCAGAAGAAGAACTAACTACAGAAGTTGTACTACTAGAAGCGAAACGTCTATCATAATAATCATACAAGTTATTTAACGTAGATTCAAACTGAACTAAAAAAGTAGCGCAATCAATTGTTAATTCTACATTGTCCTCTAAATATCCAAAAAACATTTGTATCAAATTCTTCGTAGCTTCTAATTTGATACGGGGATCCATAACAGTAGCAACACAAATCAACATAGGAGGAGGAAAATAATACTTCAAAAATTTTTGAAATGCAGGTATTACAATTTCACTAATATAGGGTTCATTTAACATTTCGTTAAATATTTGCATCATGCTAACTAATTCAATAAAAATGCTACTAGAAGTAGATTCATATGTTTTTGAAAATTTTAAAGTTGCGGTTTTAAAAGGTTCTAAAAATTTCAACAAAGATTCGGCAAAAAAACAATCGTAGGGAGTCATTTCAAAATTGTGCATATTTTTTGTGATACAAAAATTATTTACAACTGCTTTATAATCGGTGACAACATTTAGTAAATCAAAAGTAGAATTCCATCGGTGTCTAACATCCTTTGGAAATTTTCTAAAAGGAATATTTCTAACCCTACACCAAGCTTTCCATTCTTGTAAAATGCTTGGACTTAATGCAATGAAATGTACACAATTTCTAATTTTAACTATATATGGATCAGCTATTCTTAATGCATCTTGAACACATAAATTTATAATATGACATGCACATCTAACATGAAAAATATTATCAGATGGAGGGTTTAATACAGATTTTAAAGTAGTAATTGCTACATTATTGTTAGATGCATTATCAAAACTAATAGCCATAATTTTATCGCGAATATGAAAAACATCACAAATTTCTATAATACAATTTGCTATTTCAGCGCCACTATGGGGATACGGCAACGCCGCAAGTGATATGATTCTTTTTTGAAGAATCCAATCATTGTCGATCCAATGACAGGTTATTCCCATCGTTGGAATATTGTTGACACTCATCCAACAATCCGAAGTTAAACTAACCCTACAAGTTAAACTCCATAAAATTACAATCAATGCGTCCTTCATTTCAACATACATTTTAAAACAATCCGATTTGTAAGTATTTCTCGGAATTCTTTTAAAATGAGGGTTTAAGGCTGTTTGATTAAAATTTTTCAAGTTCCTACTTTCGGGATAGGAAAATGACAACTCTTCCTTAATGACTAATCGGGCCATTTCCCGACGAACAAGTTCGGGATCATAAGGATGGCTATCTACTTGACCGGTCCTAGGTTTGATTTTTTGTTGGCCTTGTATTTGATTAAGAAGTTCTTTATGATTATGTTGTATGTGCCTACTAATTGTACCGGTGCCGTCACCCCTCTTGAATTTGTATGTTTTACTACATGTTTTACACACTTTCAAACCTATACCCAGAGTATGTTCGTCCGGGATATAATCATAAAACTTATGCCAATCTCTAGTTTCTCCTCTACTTCTCCTACTACTACGGGGTTGTGTGGTTTCGGGTTGTTCTTCTTCTTCTTCTTCTTCTAATTGTATGTCACCTACAACATCCATGTCGTGTGTACCCCATTGTTCCATAGTAGGATCAATGTAATCTTGGGCTGGCTCACTAGTTGGGACAATTGGTGGCCTACGTGAAGAGGAGGAGGAATCTTGTCCGCTACAACCGCTACCGCGTGATCAAGACATAATGTAGTAATGTGCTAAAGTAAAGTATGTAAAAAAAAATATACAATGTAGGATCGGTGAATTATACCCAAAAAAATCTAAAAAACAAGAGGGTTGAGATAGAGAAGTTCAAAAAAATGAACAATAATTTTAACTACAACGCAAAAAAAATTAACGAGAGAGATAGAGATATTTTGATACCGTTCACCGTGGAATACGCGTATGTAAAAAAAAAACTGTTAAAATAAGAATAGAATAGAAAAGATGGAGGAACGCTTTCCGATTCCGCAATTGAAGAGTTGAGAAGAGGTTGAAGTAGATTTGACGAGGGTTGAAGAGAGTTGAAGACGTTGAAGACGTTGAATTTTGTTTCCAATACGACCGAAATTTGATCGTGTATATGCCTCCTTATACACTTGTTTGATGAATACTACAATTGTTCAAAAATTCTTTACAAATGATGTATAATAGTAGAGAGAGTAAGAGAATGAGGTGTGATTTTTTATGAGATTTTTGGGGGATATTTATAGGCTAAATAAGTGGGAAAAAACAATAAAAATAAAAATAAAAAACCAAACGGCTCAAAGAGCCATTTACAACGGCTCTGTCCTAGACAGAGCGCAGCGCAAGCAGCAACGGAGTGATTTTTGACCGTTCGACCCGCGGGTCAACGGTCGACTTCACGGGTCGAACGGGTCGGAACCCGCAAGTCGACCCGCGGGTTGGCGGGTCAAATTCACGGGTTGGGCCAGGTTCGTGGGCCGGATTTTGCAAATTCGATTCGCGAAAATTGAGACCCGGGTCGACCCGGTACTGTTCACCGGGTTCGACCCGAACCCGCGAAGTAATTTAACGGGCCGAGTCGCGGGTGGGTCGCCGGTTGACCCGGCCCAGTTGCCATCCCTAGCAGAGTCTACCCTGTATATTTTGCCCCGAAACACAGATAGCTTACGGAATTCTGCTCAAAATTTCGTAGCTCACAATACACACAATAATTTCACGGGCTCCCCAGGCCAAAATGAGCAGATACACACAAGCAATATAATTTAATGCTCTGGGGGCCAAACTCATAACGGATTATCAAATATCAAATAAAAACTATAAATTTCTTTGAAAAACGAGATAAAATTTTAGAAAAATCTTTGCAAAACCTACCACAGAGCCCGGTACTCCATAATGAGATGGGTACGGGTCACAAGCATACCATACCACCTCACACTATACTCATCATCGTCATAAACATGCTTATACATCCATAATACAATTTAGATCATAAATTTTACTATTCACATAGCTAATTAGTACAAATTTTTAAAATAAAACTTTATCCTACCAATCCACGCCTCACCTTTGCACTGATGAGAACCTGCAACAGTAGGGGATCTAGGGTAGTCCTCAGACTCCCCTAACCCCCCAAACACTAAAGGGTCAGCCATTTCTGGTGTGAGTATAATTCATAAATCTAATAAATAAACCAAACTATACAAAGAAAATAAAGTAAACTTACAAATATTAAGGTAAGAAGATTCAACTCGAATCTGGACATTAAAGCATCAAGAATACACCTTAGTATCGAGTACTCGACAAATCTGCATCCGTCTACCTCTATATATTCATAACTTCACTCCCTTCGCTAAATGCATCATATTAATATATGACTGCATATATATATATACATATATACACAACTCATTCACTTTATACTTAATCACAAGCAACACATTAATTCACCCTCCATTACTTTTCATTTTGAAATCACCAACACAAATACTCATCATTTCATAATTTTCACCACTTCATCATTTCTTTATTTTCATAAATAATCACTTAATGTCACTACCTCATTTTCTTTATACTATTCAACCACGTATTTCATTAACTATTCATTTTCATTTATTCACACGACTCATATTCTTTCCTACTTATCCTATAACATTACTTCACATTCATTCCACTACAAATCATCTTATGCATTTTCATCGTATATCCTCACATGCATTCATTTTAATCGCATAACCTTCCCCACGTTTAGTCTCATAATAACACATGGGTTCAATCTATAACAGCAGGTTCATCCAATTTCGTGATATCACACTTAACCATAATTTACAGCACATCACGCAACACAATAACTTTTATTCCCATTATAATTTACCCTTTACTTTCTTTTCATTCCAATCTCATCATATAGCTTATTTTCACCCTCATCTTACGAATTACTTTACTTTTATTTCCAACTCACAATACAACTAGCATATCAACAACTCACGCATTCATCCTGAAAATTGTGCCTAGGCATGTAGTTCCCACTATTTCCTCCGAAATAGCAGGCGGGTACTTCCTAGTCACAATTTCAAGGCACACCAACTTATAACACAGTGTACTTTCTTTAATAACCATTTTCATAACCAAACTCATAATACAGGTATTTATCTTATTGTATTATATCACGTATCACATTATGAACATAAGCATCTCTTCTCATAATATCATATTAATTCCTGTCTTAGACACAAAACATAACACCTCAGTACACATGGCAATATACTTGCATTTCATCACATCATTAACATATCCCTTATTAAATACTCATTCTTATCACATCAAAAAATATGTTTTATAACTCATTCTCATCCCGTTATATCATTTAGCTATTATTCAATCTAATTGATGACTAACTCACGTTCATCTTTACTTATAACTTAAGTTATCATTGATTTCACTTTCATTCACATCAATTTATACTCCATATCTCCAAACGTAGTTTGGGCAATACTATATCACACCCCAAAGCCGATAGCTTGGGTAATAATCACCACTCCCCAAACACGTAGTCTGGGTAGTATCACATAACATCTCAAGCCGATAGCTTGGTTATTAATTTACTTCAATCACTTATCATCTTCACTTAATTTAATTCTTCATTTCCATTAATCATTACCACTATCATACCAACTCACCCTGCAAATTATGCCAAGGCAGGTAGTTCCCACCATTTCCACAGAAATAGCGGGCAGGTAGTTTCTGGACACAATTCCAAGGTACAACTCATATCAATCTGTATTTTACTTTAATGATCACATATATAATACAATTACTTCGTACTATTCATAAGAACACATGTCTCTTTTATTATTCCATTCTAAATTAACCACTTACTGCATTTATCACTTCTTTCCATACACTCACTCATAACTTGTTTTCCTTCACATTTACTTCATTCACAACCACTTTCTTTCTCATCCACAATTCACATTTCACTATCCACTTTCTTTACTACCACATTTATTATTAACACTTATTTATTTTATTAGTTTGTCGACCAGTGAGCCATAGTATCCCAACATACTGAAAGCCGACAACCCAGTAAACACGCGGTCCGATGCTCTCCCAGAGTCTTACTCGTCCGAGGCTACGTCTTCCTCCTAACCGAACTAGCGAGGGAACACCACACTCTCTCAGGTCCCACCTGAGGTATCATATCTCTCTTCGGTCTATCCGGAGGTATCTACTCTCCCAGGTCTATCCAAGGGTATCAACTCTCTCTCAGGTCCCACCTGAGGTATCATATCTCTCTCCGGTCAATCCGGAGGTATCTGCTCTCCCAGGTCTATCCTGGGGTATCAACTTTCTCTCAGGTCCCACCTAAGGTATCATATCTCTCTCCGGTCTATCCGGAGGTATCTGCTCTCCTAGGTCTATCCTGTGGTATCAACTCTCTCTCATGTCCCATCTGAGGTATCAGATCTCTCTCCGGTCCCACCGGAGGTATCTGCTCTCCCAGGTCCCACCTGGGGTATCATCAAGGGAAACCGGGCCTCAAGCCGATAGCTTGGGCGATAAAAACCACTTACCCCAAACATAGTTTGGGTCCACTATTCCCAAGCCGGTCCTTGAGCGTTAGGAGGTCTAGCCCAAACCCCCAGGATTTCTGTAGGTACTGGTCAACAAAGCCATCTGTTATCAGCATTAATCATTTCATCTTTCTTTATCAACATAAGCATTTCACTTTTGAATCACAAACTAGTCATGTCTCTGACGTTAACCACATGAATTAGTAACACATTTTATTAGCACGTACCATCTTATCTTTTATCTTACCCTATGCATGTCCGGTGTCCACAATATTAACCATCATATCATTATACCACAGTATGCATACACCCTGTCATTCAACATTTAAAAACATCATATCATATTATTGCATAATATTAATGCGCCAAAAATATTTATTTATCCATAACCTCCCACATTAAAGATACCATATTATTCATTACCTCATTGTATCATATATAGACATATGCCAAGTTATAACATTACTAAAAGAACTACATTATGTTATTCCATATCATAAGAGTATCAAAATATATAATTCATCTTCTTATAATATCATACTATTGTTCATTAATTCACTTTAAACATAACTATAGTGTAAACATATACCCACTTACTAATTTCATCAATTATCATATCACGAGTCAATACCATGATACATATATAACACAAACATACACCACATGACTCGTATCAATATGTTATCGCATCGCAATATCACATCATATACACCGTGCGTTCCATCTCATCACATCAGTCATGAGATCACACATCACACATCTCCATGCATTCACATACATAAATCTAATCATTACAACCCCGAAGCATATCGATATTTATACAAACAACAACACACTCCCATACATATATATACTAATTTTTTACACCTCATAATTTACTCTGTATCATACTTATGTACTTTTCTATATTCAATCTACTTCACACGTCACACACCAATCCATATTTTAAAATTTTCATAGCACATTATGCACATGTAATAAAAAGATCATACTCACATAGCATCCCATGAAGACTCGAAGCGTCAGCACGCCGTTCCACCTCCAAATTTGCATACATATCGTATTATCAAATTTCAACACAATTAAGGCTCAAATCATCTAAATCAACCACAAGAAAATAACAACACTATTTCTAATATCACTCAGGCATTTTATCGAACGTCTGAGATGCACACGTGCGTTGCACGTAATATTTAAATTCCTACGGGATGTTTATCCCCAAACAATTACTAAAATCACCTCCAACTCATTCTAATAGTTCTACTAAAATTCTACTACTATGAACGAGATAATTCTCACATATGTATAATTCTCTTTTACAAACCCAAAACCCTAATTTATTAGCAACTTGTAAAATCTCCAAAAATTTGCTAATTTCTCATCTCTACCATTCTCAACATCTTCTACTTTTCCTACCAAAATATTCCTACTCAATAAAAATCAACCACACTAAATTTTATACAATAAAATAATTTAGGGTTTACCTTTCCGAAATCCTTTCGAAAATCCGATGCTACCACGATGTAGAGAACCCTTCAATTAGCCTGTCCCTCAATTTAATTCGAAAACCACGAAGAAACGAGATGGATTTGGGCGTGGAGAAGCCGGCCGAATGGGTTCGGCAGCTTCGGTCGGGAAAAAGCAGAGAGAGGAAAGAAAAAAAAAAGAAAAGAAATAAGGAGGAAGGAGGAAGGGGCGTGGGTGTTTTGGTAAAATAATATATATATATATATATATATATATATATATATATATATATATATATATATATATATATATATATATATATATTATTAATATGGAGTATTAACGTATAAGCCCCCAATCTCCAACTTATTTCAAATAAACCCACAACTCTTACACTTTAAAAATACTAACAATGCAAAATTCATAAAATTGTCTCATAATAAACTTCCAAAAGTAGAAAATAGAGTAAACAATATTTCTTCATATACAACTCGACTCATAGCTCCAATATATCATAATACTGATCAAATTCTAATATCAACACCGATATCATTATTTAAAATAAAATATACCTCGAATGATATTAAACAAGTATTTTCAGTATTTTAAAATTCGAGGTGTTACACACTCACTGTTTCAAACAGCGAGTGTGGTATAAACACACTCGCTGTCTAAGAAACGAGTCTTCGCTTTGAAAAACCTTCCCAGTTTTCTCGCCAAGTTGAAGATAAAGCAAGAAGCCTACACTCGTTATCTCATAGCGAGGATCTTTTGACCAATCTCGCTATCTGAGTTAGCGAGTAGGCCATTTTGCTAAATAGTTTTAAAAGTTGGTCAGTTTGGTAAATACTTTCAAAAAGTGGGTCATTAGCTCCCCCCCTCCCCCCCCCCCCCCCCCCCCCCCACACACACACACACAAATAAAGGGTTTCTTTAGTTATTGTAAGAGATATCAAATTTCTATCAATTCTATAAGTTAATAGAAGCAAGTCTATGGATTAGTAGGGAACAAACTGAAGCTATTTGGGTCCTATCTGAAATAATTGGAACAAACTAAAACACTACTGCTATTAGCATTTTTAAGGGACTAAATTGATCTTATACGTTAACAAGGGTGGCCCTCTGAGGTAGAAGTAGGAGAGGCGGGCACCTCGGGCCTCCAATTTTTGTATATTTCTAGCCCCTAAAAAAATTTCTTATATATATACGTATTTTGTACGTGAAGTTAAATTATAATTTGTGCATTTTTTAGGGGCCTCCAAATTTTTTGGGGCCTTTATTATTACTATTTTTAAAAATTACTTGGGTCGGCCCACAGAAAGGAAAATTGATTTATTTATTTGTTGGGGCTCTTTTTTGTTTAAATCACAGTCATCCATATAAGGTTCCCAAATTAATGGTTGTAATTTACAACCTGATCACCCAAACCTGTTTCAGTGCTCCCTAAACCCGAATAGCCTAACACTCGAACCTGGTTCCTAAACCAACACCAACTCACAGCCTGCTCTTTGCTTCATAGTTCTCATCTCCATTCTCCCCTAAATCTAATTCTAAATCTCTGAACTCTAAATCCCTAAATCCATTCCCAACTCCTCCAATCACCCATCTCCAACCACCCATCCGGCCAGGCCATCTCTCGAGTCCCGACTCCCGACTCCCGACTCCCGACCTCCCAAGTCTCAAGTCCAACTCCCATTATCCATCCTCCATTACTCCATACAAACCCAACTACTAGATTCTGGTCGTCCCGACTCCCGAACCTGACTCCAAAGTGACAAAGTCCAAACTCCAATCCTAAGGTCCCGCACACTATCTCCTGCCTGTAGCCGTTTGTTGTTACTGTTGTAGCCGCTTGCTATCACTGATGATTGTTGTAGCCCCTTGCTGTTGGTCCGTTGCCTATTTACAGTCTTGTAATTTTCGATACTGATCACCGAGAAAACTCCTGTAACTCCCGTTTTTTATTGTACGAATTTTTCTACGTATTCTTATATTTCGGGATCTGTAAATCTTTCTTTTCTTTTGAACCCAAATGCTTAACTTGAATATTCAATTATTTTATTAAAGCCCAGGCTCCTAATCCATTCTATAATGTTATTATTTGAATATTTATTTATTTTGTGTAAGCCCAACACGAAGCCCACCAAGCCTCTTGCTACCTATTTATTTATCTTCTCCTTATCATTCATCTAATCATCTATTTATTAACCCTAATCACCATCTCTAATCTCTTCCCTCATCACCATCAGCCGCCAATCACCGAACTCCTTTCTACTTCATTTTCTTCTTTCTTGCTGCCTTCAACCCATAAACCTGACCAACTCCACGGCCTACATACACCTCCACCTCAACCCTCTCCTGCTCTCATCTTCAACCGTTCTCAACAGCCAGCACCACCAGCAAGTTGTGGCCTTGCTGACCTTCCTCAAACCTGAACAGCCAGCAACCCAAACCTGCAGCCAACCTCCTCGATGTTGTTGTCGTCCTTGCTGTTGTTATTATCTTGTTATCGTGTACCGCCGCAATAGTCTTTGCCAGTTCTCCTTCTTCCCCGTTGTAATCGTCGATATAGGCAAGCACTTCTTTGAACTCTCGCAAGTAGCTCTCATTTATTTGATCAATCGTATTATCAAATCTCGTTTAATTCTTTCATACGCTATTCAACTTTTGAACCATTCGTTGTATGTCATTCTATTTGATTCCCGTCAATTCGATACTCATAGAAAGACCGAAAAAAAATTTGGTCATTGCATACACTGCACGAAGATGACTTAGAGATGTATATGCATATAAATACATATTACGATTCAAGAATTATTTGGATTATGTTACAATGCGGTAGTGTAATTAAATTCTTAAATTCGATATTGTAGAGGTAATAAATTTCTGTCATGTTAACTGTAGAAATATGATCTAATTATTAATGAATATGAGCACATTTCTGGTTATATAATTATATTTTTGTGAATCGTGAATTTAAAATGAAAGTATTTGATTTCTTGCCTGCTGTTTTGCCTGACTTGGTACAGGGATTTGAACCAGTTTCCTATAATCAAATTTAGAACTTTATACATGTAAATTGTATCCCTCTGAGTGTAGATTCCATATTATCTTATGATTTTGCGAACATACATGTAGGTTGTGCATTATTCAACTTTTAGTACTATAACATCTGATTTTCCAGATTTCCAGATTTAGATTTGTTGTTCCCAAAAACTATTTGAAATAATGATTTATTGATAGAATTCTGACCTGAGTCAAACCTGAATATCAATAGACATTGTTAGGAATTAAATTCTGAATTATGGGAGATTTATAAATTACTTTTTCCAGTTGAGTTATTATCATGAGAAGTTGATCCTATACTGCTGCCTGAACATTGTAGCCATAAATATCTGACAGGTAGACCTAGATATTGTCCTTAGAATGTGTCATATGAATAGGTATTGGATTCGGCATGGATTCTACTTTCTAGAACCTCTGACGGAATAGATTTTGCTTCCTCGTAGTAGCAGGAAAGAGAGTTTTTATACAGTAGTGTATTGTTGTCCAAAATTGCATCTTTTGTTCTTTAATATAAACATGTTATTGTTCGTAATTAATGAATTTAATTAATACAGAAGATCAATAGAACAACTCTATATTATGCATTGTATAGCTCTTGATACTCTCTCGATACCTTCTTGATATTGTCTTGATACCCCTGCTCACATTGGTTACATGTTCATGATTAGTCATAGTAAAATACTAACAAGTCGGTAATAAATGGTAGGACCTAGTAGTGGATAATATAGGAGAGTGTACCCAGAAGGAGCCCGTGTTTTCCATAATAGTGACTTCCTGTTTAAAAGTTACATGTTTCCTGTTTACAAGTTTACATATTTTCCGTTTACATGACATGATTCATGATACTATCACTGCAAGACTCGAGTACATAATCATTTATAATTCACCACTTGAGTTTAAACGTTCACTTGATTGTTATGCATCCGAACTTATGGTATGAGACACATGATTGCGTGCATTAGATAGAATTGATAAAAGTTTGATAGCCTTAACTGTGCATTGACATGTTTCCTGATTACATGATTCCTGATTCCTGATTGACTATACCTTGAGACTTGATTTAATTGTCACTTGCATCACACATGATCATGTTGTTTCAGTAATTGTATTGTCAGTTCTTACTTTTTTCCTTGTTATACATTGTTCTCGTTATTATGTTGTTTGTTACTCGTAGCTTGCTCTAAAGCCACCCCCACCCCCCCACCCCCCCACGGCACCCCCTTAGATGTTGAGATCGCAGGTACCGAAGAGGAACCAACAGAAGAACTTGGCGATCAAATCTTTTAGAGGAAGGAGTCAGATTTTAGCTTACATTAGTTATCTTGTTTATGATTTTCCATAGTTACTATTGTTATTATTTCGTACATTGTGTAACCGGGCATTTTGACCTGAAGTTTATGTTTCCGGATGTTGGTTATTTTATGGATCACTTAAGTTTATTCCATGATTATGTGATTATCTTATTTCATGTGTTGGTGTGATCATGATTATATTCTTGAGTTATAACCGTACAGCTTATGAATGATGTATATCATTCGCTGGGCCATAGTTGCATGCATGTACTTTCGTATTTTGGAAAGTGGGGCGTGACAATTTCGTCGACCAACTAGTAGCTATTTCTTTGCCTCTTTCATTTTTCATGATTGATTGATAGTTGTAGGCTTGTAGTCTTGTAGAATAGTAGAAGCTCAGGTTTCGAATTGATTGATTATTGCAAATCTCAAGCTAAGGTTTCGTTGTTTTGAATGAATGTTTTATTTCATGATTAGTGTTTTGAGGGCTTAATTTGGTAAATTATGGCTTAATTGGACATATTAGTATTTTTGTAAGTTGAAATTTGATAGATTACTAGATTTGCCCGTGGGCACGTGCCTACGGCATGTCTTAGGAACGATACAAAACATGAAAAGTCATGTAAACAATAAAACAATAATTTTGTAGCTCAAGTTTGAATAGTATGACAATAATTAGTTATAAATAAAAGTGTATGTTTCCATTAGTATATGTTGAAAAATCATTATAAATGAGGATATAAAATCTAACTTCTTAAAACTTTAAGTGTGGAAAATAATGAAATTTAATTGTTGAAGAGATATTTGCTCTTAAAAATTCTGAAATTTTACAAAACCAAAATCTTAAAATGAAAATTCCTAAGTAAATAAAGAAAGAATGTGAGAGAGATAGAGAGAGAGAGAAAGATAGAAATATGAAAAAGTAATGAGAGGAGAGAGATAATAATAAAGTAAGGAGTTTTTTTAGGGGGGGGGGGGGAATTTGATTTTGGGGTTTGAAATTTTGGAGGAAAAATGTGTTTTGTGAGGTTTGATATGGACCTTCGATTTTGGGGGATTGATTGTGAGCCACTTGATAGCTTTCTTTGTAATTTATTATATAGATGGCTTAATTAAGAAAAAAAATTTTATTCTTTCAGTTTTATCATGCCTATAAAGTATGTATCTGGAGCGTCCAAACGAAAGAAGAAACAAGTGAAAGATTATTTTATATATATGTGTGTGTGTGTGTGTGTGTGTGTGATTTTCTTTTCTCACATTACTTACGAGGTCTCCATTTTGGGAGTTCGCTTCGGATCCCCGCCGGGAGCTCAGGATCAGCCCTGCACGTTAACTAAGTTGAAGAAGCAGCAACAACAGTGTAACCTAGTATCTTAAGTACAAGCGTAACCTAGAAGAAGAACAAAAAGCAGTAGAACCCTATCCTAGTTTCTCAAGTAGTTGTGTATCCTAGTTTCTTAAGTTTACCAAGTTTGAAATAAATTGAGATTCGAACTACAACCGATGTTATTTGTAGAGCAAACATCCAAAGCCCATAGTTAACGTATGACGATATATTTTTGTAATATCCAGCTCACAATCGGTCACCGCTTATACGAGAAAGAAGAATTTTAAAATCCCAATTAATGCACTTTAGATATGCCTAAGATAGAACTTAAACATTTTTCGTAAACGACTGAGAATTATCATTATGCTATGTACTTTGACAGTCTGGATAGCATTACAAGAAGCATATCTGAAACACAAGATATGCTCTCAAAATATGCCCTTTAAAAAAATTAAGCATGATTTAACAAGCATCTTAAGTAGACAAAGTACATCAATACATATTTTTTCGGATATTAGTTATAGATAATTCGCAATTTTAATATGAATATGAATTTATATTTAACGTAGACCTTGATGACACGAATGTATCATAAGTTTTTCTATAAATACGGATGACAAGAGACTATAGTGTTTCTTCGAATTTTAATAAGAGAATTATGCATATTGCAGGCATCCTAAAGTTACAAGACTAGAGTAATTTATCCTCAAATCCGGCTTAAAAGTGTTGAATTAGATGCACACGAACAAGAGGTTGTCCGCGCCACTCACTCCGTTCCCTACGCCCAGACAATCTCACCACTTTTCTCGCACCCCCTATTTGTCTTTTTCTTTACATATTTATCCATATTATAGTTGGATTTTAAAGTCCTGGAGTCAAACAAACGTGTAGAAAAAGTTAAGTGGAATTAACACCCAAAAAAAAAATTGTGAAACTTATTTTTAAGCCCTGCATTTGACTGTTTTCCAATGGTGCTCTTTTGACTACTTTGATGCCCTTTTATTGCTCAAAATTTTTGCTATAATAATAAAGATGATAAGACGGTTACAGATAATTCTTTCAGATCTCGATCAAAATAAGTAATACCAGTAAATACACATGCAATGCAGAACAATATTTTTTTTATATTCTATTTATCTATACTAGTAGTTTACACGTACGAGCACATTTTAATAAATATAATTTTTTAAAATAAAAATTTTGACATAGTCTTGATTTGAATCTAGGACCTTCTTTATAATAGTTATGCACGTGTGTTACACGGGTTGGTAGATTGATAAAACATTTACAAATGACACTAAGGCCTTCTCTCATTATAATATTAGAGATTATAATGGAAGAAACATGTGCGGAACACGTAAAATAATAGACTGACATTCAATGTTCATGATCATTCTCCCACAGGGCAGGTGCAAAGATAGAGGGAGATGAAGAGGGTAGGGTTTTTGGTTTTTTTGAGAGATAGGGAGAGGATAATAAATTTGAACGTGTACTGTACGTATTTTATTGGTTTATATTGTAGAGTTTAATTAAACGTGCGTTATACGGATTGGGATATAGACAAATTACACTAAGCCCTTCTCCCATTATAGTAGTAGAGATATCTTAACAAAAAGTTGTTCATCATAATTAGAGCTGTTTCACGAAAACCACTTTTTTTAAGTACATCTTAAACACTTTAAACATGCTAAATTCTGCCTTATAATATTTTTTTTAAGCTGACTTTATAGTTTTTTTTTTTTTTTGAAGAAAATGTGGAATATGGCCACCCTGTTTCATTAATAAGAAATTAAAGAAACAAACTCAGAGTACTGGGCCAAGTTACAACCTACAGACAGAAAATAGAACATACATGAAGCAACATAATCCGTACAAACAACAAATTCCTCCAACAACCCTGGAGGGTGGGCCGACAAACATGCTCGGTCCATCAAAATTGTATGTACGTCAGTTTAGGTTCGTACACTGTCTCTACGGCACATGCACACCCACCTGAAACTAGTCTGGCAGGATTTTATCACCCGCCGAGCCCTGCCTTCTCCTCACTAGGGGACCCCATCTTTGGGCCCAATCCCCGTAGGCCTAGTTTTGACAACCGCCGAGCTCCGTCTACTCGCTGTGGGGACCCCATCTTTGGGCCCAAACCCCGTAGGCAGAGTTTTGACAACTGCCAAGTTCAGTCTACACTATTAGACTATCCATATTCTACCAGTTACCTTAAGTGTTAGACTGTCCATATTCTACCAGTTACCTTAAATGTTAGACTATCCATATTCTAGCAGTTACCTTTGTATTAGACTATCCATATTCTAGCAGTTACCTTTGTACAAGTATATATAGACAAGATGAATGAGAAGCAAGCAGGCAAACAATTTCCTTTATGGTATCAGAGCCATAGCTGTGCTCTGTCCACCTTCCTTCTTCCTCTATTCTCCTTCTCCGGCGAGTTCCCCGTGCTCCGGCCACCCCCCGTCGTGACCCCCACCTCTGGTGCCGCCCAGCACACCAAAACCCCACCTGAACCCCCCTGTCCTCCTCTGATCGATCGACAGCCCCTGATGCCCTTCCACCTTCGCCAGGGAAGTTAGCGCCGGTCGCCGCACACCCTATCGCGCTCCCGATCGATGCCAGATCCCGTCAATCCGCCCTCTCTCTCAGCCAATCGACGATCCTCTGATCCCCGCATCGCCCTATCGCGCTCCCAATCGATACCAGATCCCATCGATCTGCCCACTCCCTCAGCCAATCGACGATCCTCTGATCCCAGCATCGCCCTAGCCCCGTCAGCGACGTTGCCGCTCGACGCCCTTCCTCCATCGAGCACGTCGTCCAGACCTGAGCCCTTGGTTGCTTCTCTCTCTTCTCTTTCACTCTTCTCTTCTCTATATCCATCAAATGGCCGAACAACCAAAGTTGCATCCCGCTCTTGCCTTTAACAATGTCAAGAACTTCATCCCGATCACTCTTGAGATGGAAAAGGGCCAATATTCTTCATGGACGGAGCTGTTCAAAATCCATTGCCGAGCATACCAAGTTAGTGACCATATCATTCCTCCTAAATCGACGACAACCGAGAAGGAAATCGAAAAAGATGAAGATCTTTGGTCGCGATTGGATGCTATAGTCCTCCAATGGATTTATGGCACGATTTCGAACGATCTTTTGCACACCATCTTGGAGCCGGATTCTACTGCACAACAAACATGGGAGCAATTACAGAATATTTTCCAGAATAACAAAAATTCACGTGCCGTTTATCTTGAAAATCAATTCACTCACGTCTATATAGACGATTTTTCCAACATCTCGGCTTATTGCCAAGAACTCAAGATGCTATCCGATCAACTATCTAATGTTGGTGCACCAGTTTCGATCAACTATCTAATGTTGGTGCACCAGTTTCAAATCAAAGGTTAGTTCTTCAATTAATCGCGGGTTTGAATGAAAGTTATGATGGTGTTGCTACGATCATTCAGCAAAGTGATCCCTTGCCTCTTTTTTATGAGGCATGTTCGAGGCTAATCCTCGAAGAAATCCGCAAATCAAAGCAGGCCACGACCGCTGCAAGCGCCGCTGGCACAGCCATGCTCACCACCAATTCCTCTTCAACCTATGATACCCAAGGTTATGGAAGGGGCTCAGGTTCCGGTACTGCAGCAAACCGCAACCATAATGATCAAAAACGGGTTCCTAACCGAAACAACAACCGCGCCAAAAATAATGGCGGTCGAGGTAAAGGTCGTGGTGGCAGCAACCACGGTAGTGGTGGTCACCAGCAGCAGGGACCAAAGCAACCACGCCCCTGGCAGCAGCAGCCACCGTGGGCACTATAACGCCCCTGCCCCTAGCTCAGACAACTTATACAATTTATAAGACAAATTAGATACTATGTAGTACAACTTCCCACCACATGCTGCCTCTCAAAAGTTGGTTAACCGATTAGGTGACTCTTAATCCTTGGCTATTATAAGTATTATTATATTATTCCTTGGGAATTTACGATATGGGATTAAGTTACTTACCATTCTCCTGCACAAGTCACGTGGGGGGCCTTTGGGTGCCACGTCACCCTCTCTTTGATCGAGTCAACAGGCCTTCACAACATCACACACAATGTGTGTGTTTTCTCTTTTTCCACGTGGGGCCCCCACCACCTTATTAATCAACATCCATGCATAATTACCATGCAACAGCCAACTCCTTTAAACCATATATGTATACTTATATATATTATATTATATTTTTTTAAAACTATGGGATGTTACAGGCACAGTACCCGGCATGGGGTTCATGGGCGATGCCAGGGTGGGCAGCCCCTCCTTGCCCGTATCCAACTTTGTCATGGGCTAGACCTCCTCCTGCTTGTCAGCCTGGTCTTCTTGGAAATCGCCCACAGCAAGCTTATAGTGCTCAAGTGCCTCCTCCTTCGAGCTATGCACCTACCGACATTGAAGCTGCCATGCACACCATGTCTATCAATGCTCCTGATGAAAACTGCTACATGGACACCGGTGCAACCTCCCACAAGACAGCACCTCAAGGAACTTTCTCGTCTTATTTTAATATGAGCAATAATAAGAATATTATTGTTGATAGTGGACAAAAAATTTCAATTTGTGGTTATGGACAATTTTCCCTACCCTCACCACATCCACCGTTAACTTTTAACTAATGTCCTACATGCTCCTAACCTCATTAAGAACTTGATATCTGTGCATCGTTTCACAACTGACAATAATGTTTCTATGGAGTTTGATCCTTTTGGGTTTTCCATGAAGGACATTCAAACGGGGATGCCAATAATGAGATGTGATAGCACCGAGGATCTTTATCCTATCACCACCACCAGTAGTTATCAAGCCACCTCTCCTACAACCTTTGCAGCTCTTTCTCCTATTTTATGGCATAATCGTTTGGGACACTCGGGAGCACCTGTTTTACGCTCTCTTAGGAATAATAAGTTTATTGATTGCAAACCCTCTTCATGTTCATCTGTTTGTGAATCATGTGTTTTTGGGAAACATGTTAAGTTGTCATTTTATCTATCATAATCTTGCACTACAATGCCATTTGATATTTTGCATAGTGATTTGTGGACATCTCCTATTTTAAGTTCTGCAGGACATCAATATTATATTCTTTTCTTGGATAATTACACTAATTTTCTATGGACATTTTTCATCGGAAGAAAATCACAAGTCTATTCCATTTTCTTATCTTTTAGTGCTTTCATTCGAACCCAATTTGAGAAGAATATTAAGTGTTTTCAGTGTGATAATGGGAGGGAATATGATAATGAGCCATTCAAACTCTTCTGTCACAAACATGGTAAGATCTTTCGCTTTTCATGCCCTCACACTTCTCCACATAATGGAAAAGCCGAACGAAAAATACTCGCTATAAACAACTTGATCCGCACCCTTCTCACCCATTCCTCTATGCCTCCATCATTTTGGTATCACGCTCTACAAATGGTAACATACCTCTTAAACATTCTCCCTAGCAAGATTCTCCAAAATTATTCCCCCACTCAACTTCTTTATCATCGGAATCCTTCCTACACACACTTACAGGTCTTTGGTTGTTTGTGCTATCCTCTTGTCCCTTCCACCACAATAAATAAACTACAAGCTCGTTCCACTCCGTGTGTCTTTTTGGGATACCAGCCCAATCATAGGGGATATAAATGTTATGATTTGTCTAGCCGAAAAATTATTATCTCTAGGCATGTCCAATTTGATGAGTCCCAATTTTCTTTTGCCAAGCTGCATACCCCTTCTATATACACCTATGATTTTTTGGATGATGGTTTACATCCTCTTTTACATCATCATTTTCAAACTCCCAATGCCACCATGCCACAGCCCACATCTCCTCAACCCACAACTCCTCAGCCCCCATTGTTGCAATCCGCACCAGCCTCACCCACTATTGACTTTGGAACTTCCCCCGCAGCCCAACTACCACATAGCCCAAATCAGACCCAACTACCCCTGGCACCATCTAGATCCATGGCAACCCGCAGCATGCACAGGATTTTTAAACCCAAGCGTCAGTTCAATTTGACGTCTTCAGTCACACCGTCCCCTATTCCCTATAACCCGAAAGCTGCATTGTCCGACCCGAATTGGAAAGCAGCCATGTTAGATGAATTTAATGCTCTTATTAAAAATAAGACATGGGAGTTAGTGCCCCGTCCATCTGATGTTAATATCATTCGTTCTATGTGGATTTTTGGTCATAAAAAGAAATCTGATGGTGCTTTTGAGCGGCACAAAGCCCGTCTTGTTGGTGATGGCAGGTCTCAACAGGTTGGTGTAGATTGTGATGAAACTTTTAGTCCAGTGGTGAAGCCAACTACAATTCGGACTGTCCTCAGTATAGCTCTGTCTAAATCATGGTCCATTCATCAGCTGGATGTCAAAAATGCATTCTTGCATGGTCAGCTTCATGAAACCGTTTATATGCATCAGCCTATAGGATTCAGGAATCCAGTTCATCTGGATTATGTGTGCTTGTTGAAGAAATCGCTTTATGGTCTGAAACAAGCCCATCGTGCCTGGTACCAACGGTTTGCTGATTTTGTTTCCACCATTGGTTTCTCACATAGAAAATCTGATCATTCACTATTTATTTATCGCAAGGGCAATGACATGTCATATATTCTTCTCTATGTTGATGACATCATTCTCACTGCCTCGTCTAATGCTCTTCGTCACTCTATTATGTCACTTCTTGCTTCTGAATTTGCTATGAAGGATTTGGGACCACTGAGCTATTTTTTGGGCATTGCCGTTACGAGACATACAAGCGAGTTATTTCTTTGTCAACGTAAGTATGCAGAGGAGATCATTGAACGAGCTGGCATGACCTCTTGTAAGCCTGCACCCACACCAGTGGATACTAAGTCTAAACTAAGTGTCTCTTCGGTTTCTCCTTATAAAGACCCCACACACTATTTGCAGTTTAGCTGGAGCACTGCAGTATCTTACTTTTACGAGACCAGATATATCCTATGCTGTGCAACAGGTATGTTTACATATGCATGACCTGAAGGATGCACATATGACTGCTCTTAAAAGAATTCTGCGATACGTTCAAGGCACTCTTGCTTTTGGCTTGCACCTTTCCAATTCTTCAGTTTCTGGTCTCATCTCTTACACTGATGTTGATTGGGGTGGATGCCCTGATACTAGACGATCCACCTCTGGATATTGTGTCTTTATTGGGGACAACCTAATTTCTTGGTCTTCTAAGTGGCAACCCACTCTATCTCGGTCTAGTGTTGAAGCCGAATATAGAGGGGTCGTAAATGTTGTCTCCGAATCCTGTTGGATCCGCAATCTTCTTTTGGAGCTTCATTGTCCGATCCACAATGCTACATTAGTTTACTGTGACAATGTTAGTGCAATATATCTCTCAGGAAATCCCGTTCAACATCAGCGCATTAAACATATTGAAATGGATATACTCTTTGTACGAGAGAAAGTTGCCCGTGGCCAGGTTTGTGTTCTTCATATTCCGTCCCGCTATCAAATTGCTGACATATTCACTAAAGGCTTTCCGCGCATACTATTTGATAATTTTCGGGACATTCTCAGCATACGGGAACCTCCAGCTTCGACTGCGGGGGTGTGTTAGACTATCCATATTCTACCAGTTACCTTAAGTGTTAGACTATCCATATTCTACCAGTTGCGTTAAATGTTAAACTATCCATATTCTAGCAGTTACCTTTGTACAAGTATATATTGACAAGATGAATGAGAAGCAAGCAGGCAAACAATTTCCTTTATACACCTCCTATCCTACCACAATCTTGCTATTATTACTCCCCCACCAAAAACTGCAGTCAAGAAGAGAGCCGCGAAAAGGATACCTTCGCCTCTCCCACGCCCTTGCTATCTTCAGTGATTTCTCACAAATACAGACCACCACCAACATAGAGTAGTGAGAAGAAACATCTTCACTCACTCACTCTCTCACTCTCTATCTCAATTAGAAAACCAATACAATACCCAGCTGATTGAAGTATCACTTTCTCCTCTCACCACAACGGGCGATGGCATTGGGCGACAGCTTCCATTATGAGGGCGTAGTGGTGGTGGTGCCCTGTCGACTGTGGTCATCAGGTGAAGCAGCCCGGATGCAGCCCCCGCCCTTCTAGATCACACCCTAACAGAACGGGGTACAAGCTTCAGCCTCTATTTTTGGCGCTGCCATCATCACAAACCCCGACTACTTCGCCGACTACACCAACCATGGAGGCCCAAATCATGGCTGCAGATCACCGTAATCGGTCCCGAGAGCGTAGACATGGTGGTGGCGGCAAAGGAACCATTCTGGCACCACTGAAGAAGACATCGGTAGAAGGCATAGGGCTGAAGGACGGCGAAGACGCGAGCTCCCCACCGTGGGATCTCGCCATCTCCGACCCTCAACTTCGTCCCCGACCAAAAACAGAAACATCTCCAGCTCTACATATCCCCTCAGCGCACCTCATGGAGGGGACCCCGTCTTCGGGCCCAAGCCACACAACCGTGCTGCACATCATACTTCACACCGAATCAAAACCGAACTCAGGCAACTCCTCAAATCCATAAGAAGAAATCTTTGAAGTTGGACCAATCAGGGATCCAACTTCCACCAAGTAACTCAAAACAAAATACAACCCTTCACTTCCATCCAAATCTCACCTTCATCCTGAAGCACCCTAGCACGCAGAAGCTCGACGACTGACGGAGGAGCGACAGGGAGGGCGAGGGGAAGGCGCGCGATGGAAGGGAACAGACGTCCCTCCACCGTACATGCTACCCGACAGGAATGCCAATGGAGTGCTCAACGACCCTCCACCATAGAGCGGACGGGAGGGCGACGGGATAGGAAGTCGTGCTTCTCGATGGAGGCGGCGAGGGCGTCGGAGATTACCGGGAGCAGATCGAGGTTGGCGTCTTTGCGAGCTCCACGGCATAGGAGCTCACCAGCTCCTCTGCTAGGCCCTCGACAACGGAAGACGGGAAGGATCGATGGTGGGAAGGACCCTCCAATGTTGCTCGATCGGAGGAGCGACGGAAGGGACGAGTAGCGGAGGAGGCTTGTGAGAAGGGAGGGTCGCCGGGGAGCAGCGCGATGGGGGGCGGCGACGAAGGGAGGGTCGCCGAGGAGCAGCACGATAGGGGGCGGCGAATAACCCTAGCCCCCCCCTCCCCCCCAACTCAGATCTAGGGGTTTCCCCTTTTTGGGATTTTTTGGGGATAGTTTCTCTCTCTAGACTTTTCTAGAAAGAGAAACTCTTTAGGGGTAAGTATAAAGAATATGTAACAGAAGGTTTTCTGTTTCTCTCTCTAGTTTTCTAGAGAGAGAAACCCTTTTTTGGACTTTATAGTTTTTCTTGATCGTGAGTTTCTCTTGATTGTGAATGTAATGTGCTCCGCCTTTATACGATGGCCTTTATAGTGATCAAAAAGCTCATTTAATAAAGGTAATGATGTGTGTCATTTTCACGCTCATACACAATTAATTTTTAACCATCACGTTCATGTGTGGTTGTGATCATGATTATATTGTTGAGTTTTAACTGTACAGCTTATAAATGATGTATATTATTCACTGGGTCATAGTTGCGTGCATGTACTTCCAAATTTTAGGAAGCGGGGCGTGACAATTCTGTCGACCAACTGGTAGCTATTTCTTTGCCTCTTTCATTTTTCAAGATTGATTGATTGATTGTTATAGACTTGTAATCTTGTAGAATAGTAGAAACTAAGGTTTCAAATTGATTAATTATTGCGAGTCTCGAGCTAGGGTTTCGACGTTTCGAATTAATATTTTATTTCATGATGAGTGTTTTTAGGGCTTAATTTGGTAAATTAAGGCTGAATTGGATAGATTAGTATATTTGTAAGTTGAAATTTGATAGATTATAGCTTAATTAAGATTTTTTTTCCTTCTCTGAGTTTTGCCATGCCTAGTTTGAACTAAATTGAGATTCGAACTAGAACCGATGTTATTTGTACAACAAACATCCAAAGCCCTAGTTAACATATGACGATATATTTTCGTAATATCCAGCTCACGGTCGGCCACCGCTTATACGAGAAAGAAGAATTTAGCATCCCAATTAATGCACTTTAGTTATGCCAAAGATAAGAACTTTAACATTTTTCGTAAACGACTGAGAATTATCATTACACTATGTACTCGACAGTCTGGATAGCATTACAAGAAGCATATCGGAATTACAAGATATGCTCTCAAAATATGCTCCTCATGATCTCCTCAAATTTTTTAAAAATTAAGCATGATTTAGAATGCATCTTAAGATTAATATATACTTTTTGGGATATTAGTTATGGATAATTCTCAATTTGAATATGAATATGAATTTACAATAAAGATTTAACCAAGACTTTGATGACTCGAAGTTACAGTCCGTTACATGTATCATAAGTTTTCCTATAAATACATATGATAAGAGACTATATTGTTTCTTCCAATTTTACGAAAATTATACATATTGCACGCATCCTAAAGTTACAAGACTAGAGTAATTTATCCTCAAATCCGGGCTTAAAAGTGTTGAATTAGATGCACACGGACAAGAGGTTGTCCAAGACAGAAGAGGTTGTCCAAGACAAGGACATGAGGTCCGCGCCACTCACTCCGTTCCCTACGCCTAGACAATCAAACCACTTTTCTCCCCCCCCTATTTGTCTTTCTCTTTACAAATTTATCCATATCTTAGTTGGATTTACAGTCTTAAGAGTCAAACTAACATAGAAAAAGTTATAACATAGAAAAAGTTATAACATAGAATAAGTCAAGTGGAATTAACACCCAAATAAATGTGAAACTTATTTTAAGCCCGGTATGTGACTGTTTTTCAACTCTTTTGACTATTTTGATAATTCTTTCGGATAAATAAACCCTCGATCAAAATAAGTAGTATATCTTAACAAAAAGTTGTTCATCATAATTAGAGTTTTGTTTCACGAAAACATTTTTTTTTAAAGTACATCTTTGAACACTTTAACATGCTCAATTCTGCTTTAAAATATTTATTTTAAGCAGATTTCATAGTTTTTCTTGATTGTGAGTTTTTCTTGACTGCGAATGTTATGCGCGCCACCTTTATAAGATGGCCGTTATTAGGGGTGGCATTCGGGCCATACTGGCCCGGTCCGGTCCAGCCAGCCCAAAATCGGGCTGAACAAGGGTCAGACCGTCCCAACAGTAGGGGACGGTCCGGTTTGTTAATTTACAAAAAAAGACCGGTAACGGCCCGGCCAGCACTAGCCCGGGACCGTGTTGAACCGACCCGGGCCGGTCCGGGATGGCCCGCGGGGCCGACCATTGGCTGTTACCATTTTTCAAAAAAAATTCTTTTTTTTCTAGAATTTGTTTTTAATTAAAAGGGTGTGTAAAATTACCAAAATACCCCCCAACGGATTTATACTAGCTAGTTTTTGGGGGTATTTTGGAAAATTGAAAAATTACAATTTCTATATATACAACCTCATTTCATTCAATTCTATTCACAAATTCACTCAACTCTCTCTACTATCTCTCAACTATCTCAACAACAATCAACAATATTCAACTACTCTCTTTCAAGAATCAAGATTCAACATCAACCACATCAACAACATTCAACATCAACAACATTCAACTATTCTCTTTCAAGATTCAACATCAACAACATCCAACAACATTCAAGATCAACACTACAAGCTCTCAACTCTCTCTACCTTCATTCTTCAACCTACATTTTACACTCAAACGGTATTTTCGTATTTATATAATTTTTAGAATTATCATTTTTGTTTGTTATCATTTATTTCTCATAATTAGATTGGGTTTTCTTGTTCTTGTTCTTCTTCTTCTTTTTAGATTTTTTTTGGTAAATTGGTAAACATACACTAGAATAATAATTTTATAGTTGTTGTTTTATTTGCTTTGTATAATAATTTTATATAACATACACTAGTTTATTTATCTTTACTTGTTTTGTAGAATTAAAATTTTAAAGCATACACTATAATTCATTTTTATAACATACACTAGTTTAAATGGCATCTAACCGATCACGTGGTAGACATAGTAGCCAAGAGTCCACTAGTAGTCGTCGCATTCCTTCCATTCCTCTTCCATATGTAGACAGTGAAGAAACACTCTACAATTATGATACTATTCCAGATATTTATGAAACACACACGGATCAAGTAGAAGTAGAAGTAGAAGACATAGAACCACAATCATCAGAACAAGGCCCATCTCAATCTCGTAAAATAAGAGGGAACAAATCCGAAGTACACAAATATTTTGGCTATGTCCCTTCACAAAATGATAAGAATGTAGGATTAAAAATTTGTAAGAAGTGTCCAACACCCTATAAGTTTAAACTAGGATCGGGAACGGATACATGTCAACGACACTTAAGTAAATGTCAACCCAAATTTTCTAAAGACAACCTCACACAACAAAAAATATACCCTAAGACCGGCCAAATAGATAGTCATAGCTACGATCACGATATCGTTCGTACAGAAATGGCTAAGTTAGTAATTAGAGATGAATTATCTTATTCATTTGGTGAAAGTAGGAATGTAGAGACCTTTGCACAAACCACATTAAACCTCCATTATAAAAAAAAAATCCTAGGAATGTAGTAAAAGGTGATTGTAAATTAGTTTACAATGAGGCTAAGAATTTTTTAGTAGCAACACTTACGTCACTAAACACTATAGTTTTTTTGACATCGGATGGGTGGGAAGGAGTGAACGGCATACCGATGATGTATGTAACATGTCATTGGATAGATTCTAATTGGCTACTTCAAAAGAGGATAATTTCATACGAATTTGTTAGGTACTCGCATAAGGGTGAAATAATTGTCACGCACATCATGAAAGCATGTAACAATTTTGATATTTTTGATAAAGTTTTTGCTATTGGTTTTGATAACACCTTTAATAATATTAAGGCAATTGCTAGTTTGCTAATTACACTTAATCCTTTAGAACCAAAAATTTTTCAAGTTAGGTGTGCTTGTTATATTTTAAATCTTTTTGTACAAGATGCACTTAAATATGGACACGATAAAATTGAGGCAATGAGAAATTGTGTTCATTTTATTACGTTGAGTGGTCCAATATATCAAGTTTTTCATAATTGGTGTCAACTTAGGGGAATTGTATTTAAATGTTTTCCTAAAAATGTTAGACATCATTGGAATTCTATTTTTGATTTATTAAGTGTTGTTCTTCACTATCGTTTTAATCTTAGAGAATTTTGTATTGCAATGGGTATACAAGATTGTATGTTAGATGATGATTTTTGATTTTTTGCCGATAGTTTGTACAAATTTTTAGAATATTTTAATGATGCTACTTTACAATTTTTAAAAATATATACATCTACATCTAGTGGTATTTTACTTGCAATTGTCACTATGATGACAACAATTAAAGATTTGGTAAATGACCCATTCAATGGAGAAATAGTTTATGCTGCTTATATTAAATTTTTAAAATATTGTCATCCGCTTCCTATGTTATATTGTGTTGCTAGTGTAATGAATCTCATGATTAAGTTAGACGGCAAAAAAAATTTAATTAAGATTTTTTATACTTATGCTCCACACGTAGAAATTGATGAGTTTGACCATGTTGTTTTCATTACAAAATTTGAAAATGTTTTGAATAGTTTATATGATAGTTACGATAGAATTTATTTATCTAACACTACACAAACACAAAATGTTAGTTCTTCTTCTTCTTCTATGTTATCAAAGAGAAGGGGTCTTGCCACTAGTAGTGTTTTAAATCTCTTAAAATCAAAAAAACCTATAACCAATTCACCAAATGAGTTGAATTGGTATAATGCACACTCTCTCATTGATGATGTAGTAGATGTGTTTTCTTTTTGGAAAACTAATGAACATATTTTTAGTATTCTTTCTCGAATGGCTACAGATTTGCTAACGGTACCGGTGTCAACCGTTGCATCGAAAAGTACTTTTCTCTTGGTGGCAAGATTATGAGCCCGAACAGGAATCACTTGACGGTAAAGAATTTGAAGATGTTGGTATGCGCCGAATATTGGATGAAAGCGGGAGAGATGACTCAAGACTTACAAGAATCACAAAACGGATCAACAAATAACGACGAGTGAAGAACTAGTAGAATGTAATTTGTATAATGTATTGTTAATAATTGAAAATTTTTAGGAGGATGTGATTCTATATTTAGGTTAAGTAGAAGTGCACGACAATAGTCCAATGCCTTCTCTTCAATCTAAATAGAGGTCATCTCGATCTCTAAATTCAAATAATTCCCTTATTTTGTAATTTGATCTAATTTGTATGAAATTGTATTCATGAACTTAATTTTATTTAACATCATGTAATTTATTAAATAAATTTAAATTTGGTTTTAATTTCTTTTATTTATTAGTCCTTTGCAATTGTTATAAAATTACAATTTAATACTTGATATTTCATCTTCCTTTAATATGTATATATATATATATATATATATATATATATATATATATATATATATAACTCAAAAATTGGCCCGGCCCGGCTCCCACCCTTGGGGCCGGGGGCCAGGTCAGGGCCTAAATTCCCCCCCCCCTAGCCCGGCCCGGCCTACGATATCCTTTAGCCCAACCCGGGATCGAGCAAAGCCCGTGAAGTTCCGGCCCGACCCGACCCGCCCGGACCGAATGCCACCCCTAGCCTTTATAATGATAAAAAGTTCAATTAATAAAGGTAATGATGTGTGCTGATCATTTTCATGCTCATACACAATTAATTTTTAGCCATCTTTATATCTCAATGTTTCCATTTGGTATAGTAGCGGTTGTCTGCACTAGAGCTGGTATCGGATCCTATCAGGTCGGATCCTCCACTACCCGGATTCGGATCGGGTATCTCACAGATCCAAAAATTGAACCTGGACCCGAACTTGCAAGAATCGGGTCCGGGTCCGAATCCTAGTTAAAAATACCTACCCATCGGGTCCGGTAACGGGGAATAAAATATTTGTACTGAAGTATTTTTTCACCCGATATCCTACGGTTCCTACAATTTTTACACTTAAATACATGAATAAATATTATAACATCTATCTTCAACAATTACCATTTACATGTATATCCTTATAACCAATATTCTAAAAAGCGCTAGGTAGTAGTCGGGCGGCCGATGGGGGCTTAGCGCCTAGACCTTGTAATCGGGGATTAAGCGGCTAGGCGGTAGGCGGTTTTTTTTAATTTATTTATTTATTTGTTTATTTATTTATTTATTTATTTATTTATCGGTCTTTTGGGTTTATTTTGTTGTTACCCCTTTTTACTCTTTATTGCTACTCATTCTTACTATTGAACTTTTTCTCTTTGCAATTGTAGGATGGGCTTCACATAGTCGAATCGATGTATTATTGTATCGGTGAACATGAGGACTCTATCTTCTCCATATCCGATGTAAACCACATTGTGGCTACTCATAAAAGAATACAAGTTCTAAAGAGAGAATAAATGTAAAGTTGATAGATGATCTCATGATATGCTTGATAACGATGAACAGCTTTAACTAATAACCACACTTCAGATAACTTCCTCCCATCTCATGACATGCTGTCCCATACTAAGTGGATTGGCCATCCATAGATTGCTTTGGAAAGATATGTAGATCTGGGTGACATTTTAGGAGCTGAAAATAGAAAATGAATAAATAGCTTCACTAATGAGGAAAAGCATACTACTTATAATCTGGTAGACTGATTGAGCCTTGAAGTTGTTGGCACATGATACTTCGTATAAACTTCCCCTTTTGGTGCATAACTTCACTTATTTGGCTGCGTTAGTGATATTAAAGTCCATACTTGTATGTTTTAACATGATTGCTGTGAGAGTGCGAATACATGTCAAATTATGCAAGATAAAAAAAGACTAAAGATATGCTTAAATTTTATTAGGAGGAGAAAATGAGATCGGTGGGTTTTTTTTTTACTTTTTTTTTTAATTACTTAAGGCGAGAGCGGTGGGTTTTTTTTACTTTTTTTTTTAAATTACTTAAGGCCTAAGCGGGTCTAGTCTGCCTAGACCCGCCTAGACCGATTAAACGCCGCCTAGGTCCGATTTTAGCCGCCTAGAACCCATTTCCGATTTTCATAAACGCCTAGGTCCTAGTCGAGGCGTTGGGGGGCCGCCTAGCGCCTAGGCGGCCGCCTAGCGCCTAGGCGGCCGCCTAGGCGGTCGCTTTTTAGAACACTGCTTATAACCATATTATTCAAATTTCATATTTTTCAGGGGTATATTTTAACGAGTCCGAGTCGAGCCTATTTTGAACAAACCCGGATCCGACCCAGACCCGGAAGTGCATCGGGTCTTATTTTGGGACCCGGACCCAAACTCGTATAGATCGGATTAGTTTGGGTCTAATGTCGGGTCCGGATCAGATCTGGGTCTCAAATTTTTGTATCAGCCCTAGTCTACACCATGCAATAACTATATTTTTATCTTTACAAATTCTTGTAATGCAATAAGGATTATGATACATCAAGTAGTAGAATTTTTTGCATACATAAGCCACTTTTTGAAAGATTTTGCATTTTTGGGCCAGTTGCCCAACTGTTAGCGCTTTTGGGCTAGCTTGTGCCACGTCAGCAGCGGCCGATATTCCCAATAGCGGCCTCTTCATTTCGATGCCGCTAATGGGAATAGCGACCTATGTTTTAATTTTTTTGAATTTTTTGTTTACTGTTGCTATTCCCACTAGCGATCTTAGTATAATGAGGTCACTGATGGGATTAGCGACCTTTAATTAGTTGTATACTAGCACTTAGCAAAATCTAGAGAGCTTTTGCTGTCACGCCCCGCTTTCTAAAAACATGGAATACGAGCGCGTGACGAAGCCCAGCGAATGATTTTTACATCATCCATAAGCTGTAGGATCGACTCAGCATCACAACAAGAATATCACGAATATATATACAACCAAACATGCATGAATAATTTATTAAGCAACAGAAAATAAATGAAAACAAATAATAATATCCAATAGTTTTTAAGTCTGGGTCAAAAGTAAAACTCGGGAACATAGGCCCGCTACAAGTCTTAAGTAACATCAAATGAAATAACTCGATTACAAAATGAAATGATTAAAGAAAGCTTTTCCCAAGCAAGGCCTAGAACGTCTGCTCACCAATTCCAGCAGGTAGCACGTCTCCAAAGTCTGCTTAAAAAATATAAAAAGAAAAAAATAGGGGAAAATAGGGAAAACAAGAGAAAATGCCCTTAGTGTAAGTTAGGACCACAAATAGTAAAAACGAGTACAAGTAATGGGGAACAAGAATTGGAATCAAGAATGTAATAGGGATACAATAAGTAATGGAAAAATTAAGAACTAGCTAGCAAGAGGGACATCTTAGTAAACGGGCTGGATAACAATTGCTAATGGTAAAATACATGACAAGTGAACCTGTAGGGGTATCTAACATCAAGTGATAAGTCTCAAGTCTAGTATCATGTAATAAGTGTCAAGTCTAGTATCAAAATTTTATTTCAAGTGTCAAGTCTCAAGTAATAAGTTGTCGAGTATCAGGTAACAAGTTGTCAAGTTCAAGTTTCATATTTCAAGTCTCATGTATCATGTTTCATGTATCATATCATCAAGTATCAAGTAACAGGTGTCATGTTCAAGTTTTATGTTCAAGTCTTGTAGTTATTACTATCTAGGTAGCACTTCATGCATCCATCTTTTTACTACATGGTTGCCACAGACAATGCAATTTTGTTTAGACCTAGTAATGGAGTCTATAGGGCGGTATACTCAGGTATCAAGTATCCAGCAGGCACGGTTCATGAATACGAAAATAAATAACAGGTTCACGAAGCAAATTCGTGAATACTAACAGGTTCATGACCCACACAGTGGGTTCATGAATACAACAGGTTCATGAGCCAAGTAACTGACTCCATAAATACATCAAGTGCAACAGGTTCATGAACCGAGTACTGGAAAACACGGGCCCCCTTCCGAGTACACTTACCTATATTATCCACCACTATGGTCTTTCCCTTAAATCCCAGCTTGTTACTTTTATTAATTCTTATCAAGCAAGCATGCAGGTGTGTGAAACAAGGTACAAGAAAGTGGTGGAAACATGTATCCAGCGAATTACATAGTTAATGTGTTTAGGCAGAATTTATGAATCGGATTTTAAACATGTGAAACAGGGTCGAAATATCGTTAATTAATTCTAAGAAAAATTGGGGATGCCCTATAGGGTGTCCAGCAACCGCATATAAAATTTCAAGTCAAACTCTTGCTGTTAACATAGTTAAATTAATTCGCAAGGTAAAGGTGTGAAGCAGTTTTTGCGAATCTGCGTCTACCGACACAGCTGCAGTAAAACTGCAATAACTCCTAGACCATAACTCTGAATTTAAAAATTCCAGAGGCTGTCGACATCTAGACATCTAGAGCTACATTTTCTATTCAGGGCTCAGATTCATATTCTGATGATAAAGGGGTCAAAACAGCATAACAAGATTCAGGACAGCAACATGTGGGAATATCTTACTAGTATAGATTATATGAAATTTGTTATTAGGCATCTAGGTTAATGTGTGATATAAATACAGGAAAATGGTTATCAAAATAGCAAGTAATAATTGTTTTTCAAGCCAAAACGGTTGCAAGATCATCAAGTACAAGATATAACATATGTCTATACATCTAGGGCTCCTTAATTCATGTGTCCATATGTTCAGGGGGTAAAATGAGTCCAAGTAGTTATAATATAATACAATGAAATTATTGTGACTCTTAAGATTATAAAATTGAGGAGGTTTAATATTTGATCAACAACGACAGTCAAGGAGGAGCCACAATTTCTAACTATTTGTAGTATTTTCAAGGAATGCTTGTACTGAACAAAAATATGTACAAGAGGAATACTTGCCTTGATTGACGATGATTAGATCTGATTGTTGAAGAAAATGGGATCAAAAAATCCCGGGCACAATCTCCCAAAAGCACGTGTGAAGCACGTGCAAAAATCCAACAGTAGAGAGAAAAATCCCGCACCAGATCAGCCCAGAACAGCAAACAGCGCTTCGGGATTGGCTGCGCCAAAACAGCAAAACACCGAACGCAGCCAATCAGATTTCTCCTATGCAGCGGATCGGGGCCAGGACAGCGTACAGCGACTTCGGTTCCGTTGTGGCAAAATAGCGAATAGCGATCAGATCAGGCTTGAGTTGCACGGATCTTGAAGCGATCCAACGGCCAAACTCAAATGGCGCCAACTGCTTCTTCTTCCTTCTTTCGATCGGCAGAGAGCGAGGGAGCGGCGGCGACCGGCAGCGGCGATGGCTTCGACGGTGATGAGGTGAGGCTCGCGACGCTGGCGGCGACGCGACTGTGGCGGAAAGCGACAGCGGCGGCGACGCGACGATCCTCTGTTCTCGAGTTCGAAACAGGGGGAGAGAGCAGAGGAAAAGTCTGTGGTGGTTCGGGGGTGTTAACGGCGTGGACGGAGGTCGGATTGAGGAGGCGACGGCGAGGCGATGAGGATGAGAGGGTGAGGGGATGGTGCAGTGGTCGGAGATGGCGAAATGGGTTTCGGAGGTTGGATTCGATGGCAAATGTGTTGACGAGGAGAGGGTGTTTCTGTGGGGATGATGGTCGTGGTGGATTGGTGTAGCGGTGGGGGTGGTTGACGAGGGTGAAGGGGACGAACGGAGAGGCGATCGGAGTAGGGGAAATGGATCTGGGCGATGGGTTGCGAATCGAAAGGAGAAGAAGTGGAAGGAAGAAGGAGAGGAGCGGCGGGTTGTTAGGGTTAAACCATATAAGGTAGGGGCGTTAGGGTTAGGGTTAGTGTTTATATAGGTAGGGTTTTGGGTTTTGGGTTTTAAGGTATCCATTTTGAGAGGGATCCAACTGGAGAATTGGTCAAAATGTATTAAAAATGGGGATAAAGCGATAGGTGAGAAGAAACAGCCCATTCTTCACGAAGAATGGCACAAGAGCACAAACAATTGAATTAGACAAAGGCGCCAAAAATTTGAGTCGAAATAAATTAATGATTTTATTCGAATGGAAACAAGATACGGGATCTCAAATAGATAAAAAGAGTACAATGGGACAAAAATACAGTATAAAAATATAGATACGGGAAATAGGAGTTACATTTGCTCTCTGAAAAATGACAATCAATTTTTTTTTTTAAACTAAGGTCACTATTTGAAATAGAGGCCTTTATTAACTAAGGTCGCTATTCCGAATAGAGGCCTTAGTTGTAAAACAATTTTGCAAATTTTACAAAGAATAAGTAGATTGTGTTTCCTACTGAGGTCGGTATTCCCAATAGCGACATCAGTTTTAAATTTTTGGGAAAAACTTTTTAGGAATCGCTAAATGTCTCAATACATTCATTCGAGCCGACTAATCTCATTATACTAAGGTCGCTAATGGGAATAGCGACAGCAAACAAAAAATTCAAAAAAAAAATTAAAACATAGGTCGCTATTCCCATTAGCGACCTCGAAATGAAAAGACCGCTATTGGGAATAGCGGCCGCTGCTGACGTGGCACAGGCTAGCCCAAAAGCGCTAATAGTTGGGCAACTGGCCCAAAAACGCAAATACTATCAAAAAGTGGCCTATGTCCGCAAAAATCTCTCAGGTAGTATAACAAATATTGCAGGAATGTTGTAACCATAACACTACTCAATAATATGGTCGAAAATTCCCTTTAAAAAGACGAACTCACTCACCGAACAGTCCCACTTCCGGTTTCTCAATACTCCTTTACAATTTTACCAATACCCCCCATCACCAAACTCCAATTACCCCCCTCCCTAAAAAAACAAAAAAAAAAAACCTTCAATTGCAAAATAAAAAAGAATATTAGGGAGTAAAGGATAAAGTTCATAATAAATAAGTAGAAATAATCCACGTGAATTTTAAGGTCTTATATCGTTTTCTGCCGGTGTCGGCGAACTCCGAGCTGTCACTCACTCACCCCTTCCCCTTCTTATACGGGTCGGATACACCACCACTCCTCAGATCCGTAATCCACTTCTGCTCTCTTCGTTCCCTCTCCCTCTCTCTCTCTTTGAATTTGGTTCTATCAATGGCGTTCGATCCGAGGCAAGTGCTGGCAGCTTTCCTGACCATGTCCATGTTCGCCATGCTTGGCAACATGATCAAGAAAGACCACTTTGACCCATATATGGTATACGGATCTCTTCCTTTTGTTTCTTGATTCCTGCTTTTTATTTAATATAGTTTGTTGAGATTGTTGTAGCTGCAGGTACTTGTTAATGTACCAGTTTCTCCATTAATGGATTCCTAGGTGCAATCCAATTGGCACACAGTTATTGTATGTATTGTTATCTAATTGAATATTGTTTATTCTTATTGTGCATATCATAGTTTGTGCCAATTGGATTTCGCATAGGAGTCCAATACATCAGCTAAGTACTGAGTACAGATTGGTTACTCATGTCATTTTTGTTCATCTTTAGCGATGTTTAAGTAAGTGTGCAATATAAATGAATTTGGTCGAGAAACGAAGATTCAGTGTCTTGCAAAGCTAGCCTTGCAAGCTAGAGTATTGCATCTTCGGCGAGAAATTAATTTAAGAATGTTTCGAGGAACAGAGAAAGCATAAGATCACCCTGTGGTAAGAGATTTATCAGGATGTCTGTATTTTTATTTATTTATGAGGCATTACAGCATCTGTAGTCGTTGGCCAAATATCCAAAAAATGAAAAATCTGACCAAAAATCTGCTGCCGTCGTTGGCCATTTATCTATATTTTGGGTGAGATGTGAACAGTTGACTGCCAAATTTGGGAGAAGGAATGGCAAAAACCAAAATTTGGGTTTCGAAATATGATATCTCGTCCGTCGAACAATTTAGTTTTCTTTTTTTTTTAAATTAAATAGATCGGACGGTCCGATCGATTTTACAAACAAACAAAAAAAAAGTCAGAGAAACGAAATCATATCCCGTCCCTCACAATTAGGCCTATAGTCCATCTCTATGGGTCATTCACTCATTTCATTTAGAAATTTTTTTTATCGTATGATATCCCGTCCGATATTTTTTGGAAAAAAAAAATCGACACGCGGGAAATGATCTTCCGCCCATCTTTTAAAAGCCAAATTTTGGGTTTAGACGACTACAACTCATTTCTATATTTTCTATTTTCTATTGCTATATGCCAAATACCCAAATTTTGGGTTTAGACCACTACAGATGCTCTTAGAAGGTCTGTATTCTTATTCGTAATTGTACTTGGGATATGGGCCTAGGGAAGAGGGAAATTCTTTGTAATTGAGATGTTGGTTGTATGATCAGAAACTTAGTTGGGGATTGAAGCTCTAAGTGACAGTTATGGTATCTCTCTCCTTTTAGACTCCGGGAACCGATTTGGTCTATGTTGTCATTTTCATGTAATATTTCGTAGCAGTCGCTTTTAATTATTTAGTTACCTTTTTTGAAAAAGAAGAAGGAAAGAAAGAAAAGAAGAAAAAAAAGAGTGTGAAGTAATTATACTTGGATATGGGGCCAGAAGACAGTAAAAGTCTCTGTTTGGGGTGTTGGATGAGACCAAGTTAGGATCAAAATTGTGAGTGGGCGGGTATGGTCTTTTCCTTAAACTCCAACCAATCTGGTCGATGTATATTTTCTTATATTAGTTTGTACTTTAGTTGGTTAAACTGCAGAGAACTACATTGTAATTTTAGTTTCCCTTTTCTATCAAATTTAGGTAGTTAAAATTGAGAAAATGAAAGAAGAAACTTTAGGGCAGTTAATAATATCAATTACCCTCACTTTTCTTTTTCTTTTCTTTTTTTTTTTTATTGGCATTTTGCATTTTGCATTTTTAGTTTTTTAAATTTGTATTTTTAGTTTTTGTAGTTAAATTACCTACGAGAAAAAGGAAGAGTGTGCTTAAAGAAAGTCTATGTTGCTTTTGTTCAGGTGAAGACTCCCGCAATAGGTGTCCAGCATGATGTGATCATTAAGGTGGAAGAGCACGGTGCGAAAAAAGTTTCAGTTGTGAATACGGGTCCTTGGATTGAGAAGAACGAGGAGATAAAACCTTGCTGGAAAAGGCCAGATTCAAGTAATTTGTTCAGACTTTAAAATTGATAATGTAGGAGTGTAGAACCTTTAGTGTTGTCATTATTGATCAATTTATTTTGATGTGGCTTTTGTGAAATTTTGAAGAGGGGGAGCAGTCCAAAGGGTTTATCACATTTTCTCTATCAACTGGTCCTGAATACCATCTTTCCCAGGTATGCTATTATGTTTATGAAAATGATGATTTACTTGAGTAATTTTTGTTTAGTCTGAATCACCCTTTTGTTATGGACCCTTTACCAACCTTAATCGGTTAATTGAGTGGTTTTTATTAATTGTCATATCATCCTTCTTTTATATGCCTAGACTGGGGAACGTTAAGTGATGCTTATTATGATAGTTGCTTGTTTAATTAACATGACAAATATTTGTAGTTCTTCCCTTCTTTTCTCTGGCCAAAGTTGTGTACTTTTTAACTGTTACTGATAATTAATTTTTTGTTACTATTAGATCTAATGAGCAGTAATTAGGGTTAGTTTAGGGTACTGGGTTTTATGCCCACTCAACCCATTCCAATAATCAATACATAACACGTGTAAACATGTATTGCCCCATAGAACAATATACACAATATAATACTATTATATTCAGAATATATACTTATACATCCAACAATCTCCTCCTATATTCTCAATATACTAGGCAAAACAATGTTATATTATTGGATCACGAAATTCAAATAATCATTGAATCATAAAGAATATGGATCATAGGCTAAATCAATTATAATTTGAATAGTTCAAATATGACTAAACCAAAATAATCAAATAGTTCTAAGACCATAACAAATGAATAGTTCACAAAGACTAAACCAACAAAACAAATATCATAATCTCAAGTCAACCAAATAATAAACTTCAAAAATAAATGAAAAGTTTTAAGCTCAATCAAAATAAAGAGTCTTAAACTCAAATAGAAGTTCCTTCAAGCAATTGACAAATTATTCTTGCGAGTTCTTTTTGTGTCTACTCCTCCATATCGAGCAAATCATCATTCTCAAAATCAAAGTTGACTGATTCATTTCCATTGCCTTTGCTGCCATCTGTTTCTAAACATAACAAATAGAAATCTCATGAGTTGCGCCTCTTAGAGTTCAAATGAAATGTATAAAAGTATCTAGTTCAAACTAAAGAACTTAGTACAATTCAATATAGACATCCAAAGGTACAACATAAGCATCACAATCAAGTATCTTTATCAAAATAAAGTACAAGAGCTATTATAGTTTCTACACAAGAACTATACTGTGTTTCATATTGGAATGATAGAACTGTTAAATCAATTATGGATAAATTCTGAATCATCAAGATTGGAATGAAAAATAAACCCAATAAAATAGATATATCATCAAAATTAGAATGATATAACAACAATTCTAAATATCAGAAACACATCGATAAATTTTCATGCTTTCTTTTGGAATAAAAGATTATTCTAAGTAAGTATTGAAACATATATATCATCATCAAATTTGGAATGAAGTTATAAATCAACAATAAATTTATAGAACTTTTCTAATTATCTAAAACATGTCAACTGTCTAAAGATTAATGCTTAAAGTTTGAAATACTCTATGGCTCGGATTCTAATTTATCAAAATAACTAGAGTGTTAAAACTAATCCTCAAGAGTTTTAAACCCATTTCCCCCACAGTTCTGATAATTAGATCTCTACTCAGTCCTTTTGTGAAGGCATCAGCCACATTATTTTCTGATCGTACATCAATAAGGATAACAGTTCCTTGTTTAATGAGATAGTTCAACTTAGGCTGTCTAAGACTCACAACACGTCTCTTACCATTGTAAAGAGTGTTGTTAGTTACAACATTTGCAGCTTGGTTATCACAATGCAGACTGATAGTGGTTACTTTAAACCTACTCAAAGGAATATCTAACAATAGGTCTTTCATCCATTCCGCTTCTTCACCAGCACAAGATAACGCAAAGAGTTCTGACTCCATGGATGAAAAAGCAAGACTAGATTGTCTTTTAGATTTTCATGATATAGCTGCTCCTCCTAGTGTAAACACATAGTCACCAGTGGACATACTGTCAACAATTTTCTGAGCACCACGATGCATCAGAGTATCCCTCTAGTACTGAAGGATAACCAGAGTAGCACAAAGCAAACTTCTGAGTACCGTTTAGGTATCCCAATAGCCTCTCAAGGGTATTCCGGTGTAATTGACTAGGATTGGTAGTGAACCTGCTTAGCATGCCTATTGCAAAGGCTATGTCAGGTCTAGTGCATATCATAGCATACACGAGACTTCCAATGAGTTTAGAGTAGTCTAACTGTCTCATTGTTGCACCGTCGTTAGATGTCAACTTTTTGGTATTATCATACGGTGTATTAAACCTTTTGCAATCACTGTATCCCCCAGTCCTGCAGCACATTTTTAATATAGTGGGATTACCTAAGAGTTATTCCTTGCCTTTTAAAGCCCACTCTCATGCCCAATATGGTGTCCACAACACCTAGGTCTTTCATGTTAAATTGTTTGGATAGAATATAGAGATGTCACTTCCAACAACTAGCAGGTCATCAACATACAAGCAAATAATGGCAATCTTATTCGATTCAACACGATAATAAAGGCATTTGTCAGAATTACTAGATTCAAACCTAAGCTTTTTATTATTTTATCAAATTTTTCATGCCACAGTTTTGGTGCTTATTTTAGTCCATACAAAGATTTTATTAATTTGCAAACTTTATATTCTGAACCTTTAAGTACAAAACCTTCAGGTTGATCCATATAGATTTCTTCATTGAGATCACCGTTTAGGAAAGCAGTCTTAACATCCATTTGATGAATAACAAAATTTTCAATAAATGCTATGGCTAGAAGAATTCTTATTGTAGCAATATAACATACAGGTGAATAAATATCAAAATAGTTCACCCCACATTGTTGAGTATAACCTTTAGCTACTAAGCGTGCTTTATACTTAGCTACAGTTCAATCAGGATTAAGTTTCTTCTTCAAAACCCACTTGCTTTCTATAGTTTTAGCCTCTACTGGCAAATTAACTAATTCCCAAGTGTTGTTCTGCAATAAAGAGTCCATTTCATCATCAATGCTTCTTTCCAAAGTAAACCATTCCTAGACCTTAGGACTTCTTTAACACTAACAGGATCAGCTGCTAGTGCATAGGTCACATAGGCATCACCATAGGTTTTGGGAGTTTTATCTCTTGTAAGGAGTCTTCTTAGTTCAACACTATGTGAGGGTTCAATGTCAGTTGAAATATATCTAGATTCCTGTTGTGGATCATTCCTTGTGTCTGCGTGTTCAAATAATGAGATGTCTTTATCTTTGATGAACATATATTCAAAGAATTCTGCATCTCTTGATTCTATTACTCTGTTAAGAGATAGATCTAAAAATCTGTCTGCAGCACTATCAACTGCACTACCCAAATACACACGTATTTGTTCAAGGTCCTACTTTAGGCCTTCTAGGGTCAAGTATTCTAACAAAAGCAATATAGCCCCAAGTTCTTACTTTGTTAAAATTAGGTGTGTATTTATGCTAGAGTTCATACGGTGTAGCAGGTAACTTAAAGTGTGGTAACATGTTAAAAATATTATTAGCAGCCAGTACAGCCTCACCCCAAAAGTGTGAAGGTAACCCAGCAGTCAACAACATAGAATTCAGCATTTTTGTGAGTGTTCGATTCTTTCTTTTGGCGATACCATTTGACTGTGGTGAGTAGAGTGCTGTAGTTTCTACTATGATTCCATGTGAGTTACAAAACTCTCTGAATCCCAATGAGACATATTCTCCACCTCTATCTAATCTAAATCTTTTAATTTTAGCATTTAACTAATTCTCAATACGGTCTTTATATTCTTTGAATTTTTTCTAGTACTTCATCCTTTGTTTTTAACAAATAAATGTAACAATATCTAGAGTAATTATCTATGAAAGTGATTAAGTACTTCTGACCTCCTTGTGTCACAAAACTCTTGAAATCACAAATGTCTGAATGTATCAACTCAAGTAATTGTGTATTCCTAGAGACGGTACAAAAAGGTCTTCTAGTTATTTTTGTTTGAGCACACACTTCACACTTGTCATATTATATGGATGTGTCAATTGACAAGTTAAAAGTTTTAGCAACATTAAGAATCTTAACATAGTTCACATATCCCAGCCTATTATGCCATGTACGTGGACTACACAATTTGGAACTAACATTGTTGATTACTTCATCTTCTAAACTAATTTTGTATGTGCCATTAACTAAATAGGCACAACCAAAATAGAAAGATTTTACAGACAAGATAGCTTTACCACTAATCATAGTAACAACCATACTAGCATGATTTAGTAAACTAATAGAGATCAAGTTTTTTGCAAAAGCAGACACATATTTAACATTTTTCAAAATTAAAGTTTTACCTGAGGAGAGACTGAGATTTGTTGTCCCAGTCTGAAGCACCTTCGTTGATTCTCCATTTGCCATTGAAACTGACTCATTTGCAGCTTTCAGATCATATGATAGGCCTTCATCATTGCAAGCATGGCAGGTAGCTCCCGAATCCAACAACCAACTAGCAGAGGTATTGACCTTGACATCACCAAAGCACACAGAAAATTGGTGGGTTAACAAGTTCACATTTTCCATGTTGGATTGTTCCACTTTGGGCTGCCTGCACTCAGAGACATGATGACCCCACTTTCTATAGTTGTAGCATTTTCCATTCTTCTTAACAATTTTTTTCGTGACTTCTAACTTATTTGGTTCACTTTTAGAATTAAACTTGTTCTTCTTGAACTTAAGAGTGTGTTTAGTATAGGTTAACACATTAGCAGTTGAAAGTTGTTTATTAACCAATTCTAAATTCATCATAGTTCTTGTCTCATCTTCTCGTTGATGCAGCGTTTCAGATATGTAAGTTTAATTTGTTCAGACAACTTATACATCTAAGTCTTAAAAGATATCCACGAAGCAGGTAACTTATAGATTATTACACCAGTAAGGAACTCATCACACACAGTAATGTTTTCTGATTTTAGCTTTCCTACAAGATTCTCTAAATCTGTTACCTGAGGAAGAATTGCCTTTTCTTCTTTAAAACAAAAACCCATGAATTCATCAACTAGATGTGCTTTAGACACTTTCTCTTCCTTCTTAAATTCATCCAGTAAATTATCCCAAATTTGTTTAGCTATTTCATATTTTATATACACATCTGCAAGGCGATCTGATATGCTATTTAATAAGAATTCTCTATACAAGTCCTCATCAGTTACCCACATTGTATCATCAACATCTTCAACACATTCATCATAGGTTGTTTAACATGTATAGAAAATTTTCATGAATTTCATCCCGTATTGGGCTTTTCTATTCCAACTATTAAATTCAGCACTACTGGGTCTATCTAATTTAGGAACCTCGAATGGACGATTATGTTTTTCCATCGCACATGAATAAAAAAAAATTCAAACAATAGAAGATTCTTTCTGAATAATTAATATTTATGTAATTTTAGTCAAGAGATAGGTTTTTTTTCTGTAAAATTGTTTAATTAACAATGAACCAGAGAAAAGCAAATAACTTGAGTTTAGAATGGACCAAATTTGAAGAGTTGGATGCACACATAAGTGAATCAAGAGGAAAAAGGAGCCCAGATCTGTACTGTAGCGGATCTCGTACTCGGCCCCAAACACCGAACAGCAAGTCCTAACCAACAAGAGAGCTCCACACACAGCAATCTACTGGTGGATCCCGTGTTCTGCCCTACACAGCGAACAGCAAGTCCAGACCAGATGTGGATCTGGCGATGCTCGAGTTCGAGAACGTGGCCAAAGGGGAGATCCTGGCTGGCGACGGGTGTCCCTTCGGTCTGTGATGACAGCGGTGACGCTGAAGACAGCTGCGTCTATAGTCGCAGACGGTTGCGACGACGGCAGCTGCAGTCGCGATCGGTGGCGGCGGTGTCTCTGATCGGAGATAGTGGCAACGCCCACTCTGGTCGGAGACGATGGTGTCTAATATCTTAAGATTGTTAGATCTAATGAGTAATTAGGGTTAGGGTTTATCTCTTAGCCGCTTAAGATATTATACTCTGCTTATCAGTATTGGAATATCACAGGACACTATCTCTAGACCAGCTTTATAAGAGATTAGACTGGGTTTAGGGTACTGGGCTTTATGCCCACTCAACCAATTCCAATAATCAATACATAACACGTGTAAACACGTGTTGCCCCATAGAACAATATACACAATATAATTCTATTATATTGAGAATATATACTTATACATCTTACAGTTACTAGGCAAGTTAGTTAGCACTAAAAGAGTAATAATAGTTACATGTATTTAGTCTCCTTTCCTTCTTAATACGAATTTGCCATTTTTCTATTTATCGAGCAATACCGCCGGTATTGACTTCTTCCCCTTTCATTTTCCCAAAATTGTGTAATTCATTAATTGGCCTGATGTGAAGTTGCCAATTGTTTGTTTGAGCCATTTATATTTATTTCTCTCCCCTTACAAAGTCGGGTACTTTTTTAATAGTCTCTGTCTTCATTCTTTCATTGGCCTAATTAAGGTAGTGTTTGTAAGATCTAATCTTATACATACAATACATTAGTTTCATGTTGAGATGTAATCTCAGTGAACTATTTTACAACATATATGAATTTTTTTATTTTTTTTTGAGTTTGGAGATGTCTAGGCTCAAACCGGGACTCTCAACCTAGCCACAATTTTGGCTGCCACCCAAGTACCATCCAAGACATTGCTTGGTGGTACAACATATATGAAGTTAATGGTAAGATTTACTTAATAAAACACTCTGCTTAATGTTCATCTTCTTGCTGTTTTAGCCTCTTGTTGGATCGTACTAGAATAAACTGCTGATTTTCATGTATAACTACTAAGGCATGGAATTGTTTCTCTAATAGAACTCTGTTGAACAAGCCTTCTTGCTGTCCTCCTTAGTGTTTTCTCTATGACGGAACTGCAAGTTGAATATTGAAAAACTTTATCTCAAATATGAAGTTGCTAAATGTATTTATTTCTTCCCCCATTTATTAACATTTAATTTATTAAATTGATCAGCTTACAGATGCAGTTGTGATTGCGAGGCATCTAGGGGCTGCTCTTGTTCTCCCTGACATCAGAGGAAGCGAACTGGGTCAGAAGAGGTAAATGTTTAAGATTAGCATCATCACTTTTTCCTTTATTGGCTATTTTTTATGGAGGTCCTTATGAAATTTTCATAATTTTGTTTGTGCTGTACATCTAGTGCAGTTAAGACTGGAGTCTTTTACTTTTTGTATGTACGAAGATTGTCACTCATAGTACACCTTTTCCCTTAATATTTCGGGAAAAGAATTCTTCTCAAGAGCATAGTCGGTTTTTAACATTTGAAAGTGGATCTACCATTCATAAGTCCATGCATTACCAACCTCATCAATTCATCTACTCAGCTCACTTATTATGTTAGCTAGATCAACACATCATGGTGAATAATGACATCTTCTTTCATTAAGTTTTTACAACATAGAGATAGGGAGAAAGAAGTATAATATAATTTTGGGCTTAATTTCTTATCTGGTAACTGAAAATTTACCCCCTCTACTTCACAAAATTTGGTAAATTACTTGTGCAATGTTTTTTTGTTGCCTTTGCTTGTTGCTTCCTTTTAAATTTTGTATGGTGCTTCCTTCCGTTAGTACTTTGATATATATATTAGAATAGATGTTCATTTCGCTACTTGTGTACTACAGGAGTTTCCAAGATATGTATGACACTGAAAAATTCATGAAGAGCTTGGATGGTGTGGTCAAGATAGTTAAAGAAGTTCCTGCAGAATTAGCATCTGAAAAGCCCACAGTTGTTCGAGTCCCTGATAGAGTGTCTGCAGATTTCATTGTGAAAAACATCAAGCCACTCTTTCAAACAAAGACTTACTTAAGACTTGCTACTTTCTTCCCCTCAGTAGATTTGAAGCTTAGAGATAAGCAAAGCAATGACTTGGATTCAACTTCTTGCATAGCTATGTTTGGTAGTCTTGAACTGAAACCGGACATTAAAAGAGTTGCTGATACAATGGTTGAAAGACTGAAAACGCTGAGCCGAAAAGCAAGTGGCAAGTTCATTGCAGTTGACTTGAGGGTTGATGTTTTAGAGCGAAAGAACTGCAAGGAGAGCGGAAGCAACGGGGAGAAGAGTTGTTACAATGCACAGGAGATTGGCGATTTTCTGAAGAATATCGGATTTGATAGAGACACTACTATCTATTTGACTGAGACTTGGTGGCAAGAAAGTCTCAATCCTCTGAAAGAGATGTTTCCCAGAAGTTATACCAAGGTAAGCATGCTCTCCCTTTCTTCTCAGTAAATCATCTATTTGATTAGAGAGAGGTAAGGTAAGATATCTGAGTTATCTTAACTTTGTCCTGTATGAAACTCTTTTGGAACTATAGATACATCCTGTTATCTTGACCCATAAGTTCGTATCACTACATTTCTTTTCAATACCTCTGTTTCATAGATAACTCAAGTAAAGCTAACTCTATAACCAATTAGGCAAAACAGTGTCAAAAGGGAAGGATGCATATTCTAATAATAATTGTTTTGTGAGAATAATTTCCTTAATCACTATGACACTATCTTAAAGAATATCACAATATCATAGTATTCATAGTATTAGGTTATATTATCTTTTTTCCTCTCTTTTTTTTGTTCATTAATTAGAATATGCTTATAGCTAGGGATGAGAAGGGCTTACAATTGTGCATTTTGCAGGACGATATAATACCAGCAGAGAAGAAGGGCAAATTTCTGAAGACTGGAACAGGTGAACTGGAGAGAGCTCTTGATTTTCACATTTGTTCCGAAAGCGACGTGTTTGTGCCTGCCATCTCCGATCTCTTCTATGGAAATGTTGCTGGAAAGAGAATCACCTCTGGTAAAACCCAGATACTTGTCCCTTCCTCATCTTCAGCCTCAGATTCTGTCTCATCCTCCTTTATCTCCCAAAAGAACCACTGGGCCTATTCGTGTTACTGCTCAGAGTCCTCTTGAAAACCCAAATTTCGGCTTTCTCCGTCTAGTTGTATACTGCTTTCGAGATGGTCTAAAACTGCCCTAGTCAAGTGCTCTGTATCTAACATATTTGTATAGATGCATATGTCAGAAACAAAGCTGTTTCTTTATCAATACCAATCTATGCAATGAATCATAGAGCTATTGTATTTCAGTATTTGGTTATAATGGAATTATAGCAGGCATAATTGTAAGTAATTTATGAGTGTCAGAATCTCAATTTCATTCGTTAGATTGGTAAATTGTGGAAAACTAAGGCAAGAATATACTGTTCCTGGTAATACTTTATCAAACACGACAATTTGTGATCTATGGGCACTGACCTAGTGTCCGAGAACGACAATCCTTCAAATTTCAAAGCACCAGCTTCTACAATGATGTATATGAGATCCTTTGAGCTTGTATTGCTCACATACCTACAACTCAACATTGATTCTGACATGGCTGTTGAGCTATCTTTTCACAATACAAGAAGAGCATGCTGCCCTTAATCTATTTCCTCCACTGGTAAAAGGGGGCAATTTGCTGACATTGCCGTAGAAATAACAAATTAGGGAAGCAAAGTGCCAACAAAATTCGATGAGAACTTAGGGGGTAAACTGAAATTTTTGTAATTAGTAATTGGGTAATGCTACACTTCCTACCAAGCCTACTATTTTTCTCTTTACTACCTTAGGTGGCACACTACTATTTGTACCACCTACTCCACAATAACTCCCACTACTAGTGTACCACCTAAGATAGTAAAGAGAAATGTAGTAAATTTATTAGTATGTGTAGCATTAGCCTTAGTAATTATATGGACCCTAATAATTTATTTTTTTCTCCCTCCTAGTCTCTATCTAGGATTTTTTTCCAAAATAGAGTGAAACTAATTTTCAAATTAGACCACATTCGAAACTAATTTTGAAAATAGACCACTCGCGGTTTCCAACTGCGGTCTCTGTTATTTTTAGGCCGAAGTTAGGAACTGCAGCCTCTATATAACACATTTTTACTTAAAAACATTTGTCTAAGTCTCAAATTTACTTTAGGTCAAATATGAAATGAACTTAGGCCACAGTTGGGAATTGCGGTCTCTATTTAACACATTTTTACTTGAAAAATTTTGTTTAAGTCTCAAAGTCATATTAGGCCAAATATGAAATGAACTAAGGCCGCAGTTCTCAACTGCGGTCTCTATTATTTTTAGGCCGCAGTTGGGAATTGCGGCCTCTATATAACACATTTTTACTTGAAAAAATTTGTCGAAGTTTCAAAGTTATTTTAGGCAAAATATGAAATGAACTAAGACCGTAGTTCCCCAACTGCGGTCTCTGTTATTTTTAGGCCGCAGTTGGGAACTGCGACCTCTATATAACATATTTTTACCTGGAAATTTTTTTTTAAGTCTCCAATTCACTTTAGGCCAAATATGAAATGAACTAAGGCCGCAGTTTCCAACTGCAGTCTCTTTTATTTTTAGGCCGCAGTTGGGAACTGCGGCCTCTATATAACATATTTTTGCTTAAAAAAATTTGTCCAAGTCTCAAAGTCACTTTAGGCCAAATATGAAATGAACCAAGGCCACAGTTGGGAACTACTTCATCGAAAAAACATATTTTTGAAGATGCCGCAGTTTTCAACTGCGGTTTCACAATCGAACATGCCGCATTTTCCAACTACGAGTGATCTATCTTTGTAATTAGTTTGGAAAGTGGTCTATTTTGAAAATTAATTTCAAAAAGTTGTCTAATTTGTGGGGAAAATCTCTATCTAGTCTTCATCTTCAACAGCATAAAAAATGCCGCCAATTTCTTGATCATCATCTTTTGTTCAATCAATGGCGATGTGCCAAACCCCTGCTCTCCTCACCCCCACCAATTCCTTCCCCTCCACTTCCACTTTCACTCGCTTCACGCCTAAAAAGAGGAGGAGGACGACGACGACGACAATAGCTTCCTCCTCCGTCGATCACCACCGTCGATCAGTCGACTCCTTCGACCCGACGGTCCCGATTCAAGAAGCGGTAACCCCACCGTCGTCGTGGTACACCGAGCCCTCCTTTCTGGCCCTCGAATTCGATCGCGTCTTCCTTCGTGGCTGGCAAGCCGTCGGTAATCAAATTCCCAAATTATCTAGTTTCTTGTTTTAATCCTGCACTTCTTATTTGCAGATTAAGAAATAAATTTCAAGAAAGTTCAAGAAAGTTGTAAAATTTACCCAAAATATAACATATTTGAGGTTAACCACATTATGAGAGATTTAATTAATTAATTTCGTGAAATGTGCAATTTTGTATGATTTTATGATAGGAAATTTTCATGTTTAATATTTGATATATTTACGGAAGTGGACCAAATTTTAGTATAGCTGAAATTGTTAGAAGGAAGGTTTGGATGCAAATATGAAATTATTTTAGGAGAAGCTAGACTGCACAACATCAATTGGTGTAATTAGACATTTGGGTTGAGAAATTGAAGAATAACTATCATGGTTTTAAAGATCGGCCATCAACTTGCTAATATTCAAGGATAGAGTGTTAAAGAAAGTAGAGTAAAACAATATATAAGTCTTAGGGATTTTTAAAATTAATAAATTTGCATCTAAAGTGAGTTGATGGTAGAAGAGGAAGTCTGAAAGGTGGTTAAAGTAAAGGGCAGATCTTATATAAGTTGGCAAAAGTAGAAGTACACATGAGGAAAATTTGAAGAAAAAAGTATTAAGTTCAAAAAGGAAGTGAAGACATGGTTAGTGAGGTTGAATCTAAACCTCTATAATGCATATAGAGGATCCCCTGAGGACAGCTAGATATCAACAGAGAGTAGAGATACATGTACTGTATGTGTATTGAAAGTGAGATGAAAGAGTCTGAGTAAGAAAGATGGAATTAGTAGGAGTTATTATTGTAGATTGTGTAATGGATGTCACTCTGAAGAACTTATAATTTGATAATGGTAAAAACTGTGGCTTCTGGCATATAAATGGAAGTAACAAAGTTAAGGTTGCTGCAAGGTAAATTAAAATTACGAGATTTGTGCATCAGGATGTGTCTCTGTTGAAGCTAGTATGCTAGTATGTGGATCTTCCGAGAGTTAAGAGCTTAGTATAAGCTAAGTCATTACTCGACAAACTTGCAGAGACTCCTAACGTGCTTAATTGTTATGTTTTGACCCAAATTGCTTTTTGGGCCCATTGGGCTTTGTATCTTCATATATGTAAGAGATAAGAATCTAATGAAAAATAATCAACATTTTTCTGGCTGTCTCTCTCTTCCCTTCTCTTCCTTATCTCAAACCCTAGAAACCCTAACAAATTGGTATCAGAGCCAAATACTCCTGCCCCCAAATCCCGCCATCAACAACCCAGATCCGCCGTCGTCGACGATCACTTCCAGCCACCGCGCCGTCGTCGACGATCACTTCCAGCCACCGTGCCGTCGTCGAGCACCACTTCCAGCCGCCGAGCACCACTGTCAGGGCTTCTTGGTCTTCGTCGTCGCGAGCACCGGAGGAGGGAGGATATCAAGAAGGAGAAGGCTTGATTTGGTGATTTGAGTAATTAATTTTTGGGGAAAATTTTAGAGTTTTGTTGAATTGGGTTCAAGAAATTTAAATGGATATGTTGGGAAAATATGATATTAAGAAGTATGATGGAAAAACGAGTTTTGCATTATGGCAAGTGCGTATGGCAGCGATTTTGTCGAGCGAAGGCGTTAAGGATGCCATTTTTGGTCGAGAAAAATTGATTGATGCGGTGACGGATAAGAGATGGATGATAAAGCGCTCTCTATTATCCAATTGTGTTTGAGCAATTCGACATTGCAAGAGATCCTATCGGAGAAGACCGCTAAGGTCTTGTGGGAGAAATTGGAGAACATCAACATGAAGAAATCTCTCACCAATCGACTGCGGTTGAAATTGCGCCTCTACACCCTTCGCATGGTTGAAGGTACGTCAATTTCCGATCATATTACGGAGTTTGCATCTATTTTGAATGACTTAAGTAAGATTGATGTTAAGGTGGAGGACGAGGACCAAGCCTTTTTGTTATTATGCTCATTACCCGCATCATACAAGGCTTTTAGAGACATGTTGATTTATAGTAGAGACCAAATTTTTCTTGAGAATGTTAAGAGCAATTTGCAAGCCAAGTTGCACATTGATAGTGAAATGACCAATAATGAGAAAGGGAGCCAATGTGTTGGTTTGGTTGTTGATCGAGGTAGGTCATGGGACCGAAACTCGAAAGATACAAGGACCCGTTCGAAGTCTAGGCACAAGAATTTGACGTGTAATTATTGTAAGAAGAAGGGACACATTAAGGCCGATTGCTTCAAACTTAAAAATAAACAAAAGGCGGATAGTAAAGGTTCTTCTTCGAAGGAGGCCGTTGTGGCCGAATGTGACACGGTTGATACTCTTTGTGTGATAGATACTAATGTTGATAATATACATTGTTGGGTGATGGATATGGGTGCTTCGCAACACATGACTCCGAACAGAGATTGGTTTGAGACTTATGAGCCTACGGATGGTAAGGTTCTCATGGGGAACAACAATACGTGTAAGGTTACCGGAATTGATTCGGTGACAATTAAGTTCCATGATGGAAAGGTCCGAAGGTTGACGGGTGTGAGGTATATACCCGATTTGTTTAAGAATTTGATTTTTTTGGGGTCTCTTGAAGAAATGGGGTGTAAGTTCCAAAGTGAAGGTGGAGTCCTTAGAGTTTCTAAAGGAGCTCTCACAATCATGAAGGCGAAGAGAATTGGAACTCTTTATTTCTTACAAGGTTCCACGGTCACGGGCTCGGCCGCCATTGCACGTTCGGGTACTATCTCGGATAAGGATGCTACTAGGCTCTGGCATATGAGATTGGGGCATATGAGCGAGCGAGGAATGACCATTTTGAGCAAGAGAGGCTTGTTGTGTGGCCAATGCACGGGCAACTTGGAGTTTTATAAGCATTGTGTATTTGGCAAGCATAAGAGGTTGAGCTTCTCCACGGCCATTCATTCGACCAAGGGAACACTGGACTACATCCATTCGGATCTTTGGGGACCTTCTCGCGAGCCTTCCAAAGGTAATGGTTCTCGTTACATGCTTACTTTCATTGATGATTTCTCAAGGAAGGTTTGGGTTTATTTCTTGAAAGAGAAAAGTGATGTGTTTCGTACCTTCAAAGAATGGAAGTCACTTTTGGAGAACCAAACGAGAAGGAAAGTTAAGAGGTTGAGAACCGATAACAGTTTGGAGTTTTGCAACCGTGAGTTTGATAATTTTTGTAAGGCCGAAGGGATTGTTCAGCACAAGACGGTGGTCAACACTCCACAACAAAATGGTGTTGCAGAAAGGATGAATAGGACACTACTTGAAAGGTCGAGAAGTATGCTTTCAAATGAGGGTTTGGGTAAGGAGTTTTGGGCGGAAGCCATTAACACATCTTGTTATTTGGTAAATCGATCTCCTAGCACTTCAATTGAGTTGAAGACACCCGAAGAAGTGTGGTCGGGTAAGACGGCCGATTATTCGAATTTGAGGGTGTTTGGTTGTCCCGCTTATGCACATGTGAATGAAGGAAAGTTGGAGCCTAGATCGAAGAAGTGTATTTTTGTTGGGTATCCCGCAAATGTGAAGGGATATAAGTTGTGGTGTCCCAAATCATCCAAGTTTCTTATTTCAAGAGATATCATTTTCAATGAGTCGGCCATGTTGAAGGTAAATAATGTTGCACCCGAGCCGACTATTAAGGAGAATGAGACGGTTAAGAAGAAGGTGGAGTTTGAGGTGCCGGTCCAAGAAGGTAATGATTTGATCTCACATAATGATGTCAATTTGGAGGAAGTCCAAGAAGAGGCACAACCATATGCATTGGCAAGAGACCGAGCAAGAAGAGAAACACAACCATCTACAAGGTATGGATACTTCGACTTTGCTTATTGTTTGGCAATTGTAGAGGAAGTGGAGTATTGTGAGCTATCTTCCTACAAGAAAGCCATTTCTTCTAAAGATGCGGCCAATTGGATTGCCGCTATGAATGAAGAGTTACAATCCTTGCAACAAAATGAGACTTGGTCTCTTGTGAAGCCTCCAAGTGGTAAGAGGATAGTGGGTTGCAAGTGGGTGTTTAAGAGGAAGATTGACGGCTCAAATTCCGCGGATTTTCGATACAAGGCAAGGCTAGTGGCTAAAGGGTATAGTCAAGTCCAAGGTGTGGACGTCAATGATGTGTTCTCTCCTGTAGTTAAGCACACCTCCATTCGAGTTTTGCTCTTTGGTGGCAATGAAGGATTTGGAATTGGAGCAAATGGATGTGAAAACTGCCTTCTTGCATGGTGATTTGGAGGAGCAAATTTATATGAGCCAACCGGAGGGTTTTGAGGTTGTTGGAAAGGACCGTGTGTGTCTTTTGAAGAAGTCCCTTTATGGCCTTAAGCAATCACCGCAGCAATGGTATAAGAAGTTCGACTCATTCATGGTGAGTATTAATTTCCATCATTCCAATTATGATAGTTGTGTTTATTTCAAGAAGTTGGATGGTGGGAATTTCATTTACTTGTTGCTCTATGTGGATGACATGTTGATTGCATCCTCAAACTTGAAAGAAGTTATGAGGTTGAAAGAGCAACTAAGTTTGGCATTTGAGATGAAAGATTTGGGGGCCGCCAAAAGGATTCTCGGGATGGAGATCACAAGGGATAGGTCCAAAATAAAGTTATTTCTTTTACAAAAGAGTTTTTCCGAGAAAGTGCTGCGCCGTTTTGGCATGGAGAAAGCGAAAGTTGTTACAACACCTCTTGCGGCGCATTTCAAGCTTTCGGCCGCTTTAAGCCCAAAATCCGATGATGAGAAGAAATATATGGAAAAGGTTCAATATTCGAGTGCGGTCGGGAGTCTCATGTACTTGATGGTGTGTACTCGATCCGACATTGCTCAAGCCGTTAGTGTATTAAGTAGATCTCTCTCTTGTCTGGGGAAAGAGCATTGGGAAGCGGTGAAGTGGATCTTCCGCTATTTGAGAGGTACTATTGATGCTCGTTTGGAGTTTGGTAATGGCAAGAAACTAACGGGTTTTGTGGATGCGGATTTTACGGGTGATTTGGACAAGAGGCGTTCTTTGACGGGTTATATTTTTACCCTTGGAGATTGTGCAATTAGTTGGAAGTCTACACTTCAAGCCGCCGTTGCACCTTCAAGTACCGAGGCCGAATATATGGCAATTACTGAGGCTATTAAGGAAGCTATTTGGCTCAAGGCGTTTGTTGGTGAGATGTCTTCACTCGAGGGTTCTATTACGGTGTTTTGTGACAACCAAAGCGCGATTCATTTGACCAAGGACCGCATGTACCATGAGAAGACGAAGCACATTGACATTCGATACCATTTTGTTCGAGATGTGATCTCGTAAGGCAAGGTTGCCGAGAAGAAGATTGGTACCGAATCGAATCCGACTGATATGCTCACAAAGCCTCTTCCAATTGCAAAGTTCAAGCTTTGTTTAAGTTTGATGTCGGTTTGTTTCTAGCTAGTTTGAGCTAGTTTTGTTTCTAGCATGTTGCTAGTATATCTTTATGTTTACCTTCATTTAGGTTATGTTTGTTTTATGCATTTGCTTTATGTTTTGGTTTGTTTTAGGTTCAAGGTGGAGATTGTTATGTTTTGACCCAAATTGCTTTTTGGGCCCATTGGGCTTTGTATCTTCATATATGTAAGAGATAAGAATCTAATGAAAAATAATCAACATTTTTCTGGCTGTCTCTCTCTTCCCTTTTCTTCCTTATCTCAAACCCTAGAAACCCTAACATTAATGAACACCTTGGTACTAGTATATGAATAAAGGAGATATTAAAGGTTGTATAAAAATGGAGGGATCAAACTTAAGAGCATATTTAGAAATTAAAACTTTGATAAATTTATAAAAGAAATATATATATATATATATATATATATATATATATATATATATATTTTTTTTTTTTTTTTTTTTTTTTTTTTTTTTTTTTTTTTTTGCCTAGGAGTTTGACCATAAAAATCAAAGCTGCTTACGTATGAAGATGATAGCTGAAAAGATAGTATGCAAAAAAGAGGTTTCCATCTTTGTTTTTGTTGATCTGTAAAAGCTTATGATATCACCTCGATATGGATATGTATTGATTTTACTTTTAGATAAGAAGCCATTCCAATTGACGATTTGCATTTACCAAGGATCAACAGTTTATTATTCTTATCTCTTTGCATTTGTTGTAAATGAATCTACTAGGCATATCGATGATGAAATCTCATGGTGCATTTTTCGATGTTTATTTTTCTTTTCACAAATTTAAGGTAGTAGAGGAGATATTTCCAAAGTAGAAAGGTGGACAGATGCTTGATTATCTTGATAAAGTCAATAAAAAGATGGAATACGTGAAATATGAGTTTAGAAAATTTACGAGAAGGGACTGTTATAGTTCACATCGATGGCAGATGGTTTCTTGGGGAGGTGATGCTTTTTGTTACTTAGGATCAATCATTTGCTATGATGTGGTGTTGTCGGTAGGTGAGAGTTGAATGCTAAAAATAGGAAAGTCCTTTAGGAGTATTGTGTAATCGCAGATATTAAATACCCTTAAAATTGAATGGTAATGTATATTAAATAGATAAGAGAATTAATCATGCTTAATGTTTGGCGATTAGTATAAATGCATGAATTCAGAGTAGCTAAAATGATGGTCAGATCATGGTCCGGAAACTCGGTAGCATGAGTATCACACTATCAGCTATTAGTAATATGGGGGAAGGACCTATAGGCACCTAAAGTTTGTCTTAATACCCTAAACACACCTGAAGTGACGGTAATACCCTAAACACAGCCGAACTTTTCAAAAGTGGACCTATAGGCACCTGACGTCCATTTCCGTTAGTTTTTTAACAATTAGGGGGTGAAATTACTTTTTCACCCCCACTCCCACCCCCACCTTCTTTCTTCTCCATTCTCTGTTTCTTCCTCTTCCGCTTCGACGACAACCCAAAAGCCCGACCCCCCAATGCCACACCTCCTCTCCACTATCACCACCGAGCTCCGCCTCCGACCACCTCTCCTCCACCCAAAGCACCTCCTCACCATCTCCATTACCTTCGCCACCACCCTCGACTCCACCGCACACCTCCTCTGCTGTTCTCCTCCACCACCGCACACCTCCTCCGCTGCTCTCCTCACCATCACCACCGCTCACTGCCCTCGACAAATACCACCGAAGCACCCCAAGGTCCATCACAAGCGACGAGCGCCTTGCCACAATTCTGCCACCACCTTCAACCTCCTCCGAAACTCCTTGCCATCGTCGTCACACTCGAGCTCCCCTCCGTCGCTACCGCCAACCTCCGAAGCTCCTCCTCTCCTCCGCTGCCGTCAGCACCACCACTAAGCTCCCTTCGAGCTCTCGAACTCCACCGCTCTCCTCCCCTTCGAGCTTCCGACCATACCCATCCACTATCGCCACCACTGCCACCTTCGAGCTCCCTCCAAGCTCATGATTGCCTCCTCGTCGACCACTCCCCGCCTCCTCCTCCCTGCTGTCGAGCCTCATTGTAACCATCTCTCTCTCTCTTGTTATCTCCCTCTCTCTGTCTATCTCTCTCTAGCGCGCTTTCTCTTTCATTCTCTATCTCTTTCTAACTCTCTCTTTCTGTCTACGTTTAAGTGAAAGAGAGAGGGTCATTAAAAAAAATGGAGGGTATTTTGGTCTTTTCACGTGCCTCTTAACGGGTTTAAACCTGTTAAGGTGTATATACCAGGAATATTCCACTAACTTAACTGAGAAATTAACGGCGGCGGTCTTTAGGTCCAAATAATAGAAGTTCGGGTGCTATTGGGGTATTATATAAACTTTAGGTGCGTAGGTAATTTCTATAAACTTTAGGTGCCAATAGGTCATTCTCCCTAGTAATATTTGGCATGATGAAAGTATTGATGGGCAATACTCCAATCTAATATGGTAAGAACTGTCATGAAATGGTTAAGACTTGCAAACATTATGAGGTTTGATATGCTCCAAAACAGTAAACATGGGAACTTATGAGTGTTTTAGTGAGAAAGAAGTGGTAGCCCAGTTGACAATTAAATGAAGGGGCAACCATTTAGATGGTTTGGACATGTGTGCAGAAGTCTAGGAGTTTCACCTGATGTAGTGATAGGATGATAGTTAATGATACTAGGAGAATTCTTACAGACCAACACGATCTTAGGATTAGCCCTAAACAAAGTTAAATGGAGAAGAAAGATCAGCCTAATCAATCCAGTCAGTTTGTTGTTAACTTGTTATTGTTGTGGTCGCCTAGATGTCTGAGGTACTTTATTTATCGTGTTTAGATTGCAATAAATAACTATGTGTGTGCAGTCACACATACGTTCCTAAAACCTAATACAAAATCCGTTACCTTCTAATTTCAGTTTTTTTTTCATTACCATGATGTCGTAATTGTTTGCTTTGGGACTAATGCCACTTAAATTTTGGTCCCTAGTATGGGGGTTCTTATCCCTTGCATAGCTCCAAGAAAGTAAAACAGTTTACCTGTACTCGAGTTTGAGCGAAGCTTATACCTAAAATGTGAGTCTGTCACCTCAACTTGAGTGTACTGAATAATAATTTGAGTTAGAAATGTCTTGTGTGGTCAACTTCCCACAATTTGATTTTATGACCAAAATGAACTTCCCATGAATGGTATCTGGTCTGTATAATGTGGTTTTGAAAGCGACAACTGAATGAATAAGAAAAGCAGAGACATTGATATGACATGACAAAAACACAGTAATAAACAATTTCTTAAAGATGAGGCACGAGGACACAGGATGATGGTAAGTGGTAGCATGACAATAATTTACGTAAGGTATGCACACAATGAGCAAAAATACATGGAGTGCAGATGCTTGAATCCAAACCTACATATGTTTAACCTGTAATGTTTATATATATTGTAATAGCTAATACTTGCAAGATGCATTTAATGAACTACATAAACAAGAGAAAAAAGAACCTCATATCTATATGAGGTGATTCCTCTTATAGAGTGATTGCAATCAATCATTGGGGCCTCCCATAGAAAATCCACTGTTCACCTTCATTTTCATTCTATAATATCCATGTGTTTGAAGAATCAACGTGGTTTGGATGTTTCTTGATCATGTTTCAGTTGGCTGCAAAATGACCGTTTTTTCCCCTCAATAATAGAACAAATTGGACCAGATGATTCATGGGTAATAGACCCTTCAATTACTTGATCTTTTTTTGCACACATGTGACTTGTTACATAAAACACATGATGAATTCTATAATGGGTCTAACCGAATGATTATAATCACTGTATATAAGAAAACTTCCTTCTCTAGTTATGAGCAATGCCTCTTCAGCTCTTTAAAGTTTCGCCTGGTGTATCTCATTAACCATTTCCTATATTGTATATATTACTAGATTTGCCCGTGGAGACGTGCCTACGACACGTCTTTGGAACGATACAGCATATGAAAGTCTTGTAAACAGTAAAACAACAATTATGTAGCTCAAGTTTGAATAGTAAAACAATAATTAGTTGTAAATAAAAGTCCATGTTTCCATTACTATATGTTGAAAAATAATTATAAATGGAGGTGTAAAATCCAACTTCTTAGAACTTTGAGTGTGGAAAATGATGAAATTTAACTGTTGATGAGATATTTGCTATTTTCAATGTAACATGAGCAATAAAAAAAGGCATAAAAAATCTAAAAATTTACAAACCTGAAATATGAAAATATAAATTTCTGAGTAAATAGAGAGAGAGAGAGAGAGAGAGAGAGAAATATATAAATAAAGGAGTTGTTTTGGGGGATTTGGATTTGAGTTTTGGGAGAAAATTTTTGAGCGGGAAAATATGTTTTATGAGGTTAGATCTGGACCATTGATTTCAACTCTATTGAAGGAGAATCACTTGATAGCTTTCTTTGTGTTTTATTATATGGATAACTTCATATAATTCATTATTTTGACTTCTTTTTTCCATTACTTACTGAATACGGGTGAAAAAGGGAAACATATGTCATTGTTTAATTAGCATGAGAAGTGTTTTAAATTTTAGGAAATGTGGTGATGGGTAAAAAGTTAGAAGATACAAATGAAATTGAGGGCATGTGATAAATGTCTGAATTGCGTTGAAAGAGTGTCCTCAGAGTGTTCAGTGTCTGACCTTCTATGCTACATATATGTGCAACATGTACTCCAGTAATTAATTTTGATTATTTGGAAAATGCTCATATTCATTGTATGGGTTAGTTATATTTGGAACTTTTTCCATCTAAGAAGTTATTATATTTGGAAATTATTTACTTTTTGCCCGTATCAGAAAGACTTGTTCACTTTGCTGTGACTTCTCTGTAATTATATATTATATACAATACATTAGTTGTGTCTTATTCGAGAAGTAATTTATTATTCAATCCATTTTACTTCAGGTTTCATTGAGCAAGTCAAGAATCCTCATGACTTTTTTACTGGAAGGTATTGTTTTTTCATCTCTGCATTTGCATATATTTATTTAATTTGCTCCATGTGCCTGTCCATGACACAAAAGGGTACATTTTTGTGTAGCAGTTCATAGAGCCACACACAGTAGGACCAGAACCTTAGGCGTCCCTGTGGAATTGTTAGTTATATATAATTTTTCTTATAACCAAAAATTGTTAATTGCATTGGTAAGAAAATACTTAGTTATATTCATTGCTTAATATGTTGTAGACTGGTACATAGACCATGCAACCAGGTAAGGGCACAGACATGTCAGTCCTACATGTACTTCCCTTTTTCTCCTGTGTGTATATTTGTGCATTAGTGTCAGCAGTATGAATAATGTCTTAACTAAAACTTTTTTTACAAATATTAAATGATTTAAACATGTTATTATGATTTTTTTTATTAATCTTCATGCAAAAAAGAATTAATTTTAGCTTGTGGTGGTACATACATATGTATTTTATGGGCATTGAAGTTCCTATAATTTTATTTGAACTGACTGAGCCTTTATTCTTTGTACCAATGTTCCAATCTTATTTGGAGTTTTTTAAAATGTCATCCATAGTACAGGCCCCAAATTTACCCGCCTTCCCACCATTCACCTCCAATTTTTCCAACCTGCAGCACCATCTCGGCTGCCTCTTCATACCCACCAAATGGGGGAAGAAAAAAGAAGCAAAATTTGATATTTTAGGGCAAGATGGCTGGCCATGCCTGTGTATGCCACTACTATGAGCCTACTGACATTGTGACTCCTCCAAGCAAACTCATATTTTGTTTGCTTGGATGAGTCACAATTTACTTTTTGCCAAATTTACTATTGATTTCTGTAGAGCGTGTTCAAAGCAGCAAAAATTACAGCGTATCCGGCTGATTATCAAAAATTACATGCATAGATTAAAGAGGATAAAAAATTATAGACACACATATGTAGCTTTCTAATAGTTTGAGAGAGAGAGAGAGAGAGAGAGAGAGAGAGAGAGAGAGAGAGTACATGCATATCTGATTCATAATCAATAAGTACATACAGAGATTTAAGAGGACAAAAAGTTATAGACACATATGCACATCTTTCTAACCGTTTGATAGTTTTGACATTCTTTTCTTGGCACAAACAAAATTTATAATTAAGTTTGCTAACTATATGCTCTTCTCATAAAAGTTTAGTTTCAGAATGATAGTCCACAACTCAAAAGTATATATAGGTTTGCTCATAAACCATGTCACAACAACCTGAGTTAAACGACTGGAAGTACGAGTTTCATTTGAACTCCCCAAGTTATTTTTCATTGCCTAATTGCACCAAACAAGGGCTTTCCAGTTTTCATGAAGCTAATTAGATGAAATAACAGATTGGGAAATGTAGAGTTTGTGATCTGTCAAGATGCAAATGGTGAACTTCGTGCTTTTCACAATGTATGTCGCCACCATGCCTCTCTCCTTGTATGTGGAAGCGGGCAAAAGTCTTGCTTTCAGTGCCCTTATCATGTGAGTTTCTATGAAGTTGAATATAAAATTTAAAGACACTTTTAGAAAGTTGCTAATTATGCTTTTCCAAGTGACTCTTTAGTGTGTAGAATGTCCATTTGCATTGTTGGTAACCATAGATATCTGTCTTTCTGAAACTAGTATTAGAATTCCTGATCAAACTATGAAAAGATGATGGTGACTATTTCACATGTTTTATGTTGAAACTATTCAGGAAAATGGAGTTGCCAATCTACTTCTCAAGATTCCTTTCCTGTTTTCTCTTTTTTGTGAGCTTATCTTCTCTTGGTGATTCTTAGGGATGGACCTATGGCTTGGATGGAGTGCTCCTGAAGGCTACACGAATAACCGGAATTAAGAACTTCTGCAAAGATGTATGTTGAATTTCTACATTTGCATAGTCCACGGGTCAGGTCGGGCGGACTTTTAACAATTTTCAAACCGGCCCATATTTTTTTCTCCAACTTAAAACCCACCCAAACTCGTTGGGTTTTATTTTTTTTTAAACCCAAACCTGGACCCATGGGTTTCGGGTTTGTTCGGGTGGGTTTCTGGTTCTACGGGTCGGGTTGGTTTTTTGGTTCTATGGGTTGGGTCGGTTTTGTTAGATAAACCTGATTTTTTAATTTGACAATTATTTTATTTACTCATTTTTAGCCATTTAAAATAAAAAAACTGAATGATTGAGAGCAATATGGGGAGAAGATCGAGAATTTGTAACCTTCTATCAAGTTGAATGAGTGATTTAAAATTAGTAGCAAATGTAATTTATTACAAGTTACTAATTTATGTTGGGATGGTTGAGAGTTGTAACCAGGGTTTTAAAGATAGGCCGATCCCGATCCGATTCGGCTGATTCGGATCGTTTTTCAAGGGGCCGATCTGATACAACCCCTAAATATCTGGATCGGCGAGATAACTCAAGGATCGGTCGAGTTAGCAATTGGATCGGATGGATCAGATCGATCCCAACCCAAAACCACTGATCCTGTGATTAAAAATTTCAATATTTAAATTTTCAACTCATGTGAATCCTCTTATGCAAGCAATGACGATGCAATTGTATAATGAACATCAATTCATGTTTACATATATTTTATTTTTTCCTTGTATGTAAATAAATTTTGTATTATTTTGTCTACTTAATTTTATTGTTCTAGTTTCATTCTACATTAATAATTGTCTGAAACTAATTAAAATGTTAAAGTATGTGATTCAATAGAAATTCATTTTTAAAAAAATATTAATTATTATTTTTAAAGGTAATTTAATTATGGAAATGTATTAAACAATTTTGTAAACAATTTTTAAAAAAATGTCTGAATCAAACAATCCAATACACCGATCCATGCTACCGATTTGGCTGATACCATTCCCGATCCATATATTTGGAAAAATTGGATCCCCCTCCTGATTCAGAGTTTTGAAACCTTGGTTATAACATGTACATATAGATATCATATTTACAATTTGGTAAATTTCATAAAACCACCCTTAGTTTAGGGGGTTTGACAGCTAACCCACCTCTTTTATTTTCGTCTTCAATGGAACCCCTTCGTTTCAAAATTTGTCACAACCCCTCGTAATTAAGTTGGTCACAGTTGAGAGTTGTAACCATGGTTTTAAAGATAGGCTGATCTCCATCCCGGTCCCTATCCAATTCGGCTGATTCGGATCGTTTTTTAAATGGCCGATCTAATACAACCCCTAAATATCTGGATCGGCGAGATAACTCGAAGATCGGTCGAGTTAGCAACTGGATCGGATGGATTAGACCGATCCCAACCCAAAACCACCGATCCTATGATTAAAAATTTAAATATTTAAATTTTCAACTCATGTGAATCCTCTTATCCAAGCAATGACGATGCAATTGTATAATGAACATCAATTCATGTTTACTTATATTTTATTTTTTCCTTCAATGTAAATAATTTTTGTATTATTTGTCTACTTAATTTTATTGTTCTAGTTTCATTCTACATTAGTAATTGTCTGAAACTAATTAAAATGTTAGTATGTGATTCAATAGCAATTCATTTTTTAAAAAAATAATTATTATTTTTAAAAGTAATTTAATTATGGAAATGTATTAAACAATTTTTTAAACAATTTTTTAAAAATGTTTGAATCAAACAATCCAATACACCGATCTATTCTACCGATTCGGCTGATACCGTTCCCAATCCATATATTTGGAAAAACTAGATCCCCCTCCTGTTACAGAGTTTTGAAACCTTGGTTATAACATGTACATATAGATATCATATTTACAATTTGGTAAATTACATAAAACCACCCTCAGTTTAGGGGGTTTGAAAGCCAACCCACCTCTTTTATTTTCGTCATCAATGGAACCCCTTCGTTTCAAAATTTGTCACAACCCCTCGTAATCAAGTTGGTCACAGTTGAGAATTGTAACCATGGTTTTAAAGATAGGCTGATCTCGATCCTGATCCCTATCCAATTCGGCTGATTCGGATCGTTTTTCAAAGGGCCGATCTAATACAACCCCTAAATATCTGGATCGGCGAGATAACTTGAGGATCGGTCTAGTTAGCAATTGGATCAGATGGATCAGATTGATCCCAACCCAAAACCACCAATCCTGTGATTAAAAATTTCAATATTTAAATTTTCAACTCATGTGAATCCTCTGATCCAAGCAATGACGATGCAATTGTATAATGAACATCAATTCATGTTTACTTATATTTTATTTTTTCCTTGTATGTAAATAAATTTTGTATTATTTGGTCTGCTTAATTTTATTGTTCTAGTTTCATTCTACATTAATAATTGTCTGAAACTAATTAAAATGTTAAAGTATGTGATTCAATAGCAATAGCAATTAATTTTTTTTGAAAAAAATTAATTATTATTTTTAAAAGTAATTTAATTATGGAAATGCATTATACAAATTTTTAATCATTTTTTAATCATTTTTTAAAAAATGTCTAATTCAAACAATCCAATACACCGATCCATACTACTGATTCGACCGATACCATTCCCAATCCATATATTTGGATAACCCAATTCCCCTCTTGATACAGAGTTTTGAAACCTTGGTTATGACATGTACATATGGATATCATATTTACAATTGGGTAAATTTCATAAAACCACCCCTAGTTTAGGGGGTTTGAAAGCTAACCCACCTCTTTTATTTTCGTCATCAATGGAACCCCTTCGTTTCAAAATTTGTCGCAACCCCTCGTAATCAAGTTGGTCACAGTTGAGAATTGTAACCATGGTTTTAAAGATAGGCCGGTCTTGCCTGATCCGATTCGGTTGATCCGGATCGTTTTTCAAGGGGCCAATCTGATACAATCCCTAAATATCTGGATCGGCGAGATAACTCGAGGATCGGTCGAATTAGCAATTGGATCGGATGGATCAGACTGATCCCAACCTAAAACCATCGATTTTGTGATTAAAAATTTCAATATTTAAATTTTCAACTCATGTGAATCCTTTTATCCAAGCAATGACGATGCAATTGTATAATTAACATCAATTCATGTTTACTTATATTTTTTCCCCTTGTATGTATATAAATTTTGTATTATTTGGTCTACTTAATTTTATTGTTCTAGTTTCATTCTACATTAATAATTATCTGAAACTAATTAAAATGTTAAAGTATGTGATTCAATAGCAATTCATTTTTTTTAAAAAATTAATTATTATTTTTAGAAGTAATTTAATTATGGAAATGTATTAATCAATTTTTTAAACATTTTTTTACAATGTCTGATTCAAACAATCCAATACACCGATCCATACTACGGATTCGGCCGATTCCGTTCCTGATCTATATATTTGGAAAAACCCGATCCCCTCCTGATACAAAGTTTTGGTTATAACATGTACATATAGACATCATATTTACAATTGGGTAAATTTCATAAAACCACCTCTAGTTTAGGGGGTTTGGCAGCTAACCCACCTCTTTTATTTTTGTCATCAATGGAACCCCTTTCGTTTTGTCACAACCCCTCGTAATTAAGTTGGTCACATGGGTTCACGTGAATGTTTAGGCATTTTTTAGATCTAAACTGCCCTTGATTTTTATTATAACTAAACCAACAACATAATTGATGGTTATAGTAAAACTATAGAAATTCAGATGTAAAAAATGTTGTTGGTTTTGTCCTTTCTATATTTGTTCCTTTTCCCTTTTTTTTAGTTTTTTACGGCGGGTCCGACAACCAAATGAATGCAGGAGATTTAGAAGGGGTTAAGACAATGGTGTTTTTGACTTTTCACCTCAAAAATTATAGCAGAACGTGAGTGTTTTTATAAAAAGTTTGATTGGGGGGAGGGGAGGGGGGGCATTTATGATGAAAATAAAAGAGGTGGGTTAGCTGTGAAAGCCCCTGAGGATGGTTTTGTGAAATTTATTTTTTACAATATTACATTGGGTATGAAATGGTTCGGTTCAGGTTTGAGCAGGTGGGTTTCCTAGAAAACCCAAACCCGACCTGGATTTCTAATGGACATTTTCAAATCCACTTGTTTGGGTTTGGGCGGGTTTTCATACTAAAAAAAACCCCACCCCGTCGGGTTGAGTTGGTTCGGGTTTGGGTTCAGATCAAACCTGACCGCGGGGGGGGGGGGGGGGGGGGGGGGGGAGGGGGAGGATTGGGCAGGTTTTCATACTAAAAAAACCTCACCCCTTCAGGTTGAGTTGGTTCGGGTTTGGGTTCAGATCAAACCTGACCGGGGGGATGCATTGATGATGAAAATAAGAGAGGTGGGTTAGCTGTGAGAGCCCCTGAGGATAGTTTTGTGAATTTTTTTTTTTTTTACGATATTACATTGGGGTATGAAATGGTTCGGTTCAGGTTTGAGCAGTTTGAGCAGGTTTGAGCAGATGTGTTTCCTAGAAAACCTAAACCCGACCTGGATTTCTAATGGACATTTCCAAATCCACCTGTTTGGGTTTGGGCCGGTTTTCATACTACAAAAAAACCCACCCCTTCGGGTTGAGTTGGTTCGGGTTCGGGTTCGGGTTCGGATCAAACCTGACCCAGTGCACACCCCTGATTGCACCCTTTCTACTTTTACTTTGTATTTCAAATATGTGGACATTCTCAATGCATGATCTGTTGTGTAGCACAGGACTCCGGCCTTATACCATTGAATGTCGCTACTTGGGGACCGTTTGTACTTGTCAATTTAGATCAGGAAATTCCTCATGCGCCTTGTACTACAGAGACAGTGGGAAATGCATGGCTTGGGAGTGCTTCAGAAATCTTGTGTACCAATGGGGTCATTTCTTCACTGAAACATCTTTGCAGACGTGAATACACTATTGAATGTAACTGGAAGGTTTGATCCTGTTTGGTACCAAATTTTTTTAGTTCAAAACTTGTAGCAATGGTATTATATGATTTTTAATGTGCCTTTTTGGCCTCTGAATATCATGCAGGTTTTCTGTGACAACTACTTAGATGGTGGCTATCATGTCCCTTATGCTCATGGAGGTCTTGCTTCTGGTCTTAAACTGGACTCCTACACTACTGATGTAGGTTTGCTACTTGTTTAAATCATTGATTTCCAAATTTTACGTAACCCCTTGTACTGATATTGATGTGGCTATATATAATCAGAAGCAAAATTGATAGCTATTAAAAGTTTTATCTTCTCAACTGATAATGTGAGTATTTAAATCAATATTCAGCTGTAAAGATCATATTATTAATTAGCTTAAACTGGTGTACTATTTTACCCTGGTGGCATGTTCCTATTGTCATCATAGACCTCATTCTGTCTTCATCTCTCACAATCTCCAAGCTACTCTTAATTTAACTGCTGCCTAGTCCATCTGTTGGTTTATTTTACCAGTCTTAATGTGATTTATTTAATATCTTGGTTCTTTATTTCTAATGCATTACTATTCTTGTGCCTTTCCGACTTACTACAGATTTTTGAGAAGGTCAGCATTCAGTGGTGTGAAAGTGATTCCGAGCAAAGAGATGACTTTGACAGGCTTGGATCAAAAGCATTGTATGCTTTCATTTACCCAAATTTTATGATCAACAGGTATGCTATCTATCAAAATTTTGCTGCAGGCTGTATTATACCTTAAATGATAGAAAGAACATCGGGTGTGATTCAGGTATGGTCCATGGATGGATACCAATCTAGTTCTTCCCCTAAGCCCAAGAAAATGTCAAGTGATATTCGATTACTTTCTCGACGATGCTTCTCTGATGGTAACTACTGTTTCATATTGTCAATTTATAATTAAAACTTGCTATTTTGAGAGTAAATTGATATTATCAGAATGTAATTTTAGCTTAAAATGTTTCTCAAATGCTGCAGGATGACAAGGTGTTTATTGAGAGGAGTTTAGAAGAGAGCGAAAGAGTACAAGTAATTAAACTTTAATCATTTCCTTCCCTCGTCATTATATTTTTTGGGTAATATTTTCCTAATGATATCACTAACTACAGATAGAAGACATCGCTCTGTGCGAAGGAGTCCAAAAGGGGTTGGAGTCCCCAGCTTACAATGTAGGGAGATATGCGCCCTCTATTGAGAAAGCCATGCACCATTTCCACGGTCTCCTCCATGCCAACCTCAAATGAATTTCTCATCTGCCTCATTGTTTGAATAATAATAAAAATGAATTTGATGGAAACACTCTCAGTTCTTAGGAAAGTGGGTGTATTTCTTGTTGTTGCTGTTGGGAGTAGCGTGTAGACATGTTGTGAATGGTGCAATCCTGTCCTTAGAATTGTTAAAGTTGGATCGTACTGTAAATAAATTTGAGTTTTTACATCTCTGATTGCCATTTACATTTATGGCAACGTTTGTCACTTCTCCCATCTCACAGATCTTATCTTGAGTATTACATCCAGATATGACCTTTCAACTGATCTGTTATGATGTCCCATTTCTAGTTTTCTCAATGCACGGTAATGAATATAAGCAAACCAAGTTTTATCCGAATGGAATTTGTGTTGACTGGAGTGGAAGAAATTGCAGTTTTTAGTAAATTTAGCTGTTTAAAACTCTACATATGCGAAAAAGCTGAATGGATTGTAGGAACTGAGAAATTCATAAAATACAGCCATGCCTGAAGACCCATGTTATGACAATTCACTAGATTGTATAATGTATGACTCTTACAACCGCAGGCCCGCAGTTTGAGTTTGTTGCACTACTCCAGTTTTCAATTATTTGCAATTTTGAAACCGAAACTGTGTGTTGCTTTCTGTTAGGTATCACCAGCAAAGCGCTAAGCAAGACAACAGTAGTTAATAGTAACTGACAACCAAGTTCAGGTGCTTGGAAATCGGGGGAAAAAATAATCATATGCCCAATCACGCTTAGAAATCATATGCCAAAAAATATGATAAAAAGCCTTTGAAGTGCCTCAACAACCTTGACTCCTGCATGATCCCCTGATTTCAGGGAACCATGCAAGAGGGCACGGCTTTTTAGGCAAATCTAAATGCTGTTTCATCTACCAAATTTACTACTGATCTGATCTCTTGACGACCTTAGGTGGCACATTTCCATTGGAGAGTTCCCTCACATACTCTTCCTCTTCCCTCACCTATTGGAGTATGTCACTTATAGTAGTGAAGAGCAATGTAGTGAAATAGGTAGTGGATATAGTATTATTCCTGATCGGGCATATGTTCAGGTCATTCAAAAGTCACCCTGAGGCACCCTTTTAGGAGATTAGGATTCGCATGCTTAATATGGAAATTAATATGAGAGGAAAAAAAATGGATAGCATCGTAACTTTGATCTTATATTAATTGACAAAAGCACCAGCAACGTGATGGTGTTTCAATACGTAGCGGCCTATATATTTCATGCTTACGAATTCCACTCTTGACTAACAATATCAGAATATCAGATATACAGAGCCCCTTCGGTTACCATATACATAGAGAGCAGTTAAGCACATCCGTTCTGTTTAAAACTGATAATGAATTGCACACTGGAGGAACATATAACATTTTTCATTCAATTACAGCACTGTATAATATTTCCATGATGTGCTCCATAACAAGAAATAGAAATGTTAATCCCATCATCATATGAAATGTTCACCTATACAGTTGAAAGAGAGGCCTTCAATTAGAATCGTATAAATATCAGCCCCTGGTGGAATTGTCCCACCTCTCAGTTCCTTTATCTGCAATTCACTTTTTTTCTTTTTCTTTTTTTACGTAGTTCAGTACTGACTAAAAATCATAACAACAAAATCATGAACAAAAATACTAAACTATTCGAACCTTTACTCCGCCGAAAACAACAGCTAAAAAAATCCTTTAAATTCCTCTTAGGAACTGGAATGAACTTTCCAATAACAGCTAGATGCCAGCGGGAAGAAGTAAAAATACAAACCATATTAGGTACAATCAATACCTGTGCTTCTAGAAATCCTTGAAAGTGTTAGAGATTATGAGAGATTATAATAATAGAAATTAGGTTTAATATCCTACACAAAGGTGTTTGAGATATTTATCCTAGGTATCAAAATTGGAATGCCTAGACTATTATCACAAGCTAATATTTATAGGATAAATATTGGTTTTGGTACTGGGTTCTCAACCCATTCAACCCGTGTTCCGATATCCATACAATTAGTACGTGTAACACACGTGTTACCCATAGAATAATATTACACATAATATTATTCATATAGTGAGAATATACATATATATCCAACAATCTCCTCCTATATTCTCAATATATAAATGTACTGGATTATCTCATCAGTTCAACATGAACCTGACTGGCTGATAGCAGTCTTTAAATAGAAGAAAAACATCACTCAATGTACAGTTCATAAGGACTAAATCAATTATAAATCTGAATAGTTCAAATAGACTAAACCAAAATAATTAAATAGTTTCCAAACCATATCACAACAGAATAGTTCACAATGACTAAACCAACTGGAGTAATCTGTCATAGTTTCAAAATCAAACAAAGCAAATAAACTTCAAGAACAAAATGAGAGTTTTAAGCTCAATGAACACAAGGGTCTTAAACTCAACAGAAGTTTTACCAAGCAAGTGACTAATTTATTCTCGAAAGAAATAAACTGAAACTTTGTCCTTGCAGACTGCTTTATGTTTACTCCTCCATTTTGAGCAAATCATTATTTTGAAATCTATGTTGACAGATTCAACTCCTCCATCTTTGCTAGCTTATCGAAAACAAGAATATCAAGAGACACATCTCTAAGAATTTCAACGAATTTTACAAAGTATCTAGTTCCACAAAAGACTTAGTACAATTCATAATTAGCTTAGCAAAAATGTAACGCAAGCATCACAATCAAGTTTCTTTAACTAAATAAAGAACTTTCTACACAAGAACTATACTATGTTTCATATTGGATTGATAAAACAGTCAAATCAATTATGGTTAACTCTGAATCATCAAAATTGGAATGAAACATGAGTTCACAAAAGAGATATATCATCAAAATTGGAATGATATAACGACATTCTAAACATCGGATTACAACAAGGATTACAACAAGGAGTAAATTCCCTAGATATATAATACCATCAAAATTAGAATGGCATTACATATTTGTGGAATTTATGTGGAATCATCAAAATTATCTAAAACATGTCAACTGCCTAAAATTGATGCTTAAGTTTGAACTTCTCTATGGCTCCAATTGGATTCTAAATTTTAAAACAATTAGGATGTTAAAGCTTTGACTCAATAGCTTTCAACTCCATTTCCCCCATAGTTTTGATAATTAAACCGCTTTCAAGTCTCTTAGTAAGAGCATTAGCCATATTTTATTTCAATTGCACTTTATTTAGGAGCAAGTTCAATTAGGCTTTTTTCAGCCTTAATATACTCCTCTTACTATTATAGAGTGAGTTATGAGCTATAGTGCATTATAGCTTGATAGTCGCATAACAGAACTAGAGAGTTACTTAAACTTCTTAATGGATAACTAGCAACAATTTCTTCAATCCACTCAGCATTTTTTCCTACAGAGGATGACAAATAGCGGTCTGATTTCATTGATGATAGCACAGTGCCTGTTTGCCTTTTAATTACTATAACATTTCTGTTCCTCTTAGTGTAAACACATATTCACTAGTTATCGACTTTCACTAAATTCTGAGCATCATAATGCATCAGATCAGCCATTCATTCAAAGAATGACTAGAGTAGCACAAAGCAAGCTCTTGAGTACCACTCAGGTATCTCATTAGCCTCTTAAGGGCACTCAAATGTGTATGGAATTATTAGTAAATCTGTAGATCATACCTATCTCAAAGGCTATGTCTATTCTAGTGCAGATCTTTGTAAACATGAGACTTTCAAAATTTCAATTCCTTTAGAATGATCTATCTGTCTCATAGTTGAACCATCATTAGGTGTCAACCTTTTATCATAATCATAAGGTGTTTCAAAATACACTTTCAGTCACTATATCCCCACTTTTGAAACACATTTTGATTTGATGAGCTTGATTAAGAGTTATCTCTTATACCTAGGTTTTTCATGTTGAATTCTTTGGATTCCTTGCTAACCGAAACTCACCCTTATACCTATGGTGTCCACAATACCTAGGTTTTTCATGTTGAATTCTTTGGATAGCACAATTTTAACTTCATTTGTAATAGAGATGTCACTTTCAAGAACATGCATGTCAACAGAACAAATGAATAATAGCCACTATATTTAACACACTACAAAGTTGAAGGCATTGATCTGAATTACTTGATTCATATACTAGGCTCTTTCAGAAATTTGTCAAATTATTTATGCGTCGGCTATACATGTTTTAAGAACATACAATGATTTTACTAAATTGTAAATCATGTTCACTAAACATATTAGTTCAAAACTTTTCAGTACAAAACTGTTCAGTACAAAACATCAAGTACAAAGCTTTTAGTACAAAACTGTTTAAATATCCTTTATGACAACAAAATTTCAATAGATATAAGGGTAAGAAGAATACTTATTGTAGCAATATGACAAACATGTGAGTAGACATCAAATAAATCTACCCCATTTTTCTCAGTCAATCTGTTAGCTACTAAAATGCATTAAAATTGCTACTGAACAATCAAAATTAAGTTTCTTTTACAAAACCCCACTTACTTACTATAGTTTTAGCCGCTTTCGGCAAATCAACTAAATTAAAGTATTATTTATGACACAAAATTCAACTCATTGTCTACTAAAGACTCTTCTTGGCTCATTTGCCATTGAAGCTTTAAGTATCAGTAAGGTCGGTTCTTGATTCCAACTGTGAATCATCGACCGTGTCTGTAGGACTAGATCATTTCATACATTTATCTTTGATGAATACATTCTCAAAGAACTCTGCAAGTCTAGATTCTTCTAACACAAATTAGATAGATCAAACATCTGTCCACAGAACTACATTCTGTACTTTCTAAACACACACAAATATTTGTTGTAGGTCCTACTTTAGGCCTTCTAGGATCATGTACTCTAACAAATGTATCACAACACAAATTTTCTCTTTAACAAAATTATTTGCATTTTCATGCCATGATCTGCAAGGTGTATTCAATTTAGAGTGTAGTAACACATTAGAGATATGCTTAACAATACAACACCACTCATAATAACACAAGACAAACGGTCAATATTATAGAATTCAACATTTCACTAAGTGTTTGATTCTAACTTTTATCAATATTGTTTGACTGTTATAAGTAGAGTGCAGTAAAGATTATGTCATATGCAAACTTCTCTAAAATCATTGAAACATATTCACTACCTCTATCAAATCTGAACCCTTGATTTATATATATATATATATATATATATATATATATATATATATAGAGAGAGAGAGAGAGAGAGAGAGAGAGAGAGAGAGAGAGAGAGAAATCTTCCATTGCACACTACTTTGGTGAGCATTCCGTGAGCACTCACGAACTAGAGACCCTATGAAAAATCCGAACCGCTCATATTGTTCTATATGTCTTAGATAGCCTAACAATAAAAAATCAAGTAATTTGAAGTTCATTTACCCATGATTTACATCATCACAAAATTGTGTGGCTGAAAATTCTAATAGCATGATGGATGGGCAAATGAACTTCAAATTACTTGATTTTTTATTGTTAGGCTATCTAAGGCATATAGAACAATATGAGCGGTTCGGATTTTTCATAGGGTCTCTAGTTCGGGAGTGCTCACGGAGTGCTCACCAATAGTTAGGGGTGGCAACTGGGCCGGGTCAACCGGCGACCCACCCGCGACCCGGCCCACGAACCCGGCCCGGTTAAAGCTTTCGCGGGTTCGGGTCGAACCCGGTGAACAGTACCGGGTCGACTCGGGTCGCTATTTATGCGAATTGGATTCGCGAAACCCGGCCCACGAACCCGGTCAACCCGCGAATTGGACCCGCCAACCCGCGGGTTGACCCACGAATTTCGACCTCCGACCCGTGAATTGAACCCGCGAATTCAACCCGCGGGTCGCCCGTTGGGTTTGGTACCGTTGGGATTTTTCTAGCCGTTGGATCCTCCCGTTGGTTTGGGCCCGTTGGGCACGGCAGCAGCAGCAAACGGCTAGGAGCCGTTGCTTGCTGCTGTTGTTCTTTTTTTTTTTTTTTTTTTTTTTTTTACCCAATTCTAAGCCTATAAATAGCCCCCAAAAATCTCCAAAAAAATCACACCTCTCTCTCTTACTCTCTCTACTATTATACATCAAAAAAAAAAAGTTTGAACAATTGTAGTAATCATCAAACAAGTGTACAAGGAGGCGTATACACGATCAAATTTCGGTCGTATCGGAGAACAAAATTCAACGTCTTCAACGTCTTCAACTCTCTTCAACCATCAACTCAAATCTACTTCAACTCTTCAATTGCGAAATCGGCAACGCGCTCCTCCATCTTTTCTATTATATTCTATTTTTCACGGTTTTTTTTTATACGCGTATTCCACGGTGAACGGTATCAAAATATCTCTTTCTCGCTTGTTTTTTTTTCGTTGTAGTTAATATTATTGTTTGTTTTTTGAACTTCTCTATCTCAACCCTCTTGTTTTTTAGTTATTTTTTGTATAATTCACCGCTTCTACATTGTAGATTTTATTTACATACCACATTACTACACTATGTCTAGATCACGCGGTAGCGGTCGTAGCGGACAAGATTCCTCCTCCTCTTCACGTAGGCCACCAATTGTCCCAATTAGTGAGCCCGCCCAAGATTACATTGATCCTACTATGGAACAATGGGGTACACACGACATGGATGTTGTAGGTGGCATTCAAATAGAAGAAGAACAACAACAACAACAACCCGAAACCACACAACCCCGTAGTAGTAGAAAAAGTAGAGGAGAAACTAGTGATTGGCACAAGTTTTATGAGTATATCCCGGACGAACATATTCCGGGTGTAGGTGTGAAAATGTGTAAATCATGTGGTAAACAATACAAATTCAAGAGGGGTGACGGAACTGGTACACTTAGTAGACACATACAACACAATCACAAAGAACTTCTTGATCGAATACAAGGCCAACAAAAAATTAACCCTAGGACCGGTCAAGTAGATAGCCACCCTTATGATCCCGAAATCGTTCGTCGGGAAATGGCCCGATTAGTCATTAAGGAAGAGTTGCCATTTTCCTATCCCGAGAGTAGGAACTTGGAAAATTTTAATCAAACGGCCTTAAACCCTCATTTTAGAAGAATTCCGAGAAATACTTGCAAATCGGATTGTTTTAAAATGTATGTTGAAATGAAGGACGCGTTGATTGCAATTTTATGGAGTTTAACTTGTAGGGTTAGTTTAACTTCGAATTGTTGGACGGGTGTCAACAATATTCCAACGATGGGAATAACCTGTCATTGGATCGACAATGATTGGATTCTTCAAAAAAGAATCATATCACTTGCGTCGTTGCCGTATCCCCATAGTGGCGCTGAAATAGCAAACCGTATTATAGAAATTTGTGATGTTTTTCATATTCGCGATAAAATTATGGCTATTAGTTTTGATAATGCATCTAACAACAATGTAGCAATTACTACTTTAAAAGTTGTATTAAACCCTCCATCTGACAATATTTTTCATGTTAGATGTGCATGTCATATTATAAATTTATGTGTTCAAGATGCATTAAAAATAGCTGATCCATATATACATAAAATTAGAAATTGTGTACATTTCATTGTATTAAGTCCAAGCATTTTACAAGAATGGAAAACTTGGTGTAGGGTTAGAAATGTTCCTTTTAGAAAATTTCCAAAGGATGTTAGACACCGATGGAATTCTACTTTTGATTTACTAAATGTTGTCACCGATTATAAAGCAGTTGTAAATGATTTTTGTATCGCAAAAAATATGCACAATTTTGAAATGACTCCACCCGATTGGTATTTTGCCGAAGCTTTATTGAAATTTTTAGAACCTTTTAAAACCGCAACTTTAAAGTTTTCAAAAACATATGAATCTACTTCTAGTAGCATTTTTATTGAATTAGTTAGCATGATGCAAATATTTAACGAAATGTTAAATGATCTCTATATTAGTGACATTGTAATACCTGCATTTCAAAAATTTTTGAAATATTATTTTCCTCCTCCTATGTTGATTTGTGTTGCTACTGTTATGGATCCTCGTATCAAATTAGAAGGTACGAAGAATTTGATAGAAATGTTTTTTGCATGTTTAGATAACAATGTAGAATTAACAATTGATTGCGCTACTTTTTTAGTTCAGTTTGAATCTACATTAAATAACTTGTATGATTATTATGATAGACGTTTTGCTTCTAGTAGTACAACTTCTGTAGTTAGTTCTTCTTCTGGTAGTTCTAAAGGTAAAAGTAAAATTGGTGATAGAACATTTAGTCTACTTGAACAAATTCAGTCTAAAAAACCTAGGACTAATCAACCAAATGAATTAAATTGGTATAACCAACAGGATACTGAGCCTACTCTTTCCCCACTAGATATTTTACAATGGTGGAAAGAACATGAACACACTTTTAGTATTCTGTCTATTATGGCTAAAGATTTGCTAACTCCTCCTGTCTCTACAGTTGCTTCTGAGAGTGCATTTTCTACAAGTGGCAGGGTTCTATCTGATTACAGAAACCGGTTGAAGCCGGAGTCGTTGGAGATGCTCGTTTGCACAGAAGACTGGCTGAAGGCTGAAGATAGGATGCAAGGGAAAGCACTATCAAGTTCTACAAGTGGGAGCAACTCGCCCGAAGAAGAACAACAACAACAACAATAGCTTTTCATCTCATGTTAAATTAGAAAAATTGTAGTCAATTAAAATTGTACATATGAAATATGTTATTGTATAAAACTTATTTGTGAATTGAATTCTTCATTTCATTTCGTTATAAATTTTTCAAATTGTATCACTTAAATTCGTATGAATAAAATTTCAAAATTTGTTGTCAATTTCACTCTTTCAATCTTATTATTATTATTATCACGATTTTTTTTGTTTATTAGTATTATTACTTACTTAGTATTATAATTAAACATTATTTGGGGATATTTGATTCAATTTGAAGAATTGTAGTATTATTACTTATTAGTATTATTACAAAATTTAGTGAATTACATACTTAGTATTATAATTAAACATCATTTGGGGATATTTGAAGAATTGTAGTATTATTACTTATTAGTAGTAAACTAGTAATGTAGTATTACTTACTTAGTATTACAATTTTAAACTACCAAAAAAAATTACTTACTTAGTATTACTTACTTACTTACTTACTTAGTATTACTTTAAAATTGAATTGTACTTACTTACTTAGTATTACTTACTTACTAAGTATTACTTACTCAGTATTACACTATTACTTACTTACTTACTTAGTATTATAATTTTTAAGAATTGTAGTATTATTATTAGCCATTAGTAGTAATGTAGTATTACTTACTTAGTAATGTAGTATTACTCACTTAGTATTATTATTAGTAGTAATGTAGTATTACTTAGTATTACTTCAATTTAAGCAACAAAAAAAAAAAAAAAAAAAAAATTATTATATATATTATTATACGGGCCAACCCGCGGGTCGACCCGGCCCAACCCGGGTTGAGCCCTAATGGGTTCACGGGTTGGGCGGGCCACCCAATTAATAATCTGACCCGGCCCGGCCCGGCCCGTATAACACCCCAACCCGGCCCGGCCCACATTCCCAAGCTTGCCAACCCGCACGGGTTGGGCCCGGCCCGGCCCGGTCGACCCATCTGCCACCCCTACCAATAGTAGTGTGCAACCGAAGGGGACTCTCTCTCTCTCTCTCTCTCTCTCTCTCTCTCTCTCTCTCTATATATATATATATATATATATATATATATATATATATAATTCATTAAGAATAACAAGTGCTTCATTCTTCATATATATGACAAACTTATACTAATCATCTACAAAAGTGATTAGATACTTCTGACCAACAATTATCTCGTCTAGTCACAAAGCTACTGTGATTACAAATATCAGAATGTATTGACTCAAGAAGTTGTGTGCTCGTAGAGAACATACTAAATGATTTTCTAGTGATAATAATTTGAGCACAACTTTCATATTTGTCATATTTAATGGAGTGTTATTTAGCAGAGTTATGAGTTTTAACAAGAACAAATAATTTAATATATAGTTCTCAAATCCTAACCAATTATGCGATGTTCAGAACTATACACAATTAGAACTATTATTATTAATTGTCTCATTCGTTAAACTCAACTTATACATGCGATTGACAATATATGCACATTATGAGAGTTAATACAAAATTGTTATACCACATTTCACAAAACTATTTGCTTTCTCTAGCGATTCTAACAATGACCACTTGCTCAAACACACTGAGCGAAGAGTTCTTTCCTTTATTCGTTCTTCATCATCTTCATAATGCTAAATGAGATAATGACCAACATATTATAATTCAACTTTGCACACACAGTACAACGAACGAGAAAGAACAAAACGTAACTAATAGAGTCATATCCTACATTAAGAGATACTCTCTCCTAAGTTACAGATATTTGTTATACATCTTATACATTAAAAAAATTTATTTTATTTTATCAGAGAAGCAAATATATGATCTCACACAAACTGCAAACAATAGATTTGTTAAAATATCTATACACATAGTATGATAAAGTACTTAACAACCCTAAACATGCTAGTTTTCAAAGTGAGAATAACTATGATCTAAAACTCTCAATCATGTGACCAAACGCACAAAATGTTAGCACATTCACCACATTAAAACACTAAGAAAGATTAGAGTAAATCATACCGACACTTCAAGTTAGAAGTGTTTTCCAAATTCGATGGAGAAGCCTGCATAATGCAGACTTATCATACCATGATGCAAATCCATCGTCTCCAATACATACAATTTGTAAGTAACTTTGAAGTTCCTACATTCATCAAATTGTTAAAGATTAGCAAGTTAAACAAATTATTAGCACTATCTAATTCACAACAATTTAATTGGAGATTCAATTTTATAGTCAAAGCCTATAATTTATCAAAATGAATATTTGATCTATAGCACATAGCCAAAGCAGTTATTCAGATTTGTATTTAATTAAACAATGCATAATATGGTTTTGAACTTTAGCACTTAGCAACAAAATTCAAATAAATAATTAAATAATAATTTAAATTTGGTGAAGAACTTATCTTTAATTTAGATCTGAATTGGAAGTACATTGCAGTAGATATAGTCTTCTCCCCAAACACGGAATACAAAACAATACCCAATGGATTGTCTCCACTGGGTTGATCCAGATCTGATTCCTTTTGACTGGATCTGGATCTGATCCAACAGTCCAAACACCAAACAGCAAATCTCCAACCAATAGAGCAGTTGTTGGACTGGATTTGAATCTGGATCTGCTCCAATAGTCCAAACACCAAACAGCAATCTCCAACCAATAGAGCAGTTGTTGGACTAGATCTGAATCTGGATCTGCTCCAACAGTCCAAACACCAAACACCAAATTCTCATCCAATGAAAATTCTTGTTTGGTTAGATCTGAGTCAAACTCAGCTGCCAGGATCCCTTTCCAAGCTGTACACAGAACACCATAATTCACCAATTGAAAAAAATCAAAATTTGGACCTGAGTCCCTTTCCTTCTCTCTGTTGGTACTCTGGAAGAGGGAGAAGAAGGGGTGGGCTAGCGGCTGGCTGCTGGTAATTCGAGCTACGTGGCTGCGTCGACGTCGGCGACGCCAGCGGAGGCTCCGCTCAGCGGCAGTGGCGACTTGCATCGACGTAGACGACAAAGGCGGCGCCTAGCGACGGCCCCAAGCGGCAGCGCCCAACGGCTCTTCCACCACCTCGATCTCCGACGACTTGGCGGGATCGGGTCAGAGGAGAGGAAGATGGGTCGAGGCTTGCGGCGGAGCTGGCAGCGCCATCGACGGCTGCGGAGGCGGGTGTCGACGCCGGCGATGGCGGCGGTAGGCGACGACGATGATCAGATCCGGACGAACGGTGATTTCGACGACCTTTCTCTTAATCTCAAATTAATTCAAAATACTCAATATTGTTAGAGATTATAATAATAGAAATTAGGGTTAATATCCTAGACTAAGGTACTTGAGATATTTTTTTATTATCGTACTTGAGATATTATTCTATCATATTATCCCATATCCTGTGAAGTGTGAAGGAAGCCCAAATTTACATGACAAAACACGAACGTGTTAACCACCACAAGTGGCCTAGTGGTTAGAAGCGGGACTTGGGGTGTGCTCCCCCACAGATCCCGGGTTCGAGCCCTGGGTTTAGATGACATTTGTGGTGGCCACGTGGCCGTAGGACAATGTGCCTGCGCAACAACCCCGTCACGGGTCCTGGGATTAGTCTGAGCCACAAGAGGCGGATGGATACCCATGTCGTCAAAAAAAAAAAAAAAAAAAAAAAAAAAAAAAAAAAAAAAAACACGAACGTGTTAAAAATGAAGGTAATCTTCACTTTCTCAGCATGATCACTATTCAAATATAGGAATCAATGCTTAAATAATCATAGGAAAACAATACAAATAAAGAGAAAACAATGCATGTGAACAAGGACGGAGTCAGGATTGATCAAAACGGGGGGCAAAAAATAAAAAAATATATTTTATAAAAAAAAATATTAAAAATGCTAGGCTCGAAACCCCCAACCTCTCAATATACTAACAAACGTACTAGGCACTAAACCATATACTAATACTTATGAAATATTTATGGAGGGGCTAGTGATGCATTCAATTTTGCATCGCTGCCATGGTCACTCTAATTGGACTCAAGAACAAGTGAATTAGAGAGGGAACGAAAAAGAAGAAAGCTTGGGTTTGAGAGAGAAAGTTCCAAGATCGAAGCAGAAGAAGAATCAAGAACAAAGAAGAAGATACCAGAGGAGAAGAGATAGAAAGGATTTCCCAAATTTAGACATACTCAAAACTGAGCTGCCCCATTCTATTTATAAGACTTTCATTACACGTGCTTACCATGTATTTACACTTTTTGCACTTAAGTCTCTTTACTTTCTCTATTTACATTTGGGTTGATACACATTTATACACTCTTCAGCTTCACTCTCTATTCTGGCGTGCATCAACTCCTCCCCCCTTTCATTACGACCTTGCCCCAAGGTCGAACAAGGAAAGCATAAGGTCGAACAAAATGTGTATCAACTTCAGACGACCCATTACTTCCCTACTTAAATTGCCTATGGAAGCAAGAAGCACAGTTTCATCTGCATATGGTGAAGTGTGAAAACTCCTCAGATGAATATCTTAGTCATATAAATCAATACTTTTGCTGAAACTGTGAGCAACAGCTGCCAGCGCACTGAGTAATCCTTCCCCTGCACCGTAATCCTGAGGAGGTACTGAGTAAGAAAGCCGGTCCACATTTGAACCAGTTCCATCCAGTCGAGAAACAATAAGAATCCACAGAACCCATAATCAAACAGTTAACACCATCTTCCTCTGCAAGAACTACACTTTGAATCTATGATCGATATGGACAGCGGTCAACTAGCACCGATTTTAGGACTTGTGCATGAACAGGAATCAGGAGGCTCTCCTTTCCCTTGATAACCATAGCATCTCCCATAGATATCTGAGAGTGAAATTTTGGTAGGTTTACTTGTATGCAGGGCTTCAATGGTGTTTCCATGCCAAAAATAACAGACACCCATCTCTGAAATGGCCAATACATATAAACCGCTGCAGTCAGGCTCTTCAGTATCTGAACCCATTTCCCATCTTCACTGAAGATCATACATCGTACATACACTGGGTGCCCAGAAATTTTTTGCATCTTCTTATTGTTTGAACAATAAAAGATTATCATTTGGCCGGAAGCTGTAGCTAGTATAGTACCATCTGCAGAAATGGGCACAGTAGATATTGCTTTGGTAGATGGATTGAACTTTTCCAGTATCTTCCCAGTTGAAGAATCAATCTGACAACCCATTCCATCCGCACCTGCCGTGTATATACATGAATTTTGCACAGAGAAGGAAACAGAACTCACACCCCTTGAGGTTCTACTATCTGAAATGGCAGGTCTCTGGTAACAACCAAATTGATTTAGTACACTTAGTACTGACGAGCAAGATTTCTTGACTGCATCCTCATGCTTTGAATAATAATCAACCTCGGCCATACGAACATCTCTAACAGTCATTAAAAACTTTTCACTTAAAAGTTTCCTCAGTATGTTGTCTTCATCAAGAGCTTGTACCTCCTCCAGCAATGAATGAGACATCCTTTCAAGATCAAATTCATATGGATCTATAACAATAGGTGGAAGCAAGGTTGGCTTCCTTGGAAGACCATCAATTCCAACAGCAACTATTGCAGCCAGGCCGAAGAATGGATTTGCAACCTTATCAAATGTCTTCAGCCAAAAGTTACTATCAAGGGCACCATGTGAAACAAGAAGGCTACAAGTCCTCAACTTCCCAAAAATCTTCACTCCTCCTCTATATTCCTCCCACCAATAAAACCATTCAAGCACTTGCCCTTTGAGACAAATTGAACAACATTTTATTCCAACTATAGCTAAGTGGCTCAAGCTATCAGTACAAAGAATGCCTAACATCAAGAATATAAGGTTTGCTTGAATGTAAGGAGATGAATATGAATTCATGTGTTGACCATTAGGAATTGCTTGAGAAGAACTCACTTTGAACACCCTTCCATGTTGAGTACAGAACTCTATTTGTGTCTTAAGGTTTAAAAAATTAGTCCCAATTCCTTTTGGTTTATTCTGATCCAAACCAACTACTCCATCGTTATCTTTTGAGACCGAATTCTTTTCCTTTTCTTGTTCACGCATTTCATCAAACACATTAGACGACTTCTCACCATTACAATCTTCAACATACTCTATACAAATGAAGTATAGTGGTGCCAAACCCAATTCAAACCTTCCATTAAAGAAACAAATAGGACATATATCACAATCGAATACTTTATTGCTCTTGTATCGTTTATAGGAACAATCAGCGGAACAAATATTGCATTCATACTCTTCCATAGGAAATCGATCAAGATTAGAATTAGGGTTACCTGACACCATAGTAAACCCCGGTTTTACTACAACTAATGATTTCCCAACCTGATTTTCAACTTTCCCCATTTGAGCAGCTAAGAACTGGGGTTGAAGATGATTACCAGTCTCAAGGTATGCACCCGATTTCACCATAGAACTTGCTCCTGCCATAGATTTGAATGGCAGAATTGACTCTTTTGGATCAAGAATTGACTTGCTGAATTTCCTTACCTCAGTTAACCACTCCACTTGATTCGAAATTTGCTGTAGTAAAGCCAGCATCATCTTCGTTTGATTCGAAAGATCCAACTCGGAAAATTGAACGTCGTTGACGAAATTCGGCATTGGATCAGAGAGCTCTGATACCAATTGATGCATTCAATTTTGCATCGCTGCCATGGTTGGACTCAAGAACAAGTGAATTAGAGAGGGAATGAAAAAGAAGAGAGCTTGGGTTTGAGAGAGAAAGCTCCAAGATCGAAGCAGAAGAAGAATCAAGAACAAAGAAGAAGATAACAGAGGAGAAGAGATAGAAAGGATTTCCCAAATTTAGACATACTCATAACTGAGCTGCCCCATTCTATTTATATGACTTTCATTACACGTGCTTAACATGTATATTACACTTTTTGCACTTAAGTCTCTTTACTTTCTCTATTTACATTTGGGTTGATACACATTTATACACTCTTCAGCTTCACTCTCTATTCTGGCGTGCATCAGCTAGCCTTTAAAATTTGTACAAATTTTAGAAAATCTTATACCGAAGTGTGTTTTCGAAAATTTTGCAGAGGTCGGGTCCCCCCCCCCCAGCTAGCATTAATATAAATACCCAGTACTCGAATCAGGCATTGGACCGGACCGACCCGATCTATATGGGTTTGGGTCCTAAAATAAGACCTGATGCACTTCCGGATCCACTTTTGGGTTCGAGTCCGGGTCTGCTCAAAATAGAGCCAACCTAGATCCGGACTTGTTAAAAAAAATGAAATTTGAATAATATAGTTATAGGGATATACATGTAAATAGTAATTGTTGAAGATAGATTTGTAAATATAATATTTATTCATGAATTTAAGTTTTAAAATTGTCGAAACTGTAGGTTATCGGGTGCAAAAATACTTAAGTGTAAATATTATTCCCTGCTACCAGATCCGAAAGTTAGTTTTTTTTTTAAGTAGGACCCGGACCCAGACCCAGACCCGGTTCTCATGGGTCGGGTCTGGATCCAATTTTTGGAACCGTAGGGTATCGGGTCTGGGTCCGAGTTCAGGTCCGAGTAGCACTGGACCTGAACCGATAGGACCCGATATCAGCTGTAGCCACTGCATGCAAAGACTATTGAAGGTGTACCGTACATGTACTGAAGAAAATAATTTTGGAGAAAATAATTCTTATTCTTCTTTTTGTTGTTCTTTATTCTTTACTGTATACATCTATATATAAGGATTACATTCTTGGAGAAGAAGAAAAGAGATTGAGCGAAGATTGAGAGAAGATTGGGAAGATGTTTGGGGAATCTGTTTCCTGTATTAGGAAACAGAATATACAATTACTATATTTCAACACTCCCCCTTAAGTTGGTGCATAGATATCGAGTATGCCCAACTTGTCAACAAATTTCAAGAAGAGCCGAGTCGAAACGGCCTTGGTTAGGATATCTGCGAGTTGATCTTCTGACTTCACTTTGGATATCTTAATAACTTTCTCATCTAATTTTTCTTTGATGAAGAATCTGTCCACCTCTACATTTTCGTCCTATCATGCTGCACTGGATTAGACGCAATATCACACGCCGCTTGACTGTCACAATACACCTTCATAGGTTCCTTTGGACCATAGCCTAAGTCCTGCAACAGGAGTTTTAGCCATAAAGCTTCTGGTATACTTAAAGCTACTCCGCGATACTCAGCCTCTGCACTAGAGCGTGCAACAACATTTTGCTTTTTGCTCCTCCATGTAACTAAATTTCCTCTAACAAAGGTGAAATATCCTGAAGTGGAGCGCCTATCGATTGTAGATCCTGCCCAATCAGCATCAGTATATGCCTCAACCTTCAAGTGACCATGTTTCGCAAATAAGACTCCTTTTCCTGGGGCTAACTTAATGTATCTCATAATTCTCACTACCGTGTCCATATGTTGTTCCCGAGGTGCATGCATAAACTGACTTACCACACTTAAAGCATATTACAAATCTGGCCGTGTGTGTGCAAGATACATTAATCGTCCAACCAATCTCTGATATCTTTTCTTATCACAAGGCACTTGATCAGCTTCGTTGCATAGTTTCAGTCCTTCTTCCAATGGTGTACTAATCGGTTGACAAGCGGACATTCCAGTTTCCTTCAATAAATCCAGAGCATATTTTCTTTGAGAAAGAAATATTCCCTTTCTTGAGCGAGAAACTTCAATACCAAGGAAGTATCTTAAAGGTCCAAGATCTTTCATTTCGAACTCTTGTGACAAATAGTTCTTTAATGCCTTCATCTCCTCAGGATCATCTCCAGTTACTATCATATCATCAACATAAATAATAAGAGCAGCAATTTTACCTTCTTTCCTTTTAAGGAATAAAGTATGATCAGAACTCTGATCGTATCCGAATGTCCTCATTAATTTTGTAAATCTCCCAAACCAGGCTCTTGGCGACTGCTTCAGTCCATACAATGCTTTCTTCAGACGACATACTTTGTTGTTGTGTTGGACTGGTCTGTTCGACCCTGGTGGAAGATTCATATAGACTTCTTCTGTCAATTCCCCATGCAAAAATGTATTCTTCACATCAAATTGCTCCAACGGCCAGTCAAGATTTGCAGCAAGTGACAGTAGAACTCAAATAGTGTTGAACTTTGCCACAGGTGCAAATGTTTCGTCATAATCAATTCCATAATTTTGAGTGTACCCTTTAGCAACCAGCCTTGCCTTGTACCGCTCTATCGAACCATCTAATTTATATTTCACTGTATAAATCCATCTGCATCCTACTGGCTTCTTCCCTGCTGGCAGCTCGACTATCTCCCAAGTCTCATTCTTCTTCAAGGACTTCATCTCCTCATCCATAGCTGCTTTCCACCTTGGATCGGCTAAGGCTTCCTACACACTGTTAGGAATAGATACAGCAGATAATTGATTCACAAATGACTTATTTGATTCAGACAATCGGTGAGTGGACATATAATGACTATGGGATACTTAACTTTACTAGTGGGATTAGGCTCGTAAGTGGATTTTGGGATACCTCTAGTAGTACGGTTTGGGAGTTCTCTTCTTGGAGCTTCGGACAACGATGACGATTGGTTTTGGGGTTCTGCTGGGAGTTGAGATAAATCTGATGGTATTGGTGGAGGAGATGGTTTAGATGGTGCTGGTGGTGGAGATGGTTCAGATGGTGCTGGTGGTGGAGATGGCTCATCTTTATGGAGGTTCAGCACTGACTGCAGATCTTCGTGGAAATTTTCTTCGTCAACCAAGTCTTCATTCGAGTCATTACTTACATCATGATTTTCTTCCTTTATATCTGATTGTTCAGTTTGAATAGTAACCACTTCATCATAGGCAAGAGTTTGAACTTCACCTCGATACTCCCCCTGAAGTTCAACCTCAGAGGAAAAATACATATCATCTTCATGGAGCACAACATCCATAGTCACAAACATCTTTTGAGTTGGTGGGTGATAGCACCGATACTCTTTCTTATTCTGTGCATATCCCATGAAAACACAGCGGACAGCTCGAGGAGTTAACTTATTGCATTCATGTTGATGAAGATGAACAAATGCACCACACCCAAACACACGAGGTGGCAAATTGACGAGTTTTGGTGCATTCACAGCTTCAATTAATGCTTGAAATGGTGTGAGAAAGTTTAGGATATTAGAGGAAACTCGGTTGATTAAGTATGCAGCAGAAGCAAGGGCTTCTCCCCAATAAATGAGTGGCATATTTCCATGGATGAGAGAAGCACAGATCACTTCGAGCAAGTGTCTATTTTTCCTTTCTGCAATCCCATTCTGTTGAGGTGTATACGAGCATGTAGTCTGATGAACAATTCCGTGTTCTACCAAATATTGTTGCAGATTTGAACTCAGGTATTCTCCGCCATTATCACTCCTAAGAACTTGAATCTGTGATTTATACTGAATCATAACATGCTTGTGAAATTTCTGAAACAAACCACTAACTTTACTTTTCGACTTCATCAAACAAATCCAGGTCATACGGGTACAGTCATCAATAAAGGTCACAAACCATTTGGCTCCTCCAAATATAGTGGTTTTGGATGGACCCCAAACATCAGAATGAATAATCATAAAAGGTAGGGAGCTTTTATGTGGACTTGGAGGAAAAGAGACACGATGACCTTTTGCAAGTTCACACACATCACACTGAAAGACAGATATATCCAACTTCAAAAATAAACTTGGAAATAATTTCTTCAAATAACCAAAAGAAGCATGCCCTAGACGTCGATGCCATAGTCAAATGTCTGATTTTTTCTTCTCATCTTCTGATCCTTCCACACTTAGAGTTTGAGTCAACTTGCTCGAACATTCAGATTCTAAATCCAGGTAATAGAGCTTTCCGTGCCTAACCCTATAACCAATCGTCTTGCAAGTTTGAATATCCTTAAACACACAATGGAAAGGCCAAAAAACTACAATACAATGTAAGGCAGTAGTTATTTGAGCAACAGATAATAGGTTAAAATTCAAGGATGACACAACTAGGACAGTATCTAAGGTTAGGTTGTTTGTGAGATGTATGGTACCCTCGCCGGTAACAGTGACAGGATCACCATTGGCAGTGGACACAGTCAATTTAGTGGATGGTTGAAAATTTTGAACTTGTCTAGAATCAAAAGTCATATGGTCGGTAGCACCCGATTCAATTATCCATGTACTATTCATAACAGAAGCAGAAATATTAAATACCTTACCATCATTACCTGCAGCCGTGACTAATATAGAGGCGAGTCCAATACTCTTCTCAGCTCTATCAGTTTGTCCCATGGTAGCGGCACAAGAAAAACAACGGATCTGATCGACACAACTTGGCCAAGAACAGCAACTAGCAACACAACAAACAGCACCAACAGTAACACAGCAAGCACCAACACCAACAAACACCAATCAGGGATAGGGAGCTCGGGAGGGCGACAGGGAGGATCAGGATCGGGATCTTCTTCTTCCTCAGATCTGATTTGATCAATCAGCAACTCAGCAAACAACTCACTCAATAAACAGCAAAAGAGAGAGAGAGACAGCAGCAACAGTGAAGAGTCGACGGCCGGCCAAGGGGCGGCGGCGCTGGCGACCAGGGGCAAGGTCGACATCGCCGGAGGAGGCGCACGGGGGCGGCGTCGCAGGCGAGCGGCTTCGGGGTGGTCGGAGAAGAAGGACGGAAGGGGGAATCGGGATTGGGTTCTGCTGTCGATCGAACGGAATAGGGGAAGGGGGGTTCGGAGGTTGTGCTGGCGGCGACGATGGGAGTCGCCGGAGGGAGAAGAGGTGACGGGGGTGGTCAGGTTCTGCTGTCGATCGAACAGAAGAGGAGAAAGTTGGGCGGGATGGGGTCGGAGGTGGCGAAGTAGAAGACGGCGGAGTGGCAGTCGCGGCCGGGGGTTTGGAGGTTGACTGCGAAGATGAAGGGCTTCTTGTTATTGTTGAAGTTAGAATGGTGGATGAGGAGAAGGTGATCGGAAATTGGGTTTTAGGGGAACTTGTCAGAGAAGATGAACAGTAACTATCTGGAGATCTGGAAGGTCAGGAAGATGAAGGTGAACGGGATCTGGAGATCTGTAGTCGACGAGGATGATGATCAGTGACGGGATCGGCAACGGGATCAGTAACGGGATGTTGATCGGTGACGGGATCAGCAACGGGATCAACAACAGGATCTTTGGATGACGAGGAGGCAGATCTGATCACCTCTTCTTCTTCAATTGGCCTAGATCTGGTTAGGGTCTGATACCATGAAGAAAATAATTTTGGAAAAAATAATTCTTATTCTTCTTTTTGTTGTTCTTTATTCTTTACTGTATATATCTATATATAAGGATTACATTTTTGGAGAAGAAGAAAAGAGATTGAGGGAAGATTGAGAGAAGATTGGGAAGATGAGAGATTTGGAAAATCTGTTTCCTATATTAGGAAACAGAATATACAATTACTATATTTGAACATGTACAACTAAGTTTCTCCACATGATATTTGCATCTTTATGGAAAATGCTATACCTACTATCAAATTATTACTTTTTCTTTACTAGTAGTAGATTTGGTAGTAATAAGAGCCTGAAAATAATTGTACGAGAACTCATTAGAAAGTGAACAAAACATTTTCCTCAAAAAGGACTTGTGCCATGTCGTATCTACGTCTAAGAGAGAGAGAGAGAGAGAGCGCAACTTTTAAGAGAGCAGCAAACACAAGAAATAGGCATTCCACTTGGAAATAAAAGAACCTTTTTACCTTCGTCCAACAGGAGGTCTCTTCATTAGCTTATTTGTTGGCGCTTCGGTTGCCAATGCAAGTGCCCCAAGAGTATCCATGATCAGGTTGATCCATAGAAGCTGTGAGAAAATAATAAACCTGGCTCAGCATACAAAATTACGAAGGATAGAATTCCTCCTAGAGTGTAACTGAGAAAGAAAGATATGCAGATCTACATCATTTCTTCATTTAGACAAGAAAATATGATAATCCGATGCTCAACAATATTTTCGTTGTTATATAATATTTAAGTTTGTTAAGAGCATCCACAGCAGTTTCTTAGAGCATCCACAGTCGTGTTTCTCATATGTTAAAAAATGGCAGCTACAGTAGTAGTAAATAGCGATGTTTGCTGCAGTGGTCGTTTGCTATATGTTTCTCATTTTTTAGAAAATATTGCACGGGACGGTAGAACATTTCCCGTCTCATTTGAAATAAGCGAGGGACGGTATATGTTATTCCGTCTCATCTTTTAAAAATAAATTAAAAAAAGTTAAATACTTATTAACTATTAAACTATATTAATTAAACAAATTAAATAATATAATAATAACTAAACCTAATTAAAAACTAACTAAACCTATTTAACTACACCTAACCTACCACAGTTTGACCCTACCCATTAATTGCCCTGAGATTCAAGGACGGTACATGTTGTACCGTCCGAGAATTTGGGTTTTATTTTTTATTTTTTTTAACAAAATCTGGACCGTTGGATTGAAAAAAAAATTTTTTTTTAAATAATAATAAATATGAGACGGTATAACATATACCGGACGATATATGTTATACCGTCCGACCCACTTTTAAAAAAAATAATAATAAATGGGACGGTATAACATATACCGGACGGTATATGTTGTACCGTCCCTCATAATTTGAGAATCGCTATTCTATTTCTCATATATGAGAAACGAATATAGCATATTTGCCAAAAAATGGCAAAATAGAAAACCACTGCAGCGATGTATTTGCTATAAAATGGCAATTTGCCAAATATAAGAAACCACTGTGGATGCTCTTATAATTGGCAATTTGCCAATTTATAAGAAACGATCGTCTGCAGTGGTTTTCTATTTTCCCATTTTTAGCAAACCTTCTATATCTGTTTCTCATATATGAGAAACGAAATACCCATTCTCAAATTATAAAGGACGGGATATCATATACCGTCGCTCCGATTTTATAATATTTTAATCCAATCAAACGGAAAAACATATACCGTCCCTCCGATTTATTTATTTATTTTATTTAAAAAAACTCCTCAGACGGGATATGTTATTCCGTCTGAATCGGACGGGAGAACATATCTCGTCCCAGGAGATTTTCATTTTTTTTAATTTTTTTTATAAATGAACGGCCAAGATTCCTTCGATCGAGAAAAAAAATAAAATAAAATTAATTCTCGGACGGGATATGTTATCCCGTCCTTGAATTGGGGTATTAGTTAGGTAGTGGGTAGGTTTAGGGGTATTAGTTAGGTATAGTTAGTTAATTAATTAGGTTTAGGTATTATAATATTATTTATTTTATTTAATTAATATATTTTAATAGTTAATTAATAATTAAATTTTTAAAATTTTTTTAAAAACGAGAGAGACGGTATAACATATAGTTTTAAAAAATTGCGAGACGGTATATGTTATACCGTCCCACGCAATTTTTTTTAAAAAAGTGCAGAATATAGCAAACCACCACTGCAGCCTTAATCACTATTTGCTATTACTGTAGCATTCACTTTTTACAAAATGAGAAACACCATTGTGGATGCTTGCCTCTAATGAAAAGGTTCATCCGTATTCAGATAAAAGAGGCTTAATCATTCTGCAAAATCATATTGCATTTCACTTTGGAAGAGTCAAGGAAGGCAACATCCAACCTGGACAGCATTCAAAGGTACATTGCCAGATGAAATGGCAGCAACAACATTTATCACAAGGGCTGCGACTAGCTGAAACTGGATAAATTTCTGAATATTTGCATACACAGAACGGCCCCAACGAACTACCTAGAGATAAAACGAAAGTTATACATACAAAATATATATTGGACTGTTATGCTTGTTAGCATAAATCTTTTGGATCATACAATCTAACCTTGACTACTGATGTAAAATTGTCATCCAATATTATGATGTCTGAGCTTTCTTCTGCAACTTCGGTCCCTGCAATTCCCATTGCAAGACCTATATCCGCCTGAAGTTAGAAAAAAGAAAGGATAATTAGAAGAAAATAGATCTAAGCAACTAAAAATTTGAAATATAGAGGAAAAGGAAGTAAACAGGCAACTACACCAGCCTAACCTCGTTTAGTGCAGGAGCATCATTAGTGCCATCTCCAGTAACTGCAACAACATGACCTTTTCTCCTTAATGATTGAACAAGTAAAAGTTTGTCATTCGGGGAAGATCTTCCCATCACCTGTACATGAATTTTCAATATCCAGTCACTTGCCAAATCCCTACGTATTAGTTATCAATTATTCTATATTTTCTCATACAGATTTCACAGAACTGAAGCAACAACAAGGACAGAATTATGTTCCATTTTAACGGCTAGGAAGATCCGTGGCATGTCTAGTGATAAGAGTAACTTGCCAAATCCTTCATGTCTTATAACACAAGTGAGCAATTTATTGAACTAATAATGGGCCAGACATTGGTTGCACAAAAGCAGAGCTGCTATACCTTCACATTCAAAAGAAAAGGAGGGGAGAGGGACAAACTAGGCTGGGAGAGTATAAAATTTAAATTCAGAATACACAAGTTAGTACTGAGTTATAAGAATAGTTTGCTTATATTCCATCATATTCCCAGAAGCATAACAAAGGCATTATACATAAGCAATCTTATGGAGGTGCCAATTGAAAACTGAAGTTCAACTCGCTCACTATACAATACACAATAGATACATATATGTAACTTTATTACAGGCACGTGTAAAGCACATATGTGACTAAACTAATATCTCTAATACTCCTCAAGTTAGAGCAGATATGTCATTCATACCCATCTTGTCATTATTGAACTGTATCTTGGCTCTAGCAAGAGGCTTTGTAAGAGCATCGGCTACTTGGTGATCAGTGTGAATATGTTTACCTTCTATCTGGGGGCTCATATGGAGTGCCACTAATTTTGTTGCGAACCACATGGCAGTCAACTTCAATGTGCTTGGTTCGTTCATGAAACATGATATTCGTGGCTATATGGATGGTAGACTGACTGTCACAATACATACGCATCAGCTGATGCTGAGAAACCCCCAACTCAGTAAGTAATCGTTAGATACATGTCATCTCACATGTGAGGTTAGCCATAGCACGATACTCGGATTCTACACTTGATCGAGACACCACATTTTGTTTCTTACTCTTCTATGAAACTAAGTTTCCTCCAACAAACACACAATACCCAGTGGTGGCTGTCCTAGTCGTTGGAAAGCTAGCTCAGTCAGCATCTGACCAACCAGCAATTCGACAATGTCCACCATCAGTATACAACAATCCTCTGCCATTGGAGCTCTTCAAATACTGAAGAATTCTCATAAATACATTCCAATGGGTTGTACGGGGAAAGGCCATAAACTGACGTACGATGCTAACTGAGTATGCAATATCAGGACGAGTAACTATGAGATAATTTAGTTTTCCAACAAACCTCCTATATCTCTTTGGATCCTCCAACAAGACACCTTCATCTCGCAACAACTTGGAATTTTGGATCCATAGGAGTGTGTGATGGCTTGCATCCTAGCATACCACTCTCGGTAAGTATATCCAGGACATACTTTCTCTGTGATAAACAAATTCCCTGCTTAGATTGAGCAACTTAGATCCCCAAAAAATATTTTAGTTTCCCGAGATCCTTAGTTTGAAACATTTGTTGAATATATGACTTCATATCTTGAATACCATTCTAATCATCTCCTGTAATTACAATGTCATCAACATATTCAACTAAAATGATTCTCTTCCCTTGATGATGTCGATAGAACGCAGAATGATCATTATCACTCCTCAATCCAAAATTCATGACAACATCAGTGAAACGGCCAAACCAAAGCACGAAAGACTGTTTGAGTCCATACAAAGATCGTTTCAAGAAACATACTTTAGTAGACTCAGCTTTATTAACAAAGGCAGGGGGTTGCTCCATATAAACCTCCTCCTCAAGAATGTCATTGAGAAAGACATTCTTAACATCAAGTTTTTGGAGTGGTCAATAAAATCGAGCAGCCAAGGCAACAATGATCTGAACATAAGGCATTTTGGCCACCGAAGAGAAGGTCTTATCATAATCAATGTCATATGTCTGGGAATAACCTTCAGCAACCAATCGAGCTTTTGTGCGAGCCAAAGAACCATTTGGGTTTCCTTTAACTGTGTACACTCATTTACAATCATCACAACATTTACCAGATGGAAGGTTAACAAGATCCCAAGTACCATTTTCCTCAAGAGCAAACATCTCTTCTCACATAGCATGGCTCCAACCAGGGTATGACAGTGATTCTGATAATGACTTAGGAACCTGGTGACTGTCCAAAGTAGAGAAAGGCATAATGAGCAGATGAAAAGTGAGTATATGAAAGACGGTTGTATAAAGGATGTGCATTGGAGCGGTTCCCTTTGCGTAAGGCAATGGGAAGATCAAGATCAGAATGCTCACTAGAAGAAGTTGTGGATGCAGTGGAGGAAACCGAGGGTATACTAGAAGACATAGACGGTCGTGTATCATCGACTTGGGGTGATGGGACAATGGGCACAGTTGTGTGATCTGAGGGAGTAGTGTCTGAACGTCGTTTATACACTTGAGTGATTGCAGGCCGTTCGGGCATTACTGGAGAGCATCGATTTACAGAATCAGTAGAAGTAGATACCACAAGTCTAGGGTAGGTTAGAAATTCAGATTCAGTCGTATCGAAGGAAACCTGAGGTAAACCAGAGGAAGTCGTAGACAAATAAGGTTGGGACTCATGAAAGGTAACAGCAGCAGAGATAAAATAACGACGCAACTCAGGACCATAATATCTATAACCTTTCTTGGAGCGACAGTACCGTAGGAAAATACATAACATAGAACGGGGAGCTAAATTAGAACGACCAGGACAATGGTCATTGATAAAACTAACACATCCAAAGATTTTGAGAGGAAGGGGGAATTGGTTAACATTTGGAAATAAAATGAAAAATGGTGTCTTACCAGCTAACAAAGACGAGGGCATGCAGTAAGAACTGCATCCCCCCAGAAATGCTGAGCAACTTCTCTATGAATAAGCATTGTCCTGCAACCTCTAACAGATGACAATTTTTATGCTCGACAACCCCGTTTTGTTAAGGAGTATAAGGGCAATAAGACTCATGAAGAATACCACAAGAAGACATAAAACTAGTGAACTCAAAAGAAAATTACTCTTTGGCATTATCAATTCACAAAATTTGAACAGAAACATCGAACTGGGTTCTTACCTCAACACAAAATGATTTAAAAATAGACAAAACTTCATACCAATATTTCATTAAATATAATAATGTCGCACGAGAATAGTCATCAACAAAGGTGACAAAATATTTAAAGTCACTGAACTGAGACTGGACACGGCAAGGTTCCCACACATCAGAACGAACTAAAGTAAAAGGTCGACTCGACCTTTTAGTGACTCTAGAAGGGTAAGATGTACGTAAGTGTTTACCTAATTGGAATGACTCACAAGATAACTCTTTAAGAGAAGATAATTCGGGTCTCAACTTCTTCAAATTCTGTAACGACGGATGACCCAACTGACAATGCAAATCCAAAAGCACCCTCAAGCATGCAAATGAGGTCGGAATAATGTCAAGCTGATAAAGACCCTCTGATAGATGCCATACGACAATAGTTTTCCTCGTCCCAAGTTCCTGGAACACACAGTAATTAGGAAAAAAAAGTAACAAAACAATTCAGTATTTTGGTAATTTTACTAGCAGACATTAGGTTCATTTCCTCCCACGATTGGACATAGGAACTTTTTAGTGGTAGTTATCGACTACTTCACCAAGTGGGTTGAGGCAGAACCACTAGCCTCCATCACTGAGCATAAGATATAACAATTCTTCTAGAAGTACATCGTCTATATGTTTGGATCTCTCGAATCTCGTCACTGTAACACCTCGAATTTGTGAAATACCGAAAATATCTGTTTTTATATATTTGGAGAGCTGAAAACTGTTTTTGGGATATTTTATTTAAATATTGGTACTGGTATGAATATTTGTGGTAGATTGATATTATTGATATATTGGAGCTACGAGTTGAAATTTTATGGGAAGATATATTGTTTATTTTATTTTATAATTTTGAAGGATTATTACGAGGTAGTTTTAATGTATTTTGTATTGTTTATGATATTAAAGTAGAGATTTGGGACTTAATTGAAATATATTTGAGACTTGGGGGCTTATATGCAATTACTCCTTATTAAATATATATAACTATATATTTTTCCAAAAACCCCCTCCCCCCATCCTTCCTCCTCCTTTTTCCTTATCCCGTTCCTTTCCCAACCGATACAAAAAGAAGCCATCGGAACCCATTCGGCAACGATTTCCCCACCACAAATTCACCTCATTTCTTCGTCGATTTCAAATTAAATCGAGGGGTAGATTAATAGAAGGGTTCTCTACATCGTGGTAGCGTCGGATTTTCGAAAGGATTTCGAAAAGGTAAACCCTAGATTTTATTTTTGTATAAAAATTAGTGTGATAACTTTATTTTGAGTAAGAGTATTATGGTAGGGAGATTAGAAGATGTTGAGAAGGGTAGAGACGAGAAATTAGCAATTTCTTAGAGATTTTGCAAGTTGCTAAAAATTAGGGTTTGGGGTTTGGAAATGAGAATTATATATATATAAATTATCTTCCGCATGGTAGTAGAAATTGTAGTTTAGCCATTAGAATAAATTGGGAATGGTTCTAGTAATTGTTTGGGGAATAAAAATCTCTTAGACATTAGATTATTACGTGCATCGCACGTGTATCCCAGACGTCCAATAAAATGTCTGTGTGATAGTAAGATAATTAGTATTATTGTTTTCCTGTGACTGGTTTTAATGATTTGAGCCTTAATTGCTTTGAAACTTGATAATAGGAAATGTTAACGGCTTCGTGTGCGGGATGGAGGAGAGATGCTTCGAGTCTTCCTGGGCTGTTAGGTGAGTATGAAGGTATTTATGTATTTATTATTTTAAGAAAATTTTAGTATAATCTGAATGATTGATATGAATCCCGGAATAAGGTTTATGTGTAAAGGGAAATTAGTGTTCGGTGTTGGTATGCGATATGACGATTAAATACTCGTCTCGTGTATTGATATAAATTTATAGAGGATGGATTAGTTATATATATATGGGGATGAGTTATATGTATATAAGAATGTCGGTATATGGTGGATTGATGTGATTTTAAATATTCAGGGTGATGGTAATGTATTGTGTATATGGTGTTCTGATGAGTTAATCTACTGGACGTATGCAAACGTGTGGGAATGAGATAATAAATAGTATGGTATATTCACGATGTGTGAGGTAATGATCAAATAAATAATATAGTACCATTGTGATGTGCAATATTATGATGTGATGATTTTATATATTAATTACAGTGATATTTTCCTTGTGTGATGCATTGAAAGGGTAAGTGAGATGGTGATAATTGGTTATGCGAATAAGTTTAAATCAAAGCGGAGATGCTATGATGATAAAGGGTGATGTTAATATGAAAAGAAAATGTTAATAGCAATAATTTCGGTTGAGTTGAGTTGATACCCCAGGATGAACCTGGGAGAGTAGATACCTCCGCATAGACCGGAGAGAGATATGATACCTCAGGGTAGACCTGAGAGAGAGATGATACCCCAGGGTAGGCCTGGGAGAGTAGATACCTCCGCATAGACCGGAGAGAGATATGATACCTGAGGGTAGACCTGAGAGAGAGATGATACCCCAGGGTAGGCCTGGGAGAGTAGATACCTCCGCATAGATCGGAGAGATATATGATACCTCAGGGTAGACCTGAGAGAGAGATGATACCCCAGGGTAGGCCTGGGAGAGTAGATACCTCCGCATAGACCGGAGAGAGATATGATACCTCAGGGTAGACCTGAGAGAGAGATGATACCCCAGGGTAGGCCTGGGAGAGTATATACCTCCGCATAGACCGGAGAGAGATATGATACCTCAGGGTAGACCTGAGAGAGAGATGATACCCCAGGGTAGGCCTGGGAAAGTAGATACCTCCGCATAGACCGGAGAGAGATATGGTACCTCAGGGTAGACCTGTGAGAAAGATGATACCCCAAGGTAGGCCTGGGAGAGTAGATACCTCCGCATAGACCGGAGAGAGATATGATACCTCAGGGTAGACCTGGGAGAGAGTTGATACCCCCAGGATAGACCTGGGAGAGCAAATATCTCCTGATAGACCGGAGAGAGAGTTGATACCTCAGGATAGACCTGAGAGAGAATTGATACTCCAGGCTAGACCTGGGATAAAATGAATATGATATGAAATGTGAATGAGAAAGAGAAGAAAGTAATTGGTGTAAGATGAAATGAAATAGTGAAGTAAGTGTATGGGTCGAAATGAATAAGTAATTACGAGATGAGATTTAGAAAATACGAAAAGTGTATTAATATGGATTAAATGAAGAAATTGTGTTGTGATAATGAATACGGGAAGTAGAAAGAATGCATTATGTATCTTATACATGAAAGTGAAATACAGGAGGATTTGAGTTGATACACCTTGCAATTGTGTCGAGGAACTACCCGCCCGCTATTTCTGTAGAAATGGTGGGAACAACCTGCCTTGACATAATTCGCTGGGTGAGTGGCATGATATCGGTGATGAATAATGGAAATGAAGAATAAAGTAAGTGAAGATGAATAGTGATTTAAGTGAATTAATAACCAAGCTATTAGCTTGAGATGTGATGTGATATTACCCAAACTATGTTTGGGGCGTGGTGATTATTACCCATGCTATCGGCTTTGGGGTGTGATATGTTATTGCCCAAACTATATTTGGGATATGGAGTATTAATTGATGTAAATGAAAGTGAAATCAATGATAACTTGAGTTATAAGTGAAGATGAAAGTAAGTTAGTCATCAATTAGCTTGAATAATAGCTAAATGATATAACGGGATGAGAATGAGTTATAAAACATATTTTTGATGTGATAAGAATGAGTATTTAATAAGTGATATGTTCATGATGTGATGAAATGTGAGTAAATTGCAATGGGCAATGAAGTGTTATATTTTTGTCATAAGACATGAATTAATATGGTATTATGAGGATATGTGCATACGTGATGATATGGGTAATAAGAAATAAATGAACGCGGTGTTATGAAATATGTAATTGAGAAAGAAAGGGTTTATGAATGAAAATGAGTATTAAAGAATATGAGTCGTGAGTTCGTAGATGTAAATGAATGGTAAATGAAGTGCGTAGTTATAAAAGTATGAAGAAAAGAGATAGGGACCTTATGTGAGTATTTATGAAAATAAAGAAACGATGAGGTGGTGGAAATTATGAAATGATGAGTATTTGTGTTGGAGAATTCAAAATGAAAAGTAATAGAATGCGGATTAATGTGTTGCTTTGTGATTGAGTATAAAGTGAATGAGCTGTGTATATATGTATTTATATATATGCAGTCATATATTAATATGATGCATTTAGCGAAGGGAGTGCAGTTATGGATATATAGATGTAGACGGATGCAGACTTGTCGAGTACTTGATACTAAGGTGTATTCTTGATGCTTTAATGTCCAGATTCGAGTTGAATCTTCTTACCTTGGTATTTGTAAGTTTAATTTATTTTCTTGATATAGTTTGATTTATTTATTAGATTAGTGAATTATACTCACACCAGAAATGGCTAACCCCTTAGTGTTTGGGGGGTTAGGGGAGTCCGAGGACTACCCTAGGCCCTACTGTTACAGGTCCTCAGCAGTGCAGAGGTGAGGGATAGATTGGATGGTGCGAAGCTTTTCTTTATTTTTTAATTTTCTGTTTAAGTTATTATGTTAAGTGATAAATTTATGATTTAAATTGTATTATGGATGTATAAGTATATAAATGATGAAGATGAGTATAGTGTGGAGTAGTATGGTATGTTTGTGACCCGTACCCATCTCGTTGTGGAGTACCAGGCTCTGTGGTAGGATTTAAAAAGATTTTTCTAAATTTTTACCTCATTTTTCATAGAAATTTATAGTTTTTATTTGATATTTGATAATCCGTAATGAATTTGGCCCCTAGAGCATTATATTATATTGCCTGTATGTTTCTGCTCATTTTGGCCTGGAGAGCCCGTGAAATGATTATATGTGTTGTGAGCTACGGAATTTTGAGCAGAATTCCGTAAGCTATCTGTGTTTCGGGGCAAAATTTACAGGGAAAACTCTGCCGAAATTTTCCTTGAAATATAACTTTCTTAGTTTAAGTTTAAAGTGATGTAGAAATTGAAAGAATTGAATTAGGAGTCAGAAAAAAAAATTTGGGGTGTTACAATCACCGACAATGAAACGCACTTCGTCGGTGTTTCCGCTGAAATCGGTGTGGGGGCAAATAGTTAGATTTGTGGATTTAAGGGAAGTTGAATAATCAAACCTGAACAACTTCACAGGAGTTTGACCGAGATTCTCCTGCCGTTGACCTGCAAAAAGTACGAAACACCGGGGTTGATTCCGGCGACGCACCCTCCGACCCTCTTGTCAGTAATAAGAAAGATTATGAAAGAGCTTTGATTGGCAAAAGATAGATTACCTGGTAACAGTGGGGGATGGGGGGTATTTATAGCTGCCTTAGGAACCAGTTTCGGGATAAGATCAAATCCCTACTTCTCAGTGAATGGATAGAAGTGATTAGGACCGTTAATCAAGGACAATCATGAACCCTAATTCTATCTAGCTGGACTGGATCTCTTGCGGGTTGGAACCCGTACCTAGTGAGACGGATCCATTTATGGATTATTGGGCTTTCTGAAAAAAGGTCCAGTTCCCATTTCAGACCTGTTTGTAGGTGAGATTACCATTTTACCCCCGAGCTTTAAGATTCGTGCCTGATTTGGAAGATTTCGATTTAACCCTATTTTTAGCCATATCACGAGCCCCCCACTCCCGAAGACTGAGTTTGAACAGCCTTTGAGGAGTAGTTTACTGTTTTAATGGCTTGCGGAGTTGTATCGGAGTCCAAATGAGGGGTTTCGGATCCTAAACGAGGCTTTGTGGTGGTTCTCTGAGTTGTTAGTGCACTCAAGATTGTTCTTGAGTTCTCCTGGATTTTTCTTTTGGGATTTTTCTCGATTTTTAATTATTTTTCGGATCATTTATTCAATTTTGCGGAGCGGTGATCTATTTTTCGAGGGCACTAATTAATTATTCTAAGCAATAATTATCTACCTAGGGGCTTCAAAAATATTTCTCCGGATTTATAATTATTTTTTAGATTTTTTAATTAATTTTTCTGAATTTTTAGCCATTTTCCCACAATTTTTAAATAAACAATTCGAATTAAATAAATAAAAAATGAATTTTTTAATTCCATTTATGACGTGGCGCGATCTGGGATCTCCATTAGCATTGGGTGCGAATTTTGGGGAGATCTAATGTCTGTGGTTGCTCGAAGGTGTATTTTCCCTCTATTCAGGGTCGGCGGCAAGTTGCTTCGGTAATGTTGCCGACCCCCACCCTTTGCCTCGAGGAGCTGACATATGTCCGAAAGAAGGCCGAAGTCGGGAGAGGTTCGGAGTCCCTTGCCGAGGTGCAGAGATACCTCGGCGTGGCGACACGTGTCAAAAGTGGTTCGGCGAGGTCTGCCGAAGTCTAAAGTGAGTTTTTTCCATGTTTGAGCGTCGGTGCCAAGAACGCTCGGCAAGGCATGCCGAAGTCAAAAGTGAGTTTTTTCTTACGTTTGAGCGTCGGTGCCCAGAACGCTCGGCAAGGTGTGACGAAGTCCAAAGTGAGTTTTTTCTCACGTTTGAGCGTCGGTGCCAAGAACGCTCGGCAGGGCGTGCCGAAGTCCAGAGTGGGAGTTTTTTCTCACGTTTGAGCGTCGATGCCAAGAACACTTGGCAAGGCGTGCCGAAGTCCAGAGTAAGTTTTTTCTCACGTTTGAGTGTCAGTGCCAAGAACGCTCGGCAAGGCATGCCGAAGTCAAAAGTGAGAGTTTTTTCTCACGTTTGAGCATCGGTGCCAAAAACGCTCGGCAAGGCGTGAGAGTTTTTTCTCACGTTTGAATGTCGGTGCCAAGAACGCTCGGCAAGGCGTGCCGAAGTCCAGAGTGAGAGTTTTTTCTCACGTTTGAGCGTCGGTGCCAAGAACGCTCGGCAAGGCGTGCCGAAGTCCAAAGTGAGAGTTTTTCTCACATTTGAGTGTCGGTGCCAAGAATGCTCGGCATGGCGTGCCGAAGTCCAAAGTGAGAGTTTTTTTCTCACGTTTGAGCATCGGTTCCAAGAATGCTCGGCAGGGCGTGCCGAAGTCCAGAGTGAGAGTTTTTTCTCACGTTTGAGCGTCGATGCCAAGAATGCTGGGCAAGGCATGCCGCAGTCAAAAGTGAGAGTTTTTTCTCACGTTTGAGCGTCGGTGCCAAGAACGCTCGGCAAGGCGTGCCGAAGTCCAGAGTGAGAGTTTTTTCTCACATTTGAGCGTCGGTGCCAAGAACGCTCGGCAAGGCGCGCCGAAGTCCAAAGTGAGCTGCTGACAGCTTGGGGTTGACAACTGGCCTTTTGACTGTTGATCTTCTGACGATTTTGACCATTAGTCATTAATGAGATGGTACAACTTTTTGTCATTTTGTGTAAATGGGCCTGACTGTTGGGTTTTTGAAGCCCAATATCCTCGTTTTTTATACCAACTTCTATAAGACTCACCCCCCTCTCATTTTTTCACTTCTCCAAATTTTCACTTAGGCGGTTATTTCACTAGAGAGAGATTCCGGATTTCGTCGACAGTATTCTGGTGAATTTTCCGACCGCATCAGTCACTTCAAGGTAATTTATACTTAGCTTATTTTAAGTCAAAAATGTCTTCTCTTTCCCCAACTTCGGAGCCCTCCCCCTCTGCTGGCAAAGCGCCGTCTCTGAGTCAGGTGCCTTGCGTCGATAAGGGCAGGAGACTCGTTGGTCGGGATACCATTGTGGAGGATCCGAAGCCAATGGGGGAGTTCGGTAGACTGCTAGGCATCTTGACAGGGATTCATAGGGTCCGGGAGCTTCCGGAGGAGCACGCCGAGCGTATCATATACGGGAGGGGACGGAGCTTCGAGGAGAATGCAGCGAGAGAGACCTCGGAAGCGGATGACACCGTCTCAATCCTTAACGAGGTAGACCTGGTGGCAATCCGGGAGTGCTTTCAGATCCCGGAGGAGTACGAGTTGATGCTGCCAGGTCCCGGGGTGAGGGCCAACTCGCCGATGCCAGCAAACATGTGTTTCTAGCCGGTCGATGCCTTCATTGCCGGAGCGTGTTTGCCTCTCCACCCACTCGCCGTTCAAGTACTGAGGTGGTTCGGGGTCAGCCCGATCCAGCTTATGCTGAACGCATGGAGGGTTATCAACGGGTTCGCGCTCCACTGTCAGGCAGCCGAGATCGAGCCGGACTTGAGGGTGCTTCGGACATTGTATCCGCTCCACCAGCAGCACAAGTCCGAGTTTAGATACTACTTGGCTCCGAGGCACGGTGCTCGGCTCGTCAGCTGCCCCAACTGGATAAAGCACTGGCGAGACAAGTACTTCATAGTTCGGAGCCTTAAAACGTGGTGTATACCCTCGGCTTGGGTGGCAGAGGTGACGAAGAGGGTAAGGGAGCTGCTGGTGCTCTACCCGAATGAAAAAGAGATGGTTCGGATTCTCCTCGACCGGCCAAAGTTCAATTGGAGAGATCTGACGGAGGACGCGCTCTTCAGGGGAGGGCTCTGCCGCATAGATCCTAGTATGCGGTTTCATTCGTTTGTTTTTTCTTTTCTAATTTGATTATAACTTGTGTTTAACCAAACTTTTCTCTTTTGTTGCAGAAACGATGGACTATGATGCAATTTTGGCTCAGAGGGTGGCTCTCGGTAGCAAGGCACCTCGGAAACGAAAGAGGGTCGCCACGAAGGTGACCGAGCCGAGGCCAAAGACTGTTGACACCGCCGTTCAGGAGGCGGAGGCTTCGGCAATGGTGACCCCGAGGAGGGCGACAGCAGCGACCTCAACATCGGCTGAGGCTGACGAGTTCCTGATGGTGGCCGCTCTCGGGATGGAGGAGGCCCCGTTGATGGCGGAGGCCGAGGTGTTCCTAACCGAGGAACACAAAAAGATATTCATTCCGGACTGGCGAGTTCGGAAATTGGACTGCTTCCTCGGCGATTCGACGTCGAGCATGCAAGCGGTGAAGCACTTGGCAATGCCGAAAGACCGAGCGACCATGGATGCTGGAGGCGTGGGGGACGACGCCCTTGAGATCGCTCACTCTGCGGTGTCGATAAGTGTTTTAACTTTGTATTTTAGACAACTTTCATTTATTTTTCTAACTTTTTTCGACTTTGTGGTTCGGCTGCAGATAACCGTCCACTTTGGTCATCTTATGGAGAAGATCACGGAGCTCAAGAAGGACCTGAAGAAAGTGGTCGACCGAGCTCGAGCCGAAAAAGCTCGGATCGCCAACGAGCTCGACAAGCTGAAGGTCGAGACGGACGGGAAGACAACGAGGTTGGAGTACCTCGAAGGCCTCGTCCAGAAGCTCGAGAGTGATCTACTTCGGCAGAAAGAAGAGGCGGCAAAGCAGTAGGCCGAGGCCGTGGAGGCTGCTAAGGTTGCGGCGCAAAGGAAACCGAAGCTGCAACTATGGAGAAGGCCCAAGGCTTCCTCGTGGCCAACATGGCCAAGGCATACGCTCGTGCCATCGAGCAGGTGTCGGAGTGGTTCCCCGAGGTCGACTGCTCCGGATGGTGACTCTTCCCCGACCACGTCGACGGTTTCGACGACGAGTCCGAGGGGGAAGTTGGGGACGAAGAAGCAGATGTCGAGGTCGAGATCGTTGGCGAGCGTCAGGGATCCGAGGTGACCCCGCCAGCGATGGTCGCACCTTCGGGGGAGTCCGACATTGTCCCATCCCAATGCCTTGGGAAAGAGGTTGCCCCCTAACTTCAGCTTCTTCTTTTTTCTTTTATTTTTGTGTTTTTTGATGTATTGCCTAATTGCGGACTGGCCACCGCACTTTTGGAATGAATGAAATATATCTTTTTGAATTCGACTAAGTGTTTGTAAGTCTTTGAAAATGAGTTTATAAAAATTTTCTTGAAATTTGGTTAAGTGTTCACGTCGCCCTGCCTAAAGCTTCGACTACGTGTTCACAATTTTTTTTTGTTGAAATTTTGCTGTGTTCACGTCGCCTTGTTCAGGAGTTTTGGCTATGTGTTTACCAAATTTGCTAATTTTTGCTAAGTGTTCTCGTCGTCTGCCTTGGAATTTTCAGCTCGTCGAGGTGACACAGCTTGTCGGAGCACCTTATATGGCTGAGGAGATGCGTCCCGAGGTTGGCCTGGAGGCGACGAAGTTATGCCTCACTAGATGCCGAGAGCGTCTTTATAAAGTTGAGTTGGGGCTACGCAGAGCCGAACGTGAACGAAATCATCTGCAACTAATTGTAGGCCGTTGAGATATCGAGATCCGGAGATTAGAAGAGAGGCTTGGGGAGACGATCCCCGAAGGCGATGATGATGGTTTGTCAACAGCCTTTAATCACGACCTGAGGATTAGGCATCTCCGCCACTCTTTGTCGAAGATCAAGTAGAAATAGAAACAAAGTTTGTTCAAAATAATTATAATTATTGTTTGGAAAAATGCTTTAACAAAGAAACTTAAAACGAATTTAACAATAACAATTTATAAATATCGAGATACAGAAAAATACTCAGAAAAATACGCATTTGCAGAAATGGGGGTTACAGATTAACTACTACCACTTTAATTATTTACTAGTATGATCACCTACTACCCCTTACCATTTATCACTTTCTTAAAAATAAAAGTATGAACTTCAACTTCACCCAAGACAATTAATACTAACACATTCTACTTAACAATGTAGGCTACTACTACTTGCAATTTCAAGATACTAATAATTTTAACACAATCTCCAAACAACAACATACATCTTATCATAAATAGGAAAACTTCCGTCAATAATTCTATAGCAAACTTCATACTTCCATTTACCAACATGAGTCAAATCTTCATTTGAGTCTATTAAGTCCACATTTCAACTTTCTAATTTATTCAAATCAGTTTTTACTTACTAATATAAACCTTTCTCACATGACAACTTACTAACTTATTAACATCATCACTACTTACTAACATGACTAAAGCTTACTAATATGAGCAAGAGCTTACTAACCTAAAGTTAATCTCACTAACATGAACAATATACTACAAAAATCATCATAAAAATCACAACTTTACAATCTATAATCAACAATCAAGCTATTGATCTAAAGACATGATTTTTATTTCATAATCAAGCATAAAAATTTCATCTTTACTCTTCTACTACCATTCTCATGCATAAAAGTGTAATCTTTATAATTAAAAGATGAAGAACACCCACTAAAATTTCTAGCAAGCATCAATCTTTCATTCCATACATAAATAATAATAATAATAATACATAAGGTTTTAAGAATACTCATTTTGATTTGTTTGCAAGCTTTAAGTTGCTATCTTCTCCTCCTTGCACCTTTAGTCTTCTTGACTTCTTGCTCCAATCCAATAGTAGTAGTATAATAGTAGTAGTAGTAAAGTAATAGAAGTAGTAGTAAGCAGTTGAAGTAGTAGTAGGTAGTAGTAGTAGTTGAAGTAGTAGTAGGAGAAGCAGTAGTAAACAGCAGTAGAAGTAGTGAAAGACAGCAGCAGCAGCATCAGTAGTAGATAGCAACAGCAGCAGCAGTAGCTGTAGATAGCAACAGCAGCAGCAGTAGTAATGGTAGACAGTAGTAATAGTAGTGGTAAACAGCAGTAATATTAGTAGTAGACTGTAGTAATAGTAGTAGTAGACTGCAGTAATAGTAGTAGTAGTATTAGGGAAGTAGTAAGAGTAGTAGAAGTAGCATATATATAGAGAAAGGGGGAAAGGAGCTGCTATTGTTGTTTCCGGCCAGTTCAAGAGAGAAGGAGAGGAGTGTGGAATTCTCTAGGAATGGCTTAGGTGTAGCCCTTATTTGCATTTAACCTCTTTAGTCTCTATGTAATTTCACTTAACCCCTAAATAACCTTATTGGATTGGGCTTTAAGAAAAGAAAGTGTTGGGCTTTTTAAGAAAGAAAAAAGTTAAACATATGGATATGTTAAACAAAAAAATAAACATAGAAATAAAAATAAAAATAACAATGTCAATGCACATGTATATATATAACAATGCATATATATTTTTATTGTAAGAAAAGTAGTGCATACTAGGGTTATTACATCACTCCCCTCTTAGAATAGTTCCGTCATCGGAACTATACCAGTGGAGAGGATCAAACACCCAGAAAAATATTATAACATACCCATTTCAAAACACAACATCATATTTAATTTAACACTTATCATCCAAATACATACGGAGTACATAAAGAAACCATCATACTTCTAGTCACAACCAAAACATATCATTTTTAGCAGCACAGCAAATTACATTACATCCATCAGTACCCGTGATGACCTACATCTTCCTTCTCAGCATCAACTTCAGTCAGTGCGAAAACACGCCCCTGACGAAAGGGCTTTTTTCCTTGATCATTATTCTTCTGCCCTGGACCAATATTGTTCTTTTGCACTTGTGGGCATTTTGGCTTGACGTGCCCAACCTTTTCACAATTGAAACATGTTTGTTCACTATCCTGAACCCTATTCCTTGGGCATTGGGATTTAACGTGTCCTTGCTCTCCACAGAGGAAACACTTCACTGGCATGACGGCTTCTGTACTAGTATTGGGTTTCTGGAACTTCTGGTTCAGGCCTTGCTCCATGAATTCTGTGGTTGGAACAGATCGTTTCCCTTCGTTCTGATTCCCGGTCTTCTCTTGTGGCTGCTTGTTTTGGTTCATATCCATCTCCGTTACTGCTGCCCATCGAACTAGTTTATCAAACCTCCGAATGCATAATGGCACAATTCTTGATCTCAATCTAGGTCGAAGACCCTGTGTAACGCCCCGAATCCCAAATACACTGAATTCGAGATGTTCTACAGGATCTTTTTGCTTTTCTGAGTACAACTTTACAAGGAAATCTAAACTTTACACTTTACATCAGAGTTTACATCAATATTACATTTACATTGCACAGCGGAAGTAAAATTTTACAACAATGAAACAAATGTATAACAACATTTAATAATCCTCAGCATTTGTTCCTCTTTAATCTTTTTTCATGCCATTGATCCTGCATACAGCACTGTGGGCACGTCAGTTTATTTAATCGACGATAATTATACATGGCCATCCTCTCTATGTCAGAAACAGTATAACGATTCTCATTTCTTAATAGATCACAAACTTGTTCACATATCAAAATAAAGTAAAGGGAAAATCTTAATGATGTTGTATTGTGATTGTGCACTTAATCCTTAATACAATTGTTCATATTAGATGACACTAATGCGCACTTGTTCGGATTCTATGCATTCCATACTACATAGGTCCGAGGGCAAGCCTCTTAATCGTTCTTCATCTTTGTAGGGTTCAATCCCTCGCCATGACATAATCTACTACTGTAACTATGGTGAGTATCCTAGATGATCTATGAGTACAAGCTCGTGTACAGAAAACCTGGAGGGGAACCCCACGCCATGTCTTGACTCATCAAGCATGCATTCTGTGGCAATTCAGCCTCCTTCATGGCACACGATCCTCTTGCAGTCACCAAACATCCCACAAGCGTGACTAGAGTCCGATCATTCTGAGTTGTGCCCACGCCATGTCTTGACGCATCAAGCATGCATTCTGTGGCTCACACACCCGCACCGTAAACCCTAGTTCTCATACTCGTGTTTTTCTCTCACTTTCATCACATCTTCACTATGCACTAATCCTTAGTTTTATTAGAATCATGAACAAAAATCAAAGCTCTAGAGTTAGCCTCTCCACTAAACCAGACTTATTTATTCATTCAACATGACCAACCTTGGTCTTTCTTTTCAAATTTTCATTTCATTTCATTTCCAATGCCGGGGGAGACTTAGCTACTCTTTGGTTTCAATTTCCAATTCACAATTTCCAATTGAGCATTTTCAACTCATAATTCATTTAATAGTCTCACAGACTTTCTTTATCATGATCTTAGCTTTTCATATTCATTTACTTCTCATTTCAATCTATGATTCATTTCATGTAAATTCATGCAGAAATAAGTAGAGTTTACCAACATCAACCACAGATTCACATTCTTCAACATAAACAGAATAAGGTTCTCTAACACATCAAAATACTCTGGACAGTCGACTTGGAGAAGTCCAGTCGACTTGTTCAGTCAATTTAAGTTCTTCATTACCACTCGGGAGGGTCGACTGCTGCACATAGCCAGTCGGCTGCTCCGCAACTTTCTATGTTCAAAATATCATTCACGTGACAGTCGACTGTCATTCCATCAGTCGTATGTCCTGGGGTTTTTAACAGTACATTTCATTCTCAACCCAGTCGACTTGCGACTCGCTTTGCGTCGACTGAACAGGTTCACATTTCAAATTAGGAATTATCTTTCCATCTGTTCTTCCATTCACATGCATCATTGTGTCTCATTACAATATATTCATACTATATAAACACGTAATATTCTTAGCTGTTCACTGACGTCACGGCATATAATTTCACATACTAATGTTCTCTTTCCTCAAGGGAAAGTTAAACATGCATTTTCTTTTACTCATCATTTACTTGCAGAAATGAACACTAAATCTCAATTTAGCATACTAGAACATCATAATAAAAATACTTCATTTCATGAGATTCTGAACTATTCATAATTTACTTCAATATCTCAGTCGGCTGTTTACATCAGCAGTCGACTGTACAGGTTATTCCCAGTATCACTAGTTCTTTTTCATCCGTTCACATCTCCTCCATCATATATAACATGGGGGAATATGAATTTAGCAATCATACTATCACTTCTGTTTTGCATACATGTACATTATTAAAACATGAAAATATTCGCCTCGTACCAGTCGACTTGTACATGTGACAGTCGACTGTACAGACCTATTTTGGTCTTATTTGCAGTGTCATTACTTCATTTTTAGTCCTTCACAACTTTCATCATAAGCATACACAGAGTAATTTAATATAGTCAAACTTACTACAAGCATGGTAACAAACATTATTGCCATAACACAATTCCTACATTAGAAGTCCTGAGAAACACCCACCTTATTGACGAAATAACCGAATCCAGAAAAGCTCCTTAATGCAATGCACCACTCCTTGCTCCTTGCTCCTTGCCGAAAATCTTCAGAAGTAATAACCGGCCTCCAAAGAACAGTCACACACAACTCTCTCACAATATATCTCTCTTACAATATAATCATAGTGTAAAAGAAATAGATGAATGAGAGGGGTATTTATACACCAATTTGGGTGAGATGGAGGGTTAGGATTTAGTAGATAGTTATAGGATCAAGGGCTAGGATGCACTAGGGAGTTGTAAAAACTACCCACACCCTAAATAACTACCCATGACTCAAACCCACTTCTCTACCCAATCCGGCCAAGAATGTGTGCTTATGCACGTGTACATGAAGTGCACGTGCAAGCACAAGTCACCCTAACAAAAATTGTACACCAATAACAAGTCTTTTTTTTAAAAAAGAAAATGTTACACATTACAAGTTGTAGAAAATAAGAAAAAGGGATTAAATCATGGGCTTAAATAAATGGCCCAAACAATAAAATAAATGAAGTATACTTTGGGCTTTAAAAAGGCTTTTTATTTAATTAAAATAAAGCTTGGTACAAAAAGAACCAATTGAAATATCTTTACTCTTCATGATGAAAATAATAGCCAAAATATTACACGTGCACACTACGTGCAAAAATAAATAATTTTCCATTAATAGCCAAAACATTGTGCACCTGAGACAACTCTTCCGGTAATTCAATCCGGTAAGCAGTTTTCCCGATCCTTTTCAATATCTTGTACGGGCCGATAAACCTCGGGGTTAACTTCCCGCCTTTGCCAAAATGAACCACACCTTTACTGGGTGATACCTTCAGAAAGACGAAGTCACCGACCTCAAACTCAAGGTCCCTTCTCCGGTTGTCTGCATAGCTTTTCTGCCTGCTCTTAGCTTCCACCAACCTTTTCCTGATCAGAACAATCTTCTCAGAGGTTTGCTGTACAAGCTCAGGACCAAACAACTGACGCTCCCCAACTTCATACCAACAAACAGGCGTCCTGCACTTCCTGCCATACAAAGCTTCGTACGGCGCCATCCCGATGCTAGCCTGAAAACTGTTGTTGTAGGAAAACTCTACCAAAGGTAAATGCCTTTTCCAACTGCCTCCAAGGTCTAGTATACAACACCGAAGCATATCCTCAAGAATACGGTTGACTCTCTCGGTCTGCCCATCGGTTTGCGGATGAAAAGCAGTGCTGAAACCTGTCTTGGTACCCAAAGCTGTCTGAAGACTCCTCCAGAATGCGAAGTAAACCGCGCATCTCGATCAGACACAATAGTTGACGGAACACCATGAAGTCGGACGATCTCGCCAACATACAACTCAGCCAACTTGTCCATCGAAGCAGTGAGTTTCATCGCCAAAAAGTGAGCAGACTTGGTCAGCCGATCGACTATAACCCAAATCGCATCATTGCCTTTAGAACTCTTAGGCAATCCCGTGATGAAATCCATACTGATGTTATCCCACTTCCATTCCGGAATAGGTAACGGCTGTAATAGACCTCCGGGTCTCTGATTTTCGGCTTTGACTTGTTGATAAACCTCACATTTCGCAACAAATTCAGCCACATCCCGCTTCAAACCTGACCACCAGAAATGTTGTTTGATATCTTTGTACATCTTAGTACTCCCAGGATGTACCTACAAAAGAGTAGCATGCGCCTCCTGAAGAATACTCTCTTTCAGGTCCGCCTGATTTGGAACACACAGCCTATCTCTGAACCACAGCACTCCATCCCTGGTTTGAAATCCGGGCAACCTGCCGGCACCCACCTGCTCCTTCATCTCCAAGATATCAGCATCCACCTCTTGACTTGTAATGATCCTGGTATTCAAGGTAGGCTGAAGCCTCAACTGAGCCAAAGATGCTCCCAATCCTTGCAAGACAACCTCAATACCTGCTCGGTCCAACTCCTCAATCAGATGCCTCTGAGTTGTAATCAAACTGACTAAGCTGCTCTTGCGACTAAGTGCATCAGCAACAACATTAGCCTTCCCAGGATGATACTTGATCTCAGGTCGCATATCCTCGAGCACTTCCAACCATCTCCGCTGTCTCAGATTCAGATCCCTCTGCTGATATATATACTTCAAGCTCTTGTGATCCGTGTACATGTTCAGCTTCTCACCGTACACGTAGTGCCTCCATTGCTTCATGGAAAAGATAATCGCAGCCAACTCCAGATCATGAGTCGGGTAATTCTTCTCATGCAGTCGTAGTTGCCTAGACCCATAAGCGATTACTCTTTCTTCTTGCATTAAGACACAACCAAGCCCACGATGTGAAGCATCGCTGTAAACATCATACTCAACACCTGCTCTAGGCAGAGCCAAAATAGGTGCAGTAGTCAGCTTCTCTTTCAACTCCTAAAAGCTCGCCTCACATTGCTTAGTCCACTTGAAGCTCACATTCTTCTTGGTCAGTCCAGTAAGCGGTACAGCTATCTGAGCATAACCTTGAATGAATCTCTTGTAGTATCCAGTCATCCCAAGAAAACTTCTGACTTCCTTCACTGTAGTAGGCATAGCCCAATCTCTCACTGCCTCTATCTTCTAAGGGTCAGTTGCCACTCCCTCCTTAGAAAGGATGTGACCTAGGAATGCCACTTCAGCTTTCCAGAAATCACACTTGAATAACTTGGCATACAACTTCTGCTCTTCCAGCTTCTTCAAAACTGCTGCCAGATGCTCGGTGTGCTCCTCCTCTGACTTGGAGTACACGAGAATATCGTCGATAAACACCACGACGAAAGAATCAATGAACGACCTCAGAACTCTGTTCATCAAATCCATGAAGATTGTGGGTGCATTCGTCACTCCAAATGGCATAACTAAGAATTCGTAATGCCCATGTCGAGTTCTAAATGCAGTTTTATGCACATCTTCAGTTTTCACTCGAACTTGGTGATATCCTGATCGAAGATCTATTTTGGAGAAAACAACTGCTCCTTGTAGACGATCGAACAAGTCATCAATTCGAGGAATAGGATACTTATTCTGAACAGTGACCTTATTCAGCTCCCGGTAATTGATACACATTCTCATCGATCCATCCTTCTTCTTTACCAAAAGCACTGGTGCTCCCCAAGGTGACGCACTAGGTTGAATAAAGCATTTCTCCAACAGTTCCTCAATCTGCCGTTTCACATCATCCTGTTCCACTGGAGCCATCCTATACGGTGCCTTAGAAATGGGTGCACTTCCCGGTTGAACAGTGATGCTGAACTCCACATCACGATGCGGGGGTAACCCAGGAAAATCTTCCAAGAACACAGTCGGACAGTCCCGAACCACAGGAATCCCTTGCACTTCCACAGGAGTCTCTTCCTTGCGGATAGTTGCCACCAGCTTAGAACACTTCTGCTTTCCTTGGAAAGTGACTTCAGGTCCACCTGGAGCCTTCACTGTTACCGTCTTGGTCTTGCACTCGATGCTTGCACTGTACACCGACATCCAATCAATGCCAATGATAACATCGACTCCCAAGATAGTCAGCTCGATCAGATCAATGCCAAAGATTCGATCTCCAATCACAATCTCGTAATCAGCGTAATACCGATCAGTGGTTAAAGTTTCCCCTGACGGAGTAGCTACTGCTAAGATCTTGCCTGGAAAAATCTTCGGTTCAACTCCCAACACTTTAGCAAATCTAGGAGACACAAAAGTATGAGAGGATCCAGTATCGAACAACACAACAGCTTTTATTCCATTCACATAAAGTTTGCCTGTTGCATAATACACACCATTACATAACAGTTTCACAATATGAACGGGAAGAAGAAATGACAAAAACCACTAAACATCAGCTCTCGTACTAGTGATGACGTGATCGACCTCATCAGCATCAGCTTCCGTCAAGGCAAATACTCGCCCTGGCTGGTACAGCCTCTTTCCAGTCTGCTGCGCTGGTGCATTGCGATTACTATTCCGTGGTTTGGAGCATTGAGATTGGAAATGTCCCGTTTCACCACAGTTGTAGCAAGTCACCGCAGGAGGTCTCACCACATTGTTCCCAGGTCCTCCAGCTACACTAACAGCGTTCGCCCCTGTCGGTTTGAACCTTTGTGCAGATGGTTGCCCCTTGAAACTTCCAGAATTGGCGGACCTCTTTTCAGACTGTCAGTTGTTCCTCCGGTTCTGAACAACATGGAACCGCTCCATATCTGCTTCCGTCGCTGCCGCTCTCTTCACCAACTTGTCAAATCTTCTGATACCAAGAGGTATCATCCGGGACCTCAGGCTCGGTCTCAGCCCATGCTCGAACTTGCAAGCCTTCTTAGCCTCATCCATCACCAGTTCAGGCGCATACCTAGAGAGCTGAGTAAACTTAGTCTCATACTCCCTCACTGACATGCCGCCTTGCTGTAGCGACAGAAACTCCATAGCCTTCTTCTCTTGAACATCGGAGGGGAAGTAATGACTGCGGAATTCTTCCAGAAATTCCTCCCAGCCAAGCACTATACCTCCCATGGTCCTCTTCATCGACTGCCACCACACAGCCGCGTCCTTCTCGAATTGCAAAGTCGCCCACTTGACCTTGCTGCCTTCCGGGGTCTCCAACACCTCAAAGATTGTCTCCACTTGACGAATCCAGTTCTCAACCGCATCTGGGTCTAACTTTCCGTCGAATACAGGTGGTTTCATTCTCTTGAATGATTCCACTAGCTTAATCGCCTCGGGCACTGGATTCACCGGCCCCCTTCCTTGGTTCGTAGCCACTGCATTAAGCGTCTGGTAGACCCTTGCAAGTTCCGTCTCCAGATCCAAACCTTTCCCATTTCTAGCTCCTCTTCTCGACATATTTTGATGCAAAAGATCCATTAAATTCGAAGTATAAGACAAGAACTTTAAATCAACTTGTATTTCATTGAATCCCAAACTTTATACATTCGAATTAAAACATTTCTTAACATCAAAATGGAAGCAATAGAAGCTACAACAATCTAACTCCTACGGTTCCTCTTCGCTTCTCGAAGTTCTCCCCGTAGTTCATCAACCTCATCTTTCAGCACATCAGTCAGGTTCTTCCTCTTCTCAAGTTCCCACACACGGTGACTGAGAACTGAAAAGTTGTCCTTCCGCTTCGCCAGCTGAGCCTCCAATAATCCGACTCTCTCTCGCAGCGTCTCTACCTACCCCTGAAGAGAAGCCACAGTACTACTCAAAACTGGTCCCTCTTCTTCATCAGAAGAAGAATCGTCAGACGAGTCTGGAGGTGGGGTAATCTCTCGAGATTCAGGTCATTCCTCCTCATTAGAATCTGCTTGCCCAGGGTGGTACTCTTCCTCGGGATCAGCCTGTCCAGGATGGTACTCTTCCTCAATGATATGCCAGTCGTCTTCTCCAGCAGGGTCGAAGTGATCAGCCATCTTAGAAAGTAGGGAGGAAGAAGCATAAGTCATAGAGCAACACAAATGTAAGTCATTTACATTTAAATCTCTAAACTCAAACACACTCTCTAATGTCCACTTCTAGGGTGTCGTTCCTTATAAATTTGTACCAATATGGAAAGCGTAGAAAGCGTGGCTCTGATACCACTCTGTAACGCCCCGAATCCCAAATACACTGAATTCGAGATGTTCTATAGGATCTTTTCGCTTTTCTGAGTTCAACTTTACAAGGAAATCTAAACTTTACACTTTACATCAGAGTTTACATCAATATTACATTTACATTGCACAGCGGAAGTAAAATTTTACAACAATGAAACAAATGTATAACAACATTTAATAATCCTCAGCATTTGTTCCTCTTTAATCTTTTTTCATGCCATTGATCCTGCATACAACACTGTGGGCACGTCAGTTTATTCAATCGACGATAATTATACATGGCCATCCTCTCTATGCCAGAAACAGTATAACGATTCTCATTTCTTAACAGATCACAAACTTGTTCACATATCAAAATAAAGTAAAGGGAAAATCTTAATGATGTCGTGTTGTGATTGTGCACTTAATCCTTAATACAATTGTTCATATTAGATGACACTAATGCGCACTTGTTCGGATTCTATGCATCCCATACTACATAGGTCCGAGGGCAAGCCTCTTAATCGTTCTTCATCTTTGTAGGGTTCAATCCCTCGCCATGACATAATCTACAACTGTAACTATGGTGAGTATCCTAGATGATCTATGAGTACAAGCTCGTGTACAGAAAACCTGGAGGGAAACCCCACGCCATGTCTTGACTCATCAAGCATGCATTCTGTGGCAATTCAGCCTCCTTCATGGCACACGATCCTCTTGCAGTCACCAAACATCCCACAAGCGTGACTAGAGTCCGATCATTCTGAGTTGTGCCCACGCCATGTCTTGACGCATCAAGCATGCATTCTGTGGCTCACACACCCGCACCGTAAACCCTAGTTCTCATACTCGTGTTTTTCTCTCACTTTCATCACATCTTCACTATGCACTAATTCTTAGTTTTATTAGAATCATGAACAAAAATCAAAGCTCTAGAGTTAGCCTCTCCACTAAACCAGACTTATTCATTCATTCAACATGACCAACCTTGGTCTTTCTTTTCAAATTTTCATTTCATTTCATTTCCAATGCCGGGGGAGACTTAGCTACTCTTTGGTTTCAATTTCCAATTCACAATTTCCAATTGAGCATTTTCAACTCATAATTCATTTAATAGTCTCACAGACTTTCTTTATCATGATCTTAGCTTTTCATATTCATTTACTTCTCATTTCAATCTATGATTCATTTCATGTAAATTCATGCAGAAATAAGTAGAGTTTACCAACATCAACCACAGATTCACATTCTTCAACATAAACAGAATAAGGTTCTCTAACACATCAAAATACTCTGGACAGTCGACTTGGAGAAGTCCAGTCGACTTGTTCAGTCAATTTAAGTTCTTCATTACCACTCGGGAGGGTCGACTGCTGCACATAGCCAGTCGGCTGCTCCGCAACTTTCTATGTTCAAAATATCATTCACGTGACAGTCGACTGTCATTCCATCAGTCGTCTGTCCTGGGGTTTTTAACAGTACATTTCATTCTCAACCCAGTCGACTTGCGACTCGCATTGAGTCGCTGAACAGGTTCACATTTCAAATTAGGAATTATCTTTCCATCTGTTCTTCCATTCACATGCATCACTGTGTCTCATTACAATAAATTCATACTACATAAACACGTAATATTCTTAGCTGTTCACTGACGTCACGGCATATAATTTCACATACTAATGTTCTCTTTCCTCAAGGGAAAGTTAAACATGCATTTTCTTTTACTCATCATTTACTTGCAGAAATGAACACTAAATCTCAATTTAGCATACTAGAACATCATAATAAAAATACTTCATTTCATGAGATTCTGAACTATTCATAATTTACTTCAATATCTCAGTCGGCTGTTTACATCAGCAGTCGACTGTACAGGTTATTCCCAGTATCACTAGTTCTTTTTCATCCGTTCACATCTCCTCCATCATATATAACATGGGGGAATATGAATTTAGCAATCATACTATCACTTCTGTTTTGCATACATGTACATTATTAAAACATGAAAATATTCGCCTCGTACCAGTCGACTTGTACATGTGACAGTCGACTGTACAGACCTATTTTGGTCTTATTTGCAGTGTCATTACTTCATTTTTAGTCCTTCACAACTTTCATCATAAGCATACACAGAGTAATCTAATATAGTCAAACTTACTACAAGCATGGTAACAAACATTATTGCCATAACACAATTCCTACATTAGAAGTCCTGAGAAACACCCACCTTATTGACGAAATAACCGAATCTAGAAAATCTCCTTAATGCAATGCACCACTCCTTTCTCCTTGCTCCTTGCCGAAAATCTTCAGAAGTAATAACTGGCCTCCAAAGAACAGTCACACACAACTCTCTCACAATATATCTCTCTTACAATATAATCATAGTGTAAAAGAAATAGATGAATGAGAGGGGTATTTATACACCAATTTGGGTGAGATGGAGGGTTAGGATTTAGTAGATAGTTATAGGATCAAGGGCTAGGATGCACTAGGGAGTTGTAAAAACTACCCACACCCTAAATACTACCCATGACTCAAACCCACTTCTCTACCCAATCCGGCCAAGAATGTGTGCTTATGCACGTGTACATGAAGTGCACGTGCAAGCACAAGTCACCCTAACAAAAATTGTACACCAATAACAAGTCTTTTTAAAAAAAAAAAAAGAAAATGTTACACATTACAAGTTGTAGAAAATAAGAAAAAGGGATTAAATCATGGGCTTAAATAAATGGCCCAAACAATAAAATAAATGAAGTATACTTTGGGCTTTAAAAAGGCTTTTTATTTAATTAAAATAAAGCTTGGTACAAAAAGAACCAATTGAAATATCTTTACTCTTCATGATGAAAATAATAGCCAAATATTACACGTGCACACTACGTGCAAAAATAAATAATTTTCCATTAATTAGAAAAATCAGGGGATTACACCCTGCTCGAACCTTTTAGCCTTCTTAACTTCATCCTGAACCATTTTCGGGGTGTATCGAGATAACTATGTAAACTTTGTTTCATATTCTCGTACTGTCATACTGTCCTGCCTCAAATTGATGAACTCCATAGCCTTTTCTTCTCGGACACCCAGAGGAAAGTAATGTTGCCTGAATTTTTCTAGGAATTCCTCCCATATAATTGGTCCATCGCCCATGCCTCGCTTGACTGATTGCCACCACACTCCTGCGTCTTTTTTCAAAAGGATAGTCGATAATGTAATTTTGCTTTCTTCTGGTGTTTTAAGTACTTTAAACACAGTCTCCACCTGACGAATTCAATCATCGGCTTCTGTTGGATCTGCTTGGCCTTCAAATACTGGTGGTTTCATTCTCTTAAAGGATTCTACCATCTTGACGTGGTTAGCAATGGCATTGCCTGCATTCTTTTCTTGGGTTCCTAGTTGTGGTGTGAAATTTTGGCTGGCCTCCATAAAAGTTTCATTATTTGATATACCCGAGCAATTTTTGCTTCGATATTGAGATTGGCGGGATTCACTCCACTGCCTTCGCCTTCAGTCCTCATGCTGTTGCTACCTCTGTTTAGTTCATAGACTCTACCTTCACCCACGGTCCTTCCGTTACTGCCACCTCCGTTTCTTCTTGACGTCCTTCAAAAATAAGAAAACATAGACATGGCTTAGTTCCGAATACAGAGAGATCATAAACATAGGCTGGTCGTACAACAATATGAATCATGACCACCCTACTATCCAAACTAAACTTGACTCTATCTGGGGCATCCAAGTCTAATTCCCTGTTGTGTTGGTACTACAATTTGAAGTTTAGCTCTGATACCCACTTTGTAGCGCCCCGAGTTCCACACACTGGAAGCTCGTGACACTTACCCAGAATTTTTACTTCAATGAGTACACAACACAGAAATCACAGGAAATTAGAAACTTACATTCAGAAGGAAACTATATCTTCCACTTGGATGCTTTCCGCAGCTTGAGTCCCCTGCTACACGGTTAGCAATCCTGCAATGAGCAAACTGTGGGCACGTCAGTTGAATACAACTGACACAATGTGGATGAAATCCGTAATCTCCAAAATCCTCAACAATAAATATTTGATGTAGAAGAAAATTGTGAAAATCAAACCACAAGTGTCGGTATATGACATGATCTAGATACTAATGCACAACTCATATGCACACCATAATCTTAATCTAATGCAAAATTGATTTGAAAACATATGCATCCCATACTACATACTCCCCAAATCGAGTTTGTATTCTCCAGATGAAAGGGTTCAATCCCTCACCATGCATCCTACTCTTGTACTCTTTCCTATTTCTAACATTCATCTAGTGACTGGTAGAGTCTGCAGTATATGCGGTCCATTCCCGCTCCTGCAGTCGGATCATGGTTCTTCTCCACTTCGAATGGCAGTGATCACTCTGTTCGTTCAGATCATGGTCCTTCTCCACTCCGACTGGATCGTGGTCCCTCTCCATTTCTGGTCAGGTCGATGATCATCAGCTCTGCCGGAATCATGGTCCTTCTCCGCTCCTACCCTTACCAAAGTTATCATGAACATAAGGCGAATCGATAGGGCTACCCCTACTCCGCACAGAGACTTAGAGTTACATTCTTGCTCCTTGTTCGTATTGATAACCCAGAACATAGACGAAAACTTAAGAGTCTATCTCCTAAGTTCCAACAGGACTTGTGACTTACGTCTGCATCTCGTTCTTATCACTAAATTCCAGAAATTAATAGTCGAGACCACGTTACACGTGTCCCAAACGAGACGACGCCGCACGCGTCCCCTTGACAGGTGAGTACACGCCTAACTAGTGTCTGTCCTTACCAATCATGAGTCACACTACTTAGGACTAACGTCTTTACCAATTATGCAACTTAGGTCAAATATCATCCACTTAATTTCTTCATTAGTCACCACTTACTTTCTAGGTGAAAATTATTAGTACTTAAGGTCTCATCGTTCACAATTACACTAGATTATCATTACATTGTTATTCTCAATTATTGGCCAAACTTTGCCCTTTATCCAGTCCATATCCGGCACATCTGGCCATATCAACGAATAACTCACGAGAACGGCAATTGTCATAAAAACACATGTTATATATCTGCATCTATAAGCAATTCATCATCGAGATAATACTCTTAACAAGTAGTTACTAAACAAGTAGCTACAACCATAACATTAACCTACTAAATGAGTTTAACATGATTAACAAGTAGCTACAATATTAACGCAATATGGTTCACTTCATGATTAACTACTACCACTTCACTTATTTACTAGTATGATCACCTACTACCCCTTACCATTTATCACTTTCTTAAAAATAAAAGTATGAACTTCAACTTCACCCAAGTCAATTAATACTAACACATTCTACTTAACAATGTAGGCTACTACTACTTGCAATTTCAAGCTACTAATAATTTTAACATAATCTCCAAACAACAACAAACATCTTATCATAAATAGGAAAACTTCCGTCAATAATTCTATAGAAAAGTTCATACTTCCATTTACCAACATGAGTCAAGTCTTCATTTGAGTCTATTAAGTCCACATTTCAACTTTCTAATTTATTCGAATCAGTTTTTACTTACTAATGTAAACTTTTCTCACATGATATCTTACTAACTTACTAACATCATCATTACTTACTAACATGACTAAAGCTTATTAATATGAGCAAGAGCTTACTAACCTAAAGTTAATCTCACTAACATGAACAATATACTACACAAATCATCATTGAAATCACAACTTTACAATCTATAATCAACAATCAAGTTATTGATCCAAAGACATGATTTTTATTTCATAATCAAGCATAAAAATTTCATCTTTACTCTTCTACTACCATCCTCATGCATAAAAGTGTAATCTTTATAATTAAAAGATGAAGAACACCCACTACAATTTATAGCAAGCATCAATCTTTCATTCCATACATAAAGGGGAAAAAATAATTCATAAGGTTTGAAGAATACCCACTTTGATTTGTTTGCAAGCTTCAAGTTGCTATCTTCTCCTCCCTGCACCTTTAGGTTGCGTTTGGTTTCTTGTTTTGAAAACAGTTTTCTAAAAACAAATTTCTGAAAACAATTTTTAGAAAATGAGAGTGTAAAAGGTGTTTGGTGATAAATTTTTATGAAAACAGTTTTTTGAAAATGAGAGTACAAAATGCGTTTGGTAAACTAAAAAAATCTGAAGTCTTCATAAAAATAGTTATTGGAAAATGAGCTTATAAAAGGTGTTTGGTTATAAAATTAAATTGTCAAATTTATAGAAAAACAGTTTTTTTGACAATTAGATTATAAAAGGCGTTTGTTTAATCAATTTGCATTAGTTTTCTTATGAAGTTTTTTTTTTACTGTAGTTATAAAGCACAATCCTACAAGTAGACCAGCAAGAAGCTTGTTCCAATATGAAGGATGAGAAAGTGGGAATCAAGCTAATCTTGAATGTGAAGAGTCGTATTAATGTGATATACCTGAAGCTTGTTCATATGAACTAATATGCGACTATGCTTGTTCCAATGAAGATCTTGTATTGGTATAGTATTAAGACATTTGTAAGCCTGATATGCGATATGCAAAAGAAACGGTATGAAAGATCATATGAATATAATGTAATGATAATTCTCAATAAGCAATCTTGTTTTCTAACTCGTTACACTTGATTCTGTCTCTGGTCACATAATAAGAACAAAGCTTAAATACATTATATTACATTGCAACTCTATGCTTTTTTATGTGGCTGTTGTGGTATCTTTGGCTTCAACTTTTTTTTGTTTCTTCTTTGTTATCCCCCCATCACTGACAAGCTTATCAAAATATCACATTTCTCAACCCTATTAACCTGCTGCTCCACAACACTCTAACTCCTGCGATATATTGTAACAACTATAATTATGACATCATGAAAGTAAATACAAGTATAGAGCAATGTAAAATATTTGGGTGGATTGAATTAGTCGTAGGCTCAGAACAAATTGATCCATTTCATCATTGCCTGGATTGACAGAAATAAAAAAGACTGGGGTGAATTGAAATTTAAATCAAGCACTTCCTATTAGTGATAACTCCAATCATTCTTGCAGCATAGGTGGTTGAAATCGACCTGCAGCATGGATGGTTGAAATCGAACAGTAGGAAAGATGGTTGAAATCGACACATGCTTGCGGCATAGATGGCCTTCACTAGTCTCATCTTCAAAATGAACTGGATCAAATAGTCCATGCACACAACAACCATATTGTTACACAAACCCTACCAAAGTGCATACTACAGTACATTAAAAAGAGTAAAAATAAGGAATAGAAATTTGTAGAAACCAATAAAAATTCTGTGGATTGGGATGCTGCAGTCTGTCTGCTTGGTATTTAATGCATACAACAGCAGCAATGTACCTGCAATTACACAATGTGAGCAGGTACAACTTCGCTAGTTTTTTATATACTATTTTTTTACAAGTACAACTTCGCTAGCTGAGAACTGAAGACAGTGTGATAATCCAACATCCAGCCAACCTTTTCCAAGTAAATTAAAAGTGTTATCAGCACCACAATTGTATTACCGACTCATTCTCATCTACGAGCAATTATAAGGCATCATCACATCACAATAGTACTCCATCAGAAATCTGCAGGTATTCAATACTATTATTCTCATGACATAATGTATCAGTTGCATCATAATGTATCAAAGATCAGTTGCATCATAATGTATCAGGTATTCAATACCCTTCATGTTGTATATTCAGAAAGTTTAAAATAAATTTGGGACGAATATCATAATGTATCAAAGCATTAAATATGTCGTAGGCTCAGAATACTTATGTATAGAAAAAGTGTTTGAATAAAATATCAAGATTAGTCTAGGGCTGCATTTGAATGCCATGCCAACTAGTTCTAATCATGCATTTTAATGAATTTAAATGCCATGCCAATATTGAAAATGATCAATGTGAATAGGATGACTTTTATTCCTGTATAAAGCATCAGATGCTTTCATTACCCATCACAAGCATCAGAAGCTTTGATTATCCATCAAAAAATTATTTGTTAATAAAATATGGATGATTTTGACAAAAAAATATATTGGCATGGATGAAATCAGTAATATAAGCTTTGATTAGTCCATTTCATCATTGCCTAGACTGATAGAGATAAAAGAGTAAGGGTGATTTAAAAGAATTAAATGAAGCACTTCATGTTAGATGGAGACTAACAACAAACATATGACAAGAAGCACTTCCACCAAAACGTCATGCATCAGTAGCATCACAGCATCAGAAGCATCACAGCATCAGAAATCAACAGAATCCATCAGAAACATCAGAAGCCATGAGCAGCCTTAGAAGCCATCACAGCAAGGAAATTGTACACAGTATGGAAAATTTGTAGGATCATAAAGCCATCATCTTCGGATTCATTTGAGGCACACGTACAAATTTTATTAGAAAGATTTTGCCCAAGCATGAGAAGCCATCACAGGCATCAGAAGCCTTCACAATTATAACATAGTAACAAGAAGGTTATTTTGAAAGTGAAATTCATACCTTAATCCCTTATAAAGGAAGAAGAAGTCATCACAATCCATCAGAAGCCATCAGAAGCCATGAGCAGCAGCAGAACCCATCACAAGAAGGTTCTTGTACACAGTATGGGAATATTACAAAGGAAGAAATCAATAGTTTATTTAAATAGGATCAGACGCCAGAATCTCCAGATTCATGAGAGGCACATGTACTGAATATTGTAGAAATTTTTCTGTATTTGGTAACTAGTAATTCACAATCTGATTTTGTTACCCATGAAAATTATGAGGAACCTTGATAGTTATGAGGGATGTAACAAGAAATTAATTTTGAAAGTGAAACTCAAACATTCATCCCTTATAAAGCAAGAAGAAGCCAGGAAAAAAAGACCCCAAAACCTATTTGGTTTGGGGAGTTTTTTCAAAAGAGTTTTCACAAAACTCCTTCATTCAGAATCATTTTCCTTTACTCTCTTCTCTCTCTACACAAGCACTTTACTCCTCTTTACTTCCATCTCTCCTTTACTTCCTTCACCTGCTTCCTCCCTTCACCTGCAAGAAGAAGTCATCACAATCCATCAGTAGCCATCATTTTGTCATGAGCAGCAACAGTACCCATCACAGGAAGGTAACGCAGTGAGATCTTTTAAATATGAAGAAATCAATAGTCTAGTTAAGTAGGATCAGAAGCCATCATCTCCAGATTCATTAGATGGACATCTACAAAATTTAGTACATATTTGTCTTTGGTTACTACCATCTAGCATGTTTGTGGTTACTAGTATGTGAAAATTTTCAATACTCCAATAGTTATATAGGATCAGAATATATCATCATCATCTCCAGATTGTGAAAGACTACCAACCAAACACAAAATAGTACATGTGGCTGAGATGAATCTAGAGATGATGGCTTCTGATGCTATTTAATTAAACCATTGATTTCTTCCTCTGTAAAAAATTTCCATACTGTGTACAATTACCTTCCTGTGATGGGTTTTGCTGCTGCTCATGGCTTGTGATGGCTACTGATGGATTCTGATGGCTTCTTCTTGCAGGTGAAGGGAGGAAGCAGGTGAAGGAAGTAAAAACAAATTTATATGTTTCCTCCAAAGATGATCATAAAATCAAATACTAGAACAAAGCCATGTGAATAAGCAAAAAGGATCAAATTAGTCGTAGGCACATAACACGGTTGTATTGAACAATTGTTCAAATAAATCATAAAAATACTAGTCTAGGGCTGCATTTTTGACAATGCCATGCCTACTAGTACTAATTAAACTATCCACCCCCTTGACATCAAGAAATGAATTCATCATTTTCACTTCACATAATGCAATCATTCTGACTTCACATAATTCTAAACATAAACCACAGATCAGCTTAAAGGCTATCACACATCATTTTCGTGGATATTCACTCATAGTTTTGATATTTTCAATTTCTGCAATATACAATACAACCAAGCAGAAAGAGGGGGGGGTAGGGATGGCGAACGGGTCGAGTGGGCCGGGCCGGGCCCAACCCATACGGGTTGGCACGTATAGTGGGCAAGCTCGGGCCGGTTTGCCCACTTATCCGGGCCGGAACGGGCCGGGCTCAAGCTTGGTTTGGGTGGCCCGCCCAACCCGTGAACCCTTTAGGGTTCTACCCGGGTTGGGCCGGGTCGACCCGCGGGTTGGCCCGTTTATATAGGGTTAGGATTTTTTTATTTATTTTATTTTTTTATTTTTTTATTTTTTTAGTATATTTTTTTTGTAGCTTATAATAATAATAATAATAATAATAATAATAATAATAATAATAATAATAATAATAATAATAATAATAATAATACTTAGGGGTGGCGAACGGGTCGTTCGGGCCGGTCCGGGCCCAACCCATACGGGTTGGCACGGATTCGTAGCCGGTCCGGGCCGGGTTGGCCCCTTATACGGGCCGGGCTACTTCTTCGTTTGGGTGGCCCGCCCAGCCCGTGAACCCTTTAGGGCTCAACCCGGGTTGGGCCGGGTCGACCCGCGGGTTGGCCCGTTTAATGATATATATATATATATATATATATATATATATATATATATATATATATATATAAATTTGGTAGCTTAAATTAAACTAATAATAATAATAATTTTACAAATGATGTATACAAACAACCATATTTTTGTTTGATGAATACTACATTTCTTAAAAAATTATAATACTAAGTAAGTAATAATACTAATAAGTAATAATACTACAATTCTTCAAATATCCCCAGATGATGTTTAATTATAATACTAAGTATGTAATTTAGTAATAATACTAATAAGTAAAAATACTACAATTCTTCAAATATCCCCAAATGATGTTTAATTATAATACTAAGTAAGTAATAATACTAATAAACAAAAAAAATCGTAATAATAATAATAAGATTGAAAGAGTGAAATTGACAACAAATTTTGAAATTTTATTCATATGAATTTAAGTTATACAATTTGAACAGTTTATAACGAAATGAAGAATTCAATTCACAAATAAGTTTTATACAATAACATATTTGTTATATACAATTTTAATTGAGTACAAGTTTTCTAATTTGACATAACAAGAAAACCTATTGTTGTTGTTGTTGTTGTTCTTCGGGCGAGTTGCTTCCACTTGTGGAACTTGATAGTGTTTTCCCTTGCGTCCTATCTTCAGTCTTTAGCCAGTCTTTTGTGCAAACGAGCATCTCCAACGCCTCGGGCTTCAACCGATTTCTGTAATCAGATAGAACCCTGCCACTTGTAGAAAATGCACTCTCAGAATCAACTGTAGAGACAAGAGGAGTTAGCAAATCTTTAGCCATAATAGACAGAATACTAAAAGTGTATTCATGTTCTTTCCACCGTAAAATATCTAGTGGAGAAAGAGTAGGCTCAGTATCCTGTTGGTTATACCAATTTAATTCATTTGGTTGATTAGTCTAAGGTTTTTTAGATTGAATTTGTTCAAGTAAACTAAATATTCTATCACCAATTCTACTTTTACCCTTACCTTTAGAACTACCAGAAGAAGAACTAACTACAGAAGTTGTACTACTAGAAGCAAAACGTCTATCATAATAATCATACAAGTTATTTAACGTAGATCCAAACTGAACTAAAAAAGTAGCGCAATCAGTTGTTAATTTCTACATTGTTCTCTAAATATCCAAAAAACATTTCTATCAAATTCTTCTACCTTCTAATTTGATACGGGGATCCATAACAGTAGCAATACAAATCAACATAGGAGGAGGAAAATAATATTTCAAAAATTTTTGAAATGCAAGTATTACAATGTCACTAATATAGGGTTCATTTAACATTTCGTTAAATATTTGCATCATGCTAACTAATTCAATAAAAATGCTACTAGAAGTAGATTCATATGTTTTTGAAAACTTTAAAGTTGCGGTTTTAAAAGGTTCTAAAAATTTCAACAAAGATTCGGCAAAAAACCAATCGTTGGGAGTCATTTCAAAATTGTGCATATTTTTTGCGATACAAAAATCATTTACAACTGCTTTATAATCGGTGACAATATTTAGTAAATCAAAAGTAGAATTCCATCGGTGTTTAACATCCTTTGGAAATTTTCTAAAAGGAACATTTCTAACCCTACACCAAGCTTTCCATTCTTGTAAAATGCTTGGACTTAATGCAATGAAATGTACACAATTTCTAATTTTATGTATATATGGATCAGCTATTCTTAATGCATCTTGAACACATAAATTTATAATATGACATGCACATCTAACATGAAAAATATTGTCAGATGGAGGGTTTAATACAGATTTTAAAGTAGTAATTGCTACATTGTTGTTAGATGCATTATCAAAACTAATTGCCATAATTTTATCGCGAATATGAAAAACATCACAAATTTCTATAATACGGTTTGCTATTTCAGCGCCACTATGGGGATACGGCAACGCCGCAAATGATATGATTCTTTTTTGAAGAATCCAATCATTGTCGATCCAATGACAGGTTATTCCCATCGTTGGAATATTGTTGACACCCGTCCAACAATCCGAAGTTAAACTAACCCTACAAGTTAAACTCCATAAAATTGCAATCAACGCGTCCTTCATTTCAACATACATTTAAAACAATCCGATTTGCAAGTATTTCTCGGAATTCTTTTAAAATGAGGGTTTAAGGCCGTTTGATTAAAATTTTCCAAGTTCCTACTCTCGGGATAGGAAAATGGCAACTCTTCCTTAATGACTAATCGGGCCATTTCCCGACGAACAAGTTCGGGATCATAAGGGTGGCTATCTACTTGACCGGTCCTAGGGTTGATTTTTTGTTGGCCTTGTATTTGATCAAGAAGTTCTTTATGATTATGTTGTATGTGCCTACTAATTGTACCGGTGCCGTCACCCCTCTTGAATTTGTATGTTTTACTATATGTTTTACACACTTTCAAACCTACACCCGGAGTATGTTCATCCAGGATATACTCATAAAACTTGTGCCAATCGCTAGTTTCTCCTCTACTTTTCCTACTACTACGGGGTTGTGTGGTTTCGGGTTGTTGTTGTTGTTCTTCTTCTTCTAATTGAATGTCACATACAACATCCATGTCGTGTGTACCCCATTGTTCCATAGTAGGATCAATGTAATCTCGGGCGGGCTCACTAGTTGGGACAATTGGTGGCCTAAGTGAAGAGGAGAAGGAATCTTGTCCGCTACGACCGCTACCGTGTGATCTAGACATAATGTGGTAATGTGCTAAAATATGTAAAAAAAATCTACAATGTAGGAGCGGTGAATTATACAAAAAAAATCTAAAAAACAAGAGGGCTGAGATAGAGAAGTTCAAAAAACAAACAATAATTTTAACTACAACGCAAAAAAAAATTTAACAAGAGAGATAGAGATATTTTGATACCATTCACCGTAGAATACGCGTATGTAAAAAAAACCATGAAAATAAGAATATAATAGAAAAGATGGAGGAGCGCTTTGCCGATTCCGCAATTGAAGAGTTGAGAAGAGGTTGAAGTAGATTTGACGAGGGTTGAAGAGAGTTGAAGACGTTGAATTTTGTTTCCGATACGACCGAAATTTGATCGTGTATATGCCTCCTTGTACAATTATTTGATGAATACTACAATTGTTCAAAAATTCTTTAAAATGAGGTATAATAGTAGAGAGAGTAAGAGAGTGAGGTGTGATTTTTTTTGAGATTTTTAGGGGATATTTATAGGCTTATTAGTGGGAAAAAACAAAAAATAATAATAAAAAAAAACCAAACAACGGCTCTAAGAGCCGTTTGCAACGGCAGAGCCAGCAACAGCAGCGTCTGCATCGACCGTTGGTTTCGACCCGTTCGACCCGCGGGTCGAACGGGTCGAAAACCGCGGGTCGACCCGCGGGTTAACGGGTCCAATTCGTGGGTTGGAACGGGTTCGTGGGCCGGGTTTCGCGAATTCGATTTGCGTAAATTACGACCCGGTACTGTTCACCAGGTTCGACCAGAACCCGCGAAGTGCTTAAAAGGGCCGGGTTGGTGGGCCGGGTCGCGGGTGGGTCGCCGGTTGACCCGGCCCAGTTGCCATCCCTAATAATACTAAGTAAGTAATGATACTAATAAACATTAAAAATCGTAATAATAATAATAAGATTGAAAGAGTGAAATTGACAACAAATTTTGAAATATTATTCATATGAATTTAAGTTATACAATTTTAACAATTTCTAATGAAATGAAGAATTCAATTCACAAATAAGTTTTATACAATAACATATTTCTTATATACAATTTTACAATGACTACAATTTTTCTAATTTAACATAACAAGCAAAACTATTGTTGTTGTTGTTGTTGTTGTTCTTCGGACGAGTTGCTCCCACTTGTGGACGTTGATAGTGCTTTTTCTTGTGTCCTATCTTCAGCCTTCAGCCAGTCTTCTGTGCAAACGAGCATCTCTAACGACTCGGGCTTCAAGCGATTCCTGTAATCAGTTAGAACCTTGCCACTTGTAGAAAATGCACTCTTAGAAGCAACTGTAGAGACAGGAGAAGTTAGTAAATCTTTAGCCATAATTGACAGAATACTAAAAGTGTGTTCATGGTCTTTCCACCATTGTAAAATATCTAGTGGAAAAGTAGAAGGCTCAGAATCTTGTTGGTTGTACCAATTTAATTCATTTTGTTGATTAGTCCTAGGTTTTTTTGATTGAATTTGTTCAAGTAAATTAAATGTTCTATCACCAATTCTACTTTTACCCTTACCTTTAGAACTACCAGAAGAAGAACTAACTACAGAAGTTGTACTACTAGAAGCAAAACATCTATCATAATAATCATACAAGTTATTTAACGTAGATTCAAACTGAACTAAAAAAGTAGCGCAATCAATTACTAATTCTACATGTTCCTCAAGTAATGCAAAAAATATTTCTATCAAACTCTTCGTACCTTCTGATTTGATACGAGGATCCATAACTGTAGCAACAAAAATCAACATAGGAGAAGGAAAATAATACTTCAAAAATTTTTGAAATGCAGGTTTTACAATCTCACTAACATGGGGATCATTTAACATTTCGTTAAATGTTTGCATCATGCTAACTAATTCAATAAAAATGCTACTAGAAGTAGATTCATATGTTTTTAAAAATTTTAAAGTTGCGGTTTTAAAAGGTTCTAAAAATTTCAACAAAGATTCGGCAAAAAACCAATCGGGGGGAGTCATTTCAAAATTCTGCATATTTTTTGCGATACAAAAATCATTTACAACTGCTTTATATTCGGTAACAACATTTAGTAAATCAAAAGTAGAATTCCATCGGTGTCTAACATCCTTTGAAAATCTTCTAAAAGGAACATTTCTAACCCTACACCAAGCTTTCCATTCTTGGAAAATGCTTGGACTTAATGCAATGAAATGTACACAATTTCTAATTTTAACTATATATGGATCAGCTATTTTTAATGCATCTTGAACACATAAATTTATAATATGACATGCACATCTAACATGAAAAATACTGTCAGATGGAGGGTTTAATACAGATTTTAAAGTAGTAATTGCTACATTGTTGTTAGATGCATTATCAAAACTAATACACATAATTTTATCACGAATATGAAAAACAACACAAATTTCTATAATACGATTTGCTATTTCAGCGCCACTATGGGGATACGGCAACGCCGCAAGTGATATGATTCTTTTTTGAAGAATCCAATTATTGTCGATCCAATGACAGGTTACTCCCATCGGAATATTGTTGAGACCCGTCCAACAATCCGAAGTTAAACTAACCCTACAAGTTAAACTCCATAAAATTGCAATCAAAGCGTTCTTCATTTCGATGTACATTTTAAAACAATCCGATTTACAAGTATTTCTCGGAATTTTTCTAAAATGAGGGTTTAAGGCCGTTTGATTAAAATTTTCCAAGTTCCTACTCTTGGGATAGGAAAATGGTAACTCTTCCTTAATGACTAATCGGGCCATTTCCCGATGAACAAGATCGGGATCATAAGGGTGGTTATCAACTAGACCGGTCCTAGGGTTGATTTTTTGTTGGCCGGGTAGGTCAACAAGAAGTTCTTTATGGTTATGTTGGATGTGCCTACTAATTGTACCGGTGCTGTCACCCCTCTTGAATTTGTATGTTTTACCACATGTTTTACAAACTTTCAAATCTATACCCGGAGTATGTTCGTCCGGGATATAATCATAAAACTTATGCCAATCGCTAGTTTCTTCTCTACTTTTCCTACTACTAGGGGGTTGTGTGGTTTCAGTTGGTTGTTGTTGTTGTTCTTCTTCTTCCAATTGTATGTCACCTACAACAACGTCGTGTGTACCCCATTGTTTCATAGGAGGATCATGGTATTCTTGGGCGGGCTCACTAGTTGGGACAATTGGTGGCCTACGGAAAGAGGAGGAGGAATCTTGCCCGCTACGACCGCTACCACATGATCTAGACATAATGTAGTAATGTGCTAAAGTATGTAAAAAAAATATATACAATGTAGGAACGGTGAATTATACAAAAAAAATCTAAAAAACAAGAGGGTTGAGATAGAGAAGTTCAAAAAATGAACAATAATTTTAACTACAATGCAAAAAAAAATATAACAAGAGAGCTATGAAATTTTGATACCGTTCACCGTGGAATACGCGTATGTAAAAAAACCCGTGAAAATAAGAATAGAATAGAACTAGAAAGAAGCGCTTTTGCTGATTCCACAATTGAAGAGTTGAGGAGAGCTTGAAGTAGATTTGACGACGGTTGAAGAGAGTTGAAGACGTTGAAGACGTTCAATTTTGATTCCGATACGACCGAAATTTGATCGTGTATATGCCGCGTTGTAGACTTGTTTGATGAATACTACAATTGTTGAAAAATTCTTTACAAATGATGTATAATAGTAGAGAGAGTAAGAGAGTAAGGTGTGATTTTTTATGAGATTTTTGGGGTATTTATAGGCTCAAAATGTGGGAAAAAACAAAAACAAAACAAAAAAAGCCAAAAAAATGGCTAAAGAGCCGTTAGCAACGGCTCTGTCCAGAGCGCCGCTGGTTACGGACCGTTCGACCCGTGGGTCCACGGTCGACCCGTAACGGGTCGAACGTTCGACTCGTACGGGTCCAACGGGTCGTAACCCACGGGTCGACCCGTGGGTTGGCGGGTTCAATTTGCTTTCTTAACGGGTTGGCGGGCCGGATTTCGCGGGTTGAATTCGCGTTATTTGCGACCCGGGTCGACCCGGTACTGTTCACCGGGTTCGACCCGAACCCGCCAACTCCTTAAACGGGCCGAGTTCACGGGCCGGGTCGCGGGTGGATCGCCGGTTGACCCGGCTTAGTTGCCATCCTGGGGGAGGGGGGCACACATTCAAAAATAAGTTGTGCATTTCATCATTGCCTATACCGACATCATCTTCGTGAGCAAAAAAATTGATAATAAAGCACTTCCTGTTATTGACAACTCCTTTCATTCTTCTGACCATCGTTGCTAACAAAACTAAATCCATGTGCAATGCCTGGTCATCAGTAAATGGTAAAGATACCATCTCACACAGTACATAAAACATTATATTCAGAACAGTAAATGATACAATGAAACAGTTTGATCAAATTTACTTTAATGTCTCGCATTCCACATTGCAGTAGCAATTTGATCTCTTTTCATACTCATACAATTCAATTGGGAAGATGACAAATCCAACCCTTGAGATGTGGATGCGATATCTTCATTTTGTTGATGATGAATTAATTGTTCATCTACAAATTCCTCAAAAAAAGTATTGTCCACTGAATATCTACGTATAAAATTATCAAGTGCGCAACATACTGTGACCATTATAACCTGTCTTGTAAAAAAGTAGTTTATCATATACTTGAAGATGGGAAACCTTTTTTTGAATACACTAAAGGTTCTTTCAATGACATTTCGTAGTCTTGCATGCTGCTTGTTAAAAAGTTGCCTAGGTTGGGTCGGTGCATGGTTGGCCCCTTGAAAGTCTTGCAAGTGATATGGCTCACCACGGTAGGGAGCTAAAAAGTTGGGCATATTCGTGTAACCACAATCTACCAAATAATATTTGTCATTGGGAGGGATTTGCAACAATCCTTGTGTTAATACACTTTGTATTACACGGGAGTCGTTAGAACTTCCTTCCCATCCCGCATAAATAAATGTGAACATCATATCAAAATCACAAGCGGCCAGCACATTTTGAGTTATATTTCCCTTTCGTCCACGATAAGCATTGTGTCGACTAGCAGGTACCGAAGCAGCGATTAATGTATCATCAGTAGCACCGATAGCTCCCTACATTAATGAATTTGAAACCTACAACTTTAGTAAACTTTGAAATATTACAATAATATGTTAGTAAGCATGGAGCTAACAAAATACCTTAAACCATGGATAAAAGTCAGTGGAACTAATGATCCTTTCATGTATACATGTAGTGTTCAGGGGAGTAATTAGAACTGTGGCTGCTCTTGCCAAACCTTTCAAAACATCTATAAAATGACGCTCGATTCTTTCTGTTGAGTGTTGAAACCGATCAGCAGCTGCTCTCATTCTATGACTATGACCGATAATGTACAAAAAAATGGCACCACTTTCTTCAAAAGACACGCGTCTACGTCGGGCTTCCTCCTCCGTTTCCTCGAGGTAGTTTCCATTTTTCAAAAAATGACACAAAGCCAAAAAAACAATCTTGATTCATACAGAATATGCGATGAAACTTATATGGGGGACCATCTAGGATTTCTTGCAAATATTCACGTCCGATTAGTTTTGGAGTGCATTGTGGATTTTTTTCAGAGATGGCCTGTAGGAACTGGAGTGATAACAAGCCATCCAAATCGTCACTATCAGATGAAGACGTGTCTATCACTATGGTAGCACTTGCAATAGTACTTCACTCTGAAAAAAGTAGAATTCAGTTGCATAAAGTATTCAAGTTTTAATACTACGACAGTAGTGGAGGTTATATGCAGAATATTACCGTAACATCTTATGTTATGTAACATTGTTAAAGCCAGAAAAAAAAAAAACAGTAATAGCAGCTACTAATAGCAAATTCATTTACAATTAAAACGTTACAATTTTAAAAAAATCCACCACATTCTACCATTAAATATTCAGAATACAATAACTCACACACAAATATGTAAAAATTGTTAAATAAATAAACAATTTGGATATGATGGATCTACTCAAACAAATGGGCTCCTTAGTCACCACGACTCTTCACCCAACTAACCCTAACTTCCTGGCTCATACGAAGGAAGGCATGACGCCATTGGGGGCTTTCAACTAACACATCAAGTGCCTTCCCAAGCTGTTTGTAATCAAATTCCCCACTCACCGAATTAATTATATCAATGCATTGATCAAGGGAGGAAGAATCTATATCAACCGAGGGATTACTTTGGTCGCCCTTTTTCTTTCTATACTTGTCTTTTTTTACCTCCTGAGCATCGATAAACGAATCAAGAGCCATGTCCATCTTCGAGCTTTTTGTAGCTCGACCACTTGACGCACTAGAGCGCCTCTTGCGAGACCCCGAACCTATCAGTGCATCATCGTCCTCATCATCCACATCTACATATGGGGCATTGGGATGGGCAAACTCATAATTGACCCTCTGTTCCTCATCGGAGTCGTACACCTTTTGTGTTGAAGCCCTAGAAACAAAGCCTTGGGCAGTAGACCCCTGGAAAATTTTGGTCAAAGCATCACAATTTGCCAATCCCTTCGACCGAAATATTTTTCCCGCAGGGTGTGCCTAATCAAAAATTTTATGTTGTTAATTTACAAGTAGTAATGTCATGGTTAAGTATAATAAGATCAGAATCACAGACTATTATAAAAATGAAGTTATATATGAACCTTAACATAGTTGTCCCTAACCTCCTGCTCGCAAGTGATTGCTTGGTTCTCTTCATCCCAACCCAAACCACTCTGCTTCTTCAAATTCTCAAACTCCCTCCATTTAATTCTAAGTCTGGAATGTTTGTCCTTTAATTGTTTAATTGTAAATGTACGATTACACATGCATTTCATATGTGTAACAAATCCTTGCCAAACTTTGGCTTCAAATGTCGAACTTTTCAAACTATTTTGGTCTACCTCATTCACCATCAGATCCACAAATACCCGCTCAACAAGTGGATTCCATAACCCAACATCAGCATCCACCTCCATCTCCTTCCCCTTCCCCTTACTAGTCATTTATATTACGAAAAGAAACGGTAAATAATAACAACAATGATAAATTACTGAACTTAAAGAATGATCCGAACTTATTATCGGAAGTCAACAAATTTGTAAATGAGGACTTCTTGTATCTCCAATGTAGGATTTGAAACATTTTGTCCACAGAAACAAAAATGAACCCTCATTTTAATCAAATAATTAGGAGTATAGTCGACCATAGGATCAGAAGTTATCATCTCCAAATCCATCCCATTCACATTCTGTAATCCCTCTAAATCAGTCCATATAAAAAATAAAATAAATAAAATAAATAAATAAAAAAACCCACGGATCTAGATTATCTCCCTATAAAGCGAAATCATAGCCGTGTAACAAGGGGAAAAATGGGTACCAATGAAATCATACCTTCGTTTGCTTGAATTGAAGAGCAAAGAAATTGTCACCAACAGATTCAAGCTTCAATCAATGTTTGGTTTGACTGGCCCGTTGTCGAGTACACCTTCTCTTATAAGCGGCTCAAGTCTCACAAACCATCAAACTCTAAATCGATCACTCACCCCACCAAATCCGACGTTCTTGAGAGTTGTATGCTGTCAGCGAGCGACAAAGATGATAAGGTGGAGTATATTTGGGATAAAAATTTTCCAAATCCGTTGATTTTGGGTAGATTTTTCTAGATCTGGTTTTTTAGCGTGCTTATCGAGAAGAAAGGAAAGCAGGTGAAGGAAGTAAAGAAGAGATGGGAGTAAAGAGGGAGTAACTCGTGTAGAAAGAGAAGAGAATATAGGAAAAAGGCGTTTTTTGAAAACTCTTTTAAAAAAAAAACCCTAACCAAACGGGGTTTTGTGGTTTTCGGAAAGAAAAAAAAATTAAAAAAACAAACCAAACAGACCCTCAGTCTTCTTGACTTCTTGCTCCAATCCAATAGTAGAGTATAATAGTAGTAGTAATAAAGTAGTAGAAGTAGTAGTAAGCAGTTGAAGTAGTAGTAGGTAGTAGTAGTAGTTGAAGTAGTAGTAGGAGTAGCATTAGTAAACACCAGTAGAAGTAGTGGAAGACAGCAGCAGCATCAGCAGTACATAGCAACAACAACAGCAGTAGTAATGGTAGACAGCAGCAGCATCAGCAGTAGATAGCAACAGCAGCAGCAGTAGTAATGGTAGACAACAGTAATAGTAGTAGTAGAGTGTAGTAATAGTAGTAGTAGACTGCAGTAATAGTAGTAGTAGTATTAGTGAAGTAGTAAGAGTAGTAGAAGTAGCATATATATAGAGAAAAGGGGAAAGGAGCAGCTATTGTTGCTGCCGGTCAGTTCAAGAGAGAAGGAGAGGAGTGTGGAATTCTCTAGGAATAGCTTAGATGTACCCCTTATTTGCATTTAACCCCTTTAGTCTTTATGTAATTTCACTTAACCCCTAAATAACCTTATTGGATTGGGCTTTAAGAAAATAAAGTGTTAAGGCTTTTTAAGAAAGAAAAAAGTTAAACATATGGATATGTTAAACAAAAAAATAAACATAGAAATAAAAATAAAAATAACAATGTCAATGCACATGTATATATATAACAATGCATATATATTTTTATTGTTAGAAAAGTAGTGCATACTAGGGGTATTACAAATAAGGAGGTAAGGGTAAAAACGTAAATTCACGTGCCTATAGGTCTAATTTTCAAAATTTTGGGTGTTATTGGGGTACTAGGTTTGCCCGTTGACACGTGCCCACGGCACGTCTTCGGAACGGTGCACCTTATTTGATCATATAAAATAGTTTTGGAGGTTCAGCAAATTGATTGAAGTAACAAACATATTATATGAGAAACTTTTGGGGGTTTAGCATAAATTATGATTTTTTTGATTTTTTTGATTTTTTTGCAAAAAACATATTTTTAAAGTAATGAGTTTTTTAAGGGGAAAAATTTGTTTTTTGAATTTGAAATTTTGGAAGAAAAATGTGTTTTGAGAGGTTTGATATGGACCTTTGATTTTGGGTGATTGACTGTGAACCACTTGATAGCTTTCTTTGTAATTTATTACATAGATTACTGTAACTTCAGATGTGCATATCATATTATTGCTAACTATGAGTGTCAATTGATCATTTGCCCTTTTTAAAAATAATTTAATTAACATGATTTAATGATTGTTTATGAAGGACCAATTAATTGTAGTCATTTATCAAAGATGATTTAAGACAGACGGCCACAATTAATCGAGTGTACCCTACACGGCTACACTTGTAGAGGATCCAAGTCCAAAACAAAATAACAAAAGAACAAAAAAAGAAAAAAAGGGAAATTTAAAAGAGAAGGAAAAAGAAAAGAGAGACCTTAGGTTGTCCGCTATTCGAACCGTCGTTCAGATTGGACGAATACCATGGCGTGTTTCGTCAACTGCCCCTTTTGATCAAATTCCTAACCCTAGAAATCCAAAATTCCCCCAAAACTAGATCAAAATCCGAAACCGTAGAAATCGGAATCCCCAAAATTCGCGAGATCGGCGGAGTTAGGGTTTGAATTTGGGGGACTTGGTGATGGAGCCCCGCGTGGGGAACAAGTTCCGGCTCGGTAAGAAGATCGGAAGCGGATCGTTTGGCGAGATCTATCTAGGTTTGACATTTTTGATCTTTTTTCTCGATCGATTTTCGAATTTTAATAAAAAAATGTTGGGATTTTGATCCCAAATATGGTGTTTTGATTGGTGAATTTGTTTTCGGTGTTTGATTGTAGGTACGAACGTTCAGACGAACGAGGAGGTTGGAATTAAGCTTGTAAGTATATCGATCTTCGAAGAATTTTCACTTTTGATCTATTTGTTTCTAGATTATGTTCAGATCTTGTAATTATTTTGCAAAATTTATTGTTTTGTGTTTGTTTCGAGGTTTTGTTGAATATATTGGGTTTTGATTATTCCAGTAATGGGATATGGATTGAAGAAACTGCAAAATGTGTTTATAAGCTTATTATTTTCTGGAAGTAGTTATTGCTGACTTTTTTATGGATAGATATTGAGGATTATGTTTTGATGTCTAAAACCTCAACTGTAATGTATGTTTACAAGTAGGAAGTTGCTTATGAAGTTCAATGTACATGTATATATTAGTGTGGTAGGATCCTATGGGTCTGGGACTGCATTGTGGATTGAATTGCGATTCTTAGTTTTCGTTGATGTGATTCTTTTCTATTCATGTTTGTTAATAATTGTTAAAGATTTTGTATATTTGATAAGCTGAATTGATAAAGATTTTGTGTGTTTGTTAAAAATTGATAAATATTTTATGTTCATGTTTGTTATGTTTTGTAACATGCCGTACGTGAAATATGGAAAACTTGAAGTTTCATGGAATATAGTTTCTAAAAATGCTTGGTATATGTCAGTGGGCTAAATCTCAGTACTTGATTTAGCTTGGTAGATCATAGTCATTTTTATTATTTTCAATGGGGAAGCTTTAGAATTCAGATAAGAATATTTCACCCTACATGAAAATTTGTCCATTTTTCGTGCTGTCACGTTCATCATTCATGCTTTGTCATTTTGGAATTTTCTTAACAAGCATTATTCTTGTAGGTTTACAATACTAATCCATTCTTTTCGTTTGAGTGATTTAACTTTCATATTAGCTTCTAATCAAATTGGTTCATCTAACATAAGTACTTGTCAGAGCGAAGAATAAAAGGCTGACCGTTTAAGGCAGCAATTACTATATTGTGAAAAATGATACTCTGTTTCATTTCCATATTATGGCACCTTTACAATTGACCGAGGCAGTGCACTACTAACTAATTTATCCCAAATATATTATTTTCTAGTTTGTGAATGACTCAAGGAGTTGAATTGCTGCTCGATCTTTTTTATAAGACTTAATTTATTCACAAATTAGATCCTTATGCTAGAGATCGTGAATGTTACCTAATCCGTTAAAAGGTAAGCAGTCCTGCAGCAACTGCATGTGTGCATTCCATCTTTCTATGTAAAATGGAAATCAAACTAAGATTGTTATAAAATCAGGAGAAACCTTTACTGAAAATATGCTACTAGTTTGGAGTATGCTAAAAAATGAGATCTTCATTTTGCATGATTTATAAGTATAAAATGATGAAGTGGTTAATTTATTACGCATTCGTCTAACATGGCTGTGTATATGGTGATGATGTTAATATCGTAAACCGCAAAGACTACTTTTCTTCCCAACATCACAAACGACACATAGTTTAAATGATTCAAATGATTCAAATGATTCAAATGATTCAAAAGGACTTGTTAATTGGGTCAAGCCGCATGTCTAGAATTAGGGGATCTGAACCTGACCACGACCAAAAGATGTGCTCATCTAATAAATACAATAGTCAAACAGTACCTTATATTTGAGGAATGTGTCCTCAAAAAACAAGGTTTCCCAACGCATACTGTGCATGCAATGCAAATCGGGGTTTTTGTTGTTGTTGTAAAAAGGCCGTAGCCATATATTTCCATTTATTATGAGATATGTTTATATGGTAAAGAAAGAGCTGATCTTTTCCGTCATGCTTTCCCACCGCATACTGCACATGCAATGCATACCTGTCATAATTTGAGGCATGCAATTGCATGTGTCAAAAAACAAGGTTTCTTCTTTTTTCACATTTCGGTCGATGTTATCGAGCTACTTCTAGTCTGTTTGCAATTCATAATGTATTTAAGTGAGATGCTCTTGCTATTAATAGTGTGAAAGTTTGCTTTTAGTGACAAGACTGTACAGAATTAACTAATGCAGAAGATACATGCAGCTTTAATCATGTTTGTCAGGGCATATTTAAGATATTTTCCATACAAGGCATTAAATCCTTTGCTGGATGATTCCTTTTTCTTCGCCTGCAATCTTACTTTGGTGCTCGTATTGATTATAATGAAAAACACTACACGCTTTTTATAATCTTTTAACACTTTATTTTCATGCACCTTCTTGCAGTAGAAACACACCCATCCCACTTTGCAGGCATCTTCACACTTCGCTCTCCTATAACATGTTTACTTTCAGTTAAAAACTCATTTTCATAGTCGTTCCCTGATGGCTCAATGAGATTATCAGGTAATAAAGATATTTGATATGGATATTGATGACAACAAGTAGCCAAGTAAATGAAGAGCTGAATCTTTTCCTTCAAGTGTCACATTAATTGCAATTAGCTGAGGTAAGAGGTTATCAAACTTATTGTTATGCTCCATCAACGGAGTGCTGTTTCCTATCATTAATCATCACTAATTAATACATCTTGGTCGAGCTGGATCCTTTGGATTGACAATATAAAGTGATCAAATTTTAACTGTAGTCGTGCCACCTGTATCTTGCATGCTATATGCTATCAATCACCTCTTACGGAGATTGTAACCATTTACCATGAGGTTGTAGCCCGTACAACCTTTATCCTTCTTCTTTGTTTCTATTTGTCACCTAGGTTCAGTGGAACCCATTTTGCACTATCAAGTCTCTCATTTTGACTCCTAAATATGGAAAAAATAATAATGTGAAGTGATATTTGCTGCCATCAAATTACCACTATAAGAAGAAACAGATCACCAAAGCAGTGGTGGTATGATGAGCTATCATGATTAGGTATTTTTATCATGTACCAAGTTTTGATATTGAGGAATTAATGAATGAGATAAACCAAAACCTTAGGTACTGTTTTTTTTTTTCATCTTATAAGAGGTTACCACTTATAAGAGATTTACAGTAAGAGCCTCTTGTAAGAGCCTCTTTTTGAGGTGTTCTTTTTATATAAAAATAATCTCTTATAAAAACCTCTTATAAGAGATTTGTGTTCTTTTTTCACCTCTTACAAGAGCCTATATTACCCCAAAGTCTATATTACCCCAAAGTATAAAAATAGTGAGATGAAGGACAAGAAAAGATAAGTTCAAATTACTAATATATAAACTAGTTTAATGGCAAGTTAAATTCACAAACATAATTGCTCGAGATTGTGAAGATTGTGAACATAATATATATCTTTAAATAAATCAGTGTTTCGACAGCATCCCTAACATAATTGCTCGAGATTGTGAAGAATGAATTCCCACACTTTTTCTAGGATAGCATATTACAGTCAACTACGTATATGATTACATTTTTTCTAGGATAGCATATTCCGGGCTACTATAGACTAATATATAAACTAGTTTTATTAGTAACAATTATAATATAGACTTTGGGGTAATATAGACTTTTTAAGTAATAGAAGTTTTATAAGAATTTGAAAGAGGCTACTAGAAGTCTTTTAGGCTTATAAGATACTAGTATCATGCACGTGCGATGCACGTGGAGGAAGAAGGAAAAAGACAAAAAAAAAGGAAAATAATTTCCAAACTGATCCACCGTCAAAAATATTTACCAAACTGGTCCACTTTCGCACGTGCACGCGGAGGAAGAAGGAAAAAGACAAAAAAAGGGGAAATAATTTCCAAACTGATCCACTGCCGAAACTATTTACCAAACTGGTCCACTTTCGAAAATATTTACCAAAATGAGTCATTTGGCTTCAAAATGACAAAATGAAAAAAAAAAAAAATTAATGACAAATACCACTAAGGCCTTCTCCCATTATAATAGTAGAGATTTTGAGAAAAATGTCTTATAAGAGGTAAAAAAAAGAACACTAAAAAAACTGTTGTAAGAGGGGGACCACCTCTTACAAGAGGTAAATCTCTTATAAGAGGAGAAAAAGAACACTACCTTAGTCTTTCCATGGGAAGATATATTAAGAGAACACCAAAAAATTATTAAATTAACATCTCTCGGTAAAGCACAACCAGTTTGGTACGAAATATTAAAAAAGTCTAAATTTATCAGTGGGAAAGTACTGAGATATTGATGTTTCTTATAGATTTTGAGGAACTACTGCATTGTGTTTGGTTAAGGACCATTCTGGTACATGGTTTGAATAGAAACACGTGAAATATAACTAATCACAGAATATAGTAAGTATTCTGGGAAAATGGTTTTGTTTTTGTTGCCCTGTTTCTTTACTAAGTAGCATGATAGAATATTTGGTGCTTTTGTTTTGGAGTTCTTAGTTATCTACTTGTATTTCTTTACTATTGGTATATAGATAATATGAAGTTCAAAAATTCTTTCATAATCTTTTGATATATTGCTTCACCATATCCTTAAAGACTGTTCAACAAATTAGTGAGTATTTGAAATTAGAGAATTCCAGAACTGATCTAATTGAATTATTTAACAACCATTTCTAGGCTGCACCGGAATGAGGAATAGTGGGTCATTTTGTTAAGCCTTTATAGTCGGTGAACAGTTTTTTTTTTAAATTTTTTTTTTTTTGGTGGGGGGGGGGTGTGGAGGTAAAATAGAGGGAACTGATTTAGATGGTTTGGGCATGTGAACAAAGACTAATAGTTTTAGAAGTGATTTGATTGTAGTTTATGGAGCAACGAGGATTAGGAGTAGATCAAAATTGATGGTCTGGTTTAGACTACTAAGAAGTATAAAGAATTGTTAATTTGATTCAAGAAACGACTTTTAACAAAGCTGAATGGAGTAGATTTTGTGCCATTTGGGATGGCTTTATTGTTGCCGCTTTTAGTCTCAATGCAACCAAGTCATAACCCAAAAATTTCTCAGCCTGCAATCTATGAGGGAATAAGTGAGCTGAAGAGCCATATGGATCTTGTTCCGGTCGTTGTAAAGGCATCATTTTGTTGTTATCAATTCTATGCAATGTGTGCCATTGTGGTCCAATTATTGTTCTTTACCTTTTATGCTATTTGCAGCTAGTATTTGAAGATAATCTGACATGTTATATAGTTTGTCATGAGTATTTTTCACATTATTGTCCGAGTGCTACGATGCCTTGTCTCTTTGGTTGTTCTATTATCATTTTTTACATATCTCTACTAAATCTTCCTCTTATTTGATGATTCAATACTCAGGAAAATGTCAAGACAAAGCATCCCCAGCTGCTATATGAATCAAAGCTGTACAGAATCCTACAAGGAGGAAGTAATGATAATTCTTTGACTCTTTTGATATATCTTCTGTACTTTCTTTCTGCTAATCCTTTTGATATTAGTCCACTCAAGTACATTGTGTACTCACTTACTTCTCCATCATTGTCTTTTCTCATTTGGGCAGCGGGGATTCCAAATATAAAATGGTTTGGTGTTGAGGGTGACTATAATGTTCTTGTGATGGATTTATTGGGACCAAGTCTTGAAGACCTTTTCAATTTCTGCAGTAGGAAACTGTCATTAAAGACTGCTTTGATGCTTGCTGATCAGATGGTATGCTGTATCTTACATTCTGTTTACGGTTTTTCACAAGTGTCAATGTTTTTATGTATAATTTTAATTTTTAAATGTTTTTCATCTGTTGTGATTTTCTTTGACAGATCAACCGAGTTGAATTTGTTCATTCAAAATCGTTTTTGCATCGAGATATCAAACCAGACAATTTTCTTATGGGTTTGGGAAGACGAGCAAGCCAGGTATCTTTGTCAATGAAGATTGACATTTTCTTCAATTTTTATGCTTGATTTGTTGTTTCGTTTGAGTAGTTATGTTCTGGATTTCCATGCAGGTGTACATTATAGATTTTGGCCTGGCCAAGAAATATAGGGATACTTCAACCCACCAGCACATACCTTACAGGTAAATTTGTGAAATTGTTCAATTACAATTTTCTTTATTCTGCTATGAGTTTCTCAGCATATAATATCATTGTATGTGAATTGTGTAGCTTGGATTTATCTTTGTTTTGTTGCTTAATTACATAGAGACCGAGTCCTCAGTAACAATTTAGTTTTGTAATTGCTTGAAACAGTTAAATCTTAATGGATCAGCTCAAGATTATTGTTGAATGTTAATACTCTTGTTTTTGACATAATTCTTGCGGTATGCTTACCATAATTCTCTAAACTAATCATGTTGACTTCACGTTCATATTAGAGTACTACCTGTAGGTGTTATGCTATTAGACTTGGGTTCTTTTATTTGATATTACTTTTGACAAGTTTGAATGCTTTACTTCTGACACTCTTTTGAAAACTACTATTGGCATTTGTTTTTTTTTTTTTTTTGGTTTTTCTTCGGTCAAAAGTATCATAAGAAAATCCCCAATGCGATACTTCCCGTGTCTCATTCTCGGTACCTACTTAATTCATATGATGGTTTAATTGAACAGAGAAGGCTCCTTTTGGTAGTTAGTTCTTTAGGTATAATGTATTGTATATTAGTTGACATTTTTTTGTAATTGTATATTAGTTTGTTTTTCTGTAGTCAAGATATACACGAATATCAAAACAGTTCTTAAAAAGCAAGCGTTTGTGTCCACCCTACTGCTTTGTGTAATCTACTTTCAGGGCATTAAAAAATTAATTGTTTAAGGATTATTTTTATTTATTTTTAAATTTTCATGCAGGTTAAGAAAATTCAATTTTAAATTTTCTTACATGATATATCTAATCTCTTGCAATGCTTGATCCACCTCTATGTAGCTGTGCCCTATAGTTATTAGCTTGCTGGAAAATAGTAATTCCTGACTTGATTGTTATTTTAAATAAATTGGCAGTGATCCGATATGTTATTTTATTTTTTTGAATACAACTGTCGTGTCACTCAGAGTAACTAACGCAGGGCACGCCTACAAGGACTAATGTTGATGCGAATGAACAAACACATGCAATTTTTAGCTGAAGACTCTAAACAAAGGATTGTTTCTAAATTTATGCAATTAACCGAAAAGTTTTTATTTGGTTTTTTGGGATGTTTATGATTGAACTGTAGATGCATTGCTTTTTATGTGCTGTTCGGTTTCCATCAGTTGACCTCCTCTGTTCAACATGAATTATTAAGAGGAAATTGAATCTTTAATATTTTTTACCTCTTTTCTCCACATTATGAGGGTTGTCTTATATAAATTCTCAAAAGTATCTGCAAATCTGTTGTCATCCCTGGGTTAACTTGTAAATATATATGTTGCAGGGAGAATAAAAACTTGACTGGAACAGCTAGATATGCAAGCATGAACACCCACCTTGGTATAGGTATGCGTCAAATCTCTCGTATTCTGTTCGTCACTATTTTTCCTTTTATCTTTGGCCAAATTTGTCATTTTTCTGCTTCTTATCTGTGGCCAAGTTTGTCAAATACTTTTCTATGTATTTGCCTTATGTATTTGCATTTGTGTATCTGCTAAGAACAAAGCAGGAGGGATGATTTGGAATCTCTTGGATTTGTTCTCATGTATTTTTTGAGAGGAAGGTGAGATATCTTGTTCAGCTATGCTTTATGTAGCCTTATCATTTTTCCTCCCATGACGTGCTGTTTTCTAATTTTGCTCCATTATTCAGTCTTCCCTGGCAGGGGCTAAAAGCAGGAACAAAAAAACAAAAGTATGAAAAAATTAGTGAGAGAAAAGTTTCCACATCTATTGAGGTGAGGTCTTCATATGTTTAAATTGAGGTCTACTTCAACCTGTTTTTTTCCCTTTTCGTAAAGCTGACTAAATTTATCACCTTCAGGCTCTGTGTCGTGGATATCCCACAGAATTTGCATCTTACTTCCATTACTGCCGCTCGCTACGTTTTGATGACAAACCAGATTATGCATACCTTAAGAGATTATTCCGTGACCTTTTTATTCGTGAAGGTAAGCTATTTGCACCTCAAATTTCATTCCTGTGTGTGGGGAAATTGTGGTTGATAATGGCATACTTGAGGTACCTAAAATTCTTTCATGCAGTTAGGTAACTGACTTCAATTCACTTCTTCTACAGGATTTCAGTTTGATTATGTGTTTGACTGGACTATTTTGAAGTATCAGCAAGCACAAATTGCTAGCACTCCTTCACGTCCTCTTGTGAGTAATTTGAATGGATAAGCCTTTCTTTTGCCTCCATTCTTCCTCATCTGAACAGGATGCTTATTTTTCCAATTTTTAGGGCCCTGGTGTTGGACCTAGCTCTGGGTTGGCCCCAGCTGTAGCTAATGTGGATAGGAATTCTGGTATAGATTTCTGACCTCTTTTTTTGGTGATCATCTTATTTATGCTATAGACTATAGATAGTCAATCGTGGTCACAATATTGCATTGATTACTACATTAATTTTTTAATTTCTTTATGCCTGTCAACTGATCTGTGCAATCATATCATTTACTCATTGTATATGGATCAAGTTAACATATGTTACAAATTTATGATCTATCTAGGCTTTCATTGAAGGTGGCATATTTTTAGTAATTAATATGTTTATTCTTTTATGTATTAGCCGAGAATTTTTCTTTTTTGACTTGAGATTACTTTTTTCGCTCTTGGTTTGTTCAAGGTGGTGAGGAAGGGAGGACAAGCGGTTGGTCAGATCCTTCTCGTCGCCGTGCACTAGCACCAGCTGTAAATTCAGGGAGTTTATCAAAGCAGAAGAGTCCAGTAGGAGTTGATTCAGCTTCCAATAAAGAGGCTATGGTGAGTCAGTATTTCTACATACTATTGTTAGCTTGTGGTGAATCCTAATATGAACCTGTGTTTGAAGCTGCTAAGAAGTACTGTCCAAACCATGTCCACAGGGACGGGTTTGATTCTAGTGTATCGTCTTTCCTTCGTTGGGCTTCATTTTTTTTCGTATTGCGAACATTTTGACATTTCAATATTTATATCTACCTTAAATATATCTATCTATCTATCCAAGTGTTCTTTTTATAGTGAGAAAAAAATCATATTGGAATTCTTACGCAATAGCCTACAGAAAAAAAGATTTAAAAAAGAGAAGAACCTGGTACAGTCAACTTCACATTTGGCTGTAGTGAAGGCGGTTTATCTTACTAGTTTTGCCATTGGCATAGTAATCCACCATAATCAACCACTACTTGGTTGTGGGAGTTCTAACATTACATTGATTTTATTCCTAATTGCTTGGTGGTGGCAGGATAGGAGATGGAAGGTAGCAGGACTAGGTATGGCAACGTGTAGGGTACGGGGTTAACCCTTTTCCCTCTAAAGTTCATATACCTTACTCTTTCCCTGTAGGTATTCTGGGAAATTATCTTACCCTACCCTAACGGGAAAACTGGTGAAGCTGTTAACACAATTAATTGAAAAAATATATTTTAAGTTATACACTAAAAAGTGAAAATAAAGATGATTATCTTCTTTTGTATTTCAAATTTCATGACTTAGTTCATCAATCATATATAAATGAATCTATAACATATATTTAAACCGGTAGATGGGTAAACATGTAAGTATATACTCGTTGAGTTCTTCGATGGTGCAAACTAGTAATTGACTATGACTAGATTTAGACCGCCCCTTAGAAGTCGGAATCATGTTTAACCACTTGTTCGTGAAGGGTATATATGTAAAATATACTAGCCACTCTCGTGAATAGGAACCCACTTCGTAGATCCCATGCTATTCCAATTCTGTTTTGGGTGAAAAAAATAATTAATTCAATCAAAAGCACATGATATCATTTAAATGCATGAAATTGCATTGTATGTTCTCAAATGCCGTGTTTAGACTATATGTTATCATATATATATATATATATATATATATATATATATATATATCCAGTGGTGCATATTTTTCTTTCTTCTTATCATCTCTTCGTCTTATCAACATTACGAAATATGAATTCCAGAAAAAAGATAGGAATTACTGAATTGCCATATGCCGAAAACCAAAATCTTAGATTTCAGTTTATTTACATTACTACCTCTATCATGTTTTAGGAGAGGATCTGATTATCCAACAGTTGGCAGTGGATTTAGAGTTAGTTATAAGTAGGTTTAAAAAATGGGTATATACATTCTATCACTGAGCTGCCTGCACGTGGAAAAACTCTACCCATACCCTTACCCATAAGGGTAATTGGCAGTGGGTACGGGTAATTTGGTTTTACCCTTACCCATTGCCACACCCTAGGTAGGATGAAGAAAAGTGGGAAACATTTGTTTTATTTGAAGATTCTTTTCAACTGGCCTTCCCCCACTCTTTTGAGTTGGCACTCTTTTGAGTTGGCGAGCTTCAGACTTATTCTATCTGCATTTGTGAAAGCGTATTATGACTTGTTAGAAAGTTATACCCAACCTAGTTTCTTGAAAAAAAAGGAACCAAGTTTTTTATACTTCAATTTGGTGGTTTTGGTACTTGGAATACCTGTATCATTTGGATCACTGTTGAGTATATATATATATAGAAATGTTCCGTTGTGCACTAGGCCTTTGTGTGCACTCGGCTTTTCCTCCTTCGTATCGACGATCCGAACTGTTCACATTTATCAACACGTCTAAATTAGTTTAAATATGTAAAATCAAATTATTTGAAATTTATTTGTCCATCCATCATGTGACTATAAAAAACAACGATTTTCAGCCATACAATTTTGTAACACTTCAATGGATGGGCAAATGAATTTCAAATAATTTGATTTTACATATTTAGACTAATTTATATGTGTAGATCAATGTGAACGATTCGGATCGTCGATATGAAAGCGGGAAGGCCGAGTGCACATGGAGGCCTAGTGCACAACAGAACATTACTCTCTCTATACATATATGTATATATATATGTGTGTGTGTGTGTATATATATATAGGGAAAGCTTCGGTTGTGCACTCCTCTAGTGCACACGGCGTGTGCACTAGGCCTTCGGGCGTTCAAATCAAAGATCCGAACCATTCACATTGATCTACACATTTAAATTAGTCTAAATATGTAAAATCAAATCATTTGAAATTCATTTGCCCATCCATCATGTGACTATAAAAAACAATGATTTTCAGCCATACAATTTTGTAACACTTCAATGGATGGGTAAATGAATTTCAAATGATTTGATTTTACATATTTAGACTAATTTAGATGTGTAGATCAATGTGAATGGTTTGGATCTTCGATATGAATGCCCGAAGGCTAGTGCACACGCCGTGTGCACTAGAGGTAGTGCACAACCGAAGCTTTCCCTATATATATATATATATATATATATATATATATGGGGAAAAGGGGTATGAGCAATTTGCTCATTTAGTAAATGAGCAAGTGATGAGGTGGCATGCATGTGATTGGGAAATCCTAAAAGTTGTTAGATACTCAATGTATCACATGCATACCACCTCATCAATTGCTCATTTACTAAATGAGCAAGTTGCTCATATATATATAGGGCTATGATCAGGCGAGAACTTGTTCGGTGAGAACCACGTGAGAACTTTTTTTTTGTATAAAAATTGAAAAATTCGAACCGTTCAATTTGATCTACATGTCTAATTGGTTTATTGATGAGAGATTAAGTCATCTGAGATTTGTTTGTCCATGTATTAAAGTGTTACAAATTGTATGGGTGAATATCGTTATTTTTCATAATGACATGATGTATGGACAAATGAATTTCAAATAACTTGTTTTTTTCATTTCTAGACTAATTTAGTCATTCTAAATTAAGTGAACAGTTCAGATCATCTATGTGATGGCTATGTAAGAAGTTCTTACGAAGCTTATTGTGGGAACTAGTTCTCACCAGATCACCTATATATATATAGAGAGAGAGAGAGAGAGAGAAATCTTCGGTTGCACACTACTTTGGTGAGCACTCCGTGAGCACTCACGAACTAGACCCTATGAAAAATCCGAACCGCTCATACTGTTCTATATGCCTTAGATAGCCTAACAATAAAAAATCAAGTAATTTGAAGTTTATTTGCCCATGATTTACATCATCACAAAATTGTTTGGCTGAAAATTCTAACGGCATGATGGATGGGCAAATGAACTTCAAATTACTTGATTTTTTATTGTTAGGCTATCTAAGGCATATAGAACAGTATGAGCGGTTCGGATTTTTCATAGGGTCTCTAGTTCGTGAGTGCTCACCAAAAGTTGTGTGCAACCGAAGGGGACTCTCTCTCTCTCTCTCTCTCTCTCTCTCTCTATATATATATATATATATATATATATATATATATATATATATAGTCCCCTTCCGTTGTGCACTAGCCCTCGTGTGCACTTGGCCTTCAAGCCTTTGTATAGACGATCTGAACCGTTCACATTGATCTACACGTCTAATTTAGTCTAAATATATAAAATCAAGTCATTTGAAATTCATTTGTCCATCCATTGAAGTGTTATAAAATTGTATCGCTGAATATCATTTTTTTTTATAATGACATAATGGTTGGACAAATAAATTTCAAATGACTTGATTTTACATATTTAGACTAAATTAGACGTGCAGATCAATATGAACGGTTCGGATCAGGCCTTTGTATCGATGATCCGAATCGTTCACATTCTACACGTCTAATTTAGTCTAAATATGTAAAATCAAGTCATTTGAAATTCATCTGTCCATCCATCATGTCATTATTAAAAAAACGATATGGCTGAATATCGTTTTTTTAATAATGACATGATGGATGGACAGATGAATTTCAAATGACTTGATTTTACATATTTAGACTAAATTAGACGTGTAGATCAATGTGAACGGTTCGGATCGTCGATACAAAGGCCGAGTGCACACGAAGGCTAGTGCACAACGGAAGGGGTCTCTATATATATTATCATCAATTATATATTTTTATCTTGCATGTATCTATCTTGAGTTGGGAGTTTCAAACACAATCCAAATATATATTGGGTGGACTTTGATTATTTATTTAAATCTTAATTATCAATTTATTTATTTAATTTGTTTGTGGGTGTGAATCTGACTTTAGTTGAACTTCATGCAGTATAGTTTGGATTCGAATTATTGTCTCTATTATCAATTTTTTTTTTGGGGTGTGTGTGTAGACTTGAGTTATCAGTTTGTTATTATTGTTATTATTATTATTATCTCAAATAGTATTAATTGGGATTTGACTTATTGTCCAATTACTTTTTCAGTTACTGAACTATTTTGTACTAACTTTCAAATGCATCAAGTTAAATTATGTGTTGACATAAACTGGCTCATTAACTATAATAACTGAGATTGTTTTGGTTAAAGTACTTAGTTGATTAAATCAAGTTATATATGTGTATATGCAGTGTTAGTTACCTTGTCAAGGGTCAATAATGCTAAAACTTCATGAACATACTGTGATTAACCAAAATTAATTAACTTTTACTCTATTAGCTGTGGAAATTGTTTCTCCCCTCTTGATGTAAGATGAAAAATGCTTGTTAATAAGAAGCATCGTCATGTTCCTTTTGATCTTTCAAAGACATCTTCATATGTTGCATTGTGTACAACCTGCACATTATATAGTGGTGTTCATTATTATTATTATTATTATTATTATTATTATTATTATTATTATTATTATTATTATTTTGGTGATAGTTATCATGCTATACTTTCAAGTCAAAAGGTTTTGGTTTTTGATGCAGTGAAAGATAATCTTTTCACACTTTATGTGGTTTGTGAATTCTGTAGGGGTTTAGATCTTTGTTTTCTTTAAAACAGTGGTGATTGGCGAATATAATTGCGAATAGTAAAATTTTCTTTTTCCTCCTATTGTGGCTGTTATTAGCTGAGAAGAAAATTTCGAGGGTCGCTCCTTGGTTGTACGAGCTTAGACTGCATGAGGGAGGAGGCAGTTTTTGTGGTGTGAAATTTATGGTAACTTTATCTCTTGTTCATGTCTTTCTTAGTCGGGTACTTGCCGCCATGTGCATCAGTTCTGTAACCGCCGCCTATGTTGCACAAGTACTTTAATATAGGTGATATAATCTTGTTGGACATAGCAAATACTTGGTGCATACTTGTTTGGTATTTGTTGTGATATGTTGTAATTCTCAAGTTATCTTGTAGAACACCTCAAGTCCATAGCCAAGTTGAAAATTAAAAAATTTCATTGGTGAATGATATGTTGATAATCATCTTTGATTTCTAGATGCATGAGGCTAACAAGTAAAGAATGTTGCTTGGCTAGCTGTAATGGCCACATAAGTTCATGTTATCAAAGCCATCCGTCTTGATTCTAATATCCTAAAGAACGTATATAAAAAACAATACCACGTGGCAGACGGTTTTTAAATCGATCAATTCATTTTGTGATCTTTGGTTGAGTTGTAAAATGATCTTCATTCCACATGATTAATGATACACAAGCAATATAAGGTATTGTTGTTGTATCCATATCTTTTGTTTGTAGATTTTTCTTTCTAACCCCCCCCCCCCCCCCCCCCCCCCCCCTCTCTTATTGTGATCATATCTGTAGTTGTATTAATCCATCGTAAAGATGTCAAACCTTTCATACCTGCGCTCCATAGTGGCCCCTCTTTTTTATAGGAGAAGGCTTTGATGTTGATGTTGGTTCACATTGTTCATGCCCATAATACCTCACTGTATTTCACCTCACAATTGCCAAAAGTACCCGAGTATGTTTCACTATTTTTTTTAGGTTAGTGTATTTATGGACTTCCCACTTAAGCCATTTTATTCTGTTTTAAATCACCTATTTAAAGCACATGCCTTAACTATTTTATTGTCAACATATGTGAATCAATTATAGCTTTTTATACTTTTTTGTGATTTACTTGTGAGGTTCAGTCTTGTTTTCCATTAGTTAACATAATATCTTCGAAATAATTTGGGTTTCATTTTAACTATTTTTTGTTAATACAAACAAGTCAGTTGATTTTTATTTCCATCAAGGTTATTTCTATTTAAAAAATCCTTCCACCAATGTTGTTCAACTTATAATGAAGGAAGCGGAGTCATAGATCTATAATTTAGAAATGTTTTAATGAATCCATTGGAAATATAATATCTACATCTCTTCTATTTTCATGGTTTTCTCAACAGAGGTAAACAAAGTTTATATGTAATGGACAATTCTTGGTTTTGTTTCTTCCCTTAAAAAATGTGTACTCAGTTTTTTAACATGTTTGAATTTTGAATGCTTCGAAAACATTTGTTATAATTGTTACATGTTAAGATATATCACTTACGTACTAGAGACTTTTTGGTAGAAAAATAAAATCTTGCTAGTGACAAATTTAAATTATAATAAATGCATTTTAATTCATGAAGTGATATGCATCAAACAATTCTTGGAAAGTTGGAGAGGCAGCCTATTCCTAAAAAGTTATCAATTGTCTGATTTCTTAGGTATTAACGTATGAACCCAACATTATTATATTATTATAATTTGAGAAATAGTTGTGTATATGTGACATGGGTGCATTTATATATCTATAAATAGACCGTCTATTCATACATTTATTCTCTCATCCATACATTTGTGTGTTTTAGTGTAAAATATTGGAGAAAATAGAATATTGTTGGTATGTTCATAATGAGATACAATGAGGCCTTTTTATATGTTGTTTTATTTTATTTTATTCTTGTTCTTATTCTTCTTATTACTAAAAAAGGCTTGAAAAGCCTGGACAAAAAGGAAACTCTTTGGCTAATAGAAACAAACATAAATACAAATAAAAACAGCTCATGATAATATCTATATACTAAAACACAAAGAAAGCTATCAAGTGGCTCTCCTTCAATCCCTCCAAAAATCAAAGGTCCAGATCTAATCTCACAAAATATATTTTCCCCCCCAAAACTCAAATTCAAATCCCCCACTAAAAATAACTCCTATATTTATTTATTTATTTTTCTCCCTCTCCCTCCCTCCCTCTTCTATTCAAAAAATTAAGAAAATAAAAATTTTAAATTTTTTTTAAAAATTAAAAATTGAAAAACTAAAAAAATTAAAATTTTAAAAACCTTAAAAAATTTAAAAAATAAAAATTTTAAAATTTTTAAAAAAATTAAAAATAAAAAAACTAAAAAAACTATAAATTTTAAAACTTTAAAAATAATTTTTTAAAAAAATCAAAAAAATCATATGATATGTTTTTTTTCTCTATGTTCGCTACTCCAATTAATTTGCTGGAGTTCCAAAACTATTTTATATGATCAAACAAGGTGTACCGTTCCGAAGACGTGCCGTAGGCACGTGTCAACGGGCAAACCTAGTAGTACTATAAAATATATGGAAATATATTCCAATACTTCCCCTAAATTGTAGCTTAGCAGATGTTGAGATCCAACTTGATCTGCAAAGAAGCAAAGAATTGTGACGAGTCTGAGGCATCAGTTCAGCTAACATGATCCTAAGCTGGAACACAACAAGATAACAAGGCAACAAACCTGACATTCAAGATAGAAACTGAGCTGAAACATAGAGGATGGGTGCGTTAGAAAAACTTATGGTGCTGCAAAATGCGTGCTGATCTGCTAAAGATCAGATTAAAGCAATAGTGGTTCTTGATGTGTGTAGCTTTTAAACTTTGCGACACTGATGTTGAAAGTAGTTTGAGATCTTTGGTCCCACAAATCAACAAATCTGATGGTGTTCAGATTTGTTCAGGCTTTACGGTTTGTGCCTCCAAACCGATCTTAAAGTTTATGAAACTAACTGCTTGAAAGGTTTCTGTGGTGATGCATGTATATTTGTGCTTTTGAACTGATTTAGGACCAAGTGACCCTTTGCGTCAACAGTCATGTTGAAGTTGAATACACTTTGGATCTTATTCTCCCAGTATTTTTCGTGTCTGCTCAAATCTTTGAGGACAGAGGGTTGAATCCCTTTTTTGCGGCTCAGAAAGAGATTACTCAATAAGGATAAAACTGCTTTGATACCATGCCGTAAAACTGAATATGGGCAAAAATAGACTCTTATTGATGTGTATCATGATGAGGTATAAAGAGAATGGAATGAACATTGGAGAAAATAGAATACTAAACTTGGGCATAAAGAGAACCCTGATACAGAAAGAAAATAGAAAACAGCCCATGCAATAATAATATACTACTAAATTTAAAATATGCTTTTAAGTATTCAAGTAATATGTAACGTAGTTGAAAGAAAGCATGCTATGTAGCTTAAAATGGTTGTTAAAGCAAAATGTTGATTTTGCTTTGATGTGCCTTAGCACACTGTAGCTTTGCGCTATTATATTATAGCATACGTTTTTGAATGCTACTTTATGCTATAAATGTTATTTTGTGCTATATTTAACTATTTTGTGGTAGTCAATTTGTTAATAGCGAGATGGAATATGTGAGTATATGATGTATCAACAGTATTTATATATTCCCCATCACTGTTCACGAATTAAATAGTGTAATGCTTATATATTCCCTACGATTAATTATTTTGATTATTTCACAATATTTAATGAATGCTTGCGATAATTTAATAATTTTTTATTTCAAAACTAGAAATTCATCTAGTTTAGGCTTTACTCCATACTTTTTTCAATCTTTGGGCTACCAAAAAGGGGAGCACTATTCTACATGCTTGCGCATTTTTCAATGTTGTACATAAATACCTTCGTACGAAAATTCTAAATTCGGTGGGGTTGTATTCAGTTACGCCTGTCTTTTGTCGGACATGTTTTAAGTATCGGTAGGTGAATTCATAAAGTGAGACGTTTGATGCATTTTGGTTTCTCACGATATATACAGATTACTCTATCCGTGTTCCCACCGTCCCATTCTTCCTTCTGCAGAATTTTAGTGTCTCTGGGTGCACAACTGTCATGTCCATGTTTATTATCCTGCGTCTTATCATATCATGCTAAATTTCTAACATAGTGAAGTTTACATCATAAAGTTTCTACATTAATATCGTCATCTATTCAATCTTTTTTTATGAAAATCCTTTTACATCCTGACACATGAGTGCATGTTCCTGTGTAGTTATCCAGTTCGACTTTTTTGGGGCGATCAGGCGGATCATCAAGGCGAGCTGCTGTTTCTAGCAGCAGAGATATGGTGGGGGTGGGCTGCCCCGACTCAGCATACCCTTCATCCTTGTCGTATTCGCGTATTGGTGTGGAGACGAGCCCCGGGATTATCAGCAGAATTCCAACCGCTCATAAGGCTTCCCCAGCCATCTCCTCTGGCCGGCACTCATCTAACAACAACAACTACGAATCTACCCTTAGAGGCATAGAAAGGCTTCGTTTCGACAAGGAAGATAAAAACATTAATGGTGGTGAATAAATTATATCTTCAAATTAGTGCACATATATGTCCCTGAATAGTGATGTCAGGAAAGCTGTAAGGTGATGACCTTCATTCTATTTTTGAAGCCCTAATCTATGTCGTAAGGCTGTGAAAAGCTCGTTTGTAAATGTTTATAAGATGTTGCTAATAGCCTTTTTCGTTTGCGAGGTCAGTCATGCTTTGATATTCAATTGTGCTATAAAGATTGTTATTGCTTTGTTTTTTTTTTCTTTTTGCAAAACAGAACTGCGTATAATTTTAGCCCACTTGTGATGTTTTCTGCATATTGCCAAATTTTACGTTGGTTTAACCTAGTGAAATGGCTGGATAGGATTATTGTTCGAGTGTTCTGTTGTTGATTTGTTTATCGTTTGTTTATTTTCTTGTTATGATCATTGGATTGATTCTTAACCTCCTACTTAACAAATCCCTAATCTGTGGAAGCAGTGTTCCTTTACCATTATATTGCAAAATGCTCTCATACTTATCATGCAGTGGTCATTTTTAGTTTTTGATGTAAGAGCATCCACCATCTTTCGTGCTAAAATGTGCACATATAGTATTTAGGAAATAGTAGAAGATGGAGAGCGTTGCAGTCGTTAAAAGTTAAAAAATAGAAGAGACGGAAGATGAAGATTATCTATGAAGATCATATTCCGCCTAACAATATATATATATATATTTGTTTTGTGAGAACGGTGGTTTGTAAATATCCAATGGTAAATATCCAATGGCAGTTTCGTAAATAAATTTTTAATGAATGTATGGGACGGAAGTAGATCCTCCTCCCTTCCCTAGTATGTTTGTTTTAATGGCACTTTTGTAAATATAAAATGGCATTTTTGTAAATTTAAGGAATTTTTTCTTCCAGATGGAAGATCATCTGTCTGAGGCAATTTATTTTATTAATTAAATTTCTGTGTACCTTAAAAAAAAAAATTATAAAAAGAAGAGAGCCAGAAGAACTCTCTTCTTTTATTATTATTTTTATATAATTAAAGTAGATGAACGAAGATCTTTTTCTATCCCTCTACATTTCTGCAATAAAAGTGCTGAAATGACCATTTTTAATATTCAAAAATATTGACAAACAGAACAAGATCTTCCGTCTCCTATATATGGAGATTGCTATATTTTGCTGCTGTATTTAGAAGTGTACTGTTCACTACTTTTCTAAAAAGTAGGTTTTTAGAGAACGATAGTGGTTGCGAAAAACTTGTAAATTCCTTTTTTTGGATATATAGCAAATGATAGTGGATGCTCTAACGAAACCATAATACCCTTAAAATACTTTTTTTAGGGGAAAAAAAGAAGTATTTTGAGGGTATTTAATCAGTCTGCAATTTGAAGCTTTTATTTTTGCCAAGTGAAGATATCATATTTTGGACGGGTTGTTTTTGTTTGATTCATTCATTCTTAAAAATCCATGTTATTGCAAGTGAGTTTAAAAGGAGAACCAGATTTTTTTTTTTGAAGGAAAAGGTGGAATATGGCCACCATGTTTCATTAATAAGAAATTAAAGAAACAAACCCAGAGTACTGGGCCAAGTTACAACCTACAGACAGAAAATAAAACTTACATGAAGCAACATAACCCGTACAAACAATAAATCCCTCCAACAACCCTGAAGGGTGGGTCGACAAACAAGCTCGGTCCAGCAAAATTGTATGTACGTCAGTTTAGTTTTGTACACTGCCTCCACGGCACATGCACACCCACCTGAAACTAATCTGGCAGGATTTTATCACCCGCCGAGCCCAGCCTTACGGTCCCATGCCCCGCATCTGTGCGATGGGGGGACCCCTTCTACGGGCCCAAATCCCATAGCCGTGCTGCAGCAAATGAAATCTTCTTTCTCCTACAGGCGGAATTTTGACACCCACCAAACCCTAAAACAACACACATCCACCACACCCTCCCACAATCTCCTCCACTCATCCTACAAACGCGCCAACAACTCCCACAGCCGCTACCAAAGAGAGAGCTGTGAAGAGGATACTCTCACATCTCTCACGTTTGTGCTTTCTCAGGCAATTTCTCACCAAACAACTATCTCCCTCCCACCACCAAAAAACCACACTCCAAGAGAGAGCCGTGGAGAGGATACTTTCACCTCTCTCACGCTCTTGCACTCTCAGGAGATTTCTCACCACACAAACACACAAAGAGAGATTAACTCATCTCTCTCACAGACTCTCACTCTGAAACAGAAACCCAAACAACCACAAAAAGGACCTCGCGCCATGACGGGTGGTGGCATTGTCAATGTGAGGGCTGCTAACTGTAAGAGGCAGTGGCCTAAGCTGGAGGAAGCTCAATAGCATGATAGCAGACGCTGTCAAGACTGTACTGATGACATCGTTGGACACCCCGAAAGTTGAAACAAGTGAGCCCACATCATGGAGGGACTCCATCTTCGGGCCCAAGCCCCACAATCGTGCAATACAATATACTTCACCTTCCACATCACCTACACAAATACAAACACAACGTATACCTTTTCGCTGAGCTAGCTTAAGACACCCGAAGTCAGCCATCGTCGAAAAGGGAAGCTTGACGTCAGCCATCGTCGGAGTCGACGTGACGGACGGAAGGGGGGGGGGGGGCACCACTCGCCGTCGCTCAGATCTGAGAAGGTCAAATCTGGGTCTTCTTCCCCGGGCGTGGACACGGTGTCGGCGCGAGCTCCCCACCATGGGATCTCGCCATTGCACGGTGTCCTCTAATCCGAATTCCTTTCTAATCCAGAATGTTGAAAGAAAGGGATTCGGATTAGAGGTTATTGTGCTAGCATAGGATCACATGCTATCCCTCTAGATGTCAGCCACCTATACACTCACCTCTGCCTACAAATGTGGAGTCAATATTTTTTTTAAGGTTTTAAGAGATTGCGTTTCAATTAAAAAGGTAATTCCCCCCGCCCAAAGTTAAGCCACTGTCCAAACTATTTTTCTAAACTAAACCACTTTCCAAAGTAATGAATGTCTAGGTGAGCCACTTTCTGTCAAGTCAGTTGTAACCATAGTTGGAAATTGTGTTAAAAAGCTCTATTGAAGCCGTAGTTCCCAATAGTGACTTCTTCATTAAAGTTTTTAAACTTGCTGCAGTTCCCAACTGCGACGGCAAAAGTGCAATCGTTGCCGTATGTAACACCCCATAAAATTGGAAATGACAATTTTGCCACTCGTGTGTTACGCACGTGTATTTTGTACCGTTACTGGTGATACCCGAAACGTATTTCAACACGTCCTTTTGTATTCCGACTATTTATGCATTTCCGTTTTCTCAAAATCCTATTTGAGCCAACTCAAATAATAAATTTCAATCTTTATGTTTTACGTGTTTTATACGTATTATCGATGCACGTATCGATCACGTATTTTCCACCGCTACGTGTGATATTTTCTATGTGTTTTAATTATTTATTTAATGAAAAATGTATTCAAATTCGTTTTATAAACGGAAATTCATTTTTCTCTCATTTTGATTTATATATTATTATACGTGTGGTGCACGTGTTTTCAATGTACGTGTTCATTACATTATTGAATGTATACATTAAATATATATTTCTTATGTTGTATTTCGATTATATTTAAATATTTTTCCGTTGATAAAGTCGATTTCGTATTTTGATATTTTACGTGCGACTCACATGTTTGCAATACATGTGTTAGTTGCATTGTATTTCAAAATAAAATTTCATGAAGTATGCATGTATGTCTATTTTGTTCTGCATGAAAATTATAATTTTTAATTAAACTAATTTTAATATATATATTTATAAACATATGTTTTAATTTAATAAATAATTAATTTTGTGAAGTGTGCACAAAGCACGTGCACGTGCACACGTGCAATGTGCACACTCAAAAATGAGATCCGACTGTTTTGGAATGGAGGGAAGAACAAGTTTTTGAATTTGCATGAGTAGAGTTAATGGAGTTAGTGAGAAAGTAGTTAATGTAACCACTTAAATGAAATCCTACTAATACCCCATAAACCACACACTCTTTATCTTCCCCTTCCTGCACATCTTTCTCTGCCGAAATCAATCCGGTACCTTCACATCTTTCTCTGCCGAAATCAATCCAGCAAACCCTCACTGTGCTTCTCCACCTACCATATATACACATACATAATCATATTCCATCATATATATATATATATATATATATATATATATATATATATATATATATATATATATATAGGGAAATGCTCCATTGAAAATGCAAATGTTGTGAAAACCCGTGAAAACAACCTAGGCCGTTGTTGGGAACAACGGCCTAGGTTATAATGCATTATAACCTAGGCCGTTGTTCCCAACAACGGCCTAGGTTTGTTTTCACGTTTTCCACGCTATAGTACGTTTTCTATAAAAATTGAGAACAAGGCCGTTGTTCCAAACAACGATCTATGATTCAATTTTTATAACCTAGGCTGTTGTTCCCAACAACGGCCTAGGCTATAAAATTTCTATAAAATTTTATAGCCTAGGCCGTTGTTGTTATAAAAATTGAGAATAAGGCCGTTGTTCCAAACAACGGCCTATAATTCAATTTTTTATAACCTATGCCGTTGTTCCCAACAACGGCCTAGGTTAATTCATTTTTTTTAGAATCCGTGAGGCGAAGAGTTATTTGGGACGAAATTCCCAAAATAACCCTCCGCCACTTAGTGAGAACGGGTGATGGGCGGCTCAGATCTGCGCCGTTGATCACGATCAAGAGTGATCCAATGGCTCAGATCGCTGTTTTTCAACCCGTGAAAACCAGACCCGTTTTCAATGGAACATTTGCCTATATATATATATATATATATATATATATATAAAATGAAGATGCTGCTACTGTTGCATGCCGAAATGGAGTTGGGTGCTTCTCTGTTTGCTACTGAAGTGAAGGATGGGATTTTTCTTGGTGCACGGATTTCGAGGCAGAGTGACTTCTTTTGGAGTTCAATTGCTAAGAAATCGTATTTCTTTGGCTGACTGTTTCTTAATTCCTTTCTAATTTTAGGAGTAGGTTGCATGCTAGATGATATGTAATTTAATTGTTAAATTTTGATTGGTATGTTAAATGTAGATTGCATAATCTTGATCTAATTGTGTTATGATGTGTTGAAATAATATCGTGAATCATATAAATGGCTAGAACTCTTGTTGAATTAGAAAGAGAAATATTTATTGTTGGAATGAAAATTTATGCATGGTAGAATGTTTTTACAATAGTCAAAATAATGAAACATGTGGTAAATAGTTTTAAAATGCTATTATAGTGAAGAAATGGGGAATTAATCTCACTAGTATATATTTTATGAGTATAGAAATTTTTATAAAGAAGTTTTTGATGAGAGACAATACTTTATTTGAAAATTGATAATATGTGTTCTCTAATACAATTTGGGAGGAGGCTTTTTGTTACTTTGTCAAAAACGAGAATTTTATAAAGTTTGAATATATTTGCTATACTATATTTTGATAGAAATACATTCTGGACAAAGATTTAGATCTTGAATAAGTACAAATTGATTGAAAAATCGAGTTTATTAAAGGAAGAATTAAATACAGTACGATTTATACAAAAAAGCACTTAACCAACCTTATATCGGTTAGTCACTCAGGACTTAATGGTCTTTGGGTGTGCTTTGGGTCTGTTACTGTAGCAGGGCAGAGGTGTTGGTCTTGGGTTCGAGTCTTGTTAGAGGCTCTGTTTTTATTTCGAAATTTGATCTTTCCTCAATTACAGAACAATTGATATATAAGAAATTTAACCTTATTTCATATCGGTTAGTCACTCTGGCCTTTCTGGTCATTGGGTGCGCTTTGGGTCTGTTACTGTAGTTGGGCGGGGTTGGTCTTGGTCTTAGGTTCGAAACTAGTAGCCCTCCTTTTTATTTTTATTTCGATTTTTGAGCATTTTAAGTGTGTAAAAATTGAGAAAAATACTAGAATTCTTCTACAATTACCTAAACTTCATAAAAAATATTTCTACAATATTTTGATATATTTTGTGAGAATTGAAAGGGGATTTTACATTAAATAATGTTGAGGAACTTGATTTTATCGATTAAAATGTAACTCTTGTTTAATTTAAGAAAGATAAAAATTTGGAATGCACTTAGATTCTTCTAAATGAGATTTTATGGTTATTAACATTTGATCAAGAGAGTATTTGAATTGTACACAATGCTATAAGTGATTAAATTGATAAAAGAAGTTGAATTGAATTATTTCATGTTATGAGATTATAAAGAAATGTTTTCTTTGAGAAAGAGAATTGTGAATAAAGAAATTGAAATGTTATTTTGAGATTGAATATAACATATTGTTGATCTCTAGAACGAGACAGTTGTTGGAATCTAGAGGCTAGGCGAGACCCTAGTGACCAGCAGTATTTATTAATGAATTTGAGAGCTAACCAGTGTGGATTGAGCATCTCTTGAGAAGTAACCAGTTGGGCTGACTGTCTCTTTTGTTTGGTTTAAGTTCGATAGGGTAAGCTAGCTCAGATTGTGATGATTTTTTTCTAAAACAAACTAAAAACTTAAGGACAGGCACCAGTTGGTTATATGACGAAATGAGTGCAAACGTGAGTTATGGACTCCAGAATGATCCTTGGAGAGAGACAGTTCCCAGTATTCCGGGACGATGGACGTAAGGGCCACAGAATGATCCACGGAGTGGGAACAATCTCCAGTATTCCGGGACGAGAGCGACGCTCATGGGATGCTTGTGCAATGAGGGCTCCAGAATGACCTGCGGAGTGAGACAATTCCCAGTATTCCGGGACGATGGATGTAAGGGCCACAGAATGATCCACGGAGAGGGATTGGTCTCCAATATTCCAAGGGTGAGAGCCAATACTTACAAAGTGTTTAAATCTCGTAGTAGTTATCGTAGTAGGTTGCATGGCGAGGGATCTAACCCTATAATGTGGAGTATGTAGGTACTTGCTTTCGGACCTATGTAGTATAGGATGCATAGAATCCAAACAAGTATGCATTAGTGTCATCCTAGCGTAGACATTGTAATACCCTACAAAATAGCATATAGCTATTTTTGTATAGTAATCCGTGCAGTTGAGTATTGCACACGATTACATATTTTTCCAATAACTATCAGTTTTAATTGAGAAATTTCAGATATATGAGCTACTATGAACCCGATAAGATAAACTCGGGATATCTTCTCAATTTAACTGTAGATTTGTCCCGATTGTTTTGACCAGAAAAATTATTGAGAGAAAATTATAATTTCTATTAAACATATGTTTTTATAGATTTTAAATTATATATATATTGGTTATTTTAAATTGAGCTAGTTCTTAAATTGAATATAGATTGAAATTGTGCACTAGGGTTAGGGTTAGGGTATGGTGACCTAGGGTTCCTTGACCTGACCTAGGGTTAGGAACCCTAACATTATGGGATCATGGCTTGGATCTTGATGAAGATCCAATGGTGAAAATAATTCACCATGTGTGTTGACTTCATGAAGAAATGAGAAACTTCCAAGAAGCTTCTACTTGTGTGTGTTGGCACTCATCTCACCCACACATCTCCATCTACTTCACCATACTTCATCCTAGCCCTCCACCTCACCCCAAACCCTAACTCTCCATATCCTATAAAACACCCCACTCCATTCTCTTCTCATCTCTTCTTCATCTTGTTTTGTTTTGATTCAAAAAAAAAACGAAAAGAGAGAGGGAGAAAGGTGAAGTCGTTTTAGGAAAGAAGTTGTAGTAAAGTAGTAGGAGATTTGAGGAAGCTAAGTTCTTCAAGAGCAAGGAGCAAGGAAAGGGGAGCAAGCAAAAATTACAAGGAGAAGTTCTCTTGCAACTTGAAGATGTGGGTGATTCTCTTAACTTTAAAAATTAGTCTCTTTTTCATGAGTATTGGATTTTTAGCATGTGGTAGTAGTTGGAGAAATTTTGATTATCACGTATGATAGTGGCATGCTAAGAAAAAGGTAGTTGAATGGTAGAACAACTCTTTCATGATGCTTGTGTTGGAAACATATATGAGTATGTGAGTTTGAGAATTTCTAACTCTCAAACGGTTGGAAATTTGGACTCAAATTTTTAGGTCTCGTTGTTCTATGTATCTAGAGCATCCATGATTTTTTTCATAATATTTGGAGGCAATTTGATAGCCCAATCACTCAGTCCAATTTCGGACATAGAGCAGTCAAAAAGCTGCTGACTGTGTGAAACCTGTTATGACTTTCCGAAACCATAACTCCATATTGGTTGGGTATTTTGAGCTGACAATTTTTGTGGGTACTCTTGCATGTGTCTACAACCATACTTTCAAATTTCATAATTTTTGGAGGTCATTTGATGCCTCAAAGAATTTGTAGATTTCAACTAGTCTAAAGACAGAAGCTGAATTCTGTCTGTTAGAAGACTGAAGTTCCAATAGTCATAAGTACTTGTGTGTGTATGATATTGCTATGAAAATTTTACAGTAGATTGTGGTATGAGTCTATTTGATGATTCCCAAATTTTAGAACTTTTTAGATGACATTTGATGAGGTTTCAAAAATAAATAGTGTGAAGTGAAAAAGACCCTGTTGAAGAGCAGCTGAAATTTTATGCTATGTTTGAAGAGTCACAAATCTTTGTGTAGGATGAATCTAAGTGCAAATTTTGGACACAATGGAATGGTATAAGTTTAGTTTAATAATCTAAAATTTCATGATCTTTGGAGTTAGGGTTGATTTTTTATGAAATTTAAAAGTAGACTAGGTTCATCCTAACTCAGATTGACTAGTCTGTGAAGATGTGTAGTTCTGGAATTTTGTGTCAATAATTTGGAGGATTGATCAACTAGAGAATTGTAGTGGAGAGTCGTAGCTTTCCAAAACATATGGAATTATGAAATTCCAGTTTGTAGGTCGAAAGTTATGATTTTCCGAAGACTGAGGCAGATCCAGTCCTAGTCGAGACAGAGTTTGCTAAAAGAGCCAATTCTTCCCTGTTTGTGCACCTGATGGAATTTTGTATTTTTGAAGACTTTAGTGATGGAATCTAGGGATGTGTTCAACTAGGAATTTGTAGTAGACACTCACACCTTTTCATAGAATCCGGAATCAAGTAATTCCGATGAGTGGGCAAATTTCTATGCTATTAGAGAAGTACAACAAGTGCATGATGTACAACTGAGAGTATATGAGATTTTTATAGTATCAAGATGATTGAATTTTAGAAAATGGTTGACTAGATATTGGTAGTATATGGTCTTAGCTTTCCAGAATGGCTGATATCAAGTAATTCCGAATTATATCTTGGAAGATATGGGTGTTGCAAGTTCGGCAACCTGTTGTCTTGATCGACTTCAAGCATTGTTAACTCGGGGGACTTGAGTTCCATGGGGAATTTGAGGATATTGTCTACTAGGGGATTGCAGCAAAGTCTCCTACCCTTCTAGGAAACCAAATTTTGTTGGATTTTGACGAGTACAGCTTGAGTCGCCACAACAGCTTATGATTGAAAGATTGATATGAATTTCTCTGCATGACGCAGTAGAGGGACCTTGAGCTATTGAATTAAAGATGTTTTAAGCACTTCATGGAACTTAGATAAGTTTCCTGTGCTTAGCCCTCTTGGTGGACATGAGTGGGTTGAGAGTATGGTTATATGGTCGATCTTGTGATCTGGTGTCTTGATGCCGGAGTCTGTCAATGGTCAGAGGATTGGTGTTTGTGTATGTTACCTTCATTCACAATTTTTATGTATCTTTTGAGTGCCGTTGGACTACTAGCTGAGAGTCACGGGCCGGGGCTATGGTCGATGACCTGTGAAGGTTTTGGGAATCGGTGAGTGTGATTCCCATGATTATTGTTATTTTGACAGACCAGTCAGGCTCGACATTGTTGATCAATACCGTGTATGATTTTTGAAGTGCGGGACAGATCCAACCACCTTTAGAAGTGGTCCCTTTGCATGTGTATGACCTGTCCTCAACTCTCAAGTGTTGAATTGAGAGTTAAGGGGTATTTCTATACCCCCAATACTTGTTATTTTGGTGTCTTAGGTTGTTAAGACACGGGTAGTGACTTGCACGATATTTGAGTCGTCAACCTTGTCTAAGTTAGTTGCCTACACTTATCAACCATTAGATAAACGTGGGGACTTCCGCCCTGACGATTGAAAGTGACTAACTCAGGCGCCGACGAAATCATGGGAGATGATCACGGTCCGAGTTTGAGGACGAGACTAAATGGGGAAAGTAGCAGCAAGTGATCGCGTCGCCGGAGCTGCAGGTTGATATTCAGGAACGAGGGTTTCTAGTAGGGAAACCGCTTGAGACTAGGCATAACTTAGACTAGGAATCAGTTGGTGACCATGCCCTTGTAACATATCTAGGTAGACTTAATGTCGGTTAAATTTTGCCGTCACCTATAAGCTGCATTAGTTTCTAGAGACTAGTAGTCAGGTTTTGTACTCTCCTATCATTAGGGATACGTGCTGCGGTGCGTATCTTGTACTGTTGATTTCTGAAGTACCGTGGTAAGAACGGGATGAGATTTCCTGGCGGATAGAGGGAATTAAACCTTCGAGTCAAGGGACAAAGGAAGTAGAACGATCACTCAGCGGAGTTCAGCAGTGATCAATCAATTATCATTGTGGAAGATAGCTGATTGCTCTTCAGGAGGAGTTTGATTATGTGTAACTAGTTGTAATGGGTTTACGTAATTTGTATTCCTTGTTCAAGAACAAGATAATATTTGTAATAACTCTGATGGCAATAAAAGTTTTTAAATTTCTGTGTCATTTACTGTGTTGAGATGCATTTGAAGGAAAATATTCTGGTTGTGTTACGGATGTCCAGTAAGAGGGATCCGGGGTGTTACAAACATTTGCATTAGGCATTAAGTCATTGCATACAATGACATGATTAGGATAGTCACTCTTTTACACTTTGTTTGCATTCAAGTTTGTGGTTTGTTAAAGTATTTTAGAATCGTTATACTTTCGGCATAGCGAAGATGGCCGTGTATAACATTTCGTCGGTTGTAAGCAACTGACGTGCCCACAGTTTTATATGAAGGACTTGGAATTTACAAGAAGATATAAAGATGAATTTGTTGCTGATGATTACTTAAATGCTAAAGTTGTTACAATTGTACATTTATCATTATTGTATTTTATTTATTTCGCTGCGTATTGATGTAAAAGACTCTGATGTAAATAACAGTTTTAAATTCTTGTAAAATTGTACAAAGTGAAGTGTAAAGATCCTGTGGAACTTCGAATTCAGGCTTATTTGGAATTTGGGGTGTTACACCGTAGTTGGCAATAGCGACTGTGTCTCAAAACAATGAGACATAGAGAGCCAAGTGGTGGAGACAGAGTGTACATTTAGAGAAAAAAGTCTTAAGTATTTTTTGTTAAAGAGAGGCCATAGTGCCTCTTCTCCAACTCCGAAACCCAAATCTCAAAACCCTAATCCCAAATTCCTCTAACTCCTATGATTCCTCCACCTCCGTCAAGTCTCTTCCAACTCCTCTGACCCCACCAACTCCTTCAAAGCTCTTCGTGGTTGTTGATTTCACATCTCCCTCAAATTCTGGAACCATAATTTAGAGATTTCCCGTAATTTCACCAATCTCTCTCAAAATCAAAATCCTAATATGATATCTAGCATGTCTCTAGCATCATTCCCAATCATCCCCAACATCATCTATGCCATCCTCTTCACCAACAAATTTTTGGATTTTTCAAGGTATTCATAAAACAAAGACCCTAAATTATAATTTTTGTTATCCTTTTTGTTTATTATGCTTGTTTGAATATAGATTAACAAAATTTAAGCTACAGTGCTGTGAACGATTGATTCATAAAAATTCGCCTAGGTTTTCATACTTCAAATTTGGTTAAAAAGAGTAGTGTGAGTATGTTATGTTTGTGATTGGATAATGACTCACAAACTCATCCCTTTATGTAAATATAGAGGACTCGAAGGAGAGTCGAGAGCATATATTTTTTCGTAGAGTTAGGACCTCGGAGGTACGAAATTCTCTAGGAATGTTGAAAATAGGAAAAGCTTTAGGACCGGATGATATACCCCATTGAAGTTTGGAAGTGTCTTGGGGATGTAGAAGTGGGTTGGCTAACAAAATTATTTAATGGAATTTTGAGGACTAAGAAGATGCCCGATGAATGGAGAAATAATATTTTAGTACATATATATATATATAAATAAAGAAGATATACAAAGTTGCTCCAACTACGGAGAGATTAAATTAATGAGTCATATGATGAAAATTTGGGAGAGAGTTATCAAACATAGTCTGAGACTAGAAACTACACTGTCTGAGAATCAGTTTGGATTTATGCCTGGGAGGTCAATAATGGAAGCAATTTATATACTGAGGAGACTTACGAAAAAATATAGGGAGAATAAGAAAGATCTACATATGATTTTTATAGATATAGAAAAAGCATATGATAAAGTCTTTAGAGACATAATATGGTGGGTGTTAAATAATAAAAGAGTAATTATTCGGTATATTGAGGTAATTAAAGATATGTATGAAGGGAAAACGACCACAATTAGAACAACCACAGGAGAGACCAGTGATGATTTTATTACAGTAGGTTTACACCAAGGTTCGGCTTTAAGCCCCTACCTCTTTACTTTGGTTATGGATGAATTGACACGAGGAATACAAGATGAGGTGCCTTGATGTATGCCTTTTACCGATGACATCTTAGTAGACGAGATTAGAGCAGGAGTCAATGCTAAATTAGAATTGTGAAGAGACAGTTTGGAAGCTAGAGGCTTTAGGATAAGCAGAACTAAAACAGAGTATATGGAGTATAATTTTAGCGATATTCAGAATACAGCTGAGGAAGTTGTGAAGCTTGATGGTCAAGAGATACCTAAGAGAGTCCGTTTCCGATATTTATGCTCGATTATACAAAGAGATGAGGAGATTTGTGAAGATGTTATACATATGATCCAAGCAGAGTGGCTTAAGTGGAGAAGTGTCAGTGGTGTTTTATGTGACAAACGTATACCTTGAATTTGAAAGAAAAATTTTATAGGACGGCTGTTAGACAAGCAATGATGTATGGAGCAGTGTTGGGAAACAAAGAAACAACATGTCCAAAAAATGAGTGTAGCGAAGATGAGGATGCTAAGATAGATGTGTGGTAAAATAAGGAATAATAGAATTACAAACGAGTATATACGATACATGCTAAAGGTAGCTCCAATCCAAGATAAGTTAAGAGAGAATCACCTCAGGTTGTTTGGACATGTCACACGTACACCTAGTAGTGTCCCCATTAGAAATAGTGATTTGATTATTATTGATGGTAGAGTTAGGGGTAGAGGAAGACCTAAACTAACTTGGGTGGAAACAGTGAGAAAAGATATGATAGCTTGTGACCTTACAGAAGATATTGCGCTAAACCGAGCAGAATGGAAAACCAGGATTCATGTAGCCAACCCAAACTAGTTAGGAAAAAGGCTTTGTTGTTGTTGTTGTTTTGTACATGTATGGATTACAAAATTTCTATTTGGTTATATTGTGGGGAAGAAATAATTCAAGACCCAAAACGAAGAACTTGTTATAGAGGTTTTGAACCGAAAATAGTTTGGGCTCCTCGTAATATTACAAAACAAGGACTTCCATAAAAGATATATGAAATTACTAACTGGAATAAAGGTGAAATGAGTGTTAAAATTCTATCTCGTTATGCAGCTGGAAAATGAGGACTTTATTTCATGGTGGTGCCTGGAGTTGATGATGACACGCTTATTTCCATAACTGCAAGGATAGTAGATCCAAATTCAAGTTGGACTACATTGGAGTTAGGGCTGTAATCGAGCCGAGTCGAGTCGAATACCTTCAGGCTCGAGCTAGGCTCGTTTACGAAACGTGCTTAGTTTTGAGCTCGAGCTCGGTTCGAGCCGAGCTTTGACGAGCTTTGACCGTATTCGAGCCGAATATCTCACGAGATTAGCCTTAAAAAAAATCCAGGCTTGAGCTCGACTCGTTTACGAAACGAGCTCAGTTTTAAGCTCGAGCTCGGTTCGAGCCGAGCTTTGACCGAGCTCGAGCTGAATAGCTCGCGAATAGCTCGATTCGTTTGCAGCCCTAACTGGAGTTATATGTTGATAAAATCAAGATTCCTAATAGTCGATCACATGTTATTCGTAGTTCAAGCTAGGGTTGGCAACTGGTCCGCTTAAACCGACCCCGACTGGCCTGCCTAAAATAGGCGGGCCGGTTTGGGTCCTAAAATCCACACAAAACACCCAGATCGTATAAAGGCTTGGGCTTGGCGGGGCTCGAACTGGTCAAGGTCGGTTCGGCCCTGGCCGACCATTGAATTTGTATCCCTTTTAAAAAAATAGGTTTATTGAATTACCATATTAACCCCTATGAAAATCTATAAATACCCACTCATTCCATAACACTAGCAATCTGCACGTGCGATGCACGCTGTAAGAATTTATTTTTTTTAAAGTAAAGACTACGACGTATTCTGGCATCGAACCTAGAGAACTTCTTTTACCAATCTCAAATCCTTACCATACTCTTTACAATTACCCCTAGTGTCACCAATTTATATAAGTGACACTTTTGTAAATAATTCTGTCGTAAATAAATTTGAACTTTAAGGATATTATGGTAACTGACAACAGTTGACTAAATGAATGGTTAATATAACTTTCACTTAAAAATGAGTGGTAGAGATTAGATAATTGATTGTCTACAAATTACAGTTTGTCTACAAATGACACAACCCCAACTTTTCCATTATAATATTTGAGATTTTCACTCAAAAGTCTCCAAACAATTCTATCAACTCTCTCAATTCATTCCAAACTCACAAGCAAGAAGCTACTACTATCTCTACACTTTCAAGCCACTACTCTTGCAATTTTTGAAGAAAACAAGTGAAGAAACATTCAACAAGAATCATTATCCTCTCAATTTTCTAATGCAATTCTTCAATTACTATATCAATTTTATTGTTCAATATTTTTTTAGTTGTAAATTGTCTACTTGTTATATATATATATATATTATCAGTTTTAGATTTTGCATACAATAAAATAACATCATCACGTTCACGTAGAAGTAGCCAAAAGAGTGCATAAGAATCCACATTCCTCTTATATTCCACAATTAGAGTCCGATAGTATTAGAGAAGAAGATAGTTTTCCTGAGTTTTCTCAATCCGCTAATCCACAAACACAATTTAATGAAATCCTTGTTGAAGAAACCGAAACCGAAACCAACATTCTTCCCGAAAATATAGAGAATCTACTTCTGATGTCCACCGTCATTATATATAGGAAGAAGATTCCCCTAATTCGAAAGAGGAAAAAAAGAGATGTAAGTATTGTGGAACAGTTTATAGATGGGTAAAGGGTACCGGGACGGGTACACTTGCACGCCATTTAAACAATAAACACCCGGAACTAAAAAAATAGCTTACCCAATAAAAGATCAACCCTAAGATCGGTAGTGTAGATAGTTTTAGTTATGATCTTTCGTAGTGAAATGTCAAAACTAATTACTAAGAACGAGTTATCGTTTTCTTATTCCAAAAGTATGAGTCTAGAGTCCTTTAAAGAAACCACTTTAAACCCCCATTTTAAGCGAATTCCTAGAAATACCATTAATTCCGATTGTTTTAAAGTTTATCAAAACATTAAGGATTTTTACTTGCTACTTTGATTAGTTTTACTTGTAGGATTTCGTTAACCTCCAACTATTGGAAAGGTATTAAGGATATTCCAATGATGTATGTAACTTGTCGTTGGATTGATAATGATTGGATCCTCCACAAGTGGATCATATATTTTTGGCTATATTATGTTCCCTCAAAATGCACTGGCTATAGCATCACATGTCATACAAGCATGTACTAATTTTTCTATTACTGATAAAATTTTGTTATTGGTTTTGATAGTGCCTCGAAACATACGAAGATAATTTACGCATTAAAGGACGCATTACATCCTATAGATCCTAGAATTTTTTATATTAGATGTGCATGTCGTATTTTAAATTTGTGTGTTCAAGATGCATTGAAGATGACCGAATCATAGTTGAGTGCACTAAGAGATTGTGTGCACTTCATAGACTTGAATGGTCCTAATTTTCAAACATTCAAACAATGCTGTAAGTATAAGGGAATAAATTTTAGAAAATTCCCTAACGATGTTAAACACCGTTGAAATTCTACTTTCGATCAACTTGTTTTTGTTTAGAATACAAAGATGTTAAAGATGAATTTTGTAGTGCAAAAACATGTTTTTTTTTCTTTTTTCAAATGAGTGATTACACTTGGACTTATATCAAAATTTGTGTCCATTTTTAGAACCTTTTAAAACCACAACTTTTGAATTTTTAAAATCTTACTAGTCCACTTATAGCAGTATTTTAGTTACATTATTTAAGATGATGAAATCTTTTGAATGAATGTTGAATGATGCTTACATTTGCCTTATTGTTGTTCCCGTTTATGATAAATTTGTTAAATATTTTTGTCCTCTTCCTGTGTTCTATTGTGTTGCTAGAGTAACGGATCATCGTATCAAGTTAGATGGTATGAGGAATTTGATTAATATTTTTATAGCATGGTAGAAGTTAATGCTTTTGATTCTGATGAATTTGTAGTGTACTTTGTGTTAATATTGAATAATTTATATAATAGTTGTGATAAAGAATTTGGATTTACTTCTCACACACAACACACAACTAGTACTAGAACTTCTTCAAGAGATAAGGGTATTGCAACTGATGATAAAGATATATGGAGTCTTATCCAGACTAAAAAATCTAGGACTAAAAATGCACTTAATGAACTTCACTAGTATAATGCACAACCTCCACTGCCTTCGAACAAGACATTGATGTGGTCTTTTAGTGGAAAAACAACGTGGGATCATATCATATTCCCCCCCGGGTGTCCACCTCGCAACGGAAATAGCTTTTTCTCTTGGTGACAGGTTATTGAATAAGAAAAGGAATCGCATGAAACAAGAGACTTTGAAGATGCTAGTATGCAATGAAGATTGGATGAAAGCAGAGCAGAGGACTCAAGGAATAACAGAAAGCTCAAGCGATAGCAACACTCCCGAAGACGAATCATGAATTTAAACTCCCGAAGATTGAAGAAGATTGAAGATAATTCCTTAAGGTTGAAGAATAAAGATTGAAGATTTGTATGATAAGAAGCTTATTAGGAAATTTAAAGGGATGATATCATAGGTTTAGGTTATGTTGTGGTGCACGACAGTAGTCTTCTGACATCTCTTCAAACTAACTCTAGGCTATCTCAAACTCTAGATCTGTTGGGTTTATGTCTTGCATACTATGTTGGGTATGAAGATGATGAGACGATGGAGGGATCGAGATGATTGGAGATGGAGTGAAAGTAAGGGAAAACAGTCAGCAACAGTAGCAGCAGCAGGTTGCGGTCGACTGACCCTGGGGTGCGGTCGACCTCCCTACTATGTAGGAGTTCCCGAGAGGGGGACGGTCGACCGACCTTGGGGTGTGGTCGACCGAAAGCGGCGCTGATGGATTATTTGGGTCGGGTCTTAATGATTCGTGAGAAACCCAACTTGCTCTTCAAGTCAGATCATACGACTCTTATCGTAGGGTTATCTCTTTAGGAATATCCAATGGTTATTGTATCAAGATATCAAACTAAGGTTTCTCTAGATCTCTATATATTATTATAATTGGCCTCCATTGAGAGCCAAGAGAGAGAGTACTTCATTGAAGCAGAGTTTGAGAGTTTCTCCATTTGTAAACAACTAGTACTTGCTGGTGAGCCTTGAGAGAGGGTCATGGTGAGAATTGTAATATTCTTGTATCTTCTCTAGTTGAATAACATCTCGGGTTTCTTCTCCCCCGGATTAAGGTGAAAGCCCCAATCGGGACAAACTTATTTGTGTGCTTTGGTGTGTTTGGTATGATCTAGTATGTGCTTGGTGATTTGTGTTGATTGCATCGAATAACTCAACAAGATTCTCATTCAGGTTTTCATAAGAAATACTAACAATTTGTATCAGAGCTTCGGGTTCAATGGTTTGTTTAAGTTCCTTGGAGAAGATGACAGTTCGTATCACGAAGATTAAGCGGTTCAAAGACAAGATCAACTTTGATCTCTTGAAGGTGGATATGCATGAAGCATCTGTTCAACAGGACTTGGATCTAGTCCTAGAAGGAGATAAAGGGAGACCAATCAACACAAAGTAGGAGAATTTGGAGGAGATTTATTCAGAAGCCTTGTGTTTAATCCGTATGTATTCGATGAGCGAAGTCCGGTATAGGAGAAGTGCAGCGAGTCTTTGGGCAAGATTCAGAACTGACTACTCGGGACCGTCATTACAGGGTCGGATGCATCAGAAAGAAAAATTGTGGGATTTCTCAATGAAATAAAGTACTGCTCTTCTAGATCATATAGTAAAGTTCAATATGGAGTTATCTGAACTGAGGGCATTCAACGCAAATGATCTAAAGGTTTTCAACTCGATATATTCATCACCAAATCCATCCAACATGATAACCGTGCTAGACAAGAAATCTACCAAGGAGATGTTTTTTCATAGCATGTATGATCAAGGGGTTGGAGGGGGATGCACTTAGGAAGGAGAGTAAGAAATCGGCGTCAACTTCTGTAAGTTGCTTGGAGTTGGATTGTAATTCGAATGGAAGGAAAGTGTATGTAGGGGTAAGGTCCGTGACCACCAGTGCAAAGGGATTGGATATTACATAAGAGACTGTTGCAAGCGGTTGAGTCAGAGGGGTGCTAAATCCAGTGCCACTGAATCAGGTGATGGCTTAAACAATGCTTTTGTTTCAAGTCCTTTAGATTTGATTTCTGGTTGTTCTTTTGCGTTAGTTCTTCTCAAGTTTGCTCCGAGAGGGAGATGGTTTCTACTTACAAGTTTGCATCATGTTGTTATGTGAGAACGAAGGTTGATAAGATTTGTGAAGTAATGGTTTCTACCTACAAGTTTGTTTCATGTCGTTGTGTGAGAACGAAGATTGATAACAATTGTGAAGTAAGGGGTGAGAAAATAAATGAGTAGAAGATGACAGACGGAAGGGGATACACACTAGAGGAGGACATTTATATTCATTTGATGAAGCGAAGCCTTATATCCATGAGAACTCTAGAAGCACAGGACTGTAGGTACATAGATACAAGTGGAGTTCGATCAGTTTGAGAAAGTTATCGTAAGGTGATGAATGGTGCGAGGGGGATTGAGGAGGGTCAGCACAACCTCTACCAGCTTTGGAGGAATAGAAAAACTTGCACAAGTGTTTCTAAGCCTATTGTTCCCAAAGCACCATCTAGTATGCCGTCACTAGAATCATCCGAGCGAGACTGCGACGTTCGAATATCGTTGGAAGGTAGAAAGAGCCTTGAGGTAGGTGAAGTTTGTGTGGACAGTGGCACCTCCATGATTACATCTACTGGGTGTGCTCTTGAGAGGGGCATACAGCTGGAGAGAAACAGGTGGAGATACATTAAACGAGTAGATGAAGCCATCGAAATGAGTTGTTTGCAAGAAGAGAAGAAAAAGAGTCTAGAATTTTTTTAAATTACACATGTGTGGGTTCATGAGCATGCAATCCAAGGTGGAGATTGTTGAGTTTATGTCTTGCATACTATGTTGGATATGAAAATGATAAGACGATGGAGGAATCAAGACGATCGGAGACGGAGTGGAAGCAAGGAAAAACAGCCAGCAGCAGTAGCAGCAGCAGAGACCCTGGGGTGCGGTCGACCGCCCCACTAAGCAGGAGTTCTCGAGAGGGGGACGGTCGACCGACCTTGGGGTGCGGTCGACCGAACACGGCGCTGATGGATTTATTTGGGTCGGGTCTTGGTGATTCGTGAGAAGCCCAACTTGCTCTTCAAGCCAGATCATACTGCTCTTATCGTAGGGTTATCTCTTCAGGAATATCCAATGGTTATTGTATCAAGATATCAAACTAGGGTTTCTCTAGATCTCTATATATTATTGTTATTGGCCTCCATTGAGAGCCAAAAGAAAGAGTACCTCATTGAAGGCTGAGTTTGAGAGTTTCTCCAATTGTAAACAACTAGTACTTGCTGGTGAGGCTTGAGAAAGGGTCGTGGTGAGAATTATAATATTCTTGTTCTTATCTAGTTGAATAACATCTCGGAATTCTTCTCCCCCAGATTAAGGCGAAAGCCCCAACCGGGACAAACTTGTGTGTGTGCTGTGATGTGTTTGGTATGATCTAGTATGTGCTTGGAGGTTTATGTTGATTGCATCGAATAACTCAACAAGATCCTCAGCCAGGTTTTCATAAGAAATCCTAACAAGATCCCCTATATAATGTAATTTTCAAATTATGTAACTTGTATGTATTATAACATTGACTCTTTTTTTTAAATTTTATTTTGACTGTTCTAAATCATTCCATAATTGTAAAATTAAGAATTATATATATATATATATATATATATATATATATATATATATATATATATATATATATGGGAAATGCTCAATTGAAAACACAAATGTTGTGAAAACCCGTGAAAACAACCTAGGCCGTTGTTGGAAACAACGGCCGGAAACAACGACCTAGGTTATAATGCATTATAACCTAGGTCGTTGTTGGATTTTCCTAGGTGGTTTTCCACGTTTTCACCGACATTTGCATTTTCAACTGAGCATTTTCCTATATATATAGGAAAATGCTCCATTGAAAACGGGTTTATTTTCACGGGTTGGAAAACACCAATCTGAGCCGTTGGATCACTTTTGATCGTGATCAGCGGCTCAGATCGCCTCCGCCCATCACCCAATATCACTTAAGTGGCGAAGGATTATTTTGGGAATGTCGTCCCAAATAACTCTTCGCCTGATTCGCTCTGAAAAAATGAATATAACCTAGACCGTTGTTGGGAACAACGGCCTAGGTTATAAAAAATTGAATTATAGGCCGTTGTTTGGAACAACGGTCTTATTCTAAATTTTTGTAACCTAGGCCGTTGTTCCCAATAACGGCAACAACGACCTAGGCTATAAAATTTTATAGAAATTTTATAGCCTAGGCCGTTGTTGGGAACAACGGCCTAGGTTATAAAAATTTAGAACAAGTCTGTTGTTCCAAACAACGGCCTATAATTCAATTTTTTATAACCTATGCCGTTGTTCCCAACAACGGCCTAGGTTATATCAATTTTTTTAGAATCTGTTCAGCGAAGAGTTATTTGGGACGAAATTCCCAAAATAATCCTCCCCTGATCAATTGAAACGGGTTATGAGGAGCTCGATCTGAGCCGCTGATCACGATCATGAGCGATCCAACGGCTCAGATTAGTGTTTTCCAACACGTGAAACCATACCCATTTTCAATGGAGCATTTCCCATATATATATATATATATATATATATATATATATATATATATATATATATATAATTGATGATTCTTGTACATCCGAATTTCTTATAATATTCATATATTTTATATGTTCAGAAAAACTGAAAAAATGTGTCCAAAAAAAATAAACAAGATACAAGTAAAAATACAAAAACACACACACACACACAAAAACCCAAAAATTTTCGGGTTGGCCCGGGACCCGAGTGGTTGGGTTGGGGGGCTGGTCCGGGCTGACCTCCCCTATTTTCTAATCGGCTTTGGACCGAACCATTTCTCGAGCTTGCCCGATCCTAACTCGGACTGCTACCGGGGCAGGCCTGCCGGGTTTCTGCCCGGATTGGCCCGTTCGCACCGGTTGGCACCCCTGGTTTAAGCCCCTATGGGAAGTGTCGACTCAGGCATGAGATGGGTCCCAATCCAGCTCCTGAATCACATGCAAGCCTGACACATCCACAAGAAGACATGTTCACAGTTCTAACACAACCAAATCCCGCGGAATTTGATTTGCCATGTCCTTCTATTTGGATATGTGATCTTGTTGATAACGAAAATGTTGTTCAATCGTTCAATCATGTTACTGATAACAATGAGTTCTTAGAAGATGAAGAAGATGAGCATCCAGTTGAAAACGTTAATGACGTTGAGGGCTTGCAAGATGATATCTAACATGCGGCCCCCCTGACTCAATTCATGAGTGTTCCTGCACCTGAGTTTGAATTAGTTGATTGGGTTAATAATGCGGGTACATCAATTTGGTCAAGATTCATATGACTCACCTGACGCAGATGAATTGTACATTGGGAAACAGTTTGAAACTAAAGAAAATGTCCAACATGCGGTGAAGAAGTTCCCTATAAAGAAACATCGATAATTCGTCACGTTGAAATCGACTAAAAGTGTAAATGCCGTGAAATGTAAATTGGCACCAAAGGTCCGTCCAAAAAATGAGTGGGTAGAAAATTCCTAGGTCATAGATGAGGCAGGTTATTTGTGGAGATTTCGTGCAATCATTCTGAAAGGGCAAACATATTTCACGGTGAAATTTTTTGCACAGGCCACATATATGTCACAATCCCATGTTTAATCAAGACCACATTAAAGTTGAATCTAGGCTTGTTTCAAATTTGATTTTGATTGTTGTGAAGGCACAATTAGGAATAACACCGAAGGCCATAACTGAGATAGTCAAGCTTGAATGCAATTATCAGATTACTTACAAGAAGGCTTGTCTTGCAAAATAGAAAGCTATGGAGAGGTTGTTTGGATGGTTTGAGGAAGCATATAAGAGGTTGCATGCTCTTTTATCTCCACTACAAGCATCAAATTCAGGCACAGTTATCCATTGAGATAAGGTTTTGATCGGTCCCGGCGAGAAAACATTTAAGACAGTATTTTGGGCATTTGGGGCTTTGATTAAATGATTTAATTCTTGCAGACCTGTTATTAGTGTTGATGAAATCAATTTATATGAAAAATACAAGGGTTGTTTATTGATAGCCATTGCACCCGACGAAAATGATAGACAATTAGTAAATGACGAGAGTAATGATACTGAGGGCTTGGTGGTGGAACAATTTGTAAGTGTACAAAATCGCAACAAGTAGTATAGTTTTAAAAAAAAGAGTATTGAACCCACAAGGACTAATTATTTTATTGAGTACCGAAATTCACTAGATTAACTACAATTTGGAAAATCAAAGTTTTAATAAAAATAACAACTAAACTAAATTAAAATAAAGGAAAAGCTAATCTAATTAAGAATAATGAAAATCTTAAATTTTGTTGTTTGTTAATAGCAAAGCTAGTTCTATGGTTTTTTTATTTCACGTAGTTAATCACACACAAATCATAATTCCATATAGCTAGAAATTCTACTTTTCCAAGTTGTAGACCACATTTATTCAATGTTCTCTCTCAAACAACACCAAACATATCTCCAATTAACAATTCATCATATTTCTATGCACATCTTATTAATTGAAGATTCATTAAGTTCTATGCATATCTTTACAGTCACATTAATCGTGGTAAATTATCTATAATTTGCTCTCGGTCAATGGTGTTTAGTTCTATAGTTCTAAATCACAAATTACCTCTCGGTCTTTTCATGATTCAATAAATCAAAAAATAGTTGGTCAAACAATTGTAGCATTAAGAACAAAAATTAAACACACAACCATGAAGAAAATAGACGAATCAAATAACATGAAATTAGAATTGTGTTATCAAAACTAGGCTACATCGAAGCCCTAGAAAAATAAATTTAGTTCATGATAATTTTGCAACTAACAAATATGTTTTTGGATTGCATAATAATAAAAATTAGAAGAGAAGAAAGAACTCTAAACAATCTTGACGAAAGCTATGGCTCTTGCACTCCAATGGTGCGAGGAGTCGTCTCCTCCAATTCTTTTAGCCTCCAAGATTTTTCTGATTACCCTAGAGTTCACATTAACATCTTTATATAGCCCTCAAAGAAACCCTAGAAAGATATATAAAAATACAGATTGGACTCGATACCCACACTCAAATTATACAATCAGCCCCGTCATGGTCGACTGCGACGGTCGCCTGTCATAGTTGTTGTTTTCTGCGCGTAGGCTGTAGAAAAAATAATTTTGCCGGAGCTACAAAACTCTGTATGTGACACATGAATACTCGCTTCGAAGAAGACTCGGCGACCAACATCTTTGATTTAGAACACAAATTTTATATTCGTCTATCTTCAGGTTCAAAATAGCTTTACAAGTTCTAGTTGCTGTTTTTCTCTTTTTCGTATTGCTTTGTATCTTCTTTTCTCCAACTCCAAGCCATGTGACATTGTGTATTTGAGGCCATAATCCTAACAATCATCTCGTTCCTTAAAAAACAAACAAATAAATAAAATTAACTAGAAAGAAAATAAAATTCAAATAAATAAATGCGAACACACAATTTTATACGTAAAAAGAGTAATAAAATGAGGTATAGATTACACTCATCAAATACCCCCAAACATAAGATTTTGCTTGTTCTCGAGCAAAAAGGAAAATAAAACCATAAATAAAAGGATAATAATCATAATTAGTCTCAACTCATCTCACCAAGAGATCTTATCATGCATACATCAAATCTTCAACTAGTACATAAACAATAGCAAATAAAGAAAAACTAAGCATAGTTACTTTCTCCGGTGCAGTTATTCATAATATAATTCTGAACTTAATCAAATTTGTCATGTAATTAACACAACTAAATCATGTAACAACTTAATCTGTGATCACCTTTTCTCACTACTACAAACCGAGTAGCAAATTAGAGTTTTTTTTTTCTTTCTAAGTTGTCACTTGCCTTTTGACGCGAATGCAAACCTTTGTGCTGAATTCACTCGGTTACTCAACAAGTCACACACTTAGAGTGCTTTAGCATACTCATATTTCAAGTTGTCATTTGACAAAAAAGTAAACATTGGTGATGAATACCCCTTGTTACTAAGCAACTCAAAATATTAGAGTAGACAAATTTTTATTTATTCAATTATTTAATCATTATCACTCGATTTACTTAAACCATGTTTAGGACTAAATCAAAGGGGATAATCACAAGAAAAAGCATCACTCCTATTTTATGCATAATCACGTGACTCTCACAGTTTTGTAAGAAAATTTTAATTTTAATAATCCTAAAGAAAATAAGTATACTTAATCTTGATTTATAAGATATTGCCTATCCTAAATATAAAAAAATTACAATGCTTCACAATAAAGAACTCAAAGGCGTAATGGTAATCCTTATTGAAGTCATTTTTTTTCTTTTCAAATATATATAATAATAATAATTGTACATCTTTCCCCAAACTTGAATATCACATTGTACTCAATGGGTAAAGAAAAGGAAAAAAAGAAAAATAATGAGAAAAGTTCAGAATTTGCTCCCTGATTCATGTTAAAATTCTGGTTGAGAGGCGTTGATTGTTTTTGTGATATTAGGAGTTGTAGATATCCAAATCCACTGGTTCTTTTTGTAAAAAAAAGATAAGACAATTCTTCGATTGATATTTGAAACACTTTTCCAGATTCGAATTCTAGCCTGCCCAAAATCAGCCATAAACCTAGGTCTAGAAAACAACTCCGCTGGAAACCCCCAAACTTATGCAATCCTATAAAATAAAATCAAAAATTAAAATTAAAGTAAACTAAAAGAAAGTAAATTCTAAAGAAAGGAAAAAGAATACATGGGTTGCCTCCCCTAGAAGCGCTAAGTTTTAGTCTTCAGTTGGACGTGATAGCTGAGATGGTTATGTGATGCCAAGATCCAACAACATAAGAACATCTTTCCAATAATTCCCTTCATGTGTGGAATTGGTTTTTTCCATGCATCCAACAAACTAATTTTTTTTTTGTTGTAAAATTGCACTATTCTCTTCGGTTAGCATCACCATTTCAGGCTCCTCCAACATCTGCTTGTTTGATAACATATCCCTAAAAATTTAGCATATTTAGGCATATATTCTAAAGCTTCAATAAGAGAAATATTAATATGTAATTTCTTAAAAATATTTTAAATTTTAGAGAATTGATTTTCGAGATTATTCTTTTTAAGTCTTTGCGGAAAAGGAATCAGTGGATCATAAGGTGAATTATAATAAGTTTCAGAATTAAACTCCCTAAAAACCGTGAGGTTAGAAGATCCTTTAATCTTCTTGGTATTTCCAACATAGTTGTTGGCCACCTGCTACATTTGTTCTTCCAAAATTGGTTCGAACTCATCTTATTTTTCAACCACATTTTGTTTGGCAATTTCATCTTGTGGTTGCTCAATTGTTCGCCCACTTCTCAATGTTATTGCTTTGACATGCTCTTTGAGATTGGTTACAGTGTTACTGGGTAAGGTTTCTATTGTTCTCTCTATAATATATTTAGAAGTTGACCAATCTGAGCCTCAAAGTTGTGAATTGAAGTCGTACCGTATTATTTTGTATCGCCAAATCTGTCTTCTACATGTATTGCATGAACATCTCTTCTAGTGTTGGCTTCTTTTCTTGTAGTGAAATTTTTTGAGGTGGTTTGATTGCTCCTTGATTGTTGTTCCAAGAAAAAATTGGGTGATTTCTACATCCTGGATTATACGTGTTCGAATAAGGATTGTTTTGATGTTGGAAATTGGACACGTAATTTGCTTGACAGGAATGTGGTTGAGCAAATGAATTTCCCACTTGGAAATCAATATTTGAGTGATTTCCTACACAATGATCACAAATAGTATTAGTTTGAATAGCATTAACCTTCATATTACTTAGTTGTCTAAATAAAGTAGCAATTTTTGCCGTCAATGTGGTAATAGGATCAAGCTCAAAATCTCCAACTGCTTTTCTTGGCATTGCGCTCTCTGAAGACCATTGATAATTGTTAGATGTTATTTTCTTTAAAAGTTTATAGGTCGTTTCATGAGTTTTGCTCATAAGAGCTCATTCAGCTTTTGCATCTACCATAGACTGATTTGTAACTCTCAAACCATTATAGAATGTTTGCACTTGTAGTCATTTTGGAAGTTTATGATGATGACACTTTCTCAATAAATCTTTGTACCTCTCCCATGCATCATACAAAGAATCATTCTCAAATTGAGTAAATGTGGTAATTTTATTCCTTAACTCTGCGGTCTTTGCCGGCGGAAAATACTTAGCCAGAAATTTTTGTGCAAGTTCCTTCCAAGTAGTAATAACACCCAGTGGTAGAGAATTTAGCCAAGCCAAGCCATATCTCGTAGTGAAAAAGAAAAAAGTCTCAATTGGATTGCATCATCTGATACTCCATTGTACTTGAAAGTGTCGCAAATTTCTAGAAAGTTTACAATGTGAATATTAAAATCCTCATGCGATAGCCCCCCAAACTGAACAATCTGTTGAATCATTTGAATGATTGCTAGTTTAATCTCAAAATTGTTAGTTTGTATAATCGTCCTCTTTATGCTTGATGTTCCTCCATTAGTTGAGGGCATAACATAGCCTCTCAAAGGCTTATTTTCTTCTTCATTTCTCGTTCGTCATGGTGATACACTTCTATTTCCAAAAATAAATCTATTAAATAACAGAAGAAAAAAAATCTAAATTAGTAACAATCTAGCAATTATCAATATCAATAAAAGAATAATTAGTCTACGGCAACGGCGCCAAAAATTTGGTGGAATAATTTGCAAGTGTACAAAATCGCAACAAGTAGTATAGTTTTAAAAGAAAAGAGTGTCGAACCCATAAGGACTAATTATTTTATTGAGTACCACAATTCACTAGATTAACTACTATTTGGAAAATCAAAATTTTAATAAAAATAACAACTAAACTAAATTAAAATAAAGGAAAAGCTAATCTAATTAAGAATAATGAAAATCTTAAATTTTGTTGTTTGTTAATAGCAAAGCTAGTTCTATAATTTTTTATTTCACCTAGTTAATCACACACAATTCATAATTTCATGTAGCTAGAAATTCTACTTTTCCAAGTTGCAGACCAAAATTTCCTATTTATTCAATGTTTTCTCTCGAACAACACCAAATATATCTCCAATTAAAAATTTGTCATATTTCTATACACATCTTATTAATTGAAGATTCATTAAGTTCTCTAAATATCTTTACAGTCACATTAATCGTGGTAAATTATCTATAATTTTGCTCAGTCAATGGTGTTTAGTTCTATAATTCTAAATCACAAATTATCTCTCGGTCTCTTCATGCTTCAATAAATCAAACAATAGTTGATCAAACAATTGTAAGACTTAAGAACAAAAATTAAGCACACAACCATGAAAAAATAGACGAATCAAATAACATGAAATTTGAATTGTGTTCTTAAAACTATGCTACATCGAAGCCCTAGAAAAATAAATTTAGTTCATGATAATTTTGCAACTAACAAACATGTTTTTGGGTTGCATAATAATAAAAATTAGATAAGAAGAAAGAACTCCAGACAATTTTTATGAAAGCTATGGCTCTTGCTCTCTAATGGTGTGATGAGTCATCTCCTCCAATTCTTTTAGCCTCCAAGATGTTTCTGATTACCCTAGAGTTCACATTAGCATCTATAACCCTTAAAAGATGTATAAAATTACAGCTCATTGGACCTGAAACCCACACTCAAATTATACAATCAGCCCCATCACAGTCAACTGTGCTTTCAGTCAGTCGACTATGATTTTTGTTCTCCAAACAGTAAGTATGACGGTCGACTATCATACTTGTTGTTTTCTGCGTGCATGCTATAAAAAAATAATTTTTCCGGAGCTACAGAACTCTGTTTGTGATGCATGAATACTCATTTTGAAGAAGACTCGACGACCAATATCTTTGATTTAGAACACAAGTTCAGATTCGTCCATCTTCATGTTCAAAATAATCGTACAAGTTCTAGTTGCTGTTTTTGCTCTTTTTTCATATTGCTTTGTGTCTTCTTTTTCTCCAACTCCAAGCCCCGTGACGTCATGTATTTAAGTTCATAATCCTAACAATCATCTCATTCCTTCAAAAACAAACAAATAAATAAAATTAAGTAGAAAGATATAGAAATTCAAATAATTAAACACGAACTCACAATTTTATGCATAAAAAAGTAATAAAATAAGGTATAAATTACACTTGTCGCTTGGTTCATGAGTTATATTCGATATTTGTCACTGATCGTCAAGGATTATGTGTTATTTCTGATCATTATGCAGGTATTTTTCTGCCATGGACACGCGATACGGAGCATGTAATGAGTCACATGCATATCATTGTTTTTGTATGCACTATTTTGCTACAAATTCCATCACAAATTTCTGTAACAAGGCTTCAAGGAATAACGTTAAGGTGGTTGCATGTCAAAATCAGCAGCGAAAGTTTGAGAAAAAATTAGCAGAGTAAAAATCAAAACTGTCAATTAGTTCAAGGAGAAACCAATCGAGAAGTGGGCCCTATGGAGGTTGTTGATATAGCATGATGACTACGAATTTATCAGAAAATTTTAATTCTGTTTTGAAAGGGTTGTTCGTATTTTCCCCTTACGAGAATTGTGGAGATGATATTCTATCGTCTCAATTCTTACTTCACTAAATGTCATAAATCAGCACAGAAGTTTATAAGTGAAGGGTATATTTGGGCTCCGAGAGTTCAAGAAATTATCAATATATAACATGAGAGAGCAAATATGCATGAGGTTATACCGTTTCATCATAATTCAGGCGTATTTCAAGTAAAAACATGTATTAGACTTATTGGAGGGCATTGAAAGGGTGAAAAATTGCAAACTCTTGACTTGGGAGCGGGCACATGTACTTGTCAGAAATACCATCTATACCACCTACCATGTTCCCATGTCTTGGCGGCTTGTACAACTCGGACTATTGATTACTGACCTTATATTGATTCATTCTATTCTATGAATTTCTTAGCACTTACTTGGGTGCCGACCTTCCATCCTATGCAAGACCAATATTGGCCTATCTAAAGTGGACTGAATCTCATAGCTGATGCAAGACTTAGAAGATGTAGGAAATGTTCGCCGAGAACTACAAACATTCGCAATGGCATGGATGTCAGAAATGACTCGAGCATGGAACAAACTTATTCAAAATGTGGTCTAAGAGGACACAACAAGTGTCGTTGCTGGAGCAATGACATAGATAGTGTAGGACCCTCAAGTAGTGCTAGTATGCCACAGTTAGGTAGTATAATACTTTAGGAAGTTTATATAATATGTTTTTTTTTCATGCATCTAACAAAAGTTATTTATTATGCAGGACGAGAGAATGAAGCTAATACAAGTGGCGAGGATGGAGACCACGGACGCACGGTGGACGACCCCCGAGTATATTGTGATATTTTGGACAAGTGGCATTTTGAACAGGCGGAGATACAAATGGCCGAGGATTTGTGCAGATTTTTTCTACGTTTGTGATGTTTTGAACTTGTGATATATTGTGATATTTTGGACTCGTGATATGTTGAACTTGTCATTTTTTGGACTCGTGATATTATGAACTTGTGATATGACATTTTGTTGTCAATTGTATTCATATTGCGATATATTGTGATAAATAGTTATATATTGTGATATTTTGGTGTCGATTGGATAGTGTGATTTTGTGATATTCGGTCGACTTTGTGATATTGTGAAAATTATTAAAATATTATGAAAACTTGTGCATGTTTTGAGTTGTAAACAGGGAAACAGTGATATCCTGCTACTATGCAAATGATGCCACAGTTCCCAACTGTGGCTTCAGTATGAGGGTATCTTTTTGCTCTCTGACTCGAATAGACAAATTAAAAGTACAGTGTAGGCCGCAGTTGGTCTCTTTAAAGGATTTTTTCTAGAGAGCTCTTGCTCTCTGTCCTAAGTGCGGCTCTTTATATCTCATAATTTTGAGACAGTCGCTATTACCAACTGTGGCAGCGAATTGCACCGTTGCTATAGTTGGGAATTGCGGCAAGGTAAAGAAGAAGTCGCAGTTGGGAACTGCAGCTTCAATAGTGTTGTTGCCGCAGTTCCTAACACCGACTACAACTTATAACTGACATGATAGAAAATGGTTCACCTAGAAAATTAATTTGGCAAGTGGCTTAGTTTAGAAAATAGTTTGGAAAAAAAAATCTTTACAAGCCTGATTGGGTTCAATCATTGAAGAGAGAGAGGAAAAACACAAATAAACAAACCAACCTTCCCCCAGCTAATCTATCAATTAAATTTTGATACCAAAAACCCTAAAACCTATCTAGTCTCTTCATTTTGCTTCCCCTGCAAGTCGCTTCTTCTCCTCTCCCCCTGCAACGTCATTTCATCTCAGACCTTCATGTTGAGATCTTATTGATGTGTTGCTTTCCATGCTATCATACTATTGTAAAAAAAAATATGTGATTTTTCCCTTTATGATGCTATATACACTTTGGGGTCATAGAGATATTTGGGCTTCAAAATTATTGTACTCTTTTTACAATTTAACTATGAGCCTACCAGTATTATGCACGTGCGATGCACGTGAAGAAAGAAGGAAAAAGACAAAAAAAAAAACCTACCAACACGTGCGCTGCATGTTTTTTTTTTCGCACGTGTGGAAAATGGGAAGGGAAATGAAAAGGACCCTAAAAAAAATCTAGTACCATACACGTGCGTTGCTCGTGGGAAAATGGGGAGGGGGAGTGAAAAGAACAAAAAAAAAAAAAAAACCAACACGTGCGCTGCACGTGTTGACAAAATGACAAATGGTGACAAATGACACTAACCCTTCTCCCATTATAATAGTAGAGATTTTGGGGTAATAACAAAGAATGACAAATAGAGATATGGACACTAAGAGTATCCACCATCGTTTTTGCTATTTTGACAGTTTGACAAAATAGCAAATGACAAAATTAGTATACCATTGCAGTCGTCGTTTGCTATAATTTGAGAAAACAATAAATAAAAAAGATCGAACGGATCAACATTTAGTGTATGATTAATTTTTTAAAAATTTAAATGTGAGACGGAACATGTCCCGCACATTTAAAAAAAAAGTTTAGTGATTAAATGATCATTTAGTGATTTAATGATGATCAATTATTAAAAAAATATTAAATTAATGATAAAGAGTGACGTGTGAGTGATTAAGTGATTAAGGAGCGATTTAAGTGGGATTAAGTGGGGATGGGTGGGACGAGACATGTTGTCCCGTCCAAGATCTTTTTGGGATCGGATGGGACAAAATTTCCCGTTTGATGAGTGTTTTTTTAAGGACAGAACATGTTGTTCCGTCCAATCGTTAAAACTTTTAAAAAAAACTATTAAAAAAATTAATGGACGAAATATGTTGTTTCGTTCGACGCGTTTGTAAAATTTTTTTAAAAAATAGAGATGTTCTGTCTCCTATATTTGGCAATTGCCAATTTCGTTCTCAAATTTGGCAAGCTATTGTTCATCGTTTGCTAAAATTTGGCAAAATAGCAAACGATTGCAACTCTCTTTTGCTATTTTTTTTGCCATTTTGGCAAAATAACGAACTATTGGAGATTGTAGGAGAAGATAACATGAGATATGAGAGGGTGCATGGAGAACATGGATTTGGAAATAAGAACGATGCTGGAGAGGCTCTATTAGATTTTGCATCTTCGTATGATCTTATACTAGCAAATACTTATTTTAGGAAGATGAAGGAATATTTGATAACCTTTAAAAGTGGGGCAAATAGGAGCCAGATTGATTTGTTCATCGGTAAAAAGGTGGATCCCTTGATATGTAAAGACTGTAAAGTTATATCGGGAGAGTGTTTAACTTCAGAACATAGATTAATGGTATTGGATGTTAAGATTGAAAAATACATATGCAAGGAAGGAGACTAGGAATCCAAGAATTGGGTGGTGGAACTTGAAGGGAGAGAAACTAGAAGTTTTTAGAGATAAGTCCTTAAAGGAGCATCATGGAACTGGGAAGGGAAGACAAATATGATGTGAACTAAAATGGCTACGTACATAAAAGAAATTTTAAATAAGGTACTTGGAGAATATAAGGGAAGAGGGTTGCTAAATAAAAAAATATGGTGGTGGCAAGAAGAAGTCCAAAATATTGTGAGAGAGAAAAGATCAACCTTCAAAATATAGCAAAATAGTAGAAATGAAGATGATTTGGAGATATATAGGACCATTCGAAAGAAGTTAAGAAAGTGGTAAGAGATGCAAAAGAAAACTTATTATGATTTATACACAAAATTAGGAACAAAAGAAGAAGAAAATAACATTTATAAGCTTGCTAAACAAATGGATTGAAAAACAAAAGATCTGGAGAAAATTAGGTATATTAAGAGCTAGGATTCAGAAGTCTTAGTAAAAGATTATGAAATTAAGGAAATATGACGAAATTACTTTTAAAAGTTATTAAATGAAAAAGTTATGGGCAACTTAAATATAGAGGAATTGAGGGAGAGTCGGAAACATATGTTGTTCCGTAGAATTAGGACATCGGATGTACGAAATGATATAGGAAGGATAAAAATATGAAAAGCTTTAGGAGCAGATGATATACCTATTGAAGTTCGGAAGTGTCTTGGAGATTTATGAGTGAGTTGCCTAACAAAATTATTTAATGAAATTTTGAGAACTTATAAGATGCCCAATGAATGGAGAAAGAGTGTTTTAGTATTGAGGGTAGAGTTAGGGGTAGATGAAGATCAAAACTAACTTGGGTGGGAACTGTGAGAAAAAATATGATAACTTGTGACATTGCAGAAGATATTGCATTAAACCGAGCAGAATGAAAAATCAGGATTCATGTAGTCAATCTCAACTAGTTGGGAAAAAAGTTTTGTTGTTGTTGTAGCAAACCATCGGAGGTGCCTAACATGTCTCAGATTCACTAATTGGATGCAGCAAGAGATTCGGCACTACTGTATACTTCGAAATAACAGCAAACTAAGGGTATTCCTCTAATGTGGTCATGACTCACATCCAACGTATTTCAAAACCTGCATGAATTTGGTCGTCTCCCGATATTGTATGCTCCCAGATCATACTCCAACCGATACAGAAATCCAACTACAAGTTTCTAATACACTCTTTAACCCAATCTAAATGCATAACAAAAACCAAAATTTGAAATAACTAATTATATAAAAATTACAATCTTGTGCTTGCCGGGGAGTTCAAAACCGACAGTTTCTTTCTGTATATATTTTCCTAACAGTCTTCAATATCATAACATACATGTACTAATTCTAAGGAACTTACTATAATCAAAGCAGAAAATGTATACATAGTCAATGGCTAGCTATTTAACTTCAAAGCCTCCAAACATAAATGATGCAACTTTAGCAGGAGATGCTAAATCACCATCAACAACAAAAGAATTCGTTCGCGACACAGGCAATGACCGTGGCGCCTTCGGATGGTAGTTCCTCCTTCTGTTTCCATTCTCATCATACATCACAAACTCTTCATCATCATCGTCACTCGGAACTCTACACCTCTCCCCGAGAATTATTTTCTTACTCCAAACTGAATCCTCAGCTGCCTCAGGCACAAAAAATGCTTTCCTCTTCTGATACCTCTCTCTCCTAGTACTACTCCGAATCTTCGATAAATATCCTTTGTGAGATCTCATGCTCATGCTCACATATAGCCTTCGCTTAGGCGATAAGGGACCCATAATAGATATCTCTTGCTTTTGTTTTTGTATTTGGATTGGTGGTGATGGTGGTGATGGTGGTGGAGGAGGTACTACATTAGGTGTTTTTGTTGATTGTTTGGATGTTAATGAGGGTGGTTTTACATGAAGAGTTTTTATTGATTGTTTTGATGGCAATGAGGGTGCAGATTTCGGGGTGGTGGATTTTCGATGGTGGGACATGCAGAGGGTGAAGATGATGGTGATGGTGCTCGCAAACGCCATGATGGTGAGAGGGAGGGAGAGTGGTGGGGTGGTTGGAATGGTGGACGACGAGAAAGAAGCTGCAGGTGTTGCTCTTCCCATTGTAAGTAAAATTTGCAAGAGAAATTTAGATGAAGCAACTTCTTTGTTTCTTCAATTCTTTTTGGAGGGTATTCTCTTTAGTTTCTTCGCTTGTCTTCGCTCTTCAGAGACTTGATCCGAAACAAGAGGGAATGGAGAGGTGGTTCAATTTGTTGGTTTTGTGGCCATTGGTGGCTTGTTATTAGTCCCAAATGGTAGTGTTCTAAAATTAGGCAGTTATTGTTTTGGACCATTTCTAACTGTCAACTGATCCTTATTATATAGTAAGTACCACAACTAAGGCTGAGACCATTGTTTTGGACTTTTTTAGACCAATCTAGCAAAACTTGTACATTCAGATTTAACCATGATTTTCTCTAACAATTCATAGATAATAGATTCTGGAACTAGCTGACATTTGATTTCACTCCATGATCGTCAACTGTGCTTGGTAGCAGACTGGTTGAAACCCAGAACTGTGAATAATTTCCTGATTTTCTCAGATAAGCGTCACGCATGTCAGTTCACAACTAGACATTTCCGAATAGCAGCAATGCCTCACTTATCAATCCAGTAACTGTTTCATTGACCTTATAAAGATGATTAACTTCGATGTGCAAAAGATGACAGTTAGAAATGGTCACAATAACAACAAATCTAGAAATTGTTAATCACACAATACACATACACATGACAACAAGGTGTTGAGCACCAAATTCACATAACAAACGAAATCAATCAGCCTCGTAAGTTCCAACCGCCTCAAACTTTCACAAATCCTCTAATACAATTATTCACCTTGTACATGGTTTCTCATCAAGTTCTGAACTTTCCATGTTGCAGATCTTAATGAGGGATCTGAACCAACACAACCATTCGTGTCGATTTTAGATAAAGCCCCTCTCCTGTTGTATTGAGGATTTTCAGATGCCAGCCTGCTACTTCTCTTCACACTGCAATTCTTCTGCTTTGCCTTAATGGACTGCGTTAAATTCATGTAGCCGGGCTTACTGCTACTACTACTTTGATAAATCTTTTCAGATACTGGGGTGGATGTGCAGATAGAAGAAGATGAAGCCGAACTCTCCTCATAACGGAACTCGGAAGAGGAAGCAGACAGATTTTTCAAACCCTGAGGAGGTTTTGCTGAAACCCTGGTGGTGACATTGTTCTTCTTGATTTTTACTGAATCCGGGTCTGAATATTTCGATGAAAAACCTTGAGAATTTTCACAGTTTTTATGATTGGGCAAGTCTGAAGGTTCGGAGTGAGCCTGCTCCATCAACCGATTCTCCCAAGGCTTTGCTGCCATCCATCGCTCTAACCAACTCCATCCCCAATTGCTATTGTCGAACTCATGATGTTTGAGAGAGGTAGCGGAAGAATTAGGCTTTCCACTTGACGATGGCCTCCACTGCTGAAAAGACGAAGGTAAAAAATTTAATAATATTGCAGAAACCAGAGTTTTTCTGTTTTTGGTAGTAAATTTGAGCAGTGTAAAATAATCAACCTTTTGAGCAAGAGAGTATGCAATCTCTCGCTCCCTCTTCATAGCTCCCTCCTGCCTCATATGTAACTTTGTTCGAATTTCATCCAGTGTACCTTGACTGTCACACCATCCTTCCTGAAAAACCCAACAATTGTTCAGTGGTTCTTTTATACATGCATCATAATTTCAAATACATTGTTGTTGAACATGATCAAAAGACAGTTAAAAACTGAGAGATTGATAAAAGGATTCATAACTATTCATGGTCTTTCTGGTCAAGAGATATGACACATCATGGCAGGCAAATGCTCAAAATTGAAGTAATGAGTTCTTAGATCAAGGCCAATGGAACCCCATCTCCATATCCATTTTTGGGTTCCATTTTGGCATATTCCTTAGAACATGCCACTTTGATTTGGGGTTTCAATTGAGGTGCTCCAATGGTACCCCATTTTGGGGTATCATAAAAAAAATTTGTAATTTTTTTGCACAAAACTAATTTTGTAAATACAAAAAAGATAATACAACTAATTAAATAGTTATAATATCAATTAATTGGCAATACAATTATTGATGGCCTCGTTAAAAAATTGATGGCCTCGTTAATTGGCAATACAATTTTGTAAATACACTTACTAAGAAATAGGTAATACAATTATTGATGGCCTCGTTAAAAAATCCGTAGGAAAAAGAGTAACACATTATTCAAATTACAAAATATTTAAACACCTGATGTACTAGCACAGTGTCGTTCCCACAAATGAGCAATTAATCTGTTTCGGAGTTCAAAATGAGCTTCCTTGTCCTTAATTTTCTTGTGCCTAGCTAGAAACTGACTAAATTGGGTTGCATCATCGGCTACCATTGATATCTCAGGGGGAGTTGTATGAATAAATTGCCTAACTGACCCATTTATATCTCGCTCGTCTTCAATGATCATGTTGTGCATTATTATACACGAAGTCATTATATCATGTAAAACACGTTTACTCCAAAAAACGAGCTGGTCCATTGATCATGTTGTGCATTATTATACACGAAGTCATTATATCATGTAAAACACGTTTACTCCAAAAAAACGAGCTGGTCCATTGATGATTGCCCAGCGTGATTGAAGAACTCTAAATGCACGTTCGACATCTTTTCTACATGATTCTTTCTTCATAGCAAAATACTGCTTAGCAGGCCCCTGTGGATCACGAATAGAATGAACAAGTGTCGACCATTTAGGATATATGACATCGGCTAAATAATAACCTGTGTCATATTTCTTTCCCATAATATTATATTTAACCGGAACCGTTTTACCAGCAGTAAGATCAGCAAATAAGTGTGAAGATTCCAACACATTAATGTCGTTATTAGAGCCTGATAGGCCAAAATATGCATGCCAAAAATTATGTACAGCTACCTCACGATCACGATTGTAACACAATGTCCTGGAACTGAGCCTCTTTAGGTTGACTGAGCGTCATCTTCTTCGTCACTTGGATGATCCGCCAAAAATTGATTATTACTCGCAATCATGCCAAGTAACAATTGCTGTTGTTGTTCATGTGCATCCAAAATATCTTCATAATAATTGATGAGACCGCTAGATGTGGATGAAGATGGAGGAATTTCTTTTCGATCCATTATGGCTAAAAGAGATTGATGAAGAAAGAATGAGTGAAAAATATAATAGATGTAGATGTAAGATATCAGGTATTCCCTCTTTTTTATAGGCCTGGATGGAATATTGTCAGGAATCTCGTCAGGAAACTTGTCAGTGCTTTGTCAGGAATCTTGTCAGGAATCTCGTCAGGATTCTTGTCAGTGCTTTGTCAGGAATCTGGTTAGTGCTTTGTCAGGAATCTGATCAGGATTCTTGTCAGTACTTTGTCAGAAATCTTGTCAGTAATCTAGTCAGCAATCTAATCAGAAATCTTTATAAGCCTCACTATAAAAGGAGGGGAGGTGTTACTCAGAATCAAGTTATGGCATCAGTAAGAAAGGGAAATTACTCGAAATCAGAGGATATAGAATTATGTCATGCTTATCTTGACACTTCTTAAGATGCTATTATCGGTATAAATCAAAAAGGAGATAAGTTATGGCAACGAGTTACTACAAAATTTAATTATGGTAAGCCTCTAGAATCTCAGCGAACGCCGATGTCTCTTTCCAACCGTATGTCCGATTTGATGTCAGTAGTTAGCAAATTTCGTGGTGCTCTTCGTCAGGTGGAGAATATAAATTCAAGTGATGCTTCTCAAGCTAATATTGTAAGTATTTTTTTTACATATTTTTAATATTTTTTTATAATAAAAAAATATGCAATCTCATTATCAGTTTATTATTTTTTTGTAGTTGGAGATGGCACATAAAACTCTCCAGATGGATGTCACTTTCAAAAAAAAAGAGTTTCAAATTTATGCACGTGTGGCCGCTTCTAAAGGCGGAAAGATGGAACGATCATACTGGCGCTCCACCTGCTATATTACGTAAGGGAAATAGTTCACAAGAAGGATCTCAATCCGATTCTCGTACATCCAAATCAGATGGATTACCTTCCATTTGAGTAGATTTAAGTCCAGACGAATATGAGGTTCAACCTGAGCAACAAGCTGAAGTTTCTTCACCCATTAGACCTACGGGAAGAAAGAGAGAAGGCAAAAAAAAAGATTGAAAGTAAACGGATCAATGAGAAAATCAGAGAATAGAATCGAAAAATACAGGAGTTGGTTGAACAAAATCAACAGTTAATGAACACTAGGCGATGTAAAATTGAAAGTATGCATCGTGAACGTGAAGATAACAAAATTATGCTGACCAACTTGGAATCTATAACTGATCCTGATGTTTGTGAATGACTGTTGTTAGATATTATTATAGTCCCATATTGGTTGTAGAGTTGTTTTGATATTTGTTCTCCTCCTATATATAGGTGGTATTGTATTTGGTTAAACGCAATTTAATATTCAGTATTGTTTTCATCTTCTGATTTATCTTAACATGGTATCACAGAGCCAATTATCCAAATTTTCCTTTCTTAAATTTTCCTCATCAAAAATTCTCAAAAAAAAAATCAAAAAAAAAAAAAAACAAAACAAAACAAAAAATCGGAAAGTATCTTCAGTAAACATCTTCAACAATACTTCGTCATCTTCAGCAATACCGGAGTTCCAGTTCGCATCGTCAACAATACTGAAGTACAGTTCGGAACCCATCTTCAACAATACTTCGCCATCGGCAACATCGAAGTCCAACTCCTCCAACATCGACTTCCAACCCCACCTCCAACTCCTCCAACACCGACTTCCAACCCCAACTCCTGTCAACAACACCGACTACCAAAGAAGCCTTCTCCCTCTTCCACTCCCTTCAGACCTCCCTCTTCGAGTCCGTCTCCCACCTCCAAGAAATCCTCGACCTCTAAAACTCCACCTCCTCCCTCTCCCGCCTCGTCCTCCCCCGTCGTCCTCTCCCATCGTCATCGTCAACAACCTCGTCCTCCCCCGTCGTCCTCTCTTGTCGGAACCCATCAGCAGCCCAAGCCTCCTCCACCTCTCTTAACCCTACAACATCGACAACCCAACAACCTAACACCGAAGTCCAGTCCAGTGCCTCCTCCCACATCCCGCCCGTCGCCAACTCTCCCACATCCCGCCCCCCCCCCCCCCCCCCCCAAATCTCTGAAACCCGTTTTTTTCCTTCTCCTAACCCTAAAACCCACAAGCCCATTTCTTTTTCCTGTTTAAAAAAATCAAAAAAAAAAATTTTTAAAAAAATCAAAATTTTTTTTAAAAAAAAATATCAAAAAAATCAAAAAATCAAAAAAAAAATTTTGAAAAAAAATTACAGGTACTACAACAACTACTGAATGGAATCTCAGTCTCTTCCACATATTTCCGCCTCCACCGACTTTCCCACTGCAATGCCTCTCGTTCCTCCTCCAAATTCAAACAGCAGCAGCACCACCTTTCACTGCCTCCGGCCTCCTGCCTTCTCCCAACATCATTCCTCACCTTACCCCACCTCTACTTCTGCCACCGGTAGCACTGCCCTACTCCCTACCCCGATCCAGCCACCAGCAGCATCTCCCTCCACATTATGCTCTCAGTTACAACAGCACTAGTCTTATTTCTCCTCGCAGTGCTTCTTCCCTCACATCCCCGGAAATTTTTTCCCAAACTGTCCTATTTTTTGAAAGTTTTTCCCAAACCACCCTAGTTTTTTTAATTCCCAAACAATTCCACCCAGTCTTTGAAAGACGGAGTGAAATTCTTTGAAAAACCGACTAACTCGGTTTTTCGAAGACCGAGTGTTAGTCTTGGATTTTTCGAAGTCTAACACTCGGTTTTCGAAAGACCGAGTTAGTTTTAACTAAACTCGGTCTTTCAAAGGCCGAGTGTCGATTGGGGGGTTATTTCAGATCTGATTCTTCTTCTCTTTCTCTACTTTATTCTATTCTATTTTCTCTAACTCATCTCGCTCAATGAAATCCATCGCCGCTTGTTGTCTTTTTGGTAGATTTCCCCTCAAATTGATCGATTTACTCCCCAAAAAACTGTCATCTCTCATCGTCTTTTGATTTCCCCCATCTTTTTCCCCCAAATTTCAACCTTTCTTTAAACCCTAAATCCCAATATCCTATATTTCGTTTAATTTCGTCTTCGGGGGGGGGGGGGGAGATCTTGGTTGAAGGATCAAGCTTTTGAATCTCCTACGCGGTATATTTATCAAACTTTTGCTAATTAAATTTTGTGTTAATTTTGGGTTATGGTGCTTAGTTGATTTTGTGTTATTGTTGAGAATGTAAAGTAGCAAATGTCATTTTTTTTTGACAATGTAGAGTAGCAAATATTGTTCATTTTAGTTTTAATTAGAAAATGAAAAAAATAAGTAGAGTAGCAAATGACAATTTTGTTGACGATTTGGTCATATATATAACAAAGTTGGTGATTTTCTTGACGATGTAGAGTAGCCATTGTTGTTAATTTTAGTTTTAATTGGAGAATTAAAAAAACAAGTGGAGTAGCAAATGACATTGTTATCTAGCAATTGTTGTTAACGTTGGTTTTATATCTAGGTTATGTGTAGTTAATAACAATTTTGTTGTTGAAGTTGTAGTGATTTCTATTTTATCGTAAATGGCACGCTCAATGGGCAACATGAAGGAAGGAGAAAGTAGTAGACCTCCACGTGGCGATGGAGCACGTACTCGCGGTGAACGTGGTCGTGCTCGTACCGAGGGTACTAATATAAGTAATTAATTGTTTATATTCGCTTAGTTTGATTCTAATACAATAATATGAAATTTTGGTCTATTGATGTAAATATTAATTACTTACATTAGTACCCTCGGTACGAGCACGACCACGTCCACCACGAGTACGTGCTCCATCGCCACGTGGAGGTCTACTACTTTCTCCTTCCTCCATGTTTCCCATTGTACGTGCCATTTACGATAAAATAGAAATCACTACAACTTCAACAACAAAATTGTTATTAACTACACATAACCTAGATATAAAACCAACATTAACAACAATTGCTAGATAACAATGTCATTTGCTACTCTACTTGTTTTTTTCATTCTCTAATTAAAACCAAAATTAACAACAATGGCTACTCTATATTGTCAAGAAAATCACCAACATTGTTATATATATGACCAATATCGTCAACAAAATTGTCATTTGCTACTCTACTTGTTTTTTCATTTTCTAATTAAAACTAAAATAAACAATATTTGCTACTCTACATTGTCAACAAAAAATGGCATTTGCTACTCTACATTCTCAACAATAACACAAAATCAACTAAGCACCTTCACAATAACCCAAAATCAACACAAAATTTAATTAGCAAAAGCATGATAAATATGTGCGCGCAGGAGATTCAAAAGCTTGATAGTGATTACGAGCTCCTACTAAATCCTTCAACCAAGATCTTCCCCCCCAAAGACGAAATTAAACGAAATATAGGATATTGGGATTTAGGGTTTAAAGAAAGATTGAAATTTGGGGGGAAAAGATGGGGAAAATCAAAAGACGATGAGAGATGACAGTTTTTTGGGGAGTAAATCGATGAATTTGAGGGGAAATCGACCAAAAAGACAACAAGCGGCAATGGGTTTCGTTGAGCGAGATGAGTTAGAGAAGATAGAATAGAATAAAGTAGAGAAAGAACAGAAGAAGAATCAGATCTGAAATAACCCCTCAATCGACACTCGGTCTTTGAAAGGCCGAGTTTAGTTAAAACTAACTCGGTCTTTCGAAAACCGAGTGTTGACTTCGAAAAATCCAAGAATAACACTCGGTCTTCGAAAAATCCAAGAATAACACTCGGTCCTCGAAAAACCGAGTTAGTTTTAACTAAACTCGGTCTTTCAAAGACCGAGAGGGATTGTTTGGAAAAACCTTTCAAAAAATGGGACAGTTTGGGAAAAAAATTCCATCCTCGGTCATACCCTTCACTCCAGCCTTGCCGCCTCCTGCTGATTGGGCTAATCTTCTGCAACGCCTCACTCAGCTGGAACTACAACTCATGGATCAGTCTATCAATGTTGGCTCCTTTGTTCCTGCACTTTCTGCCACTCCCGGTATGAATTCGTTCTGAATTTTAGATTCTGATGCATCACATCATCTCACTAGTAATCAGATACTATTCACCACCTGTACAACACTTCCCTCTCACTCTCTATTTCTACACACAGCTAATGGCTCACCACTTCTTATTACACACTCAGGTACAATTAGCTCTCCCACTCTCACATTACCATATGTTCTTTATGCTCCTCATTTATCACTAAACTTTATTTCTATTAGTGCATTGTGCGATAGTGGTTTTTTCGTGACTTTTGACTCTTTAGGTTGTTCTATGTCTGATTCCTCCACCGGTGAGGAGTTTGGGCATGCTAGTCATCAGGGTCGTCTATATTATCTAGATTTTCTTCGTGCACATCACTCTCCTTCTAGTTTTGCCGGTATTGTTTCCTCTGATGCTGATTTGTGGCACAAACGTTTAGGTCATATTAGCGCATTACGACTCCAGACTATAGCTCGCAGTGGTGCCCTTGATTCTCTCACTTTTAAACATTTATCTGATTGTCAGGATTGTCATTTGGCCAAACACATTGTCCTACCCTTTAGTCACAAAAGAACTTCTGAAACCACTCATCCTTTTCAACTTGTTCATCCTGCCATATGGGGTCCCCCGTACCTTCGTAGAAAGGCTATCTCTATTATGTTGCCTTCATCGATAACTTCACTAGACATACATGGATTTTTCTTATGCGTCAGCGATCTGAGATACCTGATATTTACTGGTTCTTTACAACTATGATTCACACTCAGTTCGATGTGCGCATTAAGAATTTTTGATCAGACGGTGCACGTGAGTACACTTCCACCACTATGAGATCGATCCTTCCGTCTCACGGCACCCTTTTTCAGCAATCATGTCCTCACACACATGAGCAGAATGGTGTAGCTGAACGCAAGCATCGTCACATCCTTGAGACGGCTCAACTATGATTCACACTGAGTTCGGTGTGCGCATTAAGAATTTTCAATCAGACGGTGCACGTGAGTACACTTCCACCACTATGAGATCTATCCTTCAGCCTCGCAGCACCCTTTTCAGCAATCATGTCTTCACACACATGAGCAGAATGGTGTAGCTGAACGCAAGTATCGTCACATCCTTAAGACGGCTCGCGCTCTTTTACTCTTCTCTTCCGCTCCTCATTCTTTCTAGGCTGAAGTTATCATGACCTCTATTAGTCTCATCAACATTCTCCCTCGTCTGTCCTAGCTGGTACGTGTTGATTCTTGATTTTGATGATCACAACACAGTGCAACATGTGTCTATGTTATACAGCTAACATTGCAGTGTACATACGAAAGACAATTATAGCTGAACAAATGAACAAGCTCAAAAGGATACAGATGAAGACTTCACTCAAGACAAGACTCAAGACTCAAGACTTCAAGCTCAAATGTGTCAAATTGTTGTGTCTTGTAAACATTGTATTTTTACGTTTGTTGAGTCTTAGTCTGATGTAAAGCCTTGTCACACACACACTCAAAATTTCATAATGTGTATCTCTTTAAAACCCCCAAAAAGAGTCAAAACAGTTTGAAGAATTTTAACTCTTGAGTACCAGTCGACTTAAGCTTCTGCCAGTCGACTGATAGTACAAAACTGTTTAAAATTATTCAAACTCTGATCAGTCGACTCATATGGCAACCCAGTCGACTGTTCGAGAGCTTTTGACCGTTTTCTGTTTTTCAAAATCGAATTTTTTCAAACTCAAAAGCTTAGATCCGTTGGTTGACAGTTGAGTAACTGTTTCCCAACGTTCAGGAGATCAAACTCTTTAAGTAGAGTTCAGATCTCACTGAAAAGATCAACAGAATTTTACTTTGAAATCCGAGCACTCTTGAAAAACATTCTAAGTGATATTTTTTGTGAGAAACGAAGCTTTCAAGTTCATACACTTTGGTTCTCTACATTCAGTCCAGTATAGCATTGAATTCGCTCTGGACTGAGTATAGAAGTCGACCTATTTTGTTAGCCACGTGCATCAACACATACAACAACAAGGCTATAGGTTGACTGTAAAGTATTCTTGTTCTCTTGCTCTCGGTTGGAGAGTGTTTTTGACTCTTGGTTGTAGAGTCGGTGTCTTTTCACTCTTGGTAGTAGAGTGGGTCTGCTTTCTCTGGTTGAGAGAAAGGACTGCGGGTTAGACAAGGTTGTTGTCGTAACGCCGTAGGGTATTCTTGTAATTTTTTTCAAGAATAGTGGAAATCTCAAGTGGGTTGCTTGGGGACTGGATGTAGGTCGGGAGGACCGAACCAGGATATATCTTGTGTACTCTGTGATTGATTATTTTGTGTTTGCATTCACTCTTGTTTATTTAAGTTCTGCAAAAAGCTTCTGGACAGTCGACTCCTTGCACTATCAGTCGACTGGTCAGTGCCGTTTGTAGTTATAGTTTCATTGTGCCTTCAGTCGTCTGTCTCATTCATCAGTCGACTGCACAGAATTATTATTTTCAATTATTTTGGACATATCAGTCGACTGGTCCATAACTCAGTCGACTGCACCGAGAAAAATTTCCGCAGTTTTTATTAAACACTATTCACCCCCCCTCTAGTGTTTGTTGTCTTGCCTACAGGATCCAACACTTGGTATCAGAGCAAGGTTACAGGCTATGGCAACTACTTCAAATACAAATCAGTACCATGAAGGCCAATCTACACAACGGCCACCACTATTTGATGGAACGAACTACAATTATTGGAAGTGCCGAATGCGAATCTATCTCCAATCAATCAACTACGAGATATGGCAAATGACAGAGACGGAATACACTGCCCCTACCATTCCATATGCACAATGGAATGATGATCAAAAGAATCAGACTATGAACAATGCCAAAGCAATGAATGCCTTATTTTGTGCACTTACAAAGGAAGAATTCAACCGTGTATCCAATACTACAACCGCACATCAAATTTGGCATACACTCGAGGTAACACATGAAGGAACGAATAAAGTAAAAGAGTCTAAAATTTCTGTTCTTGTCCACAGGTTTGAGATGTTCAGAATGAAGGATAATGAGACTGTGTCCGAGATGATTACCAGATTCACAGACATCACAAACTCTCTTGTGGCACTTGGAAAGACTTACACTCAAGCAGAGATGGTTAGAAAAGTCCTACGTGCACTCACTCCAGAATGGGAGAAGAAAACCACAGCAATAGAGGAAGCGAATGACTTGTCAACACTTTCTCTCGAGAATCTTGTTGGCAATCTCATGGCATATGAGGTCCAACTTGAAGATCGAAAGAAAGATACAGAATCACACCAAGCAAAGAAGAAATCATTGGCTTTTAAAGCATGACAGACTCAGAAGATGAGGAAGAAGATGAAGAAGAAATAGCAATGTTCACTCGGAGATTCAAGAAGTTCTTAAAGAAGGGTAAGTTTCATTCTAAAGTTAAAGATTCTAATGACCCTCCTACATATTTCAGGTGCAATAAAATAGGTCACATGAAGAAGGATTGTCCCGTAGAAAATGCAAAGAACAAGGAAAAATCATCCAACTTCAAGAAGGACAAATATCCAAAGAACAAATTTGCCAAGAACAAGAAGGCTTATCAAGCTACATGGGATGATAGTGATTCATCTTCCGAAGAAGAAACGGATGAAAATAACGAAGTGGCAAATGTGTGTTTCATGGCTGCACAAGAACATGTAAGTAATGATTATGATTCCGAATATCTTCTTGATGCGTTTAATGAAATATTCCAAGAGTTAAAGAAAGAAAAGATTAGAGTTAAGAATCTTGAGAAAGTGAATCAAACACTTAATCAAGAAAATCTTAACCTTGATAAGGAAGTAAAATCCTTAAATTCTCGCATTGCAAGTTTAGATACTGATCTTGAAACTCTCAAAAAGAATTATGAAGAGATTTCAAAGAACGTATCTAAATTTAACAAAGGCAAAGAGAAGTTAAATGATATGCTTCATCATCAAGTTACATCTAGTCAAAAATATGAACTTGGTTTTAAAAAATCCTCTGTAAAAGAATCTCCTGTTGTAAACACTAGTAAGACTAAATCAGCATCTATTTCTAGTGTTACACACAAGTTGTATGATTTCTTTGCAAAGCCTAAGATTGTTAATTTTAGTGATAAAAGCAAAACTACCGTTCGGTTAAGTCGACTGAACCATACAACCAGTCGTCTGTCCAGAGAAATTGGATCTTATTCGGTGAGATCAAAACCTCTTATAAGTCGACCTAGTGTATCTACCAGTCGACTGATGTTCACCAACAGTCGACTGAAGGACACTGGTAAGTCAACTGGACAGAACAAGTTAGTATGGGTTCCAGTCAGTCTAAGTCAGAATGATAGAATTGCTTATATTAACTCATATATGTTAAATGTGTGTAATTCTACTTATTATATTCCTGCTTATAGAGGAAGGTCAAACTCTTCATGGGTTTGGTTTCTCCCAAACTAATGTGTTTTGGACCCAATAAAAAGGGTACCATATTTACCTTAAACTTTTTATAGGTACCCAAGAAAGAACGCTGGATATTAGACAGCGGATGTTCAAAACACATGACAGGACATGCCAACCTACTATCCACCATTCAAAGCATAGATGGAGGAACCGTCACCTTTGGAGATAACAACAAAGGCAAAGTCATAGGCATTGGCATGGTCGGTAAAACTTCTAACCCAACTATAGAAAATGTGTTATTGGTTAGTGGTTTAAAGCATAATCTTTTAAGCATTAGTCAATTATGTGATAAAGGATATAAAATAGTTTTTGAGAAAGATGCATGCTTGATTTATGATTCTACTATGCAAAATGTTATTTTTCAAGGCTTTCGTAAAAATAATATTTATGAATTGTGTTTGAATGCAATTGATCTTTCAAATGATTTTTGTTTAATAGCCTCTAACAATGAATCTTGGTTATGGCATAGAAGATTTGGACATGTGAACATGAAAAATCTCTCAAAATTATCTAAATATAACTTAGTTAAAGGACTGCCAAAACTATCCTTTAAAAAGGATAAGTTATGTGATGCATGTCAATTAGGAAAACAAATCAAATCCACTTTTAAAACAAAAGAAGTAATCTCTACTAGTAGGCCACTTGAATATATTCATATGGATTTATTTCGCCCTACTAGAGTTGCTTCTTTAAATAAAAGTAGATATATGTTTGTTTTAGTAGATGATTTTTCAAGATTCACTTGGACATTCTTTTTAAAACATAAAAATGATGCTTTTGAAGAATTTGCACATTTTTGTAAACGTGTTCAAAATCAAAGGTCTCTAACCATAGTCACTATTAGAAATGATCATGGTGGAGAATTTGAAAATGAAACATTTACAGAATATTGCAACAAGAATGGTATAACACATTCATTTGCATTTCCTAGAGCTTCACCACAAAATGGAGTGGTTGAAAGGAAAAATAGGACTTTGCAAGAATGCGCACGTACTATGCTTGTTGAAAGCAATCTACCAAAGCATTTTAGGGCTGAAGCTGTTGCTACAGCTTGTTATGTTTTAAATAGAATTCTTCTAAGACCTAAACTAAAGAAGACTTGTTACGAGTTATTTTTTTAATAAAATTCCTAAAGTCTCTTACTTTAAGACATTTGGTTGTAAGTGTTTTATTCTAAACACAAAAGATAATTTAGACAAATTTGATCCTAGATCTAATGAGGGTATCTTTTTAGGATACTCAAATAGGAGTAAAGCATATAGAATTTTCAATAAGTCTACAATGACTATTGAAGAATCAATGCATGTTACATTCGATGAATCCTTACCTTCATCAACCTTAAATAAAGATGATGAAACTGATTTATCACCTTTAGATAATGTGATTAAATCCTTAGAACAAACTAATCTGTCTGATAAGTCGACTGATAAAGTCTCCCAGTCGACTGACGTAAAGCAGTCGACTGAAGAACAAGTCAAGTCGACTGATCCGATTGTGATATCTTCAACTTTACCAAAGCCATTTGTTGAAGTTAAAGATCATCCTCATGACTTAATAATTGGTGACATCTCCGATGGTATTCAGACACGTTCACATGTTAATATGATCTCTCATACAGCATTCTTGTCGGATTTTGAACCGAAAAATATACAAGAAGCTTGTGAGAATGAATATTGGATGAATGCCATGCAAGATGAACTAAACCAATTTATAAGGAATGATGTATGGGATTTAGTTCCTAGACCTCCTGATCAGACTATCATTGGTACCAAATGGGTATTCAAGAATAAGTTAGATGAATCAGGACAAGTTGTAAAGAACAAGGCTAGATTAGTTGCTCAAGGATATAATCAAGAAGAAGGTATAGATTTTGATGAAACATATGCTCCTGTTGCTAGACTAGAATCTATTCGTATTTTATTATCTTTTGCTTGTTTTATGAATTTTATACTCTATCAAATGGATGTGAAAAGTGCTTTTCTTAATGGGTTTATTAAGGAAAATATTTATGTTAAACAACCACCAGGTTTTGAACATGAACAATTTCCAGATCATGTTTATAAATTGAAAAAGGCTTTATACGGTCTTAAACAAGCACCTCGTGCTTGGTATGATCGTCTGAAAACTTTTCTTTTAGAAACAGGATTTGAAATAGGTAAAGTAGACACTACTTTGTTTATCAAAAGAGTTAAGAATGATATCTTAATCATACAAATATATGTTGATGATATAATTTTTGGTTCTACTAATAATAATCTATGTCAAGAATTTGCTAATACCATGAAAAATGAATTTGAGATGAGTCACATGGGTGAACTCAATTATTTCCTTGGACTTCAAATTAAACAGTCCTCAAATGGCATATTTATCAATCAAGGCAAATATGCAAAGGAACTACTCAAACGTTTTCACATGGATAGTACTAGTAGTAAATCCACACCTATGGCTACTACTACTACTCTTGACAAAGACTTATTAGGTAAGAGTGTTGATCAAAAACTCTATCGAGGTATGATTGGTTCACTCTTATATATTACTGCAAGTAGACCAGATATTATGTTCAGTGTATGTTTATGTGCTAGATATCAATCTAGTCCTAAAGAGTCTCATTTAAAAGCAGTGAAACGAATTTTAAGATATATTAAAGGCACATCTGAATAAAGTTTATTTTATCCACGCACCGATCATTTTCAACTTTTGTCATATAGCGATGTTGATTTTGCTGGAAGCATGGTTTTAAATCTCGGATTTCGGACTTGTCTCGGCAAGGGGTGTTTCGTCTCGGATCGGAGATATCGGAGGAGATATCGGGGAAATGTGATCATATCGGATATTTATTTTCAATACTCAATAAATATATTTTTTTTGTTACTAAATAAGATATTATATGTCCTACATATCATTTATCATATAAAATACTGTATAATGTAACTAATGACATGAATCAATTACGGCAAATCTTCGCATAATTTAACAATAATATAGAAGAGAATATGATATAAGTATATAACTAAATTGAATTTGCATTGATTAGAAAAAAATGTATTAGTTAATAAACTTACTTGACTTTGCATATATACAAACAATAGCGATACGAAATCCTCACATTATTTTAGCTTAAGGTCCTATATTGAAAGACATATATGCAAAAAGTAAAAGATTTTTTTAAATATATTCACAATAACATTTGTGTCTATTTCGGCTGATATTTCGCCAATTTCGGCAATATTTCGGCAATATTTCGGCCGATATTTCAGTAATTTCGGCTGAAATGTACACATTTCGGTCCAAAACGATGTAGAGTATAAAATATGTGATTTCGTATCGGCAAGCTAGCCGAAACGAAATTTCGGTTGAAATTTCGGTCGTATCGGAGGAAATTTAAAACAGTGGCTGGAAGCAAAACTGATCGCAAGAGTACTAGTGGTACATGTCACTTTTTGGGACATTTCCTAGTATCTTGGTGTAGTAAAAAGCAAAACTCCATATCCCTATCAACTACAGAAGCTGAGTATATCGCTGCAAGTTTGGCATGTGCACAAATTTTATGGATGAAACAAACCTTATTAGATTATGGTATTTCATTTGAGAAACTCTCAATTATGTGTGATAATACCAGTGCAATTAATCTATCTAAAAATCTGATTCAACATTCACGTACGAAACATATTGATAATAAGGGTACCATATTTACCTTAAACTTTTTATAGGTACCCAAGAAAAGTTTAAACATCATATTTTGATGATCACAACACAGTGCAACATGTGTCTATGTTATACAGCTAACATTGCAGTGTACATACCAAAGATAATTCTAGCTGAACAAATGAACAAGCTCAAAAGGATACAGATGAAGACTTCACTCAAGACAAGACTCAAGACAAGACTCAAGACTCAAGACTTCAAGCTCAAATGTGTCAAATTGTTGTGTCTTGTAAACATTGTATTTTTACGTTTGTTGAGTCTTAGTCTGATGTAAAGCCTTGTCACACACACACACTCAAAATTTCATAATGTGTATCTCTTTAAAACCCCCTAGGTCTCCTCCTCTTTCTCAAGCTCCATTAGGATCTAGTTCCTAGACCTTCTACCTCTTCTGATCCACTTCTTCAAGCAAATTTTGATGACCCTCATACTCTCTACGACTGTGTTTCCTACCTAATGAAACATTCAGCCACTGTCGATATCCAACTCCATAAACTCGATTCCAAGCTAGATCACATTGACTCTAAGCTTGACAACCTCACTCATCTCTTCAGCTCTCAGTTTCATCCTCCTTCTCAAGATGACGATGAAGACTCCGATGAAGAAGATTGAAAATTTTTATTTTTTTATATTATGTAATTTTCTTTTTTTAATGCATTTTGTTTTATGTATCAGACTTTATCTTAGTTTTATTTTTAATGCAAAAGATTGTTCTTTTCTGCTTTTTGATGATTTCAAAGGGGGAGAGAAATATCTGAGTTATATTTTATCTATCTGTGTTATGTGTTGCTTATGTTAACATTGTTATCTGTGTTATGTGTTGCTTATGTTTTAATTTGTTAACATTGTTACATGTTCTGGGTATTGAAATATCTCTGGTCAGTCGACTTCCCCAAGGGATACAGTCGACTGCATCTGTGATACTTATGTTAACTGCATTTGTTATATTTTCATATTCTGTTCAGTCGCCTGATCTATTGTTCAGTCGACTGATACATTCTTTTTGATAACATCTATTTTATGTATGCATATCGTGTTTTTAATAGGGGGAGCTTTTAAAACCTATGCTTGTATGTTTCTATATAAATTGTTATCAGCTATTGTGTTGTCATCATCAAAAAGAAGGAGAATGTTGATTCTTGATTTTGATGATCACAACACAGTGCAACATGTGTCTATGTTATACAGCTAACATTGCAGTGTACAAACCAAAGACAATTCTAGCTGAACAAATGAACAAGCTCAAAAGGATACAGATGAAGACTTCACTGAAGACAAGACTCAAGACAAGACTCAAGACTCAAGACTTCAAGCTCAAATGTGTCAAATTGTTGTGTCTTGTAAACATTATATTTTTACGTTTGTTGAGTCTTAGTCTGATGTAAAGCCTTGTCACACACACACACTCAAAATTTCATAATGTGTATCTCTTTAAAACCCCCAAAAAGAGTCAAAACAGTTTGAAGAAAATCCTTTATCACACAATTGACTAATGCTTAAAAGATTATGCTTTAAACCACTAACCAATAACACATTTTATATAGTTGGGTTAGAAGTTTTACCGACCATGCCAATGCCTATGACTTTGCCTTTGTTGTTATCTCCAAAGGTGACGGTTCCTCCATCTATGCTTTGAATGGTGGACAGTAGGTTGGCATGTTCTGTCATGTGTTTTGAACATCCGCTGTCTAATATCCAGCGTTCTTTCTTGGGTACCTATAAAAAGTTTAAGGTAAATATGGTACCCTTTTTATTGGGTCCAAAACACATTAGTTTGACAGTGTTTAAAATTATTCAAACTCTGATCAGTCGACTCATATGGAAACCCAGTCGACTGTTCGAGAGCTTTTAACCGTTTTCTGTTTTTCAAAATCGAATTTTTTAAAACTCAAAAGCTTAGATCCGTTGGTTGACAGTTGAGTAACTGTTTCCCAATGTTCAGGAGATCAAACTCTTTAAGTAGAGTTCAGATCTCACTGAAAAGATCAACAGAATTTTACTTTGAAATCCGAGCACTCTTGAAAAACATTCTAAGTGATATTTTTTGTGAGAAACAAAGCTTTCAAGTTCATACACTTTGGTTCTCTACATTCAGTCCAGTATAGGCAAGACAACAAACACTAGAGGGGGGGTGAATAGTGTTTAATAAAAACTGCGGAAATTTTTCTCGGTGCAGTCGACTGAGTTATGGACCAGTCGACTGATATGTCCAAAATAATTGAAAATAATAACTCTGTGCAGTCGACTGATGAATGAGACAGACGACTGAAGGCACAATGAAACTATAACTACAAACGGCACTGACCAGTCGACTGATAGTGCAAGGAGTCGACTGTCCAGAAGCTTTTTGCAGAACTTAAATAAACAAGAGTGAATGCAAACACAAAATAATCAATCACAGAGTACACAAGATATATCCTGGTTCGGTCCTCCCGACCTACATCCAGTCCCCAAGCAACCCACTTGAGATTTCCACTATTCTTGAAAAAAATTACAAGAATACCCTACGGCGTTACGACAACAACCTTATCTAACCCGTAGTCCTTTCTCTCAACCAGAGAAAGCAGACCCACTCTACTACCAAGAGTGAAAAGACACCGACTCTACAACCAAGAGTCAAAAACACTCTCCAACCGAGAGCAAGAGAACAAGAATACTTTACAGTCAACCTAGCCTTGTTGTTGTATGTGTTGATGCACATGGCTAACAAAATAGGTCGACTTCTATACTCAGTCCAGAGCGAATTCAATGCTATACTGGACTGAATGTAGAGAACCAAAGTGTATGAACTTGAAAGCTTTGTTTCTCACAAAAAATATCACTTAGAATGTTTTTCAAGAGTGCTCGGATTTCAAAGTAAAATTTTGTTGATCTTTTCAGTGAGATCTGAACTCTACTTAAAGAGTTTGATCTCCTGAACGTTGGGAAACAGTTACTCAACTGTCAACCAACGGATCTAAGCTTTTGAGTTTGAAAAAATTCGATTTTGAAAAACAGAAAACGGTCAAAAGCTCTCGAACAGTCGACTGGGTTGCCATATGAGTCGACTGATCAGAGTTTGAATAATTTTAAACAGTTTTGTACTATCAGTCGACTGGCAGAAGCTTAAGTCGACTGGTACTCAAGAGTTAAAATTCTTCAAACTGTTTTGACTCTTTTTGGGGGTTTTAAAGAGATACACATTATGAAATTTTGAGTGTGTGTGTGTGACAAGGCTTTACATCAGACTAAGACTCAACAAACGTAAAAATATAATGTTTACAAGACACAACAATTTGACACATTTGAGCTTGAAGTCTTGAGTCTTGAGTCTTGTCTTGAGTGAAGTCTTAATCTGTATCCTTTTGAGCTTGTTCATTTGTTCAGCTAGAATTGTCTTTGGTATGTACACTGCAATGTTAGCTGTATAACATAGACACATGTTGCACTGTGTTGTGATCATCAAAATCAAGAATCAACATTCTCCCCCTTTTTGATGATGACAACACAATAGCTGATAATAAGAGATAATATAGTGAAGACATGCGGCTTATAAAAACACAAAGTGCATTGTCTTAAAAAAAATGTAATATATATATCAGTCGACTTATCAACAATGGAAGGCGACTGACTAGTAAACATACTTTAGAAAAAAACATAAGCAGAATATACAGATGCAGTAGCTAGCAGCAGTCGACTGTATCCCTTGGGGAAGTCGACTGACCAGAGATATTTCAATACCCAGAACAATGTCATCAAATCAAAACATAAGCAACACATAACACAGATATTAACTCAGATATTTCTCTCCCCCTTTGGAATCATCAAAAAGCAGAAAAGAACAATCTTTTGCATTAAAAATGAAACTAAGATAAAGTCTGATACATAAAACAAAATGCATTAAAAAAAGAAAATTACATAATAGAAAAAAAATAAAAATTTTCAATCTTCTTCATCGGAGTCTTCATCGTCATCTTGAGAAGGAGGATGAAACTGAGAGCTGAAGAGATGAGTGAGGTTGTCAAGCTTAGGGTCAATGTGATCTAGCTTGGAATCGAGTTTATGGAGTTGGGTATCGACAGTGGCTGAATGTTTCATTAGGTAGGAAACACAGTCGTAGAGAGTACGAGGGTCATCAAAATTTGCTTGAAGAAGTGGATCAGAAGAGGTAGAAGGTCTAGAACTAGATCCTAATGGAGCTTGAGAAAGAGGAGGAGACCTAGGGGGTGATCGGGTAGGAGCATCAAGGAGTTTCATACGTGCCAAACTAGCACGATCGAAACACTCATAACGAGAAACAACATTTGTCTCCGAATCGAGATCAACACCAAAAGCTATAAAGACTCTAGTAATAAGACCTCCAAAAGGTAGAAAGTGAGTGTGGTCTTGATTAAGTTTAGAAAAGATAACTTGACCCCAGTTAACAGCAATTCTACCAAAAATTGCATATATAGCTTTTTGTAATTCAATAGAATATTGGTCATAACTACCCTTTTTAGGAAGGATGTTATAGGCTAATATTCTACCTACAAGCTTAGCAATTGGTTTGATATTTTTGCTTGTCATTGGAGGGCCATGATTAGGTAGGAAAATTCTAGATAAAATAGAAGCATTATCTAAAAGAATGTCATCAAGAGGTAATCCCACATCATCAATACCCAACATCTCATTAATCCTAGTCAGTGTGAGTGTCATTTTAACATTCTTCACAGACGAACGGATTAAGACATCCCCATCTGGTTTTTGGACTATTCTCATATTTGTATAAAACAAATAGATGAGTTGGGGATAGTAATTAGGTTGGTTTGATAAAGATAAAAAATCATAAAGACTGCAGTTTTGGAATAAAGGGATGAGATTGAAACGATCTAGATCATTAAAGTTTACAAATCTTCCAGGGAAGATTGTAATGGTACAGAAGACATACCATCGATCAATAAGATCGGGACTCAAGAGGTATTGAGTGTAGTCTTGGGAAGAAGAACTACCCTCATGAGATCGTTTAGATCGTTTGGGTGCCATGAAAAGAAAGTGGAAAGGATTTTACCTAAGACAAAGAGAGATTCGACCAGGGGCAAGCACAAGCAACACTGAGAGAGTAGATCACCTTCTTCTCCAAAAGCTAGGGTTTTGAAATTAGGGGTAAAAACTTGAGAACGGTAAGGAGTTAAAACGGCTGGTAAAGGGGGTTTTAACAGCGAATAAACGGCTGAGATCAAAGAGAGATGAAATCGACGGTAGAGATTAGAGATCACGGGTTAAAAGATAGGTGAATTCCATCTCAAAAGACGTGATGAATAGTCGCTGAAGACGATTTAGCTCGCGACAGTCGACTGGTAGGGTATATCAGTCGACTGAGTCGAGAAGAAAATAAAAAATTTTATGTCTACTAATCAGTCGACTGGTATAGGAACCAGGCGACTGGTCAGATAAAAAATTGGTATGTTTTAAAAAGCCAGTACAGTCGACTTATTCAAGAGTACAGTCGACTTAACAGAAACAATTTTCAGCAAATATCAACAAAATTACAAATTCCAAGTTCTCTTCTTAAATTAACGAAAGTATCTTCTTTAAGGGGCTTGGTAAATATATCTGCTACTTGTTTATCAGTAGAGATAAAGTCTAAAGATATATCTCCTTTTAAAACATGATCACGTAGAAAATGATGTCGAATATCAATATGTTTCGTACGTGAATGTTGAATCGGATTTTTAGATAGATTAATTGCACTGGTATTATCACACATAATTGAGGGTTTCTCAAATGAAATACCATAATCTAATAAGGTTTGTTTCATCCATAAAATTTGTGCACATGCCAAACTTGCAGCGATATACTCAGCTTCTGTAGTTGATAGAGATACGGAGTTTTGCTTTTTACTGCACCAAGATACTAGGGAATGTCCCAAAAAGTAACATGTACCACTAGTACTCTTGGTATCAGTCGACTGAACTCCCTACCAGTCGACTGTCGCGAGCTAAATTGTCTACAGCGACTATTTATCGCGTCTTTTGAGATGGAAATCACCTATCTTTTCACCCGTGATCTCTATTCTCTACCGTCGATTTCATCTCTCTTTAATCTCAGCCGTTTATTCGCTGTTATAACCCCCTTTACCAGCCGTTTTAACCCCTTACCGTTCTCAAGTTTTTACCCCCAATTTCAAAACCCTAGCTTTTGGAGAAGAAGGTGATTACTCTCTCAGTGCTGCTTGTGCTTGCCCCTGATCGAATCTCTCTTTGTCTTAGGTAAAAATTTTTCCACTTTCTTTTCATGGCACCCAAACGATCTAAACGATCTCATGAGGGTAGTTCTTCTTCCCAAGACTACACTCAATACCTCTTGAGTCCCGATCTTATTGATCGATGGTATGTCTTCCCTGGAAGATTTGTAAACTTTAATGATCTAGATCGTTTCAATCTCATCCCTTTATTCTAAAACTGCAGTCTTTATGATTTTTTATCTTTATCAAACCAACCTAATTACTATTCCCAACTCATCTATTTGTTTTATACAAATATGAGAATAGTCCAAAAACCAGATGGGGATATCTTAATCCGTTCGTCTGTGAAGAATGTTAAAATGACACTCACACCGACTAGGATTAATGAGATGTTGGGTATTGATGATGTGGGATTACCTCTTGATGACATTCTTTTAGATAATGCTTCTATTTTATCTAGAATTTTCCTACCTAATCATGGCCCTCCAATGACAAGTAAAAATATCAAACCAATTGCTAAGCTTGTAGGTAGAATATTAGCCTATAACATCCTTCCTAAAAAGGGTAGTTATGACCAATATTCTATTGAATTACAAAAAGCTATATATGCAATTTTTGGTAGAATTGCTGTTAACTGGGGTCAAGTTATCTTTTCTAAACTTAATCAAGACCACACTCACTTTCTACCTTTTGGAGGTCTTATTACTAGAGTCTTTATAGCTATTGGTGTTGATCTCGATTCGGAGACAAATGTTGTTTCTCGTTATGAGTGTTTCGATCGTGCTAGTTTGGCACGTATGAAACTCCTTGATGCTCCTACCCGATCACCCCCTAGGTCTCCTCCTCTTTCTCAAGCTCCATTAGGATCTAGTTCTAGACCTTCTACCTCTTCTGATCCACTTCTTCAAGCAAATTTTGATGACCCTCATACTCTCTACGACTGTGTTTCCTACCTAATGAAACATTCAGCCACTGTCGATACCCAACTCCATAAACTCGATTCCAAGCTAGATCACATTGACTCTAAGCTTGACAACCTCACTCATCTCTTCAGCTCTCAGTTTCATCCTCCTTCTCAAGATGACGATGAAGACTCCGATGAAGAAGATTGAAAATTTTTATTTTTTTTCTATTATGTAATTTTCTTTTTTTAATGCATTTTGTTTTATGTATCACACTTTATCTTAGTTTCATTTTTAATGCAAAAGATTGTTCTTTTCTGCTTTTTGATGATTCCAAAGGGGGAGAGAAATATCTGAGTTAATATCTGTGTTATGTGTTGCTTATGTTTTGATTTGATAACATTGTTCTGGGTATTGAAATATCTCTGGTCAGTCGACTTCCCCAAGGGATACAGTCGACTGCTGCTAGCTACTGCATCTGTATATTCTGCTTATGTTTTTTTCTAAAGTATGTTTACTAGTCAGTCGCCTTCCATTGTTGATAAGTCGACTGATATATATATTACATTTTTTTTAAGACAATGCACTTTGTGTTTTTATAAAGGGGAGCATGTCTTCACTATATTATCTCTGATTATCAGCTATTGTGTTGTCATCATCAAAAAGGGGGAGAATGTTGATTCTTGATTTTGATGATCACAACACAGTGCAACATGTGTCTATGTTATACAGCTAACATTGCAGTGTACATACCAAAGACAATTCTAGCTGAACAAATGAACAAGCTCAAAAGGATACAGATGAAGACTTCACTCAAGACAAGACTCAAGACAAGACTCAAGACTCAAGACTTCAAGCTCAAATGTGTCAAATTGTTGTGTCTTGTAAACATTGTATTTTTACGTTTGTTGAGTCTTAGTCTGATGTAAAGCCTTGTCACACACACACACTCAAAATTTCATAATGTGTATCTCTTTAAAACCCCCAAAAAGAGTCAAAACAGTTTGAAGAATTTTAACTCTTGAGTACCAGTCGACTTAAGCTTCTGCCAGTCGACTGATAGTACAAAACTGTTTAAAATTATTCAAACTCTGATCAGTCGACTCATATGGCAACCCAGTCGACTGTTCGAGAGCTTTTGACCTTTTCTGTTTTTCAAAATCGAATTTTTTCAAACTCAAAAGCTTAGATCCGTTGGTTGACAGTTGAGTAACTGTTTCCCAACGTTCAGGAGATCAAATTCTTTAAGTAGAGTTCAGATCTCACTGAAAAGATCAACAAAATTTTACTTTGAAATCCGAGCACTCTTGAAAAACATTCTAAGTGATATTTTTTGTGAGAAACAAAGCTTTCAAGTTCATACACTTTGGTTCTCTACATTCAGTCCAGTATAGCATTGAATTCGCTCTGGACTGAGTATAGAAGTCGACCTATTTTGTTAGCCACGTGCATCAACACATACAACAACAAGGCTATAGGTTGACTGTAAAGTATTCCTGTTCTCTTGCTCTCGATTGGAGAGTGTTTTTGACTCTTGGTTGTAGAGTCGGTGTCTTTTCACTCTTGGTAGTAGAGTGGGTCTGCTTTCTCTGGTTGAGAGAAAGGACTACGGGTTAGACAAGGTTGTTGTCGTAACGCCGTAGGGTATTCTTGTAATTTTTTTCAAGAATAGTGAAAATCTCAAGTGGGTTGCTTGGGGACTGGATGTAGGTCGGGAGGACCGAACCAGGATATATCTTGTGTACTCTGTGATTGATTATTTTGTGTTTGCATTCACTCTTGTTTATTTAAGTTCTGCAAAAACCTTCTGGACATCGACTCCTTGCACTATCAGTCGACTGGTCAGTGCCGTTTGTAGTTATAGTTTCATTGTGCCTTCAGTCGTCTGTCTCATTCATCAGTCGACTGCACAGAGTTATTATTTTCAATTATTTTGGACATATCAGTCGACTGGTCCATAACTCAGTCGATTGCACCGAAAAAAAATTTCGCAGTTTTTATTAAACACTATTCACCCCCCCCTCTAGTGTTTGTTGTCTTGCCTACAGGATCCAACAGTACGATGCCTTATGAGGCTCTTTATCACTCACCTCCCGACTACAGTATGCTCCGTACCTTTGGGTGCACCTGTTACGTCCTTCTCCCTCCTACTGACCGCATGAAGCTCTCTGCTCGTGCTGCTAAGTGCGTTCACCTAGGTCTCAGTCTCGAACACAATGGTTATCATTATTTTGATCCATCAGCGTGTCGTGTCCGCATTTCTCGACATGTAACCTTTGTGAAAGACTTCCCTTACTACCTGACTCCCCCGAGGATACTAGATTTCTCGATTCCCCAGTTGTTGCTAGCCCCTCGATTTCATCTTCCCGCATTCCTTTTGATCCCACTCCTCTAGCTCCATTCCCATATCCTGCCGTCCTTACACCTGTTCTTCCCCCTACCAAAACACCACCTGCATCCCCACAGCAGCCAGCACCCACTCCACTTACCCACCGACACATGCACCTACTCCACCGTCCTCCCCCCAACACCCTGTCAGTCCACCACCTCTTCGTCAGTCTACCCGTTCCACTTCTAGTATTCCTCCGGCACATTATACACCTGATGCCACTGGTCCTTCTGACCAGTTTGGTTTTGCCACCCTAGCTTCCCATTCACTACAGTTTCATGCAATCCTCACTGCTATACACTCTACACGTGAGCCTAGAACCTATCAAGATGCAATTCAATATCCTGAAGGGAGGAAAGCTATTGCCAAGGAATTCAGTGTATATGATCATACTGGCACTTGGAATGTTGTTCCTCTGCTAGAGGGTGTTCAACCTATTAGCTGTAAGTGGATCTTCAAGGTCAAATATCAACCTGATGGATCTATTGAGCAACACACAGCTCGTCTAGTAGCCCGAGGATTTACTCAGGAGCATGGAATTGATTATGATGAGACTTTTGCTCCAGTTGTACAGATGACTACTGTTCGCACTCTTCTTGCTGTTACAGCTATCCGCCAATAGCCATTATACCAGATGGACGTGAAGAACGCTTTTCTTCATGGTACCTTATCTAAGGTGGTTTATATGCATCCTCCTCCCGGTCTTACTACTCCTCGTCATGTTTGCAGACTATGTCGTGCTATATATGGTCTTAAACAGGCCCCTCGAATCTGGTTTGAATGTTTGCGGCTTGTCATCACCAAGGCTGGCTTTCGTTAGAGTTCGCAGGATCATTCCATGCTTATGCGGTCATCACCGCAGGGGAGGGTACTTCTACTACTATATGTTGATGATATGATCATTACTGGGGATGACTCTGCTGGTATTGTATCCACCCAGAAATACCTTCACCAGCAGTTCTATATGAAAGATCTTGGTAAGCTACGTTACTTTATGGGTTTAGAGATTGCTCATGGATCTCAGGGGATACTCATTTCTCAACAGAAATACACCTCAGATATTATTTCTACTGCATGTCTCTCTGACAGTCGATCAGCCGATACACTCTTAGAGCTTCATGTGAAGCTTCGTCCCACAGATGGTGACCTCCTTCCTGATCCCACTAGATACAGGCAGATTGTTGAACAGCTTGTCTACTTATGCATGACCAGAATCGATATTGCTCACGCAGTTAGTGTTGTCAGTCAGTTTGTTTCCGCTCCTACATCAGTTCACTATGGTGCTCTTCTTCGGATCCTCAGATATCTTCGGGGCACTATCACTCGCTCATTATTCATGTCTTCTACATCCAAACTAGAGCTCAGTGCATATTCTGATTCAGATTGGGCAGGTGATCCTACTACTAGAAGGTCTACCACAGATTTCTGCCTATTTCTTGGTGATTCGTTGATCTCACGGCGAAGCAAGAAACAGGCACTTGTTGCATGTTCCTCTACCGAGGCTGAGTATAGAGCAATGGCAATTACTACTAGAGAGATCGTTCATGTTCGTTGGCTGTTATCAAATATGAGTGTGACTCTTACTCTTCATTGTGATAACCAGAGTGCATTGCACATTGCAAACAACCCTGTCTTTCATGAGTGAACGAAGCATATAGAGATTGATTACCATTATGTTCGTGAGCGCTTTGAGACAGGAACCATTTCTCTCCATTCTGTTGCCTCTTCTCTCCATTCTGTTACCATTTCTCTCCATTCTGTTACCTCTTCCCAGCAGACTGCAGGAATCTTGTCAGTAATCTAGTCAGCAATCTAATCAGAAATCTTTATAAGCCTCACTATAAAAGGAGGGGAGGTGTTACATTACACTTACTAAAAAAATAGAACAAGTTATGGCATCTGTAAGAAAGGAAAATTACTCAGAATCAGAGGATATAGAATTATGTCATGCTTATCTTGACACTTCTCAAGATGCTATTATCGGTATAAATTAAAAAGGAGATAAGTTATGGCAACGAGTTACTACAAAATTTAATTATGGTAAGCCTCTAGAATCTCAGCGAACACCGAAGTCTCTTTCCAACCATATGTCCGATTTGATGTCAGTAGTTAGCAAATTTCGGGGTGCTCTTCGTCAGGTGGAGAATATAAATCCAAGTGGTGCTTCTCAAGCTGATATTGTAAGTATTTTTTTTACATATTTTTAATATTTTGTTATAATTAAAAAATATGCAATCTAACTATTAGTTTATTATTTTTTGTAGTTGGAGATGGCACATAAAACTCTCCAGATGGATGTCACTTTCAAAAGAAACAGTTTCAAATTTATGCACATGTGGCTGCTTCTAAAGGAGGAGGAAAGATGGAACGGTCATACTGGTGCTCCACCTGCTAAATTACGTAGGAGAAATAGTTCACAGAAGGATCTCAATCCGGTTCTCGTACATCCAAATCAGATGGATTACCTTCCTTCCGAGTAGATTTAAGTCCAGACGAATATGAGGTTCAACCTGGGCAACAAGCTGAAATTTCTTCACCCATTAGACCTACGGGAAGAAAGAGAGAGAAGGCAAAAAAAAAGATTGAAAGTAAACGGATCAATGAGGAAATCAGATAACAGAATCGAAAAATACAGGAGTTAATGAACATTAGGCAATGTAAAATTGAAAGCATGCATCGTGAATGTGAAGATAATAAAATTATGCTGACCAACTTGGAATCTATAACTGATCCTGATGATCGTGAATGGCTGCAAAGTAGAATGAAGGAAATTCGGGCAAGAAGGGCTAGTGAATCACAACAGGAAGGACCCATAAATACAACTTGATATTTTCAGATTCTCTTACGTGATTCAGATCTCACTTTCTATTCGGGGGAGTACAGTAGTTCGACATATTATCCAGGAGAAAATAATGATCATCCTGATAATTAGAATTATTTGTATTCGCTCTACGTTCAGTAGTATATTTTTTAATTTTCGATGCTTCGTTCAATATTATGTTTTGTAATTTTTGATGAATATTTATCTTTATTATGAATTCGCATTTATCTTTATTAGTATAATTATTTATTTATATTATTAATTTATACACTTAAAATAAATCAGGAAGATATCCAATATTAGTCTCATATTAAAGATCTCGTTAAAAAAATAACAATAGTATAGTTATTGTCTATTATTATCTACAAATAAAATAATTAAAAGAAGTTCAAAAAAACTATTCAAACAACCGAATTTAAAAATAAAGTGAGGAGTAGGGTTTTGCAAGATGATAAAATAGGGAGGGGATTTTCGCAAAAAAAATCCCATTTACGGTTTGGGAATGGAACCGCATATATACGGTTGCTATCTCACGTCGGCAAAAAAAATGCCGAGAGGGGCCCACTTTTGAGGTTCGGTTGGGGGAAGGTTTTGGCGTTTTTGGCGATGGGGGAGGGTTATTTGCTGATCTTGCATCTACATCTACATCATCTACATCTATTATCTTTTTTGGTCATTCTTTCTTCATCAATCACTTTTAGCCATAATGGATCGAAATGAAATTTCTCTATCTTCATCCACATCTAGCGGTCTCATCAATTATTATGAAGATATTTTTGATGCGCATGAACAACAACAGCAATTGTTACTTGGCATGATTGCTAGTAATAATCAATTTTTGGCAGATCATCCAAGTGACGAAGAAGATGATGCTCAGTCAACCCAAAAGAGGCTCAATTCCAGGACATTGTGTTATCAATCGTAATCGTGAGGCAGCTGCACATAATTTTTGGCATGCATATTTTGGCCTATCAGGCTCTAATAACGACATCAATGTATTGGAATCTTCACACTTATTTGCTTATCTTGCTACTGGTAAAACGGTTCCGATTAAATATAATATTATGGGAAAGGAATATGACACAGGTTATTATTTTGCCGATGGCATATATCCTAAATGGTCAACACTTGTTCAGGCCATTCGTGATCCCCAGGGGCCTGCTATGCAGTATTTCGCTATGAAGCAAGAATCATGTAGGAAAGATGTCGAACGTGCATTTGGAGTTCTTCAATCACGCTGGGCAATCATCAAAGGACCAGCTCGTTTTTGGAGGAAACGACTTTTACATGATATAATGACTTCATGTATAATAATGCACAACATTATCATTGAAGGCAAGCGAGAAATAAATGGGTCAGTTAGGAAATTTATTCATACAACTCCCCTGAGATATCGATGGTAGCCGATGAAGCAACCCAATTTAGTCAGTTTCTAGCTAGGCACAAGAAAATTAAGGACAAGGAAGCTCAATTTTAACTCCGGAACAGATTAATTGCTCATCTGTGGGAACGACACGGTGCTAGTACATCAGACCATTATTTAGCCGATGGCATATATCCTAAATGGTCGACACTTGTTCAGACCATTCGTGATCCCCAAGGAGTATTTTGCTATGAAGCAAGAATCATGTAGGAAAGATGTCGAACGTGCATTTGGAGTTCTTCAATCACGCAGGGCAATCATCAAAGGACCAGGTCATTTTTAGAGTAAACGTGTTTTACATGATATAATGACTTCGTGTATAATAATGCACAACATGATCATTGAAGACGAGAGAGATATAAATGGACCAGTTAGGGAATTTATTCATACAACTCCCCCTGAGATATCAATGGTAGTCGTCAGTTTCTAGCTAGGCACAAGAAAATTAAGGACAAGGAAGCTCATTTTGAACTCCGGAACAGAGTAATTGCTCATTTGTGGGAACGACACGGTGCTAGTACATCAGGTGTTTAAATATTTTGTAATTTGAATAATGTGGTACTCTTTTTCCTACGGATTTTTTTAACGATGCCATCAATAATTGTATTACCTATTTTTTAGTAAGTGTATTATCTATTGCCAATTAATTGTATTATAACTATTTAATTTGTTGTATTATCTTTTTTGCATTTACAAAATTAGTTTTGTGCAAAAAAACGAATTACAAATTTTTTTTATGAAACCCCAAAATGGGGTACCATTGGAGCACCTCAATTGAAACCCCAAATCAAAGTGTATGGAATTTGTCAAAATGGAACCCCAAAATTGTTAGGGTTGTGTCTTGTATACTTGTTGTTCAGATTAAAGGAAGGTAACATGAAGCACGGAGTCGAAGCGTCGAAGCGAGTAGAAGGAGAACAGTAGCAGCATCAGGTGCAGGCTAGTTGCGGTCGACCAGTCTGGGTGACAGTCGACCGCACACCCCGATTGCACCCCCGACCGCTATTTGTACTAGAAAGTCAGAGAGCGGTACGGTCGACCGGTCTTAGTGGACGATTGACCGCCCGCGCCACTATGTTCAGTTTTGGGCCTCAATTTGTTAGGTCGTTTCAGCCCAATCTTCAACTCCAAATTAGATCGTACGGTTTCTATTCAGTTACTTCTTTTTCAGGTTTTATCGGACGACTGAGGATCAAGATTAGACCTAAGGTTTCTCTCTATTTCTCTATATATATTGTAAACTCCTCCAATATGAGAGGGAGTACTTTATAGATTGTTTTCTCCATTGCAAAGAGAGGCTCGAGAGAGAGATAGTTCTTGGTGGGTGAGTTTAATTTCTTGTGTCAAGTGAATCAGTAACTCCTTGTACTCTCTTCTAGTTGAATATCAGATCTCCCTATATTTCCTTCCGGATTAAGCAAAAGCTAACCGGGATAAGTCATCGTTGTTGTGTTTGTGTTAGTTTGGTGGATCTACTTGCTTGCTCAATTTATTCGCCTCGTCTGCTTCGACTTTCTCATTGCTCTATTAGTTCCGCTACGACCTAAGGGTATTTGTTGATGCCCTAATCCCAACAACTGGTATCAGAGTGACATGTATAAGATCAATTTGTTGCCAGAGGGCGACCAGAGGGCGTTTGTTGCCGAGTTCTTTGGTTAAGATGACAAACCATAGTATTTTGAAGATCAAGCAGTTTGATGGCAAGATCAATTTCAATTTTTGAAAGACTGACATGTATGATGTTCTTGTTCAAGAGCGGTTGCAGTCAGCAGTAAAGAACAAGGAAAAGCCAACTGATATGAAGGATGACGTTTGGAAAGATATTCGTGAAAGAGTCATAAGTCTAATCCGACTATCCTTGGCGGACGAGGTCAAGTGCAGATTTCTGGAATAAACTGACGCGGCGAGTCTCTGGGAAAGACTCATAATTGACTACTCTGGTTCGTCGTTATTAGATCAAATACATTGGAAGAAGAAGTTATTCCGTTTATCTATGAAGGAATGTACCGATCTCCAAGACCACATTACAGAGTTCAATAAGGTATTATCTGAACTTAAGGCGATCAACGCAGATGTGTGTGAGCTTTGATCACAACCATGCTACACGGTAGATCTGCCAAGGAGAATATTTCAGTAGATGGTGTAATCAAAGCATTGAAGAAAAATCAACTTAGGAAGGAGACCCGTAAATCTGCACCGTCTATTCCTATAAGTTGTCTAGCAGTGGATGGTCCTTCGGGGAGAAGACAAAGTGCTTTGCAAAAGGATTCGATCCGTTGCCGATATTGCAAGAGGCTAGGGCATATCAAGAAAGACTGTTGGAAATTGCAGAATCAAGAGAGCGCAAAGAACGGGAGTTCAGCCAATGTGGTTAGTGCATTTGATTCGTTTATTCTTGTTTCAAATTCTTTAGAAGTGGATTCTAGTTGGTTTCATGACTCAGGGAGTTCTTCTCATATTTGCTCCGAGAGAGTTGTTTTCTACTTATAAGTTTACTATGGGGCATTGTGTGACAACAGAAACTGGAGAGATTTATGAAGTAGTGGGTGAGGGGATAGTTGAGTTGAAGATACCAGGTCTACACATGTTCACTTTAAGGGATGTTTTGCATATTCCTCTGCTGAAACGGAATCTGATTTCCTTGGGAACTCTTGATCACAGGGCTGCAGGTACACAGCTCGAGGTGGAGTTCTGTCTGTTTTTTAAGGTCGTCGTAAGGTATTAGAGGTATGAGAATGGTTGGACCAAGCCAAAACAATCTCCACAAGCTTTGGAAAATTCGAAATACTTGCACAAGTGTTACTCCTTTTTCCAGTATTCCCGCAAGCTCGGCTAGTTTGCCGCAACTAGATTCATCGAGACGAGACCACAACGTTCAAATATCGTCGAGAGGTGGAGAAAGCCTAAGGGCAGGTGAAGTTCATGCGGAGTTTGGCAACTTCGTGAGTACATCTATGGAGGTGGGCCTTTGAGGGGCTGCATTGGATTCGGTGAGAATGGGTAGAGATCATTTCAACTAGAAGAATAAGTTATTGTTCTAAGTTTTCTTTGCAAGTGGAATTGGTTAGAGTTTGGAGATGAGTAACACATCATGTGATAGCACTCGTATGCAATTCAAGGTGGAATTTGTTAGGGTTGTGTCTTGTATACTCGTTGTTCAAATTAAAAGAAGGTAATATGAAGCACGGAGGTCGAAGCGTCGAAGCGAGTAGAATGAGAACAACAGCAGCAGCAGGTGCAGGCTAGTTGCGGTCGACTGGTCTGGGTGACAATCGACCGCACCCCCGACTGCACCTCCGACCGCTATTTGTACTGAAAAGTCAGAAAGCGGTACGGTCGACCGGTCTTGGTGGACAGTCGACCGCCCGCGCCGCTGTGTTCAGTTTTGAGCCTGATTTGTTAGGTCGTTTCAACCCAATCTTCAACTCCAAGTTAGATCGTACAGTTCCTATTCAATTACTTCTTTTTCAGGTTTTATCGGACGACTGAGGATCAAGATTAGACCTACGGTTTCTCTCTATTCTTCTATATATATTGTAAACTCCTTCAATATAAGAGAGAGTACTTTATAGATTATTTTCTCCATTGTAAAGAGAGGCTCGAGAGAGAGATAGTTCTTGGTAGGTAAGTTTAATTTCTTGTGTCAAATGAATCAGTAACTCTTTGTAATCTCTTCTAGTTGAATATCAGATCTCCTTATATTTTCCTCCGGATTAAGCAAAAGCGAACTGGGATAGTCATCGTTGTTGTATTTGTATTAGTTTGGTGGATCTAATTGCTTGCTCAATTTATTCACCTCGTCTACTTCGATTTTCTCATTGCTCTATTAGTTCCGCTGTGACTAGAGGGCGTTTGTTGATGCCCCATTGACCTTGCTCTAAAAGGTAATAACCAATAAGATATGTTTACTTCATACAGAAACAGACAATTGACGAGTATGTAAACTTTCCCTCAATAAAGACAATTATGTTAACTAAGATAAGAAAATTGTATGAATAATGTGTGAAGACATAAAATGGAGTAATTATTATTATCCATTTTTTTGAATCGAGAGTTGAGATCCATTAGATACACTGATCATGCCGATTAATTAAATGCTCAAAAATGGAACCAAATCATGTCAGTACTCACTGAACGAGTAATGAAGTAATAGTAATGTATTACTCTCTCCGTTTCACTTTAAGTAATATTTAAGATTTTTTTCTTGTTTCACTTAAAGTGTTATTATTCAATTTTTTCCTTTTTTTCCTCAAGAAAATTCTTATTTATGTTGAAATTTTGTCTTAATTACCCATCTTAAATCCTATTAAATATTCTTAGAAAATTGTAGTTTCAACTTTCTAGATTTTATTTTCTCCAAAAATTTAATGCCAACTGTATTGGAAAAAGAATTAGTATTTCTATTTTCTCTTGAAAACAGAATTTGTATTGAGAAAATATTAATTACAATTTTTTGAAATCAGAATCTGTATTGGAAAAAGAATTAGTAATTAAATCATAGAAATTTATTAATGAGGGTGTAGAGGGAAATAAATATTTATCTCACCCTTCCTTAATCTGTGTACAAAACTCCTAAGTATCATTTAAAGTGAAACGGAGAGAGTAATTATTACGTCAGAAGTCTACAGCTGAATCATTCCATTCAGTTAACTACGGTTATATAACACTGTTTCTTCCAACTTACAGTTATCTTTAATAGTATAGTGCTTGGCACTACAACCAAAGTCAAGAAAAATAAGACACTAGTGGACTTCAGATAACTGCATTTATCTCAACTTTTATGTAGGGTGAGATAACTGCAGTTATCCTACATTCAAAATGAGTCTCAAACAAGTGATAGTTTGTTTCCTGATAATAGTCTCAAACAAAATGAGTCACAAACAAGAATAGTCTCTTAAATTAGTTTTTTTTTTTAAAAAAAATCTAAGTTCACTGATAGATATACCTCTGCTTCCTTCAACAGATCCAACTTGCTGTGATGCGCCTCGAGCACCTTCTGCACAGCCTGCCCCTCACTCGACATTCTGACCCGCCTCGCCCGTATCCGTGCTTGCACTCTCACTAGAGCTTGCATGCACCTTAAAGTCACTGCAGCTTGCTTCCTCACTTGCCTACCCCTCACCAGTGCCTGAAGCCTCACCACTCCCTTCAATGCCCTCAATGCTCTTCTTGCCTAAATTATATCCACATCATAATCACTAATTAATTTCCAGTGGAATTGCAGAAATAACTCAAAAATACTAGCTAATAGGACATAATGAAATTAAAAAATTCACTTACAAGAAACCCTCGAAAAGCAGTCTGAATCCTAATAGCAGCCCACTCTTCCCGAACCGCCTTAAAATCCTTAAGTGGAGCTCTCACAACAGTAGCCATAGCAGTACTAAATCCATCCGCAATGGAACAAGTATCCGAAACTTCTGAACCTCCTTCCGACCTTCGCCCTCCGTTTCTTGAGCTTCTCCATATCTTCCACTTCCTGCTCTTCCCAACCTTCTCCTGCTTCCAAAACCAAAACCAAAACCAAAACCAAAACAACAACACACACAACAACAAAAAAAACCCATCTCAGTAAACAAACAACAAATCGCAACAAAACCGATACAACGATAAAAACTCGGCACCTACATTGTCATCTTCCTTGTTTTCTTTCTTGCTACCCACAATGGACTTTATCCACTTCGAAGACCCACCCATTTCATGAAAAGTTCGCTCCTATTGCTGTTCCAAAAGCTCTATGTAGTTTGTTTGAAGTAAGAAAGAGATGAGTTTGATTTGAGTTTAGAGTTTTGTGGGTAAGTAAGTAAGTTTTGGAGCCGTTTGAGAATTTGAATTTGAAAAGACAGTGGAGGCCAAAATGGAGCAGTGTTTATTTCTCGAAGGGCACGCTTGTTAAATTAGTTAGCTACTGGAGGGGTGTTAATTACGATTCTGCCACTGGGTAACTGACAATCAGATTGGGTAAGAGCATCTGTAGCCGTTCTAAGCTAAATTTTGGATATTTGGCATTTGAAAATAGAAAATATGGCTGATCGCTGCAGTCGTTGAAAGCTAAAATATGATCGGACGATCGATTCTCTCTCGTCCCAATTTTTTTTTTTTAAATTTTTTTTAAGCACTAAAAGACAAAAAAAAAAATTAAAAAAAATTAATTTTTGGCCTGGGACGGAAGATTACTTCCCGTCAATTGTGATTTTGGCATCTAGCTGGCTTTAGGATTGACGATGTATAATCCTTCGTCTCTGACATTTTTTTTTTCTTTTCCTTTCTCAAACGGTATTTAATCCTTCGTCCGAACTCAATTTTTGTACGTCTCACCTACGAGACGAAATTTAATCTTTCGTCAATTCTGACGGACGAAAGAAAATAGTTCGTTAGCTATATTTTGCATTTGGCCAAATCGTCTGCTATATTTGGCAAGGCACTATCATCGTACACCCAAATTTTACAAATTTGGACGACGACTGCAGCGCTTTTTTTTCAAATTTTTTCCAAAATTTGAATATTTAGCCCACGACTACAGATGCTCTAATTGGAGTTTTTAAAGTGATATGTAATTAATGTTCTGGGGGTTTTCTTGGATTCCTTATTAAAAAAATCAGGGATTAGAAAAGGGAAAGGTCAAAGGCTTTTTGTTTGTTTCTTGAAATTTCTTTTTGTGTCTGGTTGTTTTGGGAATTGAAACAAGTAGCAGGCAGGCTTGTAGAATTTCTAGGTTTCTTGTTGTTGTCTTCGGCTGGCTCTTGCTGAATTTTTGACCATAATGACCCACTTTTTGAAAGTTTTTACCAAAATAACCCACTGTTGAAAGTTTTTACCAAAACGATTCCCTCGCTAACTCAGATAGGAAGTTTGGTTAAAATCCCATCGCTGTTCGCTATCTCAGATAGCGCGCTATCTCAGATAGCGATGGTTATGATTTTGTGCTTCCCCACACTTGTGCAAAAAAATAAAAAAAACAGTTTACACCCACTAACTGTGATAGCGTTGATATATATACTAAACTCGCTAACTCAGTTAGCGAGTGTGTTTATACTACAATCGCTAACTGAGTTAGTGAGTGTCATTTGGGGATGGTTTAATAGACTCGCTATTTCAGATCTGTCTCACTTCATCCATACTCTCTCTCTCTTTTCGCCCAAATCGAAAGTAACCCACAAAGCCTAGCCTCCAATCTCGCGAATTTCTCAACCAAAATCGACCAAAATATCTCCAAATTTACGTCATCACTATTAACCCCCTCTACTCCCACTCTAAAAATCCTAAATCCTACACCGTCATTCCCTTTTTTGGTTTTTTTTTAGAACGATGAAGAGGACAGTGGGACTCGCGTTGAAGTGGCTTTCGTGAACCGTAGATCCTAAAGTAATCATCTATTGTTTGGTAAGTCTTCATACGCTTGAAATTTGATTTTGGATTAAAAATAATCTTGGATTCTTGTACACTTGTACACAGCATAACGGCTGTAATTTTCTCCACACACGGTTGCTATACTTGTACTTTTCTTCACACAAGGTTGGACTAGAAAATATCTGGAATGCTTTCTTGTGATAAAGTAGGTATGTATTTGGTTGAACTCGCGATTTCAGTTGTTAATTGAGTTCGAAGGATGATGCTGGGAAGGGGAGTGTAGTCTCTGTAGTTACCTTGTCATGTTTACTGGCTGATCTCATTTCAAGATTATTTTGGCGCATATGAAGCTAAGTTGTTGCAGTAGGGGTTAACAAACAGTGTCTCCATTTGAGACAAGTAATTCTTCTAGTAAATGAAGTAAGATTATATGTCCTGATTAAGAGATTAAAACAATTGTCAGTGTTGGTTTTTTGGGTTTTTGTTGGTGAAAGTATATTGCTAGTAAGATTATATGTCTTGATTAAGAAGGAGAGAGTAGTATATTCATTCAAACAATTGTTAGTAAGATAATATGTCATGATTAAGAGAATAGTAAATTGTTGGTTTTTTGTTTGTGTAGGTGAAAGTGTATTGAATTGATTAAATTTTACTATTTTAGAGTATGCAATTATGTATTCAAAGTACGCAATTCTATTATATGTATATACCACATCCATAATTGCAGGGTTCTCATCGCTATAGATATGCCACGAATACGGAATATTCATGAAGAATGAGAGAGTAGTAGACCCCTAAGTAACCGAAGTCAAGGGGGACCACGAACTTGTTATGGACGACCCCCGAATAGTGGTCGTGGCAGTGGACGAAGGCGTCCAAACGTAAGTTGATTGTATTCTTTCGATTAATCTGATTTTGGTTTAATGAATTAATACGTTGTAAAATTGATGTGTCTTGTTATTTGTTATGTAGGTTGAAACGGCTCCACCTAATTTGCCAAATCAACCCCCCGTCTTCTTCCCCAAATCCGGTGGGGCCTTCTTCCTCTGGTAGTTACGGGCAAACTACGCACACCTTTCAAAACCGAGTTGAAAACTTCTGATAGATTTGTTTGGATGTATTTTTACTGTAGTATAGGTTAGAGAGTAGAGAAAGAAATTTAATGTAGAAGCTTAGGTAAAATTATTTTATTGGATAAACTAAAAAGCTTTGAGAGATAAACAATTAAATAAGCGCTACAGTGCGTTTCAGCTGAATTCAGATGATTTACTCAGGATTTCTTTTGGGGTTACGAATCCAAACCCGCTCAAATACAGGCCAAACAAACTCGGTAAACCGTGATTTTCCATGGGTTTTAAATTCTACCATCCACTTATCTACATCTAAACAGACCCTTAGGCCCACACAGACACATGACATTCAACGATAAAATTATGCCACCCATGAAGGGGACAGATGAAGAGCACATGGTACCATAAAGCAGTAGAAAGGACCACGACCATTAGATATGATTCAGATCTGATCCCATTATGATCATTCAAATTAACCAAGAATGAAGAATACCGTTCACATCTATTCAAAAGGCCCATTCAATTTCACCAGCTCAACCCTGGAGCTCTTTTCAGGCATGGTAAAGACTGATAAAGTAGTCATTTGTTGTGGTTAGTATTAGGCATTTGAATTTAGCGAAAAAAAAGCAGTAGGCATTTGAGAATGGTCTCAAGAGAAATTAGTAGGCTTCTTTTATCGCAAAGTAAAGAAACTATTGTAGCACAATACACGATACTGTTGTTGGATATATTGGTATATTCTCACTATATATACAAGGGAACACCACTACAGTTCGCGGTACGGATAATTTATTACGCAATTTTCAACACTCATAGAGTTGACACATGAGAGCACATAAGGAGCTACTTAAAATCACATATACCAGTATATAACATGGATGCATGACACATGATTAATAAAATTATAAATAGATAATAACTCGTATAATCATCTCGATATACCAAACATCATAGACCACTCATGTACACGCAGCTCTACATAAAGGCTAAAATTGAAAAAACCCTCCTAAACTATCTCATATATGCAGAAAACCTCACTCACCTTTTTTTTATGCAGAAAATCACATTCAACTATGGTGCGAAAAACCACATCAAGACTCCGTTAGGCTAAAATTGAAAAAACCCCCTTAAACTATCTCATATATGCAGAAAACCTCACTCACTTTTTTTTTTAATGCAGAAAACCTCACTCACCTTTTTTTTATGCAGAAAACCGCACTCAACTATGGGTGCGAATCTTGACCAACGGGAAGAGGGGAGGCTGCTACTCGTAGTTTCCCACAAACGGCGCCAATCTGTTACCACTGAATCTGGTGTGGGGGCAAACATATAGTATTTGTGGATTCTTGGGAAACTTTGAATAGCAAACCTATTTACCTGTTCCGCAGGAGTTTGACCGTCGCTCCTGCCGTACACCTGCAAAAAGTGCGAGATATCGGGGTTATTCCCGGCGACGCACCCTCCGACGCTTAAGTCAGTAATTAGCGAGATTATGAAAGAGCGTAAAAACCGGTGAAAGATTGATTACCTCTTAATGGAGATGGATGTGGGGTATTTATAGGCGTCTTAGGGGATCAAATTAGGCATGTAATTCCCGTGTATACATAAGGAATGTAATTCCTAATTCCCAGTGAAAGGATAGATATGAATCAGGGCCGTTGATTAGGATTAATTAGAAACCCTAATTCTATCCTAATGGACCGGGTTCGCTGCGGGTTGAAACCTGCACCCAGTTGGGGTGGACCCATTCGTGGGTTATTGGATCTTTGAGGGAGAGATCCAGTACCCGCTTCAGGTCCAATAATAGGCAAAATTACCATTTTACCCCTAAGCTTTAAGATTCGTTCCTGATTTGGACAGTTCTGATTTAACCCCGTTTTTTAGCCATATCAAATACAAAGAGCATGATATAATGGAAGAAAATATTAAATTGGCTTAGGAGGGCAGATTCAGAAATGTTATAGAGATGATTGCGGGCAAAGGAGGTTTTGCTGTTGCTATGTCTTAGTATCCAGTTTGGGTTATCAAATTAGTGAACAACCACTCTTGGTGTAATCTTTGAGCATGATCTTTTCGGGACGTACATGGATTGGCATGAAGTATTTTCCACTTATACTTGGACAGATGATGTGATCCATGACAATGGCATACTCAGCATGTATAAGCTAATGAGATATTCAGCATATACAAGGACAAGTTTTTCCCTCCTGAATGCAAGGATTTATCATGCTTCATGGGTGGCTGTGGATGAACTCCGCAGCAAATTTCCACACTTCGAACTTGGGGCAAGTTCATTTTTAAGGGGGGAGGAGTTGTCAGAGATGCCGGAGTGATCTACAATGATTGGAGGGCAGAGCATTCCTTAGTATTGATGTAATAGATGCTATTGTAGTTGTATCTGCTTTCGACGAGTGTTGCACACTCTTTCTTTTAAATTGGTAGTTGGCGGGTAGGTTTGTATGTGCGTTGTACGTGCTTTTGTTTTGTTGGTCATGTAGCTTAACCGCTAACTCCACTTGGCACGCCCCGCTTCCCAAAATACGGGAATACAGCACGTGACTGAGGCCCAGCAAATGATGCGAATACACCATTCATAAATTGTACAGGTAACTCAACAACAGAACAATAACAACCATGCAAGCATGTATAATCACAGATAGGATAATAATAAACTAAGGAACATTTCATAACCAACAACTAGAAAGAAACATAGTTACGGGTCAAACACGTCCGGAATACAATAAAGAGTAGCATGAATAAAACATGATCTAAAGTAACATGATAATTAATAAGACTAAAACACTTGATCGGCAATACCTTCGGGTAACTCTCCATCCGGGCCTGCAAGTACATTATTACAAAAAGAAGAAACAAGAAGATACCCGTTAATGCAAATCACGGGCCGCAAGTAGTACAAACTATGGGACAAGTACAAAAACGAAACAAGAAGCAGGAAAAAGAGCAAGGAATCAAGAATCATGTAATAGGAGAAATACAACATGTAAACAGGATCATGAACAAGACATCATGAAACAAGTGGCATGCATGTAAATAAGTAAGCAAGTCAACATGAACATGTACATGTAATTGGATCATGCAAGTACACGTGTTAATCTCATGTCTTTTATTAACCTAACTAGTGCAGTAATCATGCGTCCCATACCACAAGTTTGATACACGCAATTAAGTGAATGTTTAAACTTAGTGGTGGATTCTATAGGTCACGTACTCGGAAAAACATGTAAAATATATCTTGTATCAAGATACGTGCAATGTGGAACATGTAGAGTGTGAACTTGTAAAGTGAACATGTAAACTTGTAATTTGCAAACTTACAACTCGCATCGGGAAACTACGATGTAAGACCCCGTATTTCTAGAGGGTATATATACTAGTATATAGTATAGTATATGTACTAGTATATATATAATAAGTAGAAAGAAAAGAAGGTGGGATAGATGGTGACGTGGAAAGAAGGAAAGAAATGGAAGGAGAGTGGAAAAAGGTATTTAATGTGTGGACTATAGAAGATCCTATGGGATGTGATGACATGATGGGCCTAGGTGATTTCCTATGGGACATAGGAAATGATTAAATGAATGAATGAATGAAGGAAGTGTGTGTGGTGTGGTTTGACCGGTTGACCTTGGGAAAAAATACTCCCATATCGGCCATAAGAAGGAAGAGAATGAGAAATATATTAGGAAAGCCGAGGATTAAGGGTACCCAACGTCCGAACACCCTTTTGAGTCAGCCTGTGGTGGGCGTGGCTAGAATTTAGTTAATTGTGTGCGTACGAGTTGAGTACGGGGCGTTACAGATGGGGTATCAAAGCCAACTTTCGACATCGAATGTAGGACTTGTATATAGGAGGTGTGTAAGACCCTGTGTGGGCAGCGATACGTGTATGAGATGCGTAAGACCCTGGGAGGGCAGCGATTAGGAGACAAGTCTACATTCGACTAGAAAGAAAGATCCTATACTAGATTGCACGTCCCGTATTCAGCGAGGACGCTGAATTCTTAAGAGGGGTGAATGTGAGACCCCGTATTTCTAGAGGGTATATATACTAGTATATAGTATAGTAGGTAGAAAGAAAATAAGGTGGGATAGATGGTGACGTGGAAAGAAGGAAAGAAATGGAAGGAAAGTGGAAAAAGGTATTAAATGTGTGGACTATAGAAGATCCTATGGGATGTGATGACATGATGGGCCTAGGTGATTTCCTATGGGACATAGGAAATGATTAAATGAAAGAAAGAATGAAGGAAGTGTGTGTGGTGTGGTTTGACCGGTTGACCTTGGGAAAAAATACTCCCATATCGGCCATAAGAAGGAAGAGAATGAGAAATATATTAGGACAGCCGAGGATTAAGGGTACCCAACGTCCGGACACCCTTTTGAGGCAGCCTATGGTGGGTGTGGCTAGAATTTAGTTAATTGTGTGTGTACGAGTTGAGTTCGGGGCGTTACACACGAGCTCCCATCCGAGTACGTTCTTCTATATTACCCACTACTAAATCTTTCCCCTTATACCCCAGCTTTTTATTTTTTTAACTTTAATCAACATGGTCATGATGCAACGAGAACGATATGAAGATATTATCCAAGAATATCAAGGAATTATGCATGGAACATCTTCTAACTCATGAGATGCAAAAACACACAGTTTTAATGTCATGTACTTGGTCGAATTTCTATTACAAGTTTGGTTCAAGAGCATGTCAGGGTTTATAAAACAATGATCAAAAGCATATGCGAAACTTAGTCAGGAATAAAAAGATATCATAACAGTATTCAAGCTACTATCACGGGTAAAACAATCATGCACATAATCATATATAATTCTAAGAGTACATATGTGTGTATCAATCGTGTTCATGTAATGCATATGATCATGTAGGAATACGGGATCAACGGATTTTGTATAGTAACAGATTTTAAGCCCAAATCGATGAATGCGAATTAGAATTCGTAACAGATAGTTAATGAATATACTTGCAGTATTTTTCAAAGGAAGCTTGTACGAGAACAAACGAGTTGTATAAGAGGATACTTGCCTTATAACAACGATTTTGATACTGAATACAAGAATAACGGGATCAGAATCCCGGACAGCAAAGCACGTGCAAGCCACGTGCAAAACCAAAGCACAACAACACTCCAACAGCACACAACGACAACACCAAACTCCACTTCTCCACAACAGCAAACTCACAACCCAACCTCTACAAACAGCAAGTAGCAAAACTCAGATCGGATCCTACACAAACACCAAACAGCGACAAACCACCCCTGTTCTTCTAAATGCGACACAGAAAGAGAGAGAGAGAGAGAGACGGCGGCAGGAGAGTGAACGACGAGCGACTGGCTTGCGACTTCGACGACTGGCGGCGACTGGGGGTGGTGGTGCACAGGACGAGGGTCGGCAAAAGGCAGTGGTGCTGGACGACGATGGAGTGGTAGTCGATGGGTTGTTGAGTGCTGAGGGTTGCAGAGCAGAGACGAGGAGCAGGGTCGGTGCAACTGGAGGCATGGTTTTAAATTTCGAATTTCAGACCCGTCTTGGCAAGGGGTGTTTCGTCTCGGATCAGAGATATCGGAGGAGATCTCGGGGAAATGTGATCATATCGAATGTTCATTTCCTATACTCAATATTTTTTTTTGGTTACTAAATAAGATATTATATGTCATACATGTCATTTATTATATAAAATACTGTATACTATAACTAATGACATGAATCAATTACGATAAATATTCACAAAATTTAACAATAATATAAGAGCAATGCTCCATTGCAAATGGGTGGTATGCAAACCATTGAAGTCGCTGTTGGAAACAATGGCTTAGGTTATAAACATAAGCCACTATTGGAGTCCAACGACGGCTTATGTTATAACCTAAGCCATTGTTGGGAACAACGGCTTAGGTCAACAACGGCTTCAGTGGTTTGCAATGGAGCATTGCTCATAATATAAAAGAGAATGTAATATAAGTATATAACTAAATTGAATTTGCATTGATTAGAAAAAATGTATTAGTTAATAAACTTACTTGACTTTGCATATATACGAACATTAGTGAGACGAAATTCTCACATTATCTTAGCTTAAGGTCCTATATTGAAAGACATATATGCAAAAAGTAAAAATAATTTTATTTATTTATTCACTATTTGTGTCTATTTCGGCTGATATTGCGCCAATTTCGACAATATTTCGACCGATATTTTGGCAATTTTGGCCGAAATCTGTACATTTCGGTCCAAAATGATATAGAGTATAAAATATGTGATTTCGTATCGGCAAGCTAGCCAAAACGAAATATCGACCGAAATTTCGGTCGTATCGGAGGAAATTTAAAACAGTGACTGGAGGTCGAGAAGGCTGACGGGGGAACAGGGCGACTATCTTCGGAGTGAGAGGAGGTGAGTACGGTCGATGGCTGTGGCACTCGAGGGAGGTGAAGACGGCGACGGGACTTGGAGATGGAGCAGTCAAAGAAGACGATGGGGGAAACTCAACAGCGAGGAGGGCGGAGGACTTCGGTGGTGGCTGAGTCGAGTGGAATGCTCAAGAGGCTGGCAACGATGGCAGGATGAGAGTGTGGCGAGGAAGATGAGGGAGTGCGGCGTGGTGGTTGTGGCAATGAAGGCTCGACGGGGTTCGATGTGGTGAGGCGAGGTCAAGGACGGGGAGGGCGGCACAAGGAGGAGGAGAGGTGGAGGAAGAGATGAATGGCGATGACGAGGTGCTCGAGCGAAGGCGGAGCTTCGATGGGTTCTCGAAGTTCTTCGATGGAGGAAGACGAAAGGGGTGAGTATTCTGTGGCTAGTGGTGCTCATCGAGGTGCAGGGAAGACGACGGCTATTGCGGGATGCACGCTCAGGGGATAGCGAGAGGGTGGAGCTTCAAGCGGCGCTGACGATGAGGGCGAGAGTACTCGAGGTTGAAGATGAGGCGGGAGTGTGGAGGATACTCTGTTGGGTTCGAAACAGAGAAAATGAGAGAGCGGGAGAAAGAAAGAGACGGGAGAGAGAGAGTGAATGTGGGGGGGGGGGTTTATATAAAAATAATAGTAAAGTGATGGGGGTGAGAACGTGGGGGTAGTTAAGAGGTGGTGGGGGGTTGGAGTACGGGAATGTGCAAAGTTGGGGGAAACATGAAGAGATTGTACTCTGGTAAGCATATAGGATTGATCCGTACAAATATAGATGGGTGCTGGGTTTGGATCAACAAGATGCGGGTTTGGATTTAGGGTTAGAGTCCAATAGGAAATAGGCTTGGGTTGGGCTCAAAACATTTTAATAAATCAATTATGGGATTGGGCTTATAATAACAATTGAGCATGAGCTTCAAATTAAATATTAAAACAATTGAATAACTGAATATTGGGCTTCATAAAAGTAGTTTTAATAATAATATTAATATTAGACTGGGCCTAGGCTTCAAGCAATAATTAAATAAAACGGATATATATAATTATATAATGTAACAAATAATTGAATAAATGAATTGGTTTAAATAATTAAAATAAAAGATTCAACATTTGGGTATCATATCAAAGAATCATAGAATGAAATACAATTTAGGTTGAACATCGATAATCAACTGAGAAGAATTAATTTCAAGATACTAAGAATTTAAAATACGGAAAAATACTTGAAAAATACGTATTAACGGGAACAGGGGTTACACCACTGTCTATAAAATTGTAATAGAGTTTAATAAGGAATGAATAACCAAGAATCTTAATCAGAGCTCTTCTTCCCCAATTCTCCAATTTCTCAACCCTAATTTCTATTCATGGCGTATTCCACGCGAGCTTAGATTCCGATCCCTAACACCAGCAGTTTATATTCTGGCATAAAGAACATCCTCCTGTAATCACAATATGATATATGCTCATAAACCAAATTAATCAAAAGAAACCTGTAAAGAACAAAACTTTTCCAATTTTAGATGGAACACAAAGATGAATAATTTCCATACAAAAAAATTTCCCAATGAAGGAGAGAACTAGAAAAGAAAAAGAAAAAGAATACACAAAACTCACTTGAAAATTATTGGAATATGTAAAGAGATATTCCAGATTTAGTTAATATTTAGTATGTGGGTTACATAGATTTAATATGTTTGTTAAAATTATCCATATGTGGGATATAGGAGGGCTTTTTGTATGCCTAAGTTTTGTAAGCCTATTTATAGGCCTCTATGTTTTTTTACTATGTATCTCTGAATATCAAGAAGTTCAATAAAATTTTATTGGCTAACATAGCATCAGAGCGTTTCAATCCTCCTTGAGAACTCTCTGTCTTGGGTGGCAAAAAGAGTCATCTCTCTTTTCAGTTTTTGATGATTTTTTTTTTTTGAATTGTTTTCTTTTCTTCTTCTTCTTCTTCTTCTTCTTCTTCTTCAGTTGCCACACGCCTCTAGATGGAGATTTTCAGCTCAAGATGCGAATTTTCAAATTGGGTCATCCTCCATATTCAAATTTCCATACATGATCCTCCTTAATCCGTGAATTTTCAGAGATGCATTCATTTTCCAAATTCGGATTTTCATTTCTGATCTTCCTCCATATACGAATTTTCACATCCGGTCATTTTCCAAATTTGGACTTATAAACCTGATCTTTTACTAAACTCAGATTTCCATATCCGATCTCATCTACATTAATATTTTCTATGCGCTATTCGGTTCCATCTCCAGCCCATTCGATTCCTCTTTGAAGTTTGTCTGGAGAGTTGACTTATATAGTTGAATTCCCCAAATCTTTCTTTGCTTGGTCTAGATCTCAGCTTTGTTCAAGTTGGACGTCAACTTTGTCTACCTCCAACTTGAGGAGAAGTATTAGAATATGTGAAAAGATATTTTTGATTTAGTTAATATTTTGCATGTGGGTTAGATATATTTATTATATATGTTGACTGATATTATCCATATGTAGGATGATAGTGGACTTTCTCTATGTTTTTCATTATGCATCTCTAATATCAGGGAAACAATAGGCATATAGGATACTGATGCTGTTTATTTCTGAGGCACGTGTGGAAGCACCAGGTGTGAGTTCGAACTCAATTTGTATTGAAGGAGATTGCCGCTCGTCTGCCGACCTTCGGTTGACCTTCTGGGGGCTACGATGAGCTCGGAAAGGCGTTGAAGGTTGGGCTCGGATCGGAAGGGTCGGATCCGAGGTCTTGTGTACCTGCAGACGGTCCTGAAACACCGGGGTTTGTCCCGGTGGCGGACCCTCCGACGCTCTAGTCAGTCTCTGTGAGAGAGTAGCAATAACTAGGTATATTTATGTGGCAAAAGATTGATTACCTTCAAAAGGTGGGTGAGGGTCTAGTATTTATAGAAAATCCCAACCGGGTTTGGTTCCGCTTGGGGGCCGGGTTTGGACCCGAAAGCCCATGGGCCTGACGTGGCAGAAGGCCCAGGGGGTTTAGGGCGGTTGCTGTGATACCAGGAGTGGTATAGGGCTGACGTGGCGAAACCCTTGGCGGTATTTGGAGCTGACGTGGCCCATCGTGAGTCCTCTGTGCCTCCGGGGGAATCGGAGGGCCTAGGCTGCGCCAGGTCATCCCTCCGCCCCGCCAGAGAGGGGGGACGGCATGAGGGACTGCTCCGGATCGGACTCCGGGGGATACTGAGGCTCGTCAGTACGAGGAAGCCGGTACTGTGGGGGCAAAACACGAGGTTCGGCGCCGACCCTGAAGGGGTCCGGAGCCGAACCAGGTCGGTATTCTTGCTTTTCTGAGTAGGAATTGTATTGGGCCTTGGATGGGCCTCAGGCCATTTTTACACTGTCACACAAGCCCCCCACTCCTGCAGGGGGTGCGGGAGCTAGCCGTGGAGGAGTGTTCATGATTGTAAAAAATGGGAGGGCGGATCACAGGGCCTTCCTGGTGGTGTTGTCCTGAAGCTTGGATAGAACCTCGAGCTAGTCGAGGGTCAAAGTGTAGGTGAAGGTGATGGCGAACCGTTGTCTCTTCCAGAGAAGAGTACCCTGGTGTTCGATTGAACCTCGAGAGGTCGAGGGATTACGCGTCGACAAGGGTGATGGCGAGCCGTTGCTTCTTCCTGAGAAGAGTACCCGGGTGCCAGACCGAACCTCGAGAGGAGGGGGAATTATGGGCTGGTAAGGGTGATGACTAGCCGATGGATCTTCCGAAGAAGAGTACCCGGGTGCCAGACCGAACCTCGAGCTGGCGAGGGATTGTGGGTCGGTTAGGGTGAAGGCGAGCCGTTGTTTCTTCCTGAGAAGAGTACCCCGGTGCCAGGCCGAACCTCGAGACGAGGGGGAATTACGGGCTGGTAAGGGTGATGGCCCGCCGGTGGATCTTCCGAAGAAGAGTACCCAGGTGCCGGACCGGACCTCGAGCTGGCGAGGAATTACGGGTCGGTGAGGGTGAAGGCGAGCCGTTGTTTCTTCCTGAGAAGAGTACCCCGGTGCCAGACCGAACCTCGAGACGAGGGGGAATTATGGGCTGGTAAGGGTGATGGCCAGCCGGTGGATCTTCCGAAGAAGAGTACCCAGGTGCCAGACCCGACCTCGAGCTGGCGAGGGATTACGGGTCGGTGAGGGTGAAGGCGAGCCGTTGTTTCTTCCTGAGAAGAGTACCCCGATGCCAAACCGAACCTCGAGACGAGGGGGAATTATGGGCTGGTAAGGGTGATGGCCCGCCGGTGGATCTTCCGAAGAAGAGTACCCAGGTGCCAGACCCGACCTCGAGCTGGCGAGGGATGACGGGTCGGTGAGGGTGAAGGCGAGTCGTTGCTTCTTCCTGAGAAGAGTATCCCGGTGCCAGACCGGACCTCGAGTTGGTGAGGGGGAGTTACGGGCCGTTTATGGGGCGAACCGTTGTGCCTTGGGGTTGTTCTGAGTAGTGTGGTCCGTTTTTTCGCGGAGCATTTTGGGGGCGCCTGGGGACCTGTGCAAGATTTCCATTTCCTAGGTGCGTTAATGGCGCCGCTAAGTAACGGTATGGCGCATGGTCTTCCGTCGTTTGGTTTTCCCCACATCATAATGGCCGGCCCCTGGGGGGGGCTTATAAGTACCCCCCCCCCCCCTTTTTCTCGTTGTGGTTCAAATCCAGGCAAAGGTGGTCTGTTTGGCCCATAAAGGTGTCTGCTTCGGCGGACGCCTGTTTTTTGAAAATTCTTGCCCCTGGTTTTGTCGGAGAGGTAGTTTCTTTGTCGCCCGATCTTCTCTTGGATCTGATAGCCCTGAGGTGGCGGTCAGATCCAGGGGGGGTCCGGGCGAGAGGGATAGCGACCGAACGTCGAAGGGTGAGCCGTCTGCAATAGCGGAGGTTCTATCCTTCCGAGAGGGATGAAGGGCGTTCCGGGCTGGTTGTTTGCAACTGCGAAGGTTCGGTTGCTGGAGTGGGCTGGGCCTTTGCAGTTGCATCAACTGGCTCGGGATGGAGCACTTCTTTCGGCCTTCGGGTGTTGACCTGCTTTTGACCGAGGTGCTTGCCGAGGGGGGCGTCTTGAAGCTTTGGGCCCTGGGTAGATGAGTAGTTCTCCGATTGGAGGCTGACTATTCTGTGTCCCAATAGGGCTCCAGGTTGAGGCGGTTTCGGTCTCACCCGGGAACAGTTCGGGTCTTCGGCCGATGACGCTGTAAGCCCCGAGCTGCTCGCGGGTGAAAGGGGAACCGGCCCAGTCTCGGAGCCCGGGGCGCCTGTCTGAGGACGGCGCCTTAAATCTTAAAAATAAAAATGTTCCCTCCTCCGAATACTTCTTCTGCGCTGGCCTCCGTGACTGGCTGCGAATTCTTAGCCCGGGGCACCTGTCAATGGATGATGTCAGCGTCGCACGTTTTGAGGATGTGGCGCGAATTCTTAGGCGGCAGTTGCATGTCGGATAGGTGAACAGTACTCGCGGGAATCGAGGAGTCGCTTCTATCTCCCATAAATAGTCCCCCCTCTCCCCTATTTGTCCACTCCTTTCTCATTCAAAATAAAATTTTTCAATACTTCGGCGCTCATCTTCGCGTCTTGCTGTACCGGACTTGCCCTTCCGAAGTAACCCCAGGTGAGTTAGCAAGCCTATTTAGTCTAGGCATAGATGGATAGGGCTCAGTCTGGCTCGTCAGCGTCGACGTCTGGGGGGGTGGAGCCTATCTCTGACTCGACGTCCTGGGAGGAGCCAGTGCATGCTGACGGGTCTCCTGACACGGTTTCGTGGGAGGAACCGGTGGTTGAGGAGGCGGCACATGGTGCGAGGTTGTCGCGCTCTCGTCGTCCCTTCGTGGTGGAGAGTAGCGGGTCGGAGGAAGCGACTGATGGTTCGGACGACGTCCGTGTTTTGGAGTCGGCTGCCGAGGGAGAGAGAGGCGAGGGCGGCATTGTAAGGAGATCCATGGTTCCGGGGGCAGGTCCGAACTCCATGCCGACTGGTCGGGGGCCCTTATTCACTCCTTCGTCGGAGCGGTCCGAGAAGAGGAAGAAGGCTCCGAGGAAGGTAGAGTGGGGAACTAGTGGCTCGAGCCAGGGGACTGGTTCGCCCGTGCAGCCGAAGCATTTCCGTCAGTATCCGGACGACCTGTCCGATCAGGAGCTCTTTGGCGTGCAGGCCTATTCGCCGAGCCGGACGAGAGTGTTGATGGACGCGATTCTGACCGCCTTGGATGGCGGGGACTTGGAAGTCTTGCAATTGGCGTACCACATAGGGCCTAGTTACGAGTTGATGCTGCCGAGCTCTACTCTTCGCCCAACCGATCCCTTGTCTGCTTGGTACTGTGTCTTCCCTGTGGACGCGTTTATTTCTGGACTGAGGTTGCCGATCCATCCGTTTGTTCGGGAAGTGTTGAACTGGGCCTCCCTGGCGCCGATGCAGTACGGGCCGAACTCTTGGGAGCAGATAATCAGCTTTGTACTGACGTGCGAGGAACAACGGGTGCCCTTGCATTTGAACGTGTTCCGCGCGTTGCTGGCGCTCTGCCCGGCAGCCGAGGGGGTTTACTATATCTCCCCCCGGAGTAGGCGGAAGGTTGTTCATAGCCGTCTTGATTCTTTTAAGGACTGGAGGAAAAAGTATCTGGTAATTCGGAGTGAAGAGCCCTGGGGCATCCCGACTCGGTGGAATTATTCCAAGCCGAGTTATCCTGCGCCGGGGCAGGGAGATCTGACGGTCGAGGAGTGGGGGCTTGTAGAGCGTCTTCGTTTGTCCCCTAGTATTAATTGGACTAAGGTGACGGAGGTTCGCCTGGCGAGCGTTGGACTGAGCCCCGCCGTTCTCCGTATGTAGTTGTTTCTTTTCCCTCGATCCTTTCGTACATTCTCGCTCATTGTTCTTAATGGTTACTTTCTGCAGATATGGATGAGGCATCGATCCAAGCAAGGCGGCTCGCCATGAAGAAGGAAAATGCCGAGAAGAAGAAGAAGGCGGAGGCGGCGAAGAGGCCGAGGGAGCTGCCCCTTGTTATCTCGGAAGTCCAACTCGAGCCGAGGACCAAGAGGGGTCGCTCCGAGATGAGCAAGGGCGCGGCTTCTTCGAAGGGTCAGGGCGCAGCGGGGGCCCCTGTTCTCGGCAAGGGGAAAGGTCCCTGGGTCGAGGCCGAGGAAGAGGATCCGGTGGTGGAGCTAATGCGGCAGCGGTGGGCTCCTGACTGGTCGGTTCTGACGGGGGACCGTCTGACAGGGGAGGCCCAGGCCGTTGAGGTGGTGGAGAAACTGGCGACCCCTCGCGATCGCAAGGTGATGGAGGGCGAGCCCGTAGAGATGGCGTTCGCCCGCCTGGCGCGGGCCACTGTGCAGGTAAGCCTGTCGACTCTGTATCTCCTTGTTGATTTTTGTGCCGAGGCCTGATCTTTGTCTGCCGTTGGTTGTAGGCTTGCATACAGGGGGCCAACATCAAGAACCTGTACGAGGCGTCCCTGGCTCAAGAGCGAGCTCGGGCGGAAAAGAGCGAGCTGGAGGTGAAGGAGATGCGAATCGAACTCGAGGGTTCGCAAAAGAGAGAGCAGCAGTTGGGGCTCCAGCTCAAGGCCAAGGATGTGGAGTGGGAGAAGGAGATGGCCTCCCTGAAGACGAAGTTCACCAAGGAGGCGAAGGAGGTGTTGCACACGGGTCAGCAGATGGTGATCGCGGCCCAGGACAAGAGCTATGAGAGGGCCCTTAGCCATGTGAGGCATTTCTTCCCGGCCCTCGATCTGTCCAATTTTGAGTATGATATGGAGATCGAGGGGACGTCGAAGACTCCGGGTGAAGAAGGGCCCGCCGCCGACCCCTCGGCCGACGCTCCCGTGGATCCGTCCGTCGGCGCGGAGGTGGGTCAAGGAGTTGTGTAATTTTTGTCTTTCTTTCCCTCTCCCTCGATTGTGTTTGCCTCCCGCGGACTGGCCACCGCAATTTTTTGTAAGAAACACTTGGATTTACAGTGGTAAGAAAAGTTTTTGACCGGCCGGTTGTTTTTGGGTCTGGACATTTCTGAATCTTCTTGAGAATGTGCGTAGAGTTGGTTGGTTGTGTTGTAGGTCGCTGGAGGGGGGCTCGGAACACTGATGAGGCTTGTAACTTTTGTCGGAATAAGTCCGCCGTCTTAAGCGTGGAGGCGCGCCGGTTGAGAAGAGCGGTGTGGGATCGGGAGCTTGGCGGCGCGGACCTTAGACAGGCCGGGCTTAGTACTTTGGTGCCGAGGTCCTCTCCCGGGGGGTTACCTCGCGACATCTTTGTGGAGAAGGAGACGGGGGTGCTTTGTTACAAGGCGATGTCGGGTGCTTCGTTCTCTTCCCTCGTGGGTCGACAGGCGGAGGGGGTTCCCTTTGCGCTGCTGCTGTTGCAGTGGGCGCGACCGGATGACGCCCTGAGCTCTGTGGTTGGAGGGTCGAATGTGGCTGAGGCTAAGGAGCACCATAACGAGGGGAGGGGCCCCTAGTTGCTTGACCGAAATACTCTCCGTTCCTCGTTGGGCCTGAGGGGCCCTGATCTTCCTGATTTGAGATGAGTGGAGCGGTCTTGTATCGGTCTTTATTTTTCTTTTGTTTTATTTTTCCTCTTTGGAACGAAAATAAAAAGGGGTATGAAAGGAGAATCCTTTTCCTTCCCCGCTCCGGTCAGTAGTGTAGTACGCAATGTCGGAGGCAAGGTCTGGCTCCATCGTTCCGCAAGGGATCGAAGAGGGGCTTTAGGAAGGACTTTTGGTCCGGACTCGTATTGAGATTATCGAGACATTTGGGTTCGGACAAAAAGGGATATCTTTAGCATAAGGTAGGGAGGGCCGCTAAGGCAGCTTTTTACAAGTGAGGGTTTATACAAAAGCCGATTTACATTTAGCCGGGTCATAACCTATGCTCGTTCGGCGTCGAGGGGGAACACACCTCCCCCGACGGTGGTCATGTAGCACGACCGCGCCGCTTCTTGGCTGCCTCGGACGATGCCGACTCCTTGAGGGGTGGGGAACTTGAGCTTCAGATGGTAAGCCGAAGGCACTGCTTGTAGGGAGCATAGTCCAGGCCGGCCAAGTATGGCGTCGTAGGCCGTCTTGATGTTGACCACCATGAAGTCCATGGATTCGGTCCTCTTGACAGGAGTCGATCCGGCGGTAACGTCGAGGGTAACAATTCCTTCTATCACGACAGGGACGCCTGAGAACCCGTGCAGGGTGTACCCGGCTGGCTTGAGTTTGCCTCGGGGTAACCTGAGATTTTCGAAGGCATCGAGGAAGAGAATATTCACCGAGCTACCGTTGTCGACGAGGATCCTGCGGACCTCGTAATTAGCCATGTGAAGGTTGATGACGAGGGCATCGCAGTGGGGCAGGCGGACTCCTTCAAGGTCTTCCCCTGAAAAGGAGACCGGCCTTGATTGTAGTTTGGGTGAGGGGTCGTCTCTGACAGCGTTCACCTCTCGGATGAAGGCTTTTCTGGAAGTTTTTGATTCACCTCCCATCGGCCCTCCGTGGACGCAGTGCAAGATAAAAGGGATATCTACGGCTCCCTCGGAATCGGGGTCCCGACTCTGGGTCTGGTTCGGAGGAGGATTCGGAGCCGATTGGCTCCGGTTCCTAGCGGCTCGCCGATCCCGTGGGCCTTCTCGGGTAAATTCTCGGAGGTACCCTCTGGAAATGAGCCCTTCAATTTCGTCTTTCAGGGCTCGGCATTGGTCGGTCTCATGCCCGTGATCTCTGTGGAAGCGGCAGTAAAAGCGCTGGTCTCGATTCTTATTGTTATTAGATCGGGGGGGTAGTCGGACAATGCCCTTGTCTTCGATTTCCAAGAGGATGGCGGATACGTTATGCGTCAGGGGGGTGTACTTCTCGAAGCGGGGGACTGGCGGGACCTTCTTCATGGCCCCCGGGTCCCTTGGAGCTTTCTTTGGTGGTTCGACTTCCTCGGTCTTCCGCTTCCCTTTCACGGTGGGATCCTTGGCGTCTTCGGGATTTAGGGCCTCTTCTGCCCTAATGTATTTCTCGACCCTATTGAGGAGGTCGGGAAAGTCGACGGGGGGTCTCTTGGCCAGAGAGGCCTTCAGCTGTCCGGGGCGGACGTTGTGTCGGAATGCCGCTGAAGCGACGCCTGGGTCGAGGGAGGAGACCGACCTTGCCTCCGCGGTAAATCTCCGGACGAACACCCTGAGTGATTCCCCCTCTTCCTGTTTGAGCCTGAGTAATGAGGCGCTGGTCCTTTCGGCCTTCCTGCTAGTGACAAAATGGGCTAGAAAATTCCCCTCGAGTTGGTCGAAGGAGTAAATGGAGCCGGGGGCGAGTTTCGAGAACCACTCGCGAGCAGGACCCCGAAGGGTGGCCGGGAAGGCTCTGCAGAGCAGGGGATCCGAGGCGCTGTGAATCATCATGAGGGTCTTGAAACCTTCCATGTGATCAGCGGGATCCCCTTCGCCATCGTAGGTCTCGAATTGAGGGGGTCGGAAATTCCGGGGTATTTCTGCTTGGAGGATTGGGGCAGAGAAGGGAGGACGGACAGGCCTGTACCCCTGAGGCGCTCTTCGGCCGCCGTCCCCTACGTGATCGAGGCGGTCCTCCATTTCTTGCAGGCGCCTTAGGAGTACGTCGTCGTCTTCTGGTTGGATCGTTGAAGGGCGGGACGCGCTGGCTTCGGCGTCCGACCCTGTTCGGGAATGGAGGGTTTCTTCCCTGGGGGCCCGTCGGAGGGCCCCCAGCATTTCTCTTCGGAAGTCTCGGAATTCCTTGTGAGTGACGGGGGCTCCTTCGGCCCGGTTTGGTTGGTCCGAGGGTTGTCTTCCGACTCGGCTGAGCGCAGGTCTGCGTACCTCGGACGGTGGCCTCGGGCGGTTCGGGGCCGGGTTGGAAGCGGCCCTTCTCCTGCTGCGGGTAATCTTGCGGTTGAGGATTATTTCCCGGAGGTCGGGCTGGGCTGGCCGGCCGACGCTCCCTTGGGACTCCCGAGAGGGAGCCTTGTGTTTCGACGGGCGTGGCCTGGCTTTATTGGTGGGTGGGGGCGAGTCCCGTTGGTTGACGGAGGAAGCAGCCCCCTTGCCTTTGGTTGCCATGAGGATTCGGCTGTCGATGGCCTTTGAGGGTCTGGGTCGGATCGGCTTCTGGAGCAGCTGGTTCCCACAGACGGCGCCAACCTGATGCTGTTTATTTCTGAGGCACGTGTGGAAGCACCAGGTGTGAGTTCGAACTCAATTTGTATTGAAGGAGATTGCCGCTCGTCTGCCGACCTTCGGTTGACCTTCTGGGGGCTACGATGAGCTCGGAAAGGCGTTGAAGGTTGGGCTCGGATCGGAAGGGTCGGATCCGAGGTCTTGTGTACCTGCAGACGGTCCTGAAACACCGGGGTTTGTCCCGGTGGCGGACCCTCCGACGCTCTAGTCAGTCTCTGTGAGAGAGTAGCAATAACTAGGTATATTTATGTGGCAAAAGATTGATTACCTTCAAAAGGTGGGTGAGGGTCTAGTATTTATAGAAAATCCCAACCGGGTTTGGTTCCGCTTGGGGGCCGGGTTTGGACCCGAAAGCCCATGGGCCTGACGTGGCAGAAGGCCCAGGGGGTTTAGGGCGGTTGCTGTGATACCAGGAGTGGTATAGGGCTGACGTGGCGAAACCCTTGGCGGTATTTGGAGCTGACGTGGCCCATCGTGAGTCCTCTGTGCCTCCGGGGGAATCGGAGGGCCTAGGCTGCGCCAGGTCATCCCTCCGCCCCGCCAGAGAGGGGGGACGGCATGAGGGACTGCTCCGGATCGGACTCCGGGGGATACTGAGGCTCGTCAGTACGAGGAAGCCGGTACTGTGGGGGCAAAACACGAGGTTCGGCGCCGACCCTGAAGGGGTCCGGAGCCGAACCAGGTCGGTATTCTTGCTTTTCTGAGTAGGAATTGTATTGGGCCTTGGATGGGCCTCAAGCCATTTTTACACTGTCACAGATACCTTAAGGGGGCATTTGGTAGGGAGATTTTTTTTTTTCTAAGAATCTTAACTTAAAATTTTAGTTTTCCATGTTTGGTGTGTTACTTTTTCAATTCAGATTTCCAGGAAATTAAGATTCCTAGGAGATTTTTTTGCCACAATTTTAACAAAAAAAATCCCTTGGGGGGATTCTTAGATTCCCAAGTACGTTGGAAAATGTTAGTTCATTGAAAATACAAGCATGTCCCCAAAAACTCACCTCTCTCCTGTCTCTTCGTTTCTCCAAAAACTCACCTCTCTCCCATCAACCATCCGTCAAAGTCCTGCATCCCTCTTCGCCGTGAGTCACCACCAGCTCCGCCTGTCGCCGACGTCCAGTCGCACCCGTCGAGCCACCGCTCACCGTTCGATTCCACCGAGTCCTCATCCCCTGTTTCTCTCCGAAACAGAGTCCGCCGAACCCATCGTCATCCCGTCGTCCAATCGCCGAAGCAGCATCCAGTGCTCCGCCGCTCGCCGCCCTCGTCAGTCAGCGCGTCGCAGTCCATCGCCCCGTGCACCACCTCTACAGCCGCCGCCGTTGCTGCTGACGATCCCGCTGTTGCTACTGTCGTTTTGCTGTTTGCTATTTTGAACGGCCGTGCACCACCTCAACAACCGAGGATGATAGGGGTATTTTGGATAATAAGATTAATATTCCCAGAAAATATGTAGCTCAACTAAATATAGGAAATTAAGTTTTCAACTAACATTCACAGAGATGTTTAAGACTTGTCAAACATGTTTTAAACATTCATTGGAATCATAAATTCTAGGAAACATAAATTCCAGGATTATGATTCTTGGGAGCCAAAAAAAAATCCTTGTACAAAACGCCCCCTAATTGAAAGTATTTTTTTTATAAAAAAAACCATATAATTAAAGAAGGAAAACCCTCATATGCATGCATAAATTGTAGAAAGTGATTGAAGATAAGCAAGACATCCCCTATAAATTGAGAGCAAGTCTTACAATGTCTCCCATCATTCTTGAGAACAATGTCGAATATTTCTACTCTGTCGGATTAATTGATAAGATATTTGAGTGCATACTGTTAAAGATATCGATCTCATAACTAAAGTAGATGATGAGGACATCGGTTCAAGACGATTCGGGCACTTCTACCAGCGCAGGCATCGTCTTTAGCAGCTGCCTTATTTAGTTTAGGATTTTTATTTCAATACCATTTTTGTTTCTGGCAATTATAGCCATATGTAATTTTTTTGTATTTTTTTTAGATTTTGAGAATATTTTGGAGATTCGTATCAAGATGTATTTTGAGCCTATTTAAAGGCCTTGAGATGAATGAGAAGATATGCCATTATTGATTAAAAAAAATTGTGTTGAGTTTTTGCTCTTCCTCTCTCTCCTTTGTGTGATACAACTGAGATCTAAATTAGGGTTTGTGATAAATCCTAATACAATTTTAGGGTTAGTGATTAACTCTAAAATCTACCCCAAATTAACATCCCCAAATAAAACCAATTCCCAGAACCCTAATTTCCCAAATCCCTAATACAAACCCGAATCCCTTATCCCTCTCCTACAACAGCCGTCACACCCTTCTTCTTCTTCCTCGTCCGCTACCCCAAACCCCATCTCCATTACAACCCACTTCATCTCCGTACCCAATAGCCGATCGCCACCTCTTCTCCATCTTCTCCTTCTTCTACCTCAGATCTCGATCGATCCCAAAGAAACCCATCTCCCCCTTCCGGCCATCGCCCGTGCTCTTCTCCATCACCCCACCGTCGCCCCTCCTAATCCTCACCCCCGACGAAATCCCTCGTCGTCGTCAACCTCCAGCCCCTCCCCGACCTCAACCTTGCCCTATTACCGATCGTCAGCAACCCCAAAACCCTAAGCCCCACCTTCCCCTTTTTCCGTCGCTCTTCGCCACTAGCAACACCCAGGCCATCGCCGTCCGCCGCCCCCCTTGGGCCCTTACTCCTCTTGCTGCCTCGCTTCTCTCTCTTGCTGCCATTGCCGCTCTTCTATTGTTGCTGCGTTGCTGTGTTCTTTGTTGTTGTCCAACTCCGAGATCTATGCTAGTTTTCTTCGCATTCGGTATACTCTTTCCGCTATTAGATATTTGTGTTTTACTGCCTTATTATCTATTATATTATCTGATTTGCTTGTCGCCCACAAAATAACTGAGATTGAGTGTTCCACATGCTTAAGTAGAGTACGACTCAATATTGAACCTGTTACTTGCTAAACACTTAGGGTTTTAATTATTGATCGTAAGGTTGAATTATTAATTGGGACTGTTACACTTGATTCAATTCTTGAAAATCCATCAAACCTGTTAACTGTTAAAATTTCCAACTTAGATCCGCATTTTCATGTTGGTAAAATTAACCTATTAAGATTCTCGGAAATTCTCTATTTTAGGGTTGGTTTTACATTATTTTGGTATCAGAGCGAAGGTTCTTAAAACCCTAGTTCTTGCATCGTAGGCATCAATTTTACATTCATTTAGGATTGTTTAGTCTTTTATTTTATTTTGTATTTCTTTCTTTTATTTTAGGTTATTTCAGATTCATTAAAAAAAATAAAAATAAAAAAATAAAAAAATAAAAAAAAATTAGGGCACACACGACCCATAGTTTCCACTTTTGGTGAATGCGTCTTCGCAGCACCATCACAGATCCTGAAGAGCCTTTCCTATCCCTTCCCAATCACCCAATTAGGAACCCTAGACTCCCCAGACCTGAAATGGACAATCCTGATATCTCTGCTACCCTAGCTGTCATCCAAGCAACTCTTGCCAATATCAATCAGCGGCTTGAGAAAGTGGAGTTAAATCAAACCATTGTCCCTGGGCTTCATGCCCATCGTCAGATCCCTCAAGGGAATGTTCATGACGATCGATGTCAAGAACGTGACCCTGACGAACAATATAAAAAGAATGTTAAGGCTGACGTTCCCCAGTTTGAAGGCCACATGGAACCCCAAGCTTACCTCGATTGGATCCGTGCCATGGACCACTACTTTGTGTGGTTTGACATGAGCGTAACCCTGAAAGTTAAATTTGCCACTATGAAATTAACGGGTAAAGCTCAACAACACTGGACCAATCGTGAACATGTCCGCAGAGGCCGAGGCCTGGCACCCATAGTCACTTGGGAGGCCATGAAAGAGAAGCTCACTGAGAGATATGTATCGTTATCGTTCCATACCCGATTGCTAGATTCATGGAACCAACTTTATCAAGGAAGTAAATCCACACAAGAATATATTAATAAGTTCGATGACTTCCTTATTCGGTGCAATGCTTTAGGTAAAAAGAGTGAAGAACAAACTCTCTCTAGGTTCAGAGCTGAACTAACGAGCTAACCTTAGGAACGAGCTAATCTATAGAAATGTGGACTCAATAGCGGCAGCCTACGCCCTAGTCCTCGATATGGATTCCCTTAATGCTAGTTCTCATTCTAGGTCCAGCGACTTGAGAGTTCATTCCTCTAGAATGACCTCTACTGACCCACCTAGACCTAAGCCTCCCTCTCAGCACCCCAGCAAATCTTACCCCAGCAAACCCAATTCAAATTTCAATTCACATAGAGATAAACATAAGGGTAAGAACACCGAAAGAGATTACAGTAAGATTGACCCTCTCACTAAGTGCTATAAATGTAAGGGATATGGTCATGTGTCTAGCAACTGTCCTAGTCCCAGTAGGATCAATATAGTAGAGGGTACCACTGTCATTGCTGATGACTCTGACAATGAGTTTTCTTATGAGCCTATTGAAGGCGATGACTTCGGTGAAGAAGAAGATGACCAGTATCTCCACTGTATTCGGTCTATCCAATCACCTCACTTGAATGTAGTCAGATGTGTTTTGTCCCAACCAAAAGAAGAAGATGATTGGAAGCGCACTGCTATATTCCACACATTTACGACTATAGGTAGCAAAAACTGCAAGGTGATTGTTGACAGTGGGAGCTGCGTCAACGCTGTCTCTTCTGCGGTCTTAGCGAAGACCGGACTTAAGGCTGAACCCAATCCACACCCATACAAAGTATCTTGGATTGATGCAACAGCACTCCAAGTAACACATCGATGTTTAGTCCTTGTGGACTTCAAAGCTTACAAAGAGAAAATTTAGTGTGATGTGCTCAAAATGGATGTGGGTCAAGTCATTTTAGGGAGACCTTGGTTATACGATCACGATGTGACCATATATGGTCGATCCAACCAATGTGTGTTCCAGCACGCTGGACTAAAAATAAAGCTCATACCCGTGAGACCATGAACTATTCCAGCTGAAACAACACCGGCTCCCTCGAGAAAGGGCAAGGAAGTAACGTATATGGGTGAAAAGGAACTTACGAAAGAAATTGACAAATGGACTACCATTCTTTTACTCATAGCGAGAGAAGTCCCTAAAGATCCTAAGTCACCCATCCCGCCCCAAGTTACTCCTGTCCTACAGGAATATGTAGATGTGTTTCCTGCTGACCTCCCCAACTAGTTGCCCCCATTGCGCGACATCCAACACACTATTGATCTGGTTTTGGGAGCGAGACTTCCTAACTTGCCACATTATCGGATGAATCCGACAGAGCATGATGAGTTGAAAAGGCAAGTTGAGGAGTTATTGGCAAAGGGCTTCATCAGAGAAAGCTTAAGTCCTTGCGCTGTTCCTGCTCTATTGACGCCAAAGAAAGATGGAACCTGGCGTATGTGTGTGGACAGCCGTGCCATAAACAAGATCATGGTGAAATACCGTTTTCCTATTCCTAGTTTGGATGACATGTTGGACATGATGTCTGGTGCCACAATCTTTTCCAAGATTGATCTTAAAAGTGGCTACCACCAAATACGTGTTCGTCCTGGTGATGAGTGGAAGATCGCCTTCAAGACGAAGGATGGCTTGTACGAATGGATGGTCATGCCATTTGGAATGACAAATGCCCCGAGCACGTTTATGAGAATCATGATGCAAGTACTCCGTCCCTTTATGGGCAAGTTCCTTGTGGTGTACTTTGATGATATCCTCATTTACAGCCAATCCGTTGGGCAACATCTTAACCATTTGAGACAAGTCTGCAGTGTTTTGAGGAAGGAACAGCTTTATGCTAATCCTACCAAATGTACCTTCCTCTCCGATCAGACTATCTTTTTGGGATTTATTGTGTCTGCCAGAGGAGTATCTGCTGACCCAGAAAAGATACGAGCTATTACAGAGTGGCCTGAGCCCCGCAATATTCGAGATGTGTGGAGTTTCCATGGCCTTGCCACCTTTTATCGTCGGTTTGTGCAAGGATTTAGCACAATCATGACTCCAATAACCAACTGTTTAAAGAAAGGTGAGTTTGTCTGGTCGAAAGAAGCCACGAAAGCCTTCGAAGAGATCAAGAAGAGAATGACTCAGACACCTGTCATGAGGTTGCCTAATTTCACTAAAGTCTTCGAAGTAACGTGTGATGCTTCTGGTATTGGCATAGGTGGAGTCCTCAGTCAAGTGAGTCATCCTGTTGCTTATTTCAGTGAAAAGCTGAACGAAGCAAAACAAAAATACTCCACCTATGACAAGGAGTTCTATGCGGTCATTCAGTCACTTCGCTATTGGCGATATTATCTCTTGCCGCAAGAATTCGTTATCTTTTCAGACCATAAGGCCTTAAGATTCCTTAATTCTCAACAAAAGTTGGATCTGAGACATGCTAGATGGGTAGAGTTCTTACAGGAATATTCATATACCATTAGGCATACAAAAGGGATTGATAATAAGGCCACGAATGCGCTAAGTCGTTGTCACATGATCTTATCTGCACTGTGCACCGAAATTATCGGTTTTGAGAGATTGAGAGATGAGTATGCCTCCTGCCCAGATTTTCACGAGATCTACACTTCTTTGAAGGAGGGCATAACTGAGTGATAGATGATTATTTCTTGAAAGATGGTTATCTCTTCTATCGCTCTAAACTGTGCATTCCTAGTACATCTTTACGAGAGTATCTTGTTTGGGAATTGCACGCTGGTGGCCTTGCTGGACATTTTGGGCATAGCAAGACCATTGATGCTGTGAAACATAGGTTTTACTGGCCGAAGCTAAAGAGAGTCGTTGTGAGACTTGTTAACAGATGTCACACCTGTCAACTTGCCAAGCAACAAAAACAGAACACAGGCTTGTATACTCCATTACCTGTTCCCAGCCGCCCTTGGAAAGACGTGAGTATGGATTTCGTGTTAGGCTTACCGAAAACACAAAAGAAACACGACTCCATTCTTGTCGTCGTGGACCATTTTTCTAAAATGGCCCAGTTCCTCCCGTGCTCGAAAACTTTCGATGCATTCCGTGTGGCTCAGATCTTCTTTGATAATATTGTGAAGCTACATGGATTGCCAAAAACCATTGTGTCTAATAGGGATGTGAAATTCACGAGTTATTTTTGGAAGACCCTATGGCACAAGTTAGGTACAAAATTGAAGTTTTCGTCAGCGTTCCACCCACAGACAGATGGACAGACTGAGGTTGTCAATCGGAGTCTTGGCAATCTCTTACGTACTCTTGTGGAAGAGAACTTGAGAACATGGGATTTAAAATTAACGGTTGCTGAATTTGCTTATAACACATCTAGGAATAGAACCACTGACATGAGTCCCCACGAAGTTGTACACGGTTATCGTCCTAGGCAGCCCATAGATCTTGTCCCCATGTTAGAACATCACCGAGTCTCCGAGTCTGCATCTGCATTTGCATCCCGCATTCATGACTTACATAGAGAAATTTCCAAGAAAATTAATGAAAATAATTTTAACAACAAGTTAAGAGCTGATATTAGAAGAAAGTTTAAAACTTTTAATGTGGGTGACGAAGTGATGGTTCGGATTCGTCCGGAACGGTTCCCAGCGGGATCCGTTAAGAAATTGAATGCACGTGCTGCAGGCCCATTTAAAATTCTTCATAAAATCAATGATAATGCATATGTTGTTGACCTCCCCGAAGGCTTTGGCATCAGTAAAACTTTCAATATTGAGGATCTAGTACCCTATGAAGGCCCAGAATTTAACCCTAGAAATCCTCTTATAGATGAGCCTACCCAGCAGCCTAATGGTGAGATTCCCCCATTACCTCCACTACCAGATACTACTTACCCATCGACAGAAAAGTTGGATAATATTTTAGATGATCAGATAATCTCTACTAGAGATGGTGGTACTCATAGATATTTGGTAAGTTGGAAAAACAAGCTAGAGTCGGAGAACACTTGGATAGATCGTGGAGAGCTCCAGCGCTTGGATCCAGACCTCTTGGAGCACTATGACAAGAGGACTGGTTTTGACTCGACTGGGTCGAGCCCTCTCCCACCCGGAGAGAATGATGAGGACATCGGTTCAAGACGATTCGGGCGCTTCTACCAGCGCAGGCGTCGTCTTCAGCAGCTGCCTTATTTAGTTTAGGATTTTTATTTCAGTACCATTTTTGTTTTTGGCAATTATAGCCATATGTAATCTTTTTTGTATTTTTTTTAGATTTTGAGAATATTTTGGAGATTTGTATCAAGATGTATTTTGAGCCTATTTATAGGCCTTGAGATGAATGAGAAGATATGCCATTATTGATTAAAAAAAATTTGTGTTAAGTTTTTGCTCTTCCTCTCTCTCTTTTGTGTGATACAACTGAGATCTAAATTAGGGTTTGTGATAAATTCTAATACAATTTTAGGGTTAGTGATTAACTCTAAAATCTACCCCAAATTAACATCTCCAAATAAAACCAATTCCCAGAACCCTAATTTCCCAAATCCCTAATACAAACCCGAATTCCTTATCCCTCTCCTACAACAGCCGTCACCCCCTTCTTCTTCTTCCTCGTCCGCTACCCCAAGCCCCATCTCCATTACAACCCACTTCATCTCCGTACCCAATAGCCGATCACTACCTCTTCTCCATCTTCTCCTTCTTCTACCTCAGATCTCGATCGAGCCCAAAGAAACCCATCTCCCTCTTCCAGCCATTGCCCGTGCTCTTCTCCATCACCCCACTGTTGCCCCTCCTAATCCTCACCCCCGACGAAATCCCTCATCGTCGTCAACCTCCAGCCCCTCCCCGACCTCGACCTTGCCCTATTATCGATCGTCAGCAACCCCAAAACCCTAAGCCCCACCTTCCCCTTTTTCCGTCGCTCTTTGCCGCTAGCGACTCCCAGGCCATCGCCGTCCGCCGCCCCCCTTGGGCCCTTGCTCCTCTTGCTGCCTCGCTTCTCTCTCTTGCTGCCATTGCCGCTCTTCTATTGTTGCTGCGTTGCTGTGTTCTTTGTTGCTGTCCAACTTCGAGATCTATGCTGGTTTTCTTCGCATTCGATATACTCTTTCCGCTATTAGATATTTGTGTTTTACTGCCTTATTATCTATTATATTATCTGATTTGCCTGTCGTCCACAAAATAACTGGGATTGAGTGTTCCACATGCTTAAGTAGAGTACGACTCAATACTGAACCTGTTACTTGCTAAATACTTAGGGTTTTAATTATTGATCGTAAGGTTGAATTATTAATTGGGACTGTTATACTTGATTCAATTCTTGAAAATCCATCAAACCTGTTAACTGTTAAAATTTCCAACTTAGATCCGCATTTTCATGTTGGTAAAATTAACCCATCAAGATTTTTGGAAATTCTCTATTTTAGGATTGGTTTTATATTAATAGACTTTAACCACTTTACAATAACTTGAAACTGAATGTAAAGTAGAACTTAATGGATAAATAATTTAACTTTACCAATTAACATCAACTTGGTCACCAGTTCCCATATAAATCAGGCCTATAAAAACCGTTAATGGATAAATAATCTAACTTTACCAATTAACATCAACTTGGTCACCAGTTATCATATAAATCAGGCCTATAAAAACCGTTTAATTAAATGTAATCTTACAAAATAGCTAGGCTGAGAAATTGTTCGATGAGATAAGACAGTTTAGAAGAGAAAGATAAATATAAAATAACCCAGTTGGATATATGAAGTTATGATTAATTAGCATTGACTGTCATTCCTGCTGGCTAATAAATATAACATACCCGAATCCTACCATAACCTTTCAAAACAAAAACAAAAAATCATAAATGTTATAAATAAATTATTAAGTGTGAATTGTCTATTGAACTTTTCTCCACTCTTTCTACATTCTCCGCCACCACATTGCATTCATTCATATTTATTCATATGTAATAATTATGTTATTGTCTCTTTGTATTCTTTATAAACCTGTAAATAGGCCATTGGGCGAATCATTTGTAAGTGAGATGAAAATATTATGAATGAGAATAATCTTTTTTCCTCTTGCCTCTATTTCCTTTGTTTATTGTTTATATTATTTTATAATACGTTATCAGCACGAGGCTCTACTTCAACTATTCGAGGTAATTTTTGAATGTTAAAGATTTTAGTAATCATCGTTTCTGTTTTGGCAGTTGATTTCAAGTGTTATTTTCTCTCTGATCTCCTTAGAATTATTTTATATTGATATTTTTTTGTTTGTCATGATACTTTGCTGTTTCTGAAACCATTAAACCAGCATAGTCTGTAAACTATATTTCATTTTAAAATCCTGATTATGCCTTGCTTCATTTTTCTATGTTAATAGCTTGTACTTGTTATACTATGTATTGATGTCCTACTTATTGATGTAGGGACCCATTTATACTACACCTTGAGAATTAGGGCATTGCAAATGTGCACACAGTTATAAGATATTTTTGCACCTGTTATAAATACGAAAGGTGGAGGGATGAGTATTGTACTGGTTCATATGGTCAGTTTTTATGATTAGAAGGTGCCATTTTAGATGATCTTGTATTTTACTATACTGAGTGAAGAAGGTCTGCCAATTTTGGTCTAGATGGGTGTTTTTTTTTTTTTTTTACCACTTCAGACATTATTTGATGTTTTGGATAAAGGAGCTACTCCACTTTGGTTTTCCTTTTGATAAGTGAACTTAAGTAGATAGGATTCTGTCTGATAATATGCAATGCAATGTTGTGGTAGGGGAAATCTGAGTAAATGGCTCAGGGTTTTGGGATAGCCAGGGGAAATTGAAGAATATAAAATGTTGTGTAATTTAGGGAAATTGAAAACTAAGAAAACATTGGGATGGCATCTTTTGAGGTATCATGTACTGTTCATGAAGGTTGCAAGTATGAAACAGCTCATTAGTTCATCTATATATTGTAACAAAAAATTTACCCCAAAGGTAAATTCAAAGGTGAAGTTGGTTGGCGTCACTATTAGAGAAAACCTTTTACTTATTTTACTTATGGATTTAAATCTCGGATCTTGGATCTCAGACTTGTCTCGGCAAGGTATTTCTTATCTCGGAAGGAGATGATATCCTGGGGGAGATGGTATCATTTGGGTATCTATATCAGACACTCAAATTGTAATTAAATTAGTATTTTACATAAATTAAATATTCTTAGATGTCACTTGTGATTTTAAAAATTGTGTAATGCAAGTGTAGAGTGTAGACATGAATCAAGCACATGTCAATACCATATCAGGCCCTGCAAAGATAATTGAAGGCTCCAGAAGAGCAAATTTTATAATGCCAGAAGGCACAAAATTCATAATTGAAAATGCATTATTTTTGCCTAAGTCTCAAAGAAACTTATTAAGTTTTAAAGATATTCGTCTAAATAGATATCATATTGAGACTATGAATGAAAGAGGTATTGAATATCTTTGTATTACCTCAACTATGATGGGCAAAAAGTGTGTGTTAGAAAAATTACCAGCTTTCTCATCTGGATTGTATTATACAACTATAAAAATGGTTGAATCATATAATACAGTAAATATGAAGTTTACTGATACTGTAAAACAGAAGTTTACAGATATATTTAAGGTTTGGCATGATCGGTTAGGTCATCCCGGTTCAACGATGATGCCGAAAATTATCGAGAAATCATGTGGTCATTCATTGAAAAACCAGAAGATTTTTCAATCCAATGAATTTTCTTGTGTTGCTTGTTCCAAAGGAAAGTTAATTACAAGGTCCTCACCAGCCAAAATAAAGAACGAATCACTATCATTTTAGAACGAACTCATGGTGGTATATGTGGTCCGATTCATCCCCCGTGTGGACCGTTTCAGTATTTTATGGTTCTAATTGACGCATCAACTCGATGGTCATATGTGTGTTTACTATCATCTCGTAATTTGGCTTTTGCAAGATCACTTGCACAAATAATTCGGTTGCGGACACATTTTCCTGATTATCCGATAAAAACAATTCGTCTTGATAATGCCGGTGAATTTACATCCCAATCTTATGAATTATTGTATGTCAATTGGGATAAAAGTGGAATATCCAGTAACCTATGTTCACACTCAAAATGGTTTGGCAGAATCATTTATAAAACAGATCCAATGGATTGCTAGACCAATGATTATGAAATCAAATCTCCCCGTTTGGGCCTGGGGACATGCTATTTTACATGAAGCACAACTTATACGCATCTGGCCAACCAGTTATAATGATAATTCTCCCTTACAATTGGTTCATGGTCAGGAACCAAATATTTTCCATTTACAAATTTTCGGATGTGCTGTATATGTCCCAATTAATCCACCACATCGCACAAAAATGGGACCTCAAAGGAGGACGGGAATATATGTTGGGTATGAATCTCCATCAAGTATATTGAACCGATGACTGGAGATTTGTTTACTGCAAGGTTTGCAGATTGTCACTTTGATGAATCACTATTCCCAACATTAGGGGGAGATAATAAACAGTTGGAAAAAGAGATTTCATGGAATGAATTATCATTGAAAAGTTTAGATCCTCGAACAAAAGAAAATAAATTAGAAGTTCAAAGGATAATTCATTTACAAGGTATTGCAAATCAACTGCCAGACACATTTACTGACCACAAAAGAGTAACAAAATCTCATATTCCAGCTGTAAATGCTCCTGCCAAAATTGATGTTCCTGACAGACAACCTATAATTGCTAGTGAGTCTAAGGCACGCTTGAAGCGTGGTAGACCACTTGGTTCCAAAAATAAACATCCTCGAAAAAGAAAAGGAGCAAATAACCATGATTGTCAAATCGAGGATGTCTCTCCAGAAGAGACCATTGAAAAAGTTAATAATGAAGAAAATTAGGTACCTGAAATTAATGAAAATGAAGAGATCTCGATTAACTATGTCATTACGAGAATAAGATGGGACCGGAATAGTATAATTGTCGACAATATTTTTGTATATAATATAGCGCGCGATATCATAAATGAAAACGAGGATCATGAACCTACCTCTGTGGAAGAGTGAAGAAATAGAAATGATTGGCCAAAATGGAAATAGGCAATTAAGTCTGAATTAGACTCGTTTGAAAAACGAGGAGTTTTTGGACCTGTAGTTCGAACACCAAAAGAGATCAAACCAGTAAGCTGTAAATGGATATTTGTACGAAAAATAAAATGAACGAAATGAGATTACTAGATATAAAGCACGGCTTGTCGCACAATGTTTTACCCAGATGCCTGGTGTTGATTATGAAGAGACATATTCTCCTGTGGTGGATGCAATAACATTTCGATATTTGATGTCTGGCAGTGCATGAAAAACTTGAAATGCGCCTCATGGATGTGGTCACGGCCTATTTGTATGGTTCGTTAGACCATATATATATATATGAAAATCTCTGAAGGATTTAAAAGTGCCAGAAGCACATGATGATAATTCCCGGAAAAATTTACTCAGTTAAGTTAAACAAAGCTTTGTATGGATTAAAACAATCGGAACAAATGTGATATAACCATCTTAGTGAGTTTTCGATAAAGGGGACCATAATAATGGTCATATAAGCTCACATATATTTATTAAATATTCAAGGTCAAAGTCTGTTGGAACTCCTGAAGAGTTGTACAAGCCGTGCAATGTTTAAAGAAATATCTTAAGACGAAAAGACCTTGGATAAGCAAATTTCTTGTTTTGTCATCATTTTTGTTTTCAGGTTTTTCAAATTAAACATTTGAAAGGTAAGAATTTCCTACATTTTTTCTAGTTATTTAGAAAATTGTTTTATATTTTATGGATAATACTCATTTATTAAATTTCCAAATGGCTGTGAGGACATTGGAATTGCTTGGTCCTGGAGTACCATTTCTTAGTGCAATGGAAGCACTAATATATCTTATCAATAATAAATATTATGATATACCTTATGCGGTTGGTTTACTAGTAAGATGAAGTCCTCACCAACTCGAAGTCATTGGACTGGTATGAAAGATAACTTCGAGGGACCATGGATATGGGATTATATTATTCTAATTTGTCCATATCAGTTTTGATTGGTTATGCAAATGCAGAGTATTTATCATATCATTATAAAGCCAGATATCAATCAAGAGATATTGGCTCCATGCGAGGCAAGGCATAGATGTGCTTGTTTGATCGGTTTAACTTCTTAGTATATTTGGAGAACATGTCATCCTCAATTGATCAAGAAGTACTCACAACGTTATTTGAAGATAATACAGCTTTAAAGCTCAATAAAAGGAGGGTTACATCAAAGGCGATCAGCCGAAACATATTTCACCAGAATTCTTCTTCACTCATGTTTCAATTAAAAGGGTGAAATCATTGTTAACCAAATAGAATCAAGCGACAATCCAGAAGATTGCTCGCTATGACCCTATCACCCTAACTTTTGGAAAGGATGGTAGAATTGATCGAGATTTGAGATACGACTTTTGAAAGTCCTAATCAGATGATCTCGTCAGGGGGAGAGATGATATGCGCTGCACTCTTTTTCCCTTCACCAAGTTTTGTCCCACTGGATTTTTCTTGGTAAGGTTTTTAACGAGGTAGCATCTTCATTGCATATCATTGTTAAAGATTATGTACTCTTTTTCTTTCACTAGGGTTTTTTCCATTTGGGTTTTACCTAGTAAGGTTTTAACGAGGCATATTCTTATTTACATTCAATAGACATTCAAGGGGGAGTGTTATAAATAAATTATTAAGTGTGAATTGTCTATTGAACTTCCCCCCACTCTTTCCACATTCTCCACCACCACATTGCATTCATTCATATTTATTCATATGTAATAATTATGTAATTGTCTCTTTGTATTCTTTGTAAGCCTATAAATAGGCCATTGGGTGAATCATTTGTAAGTGAGATGAAAATATTATGAATGAGAATAATCTTCTTTCCTCTTGCCTCTATTTCCTTTGTTTATTGTTTATATTATTTTATAATAATAAAGCAACATTCACTTTTTAACGAGGATATATAAGTATGCCAATATATCTAAAGAGAAGAAACAATTTAACGAATTAATTTGGAGTTTCCGATTGCAGTAGTAGTTTAAGCTAAAAAATGGATATATAGATATTTTGGAAATAATAAATAGATCAAATGCTGCAGTCATCCATACTTTAAAAATGGCTTTTTTTGGACGAAACGGATGATTATATACCGTTTAAAGATCTACGTTTATTTTTTTTTCTAAATAGTGTGACGGACGGCAGATCCCGTAAAAAAATAAAATAAAATAAAATAGAATACAAATTTTAAAAAAAAGGTGAAGGACGGCTTGCCGTCCAACACAAAAACCAAATATGCATGCTTTCTCTCTCTTCCCCAAACGGAAGAACATCTTCCGATTTTTTTTAATATATATAATAATTCAACAGGAAATCATTTGCCATCTACTCATTTCGCAATTAAAAAATTTGTCTCAGACGACATATCATATACCGTCCAACTAAGACGGTAAATCATCTTCCGATTTCTAAAATATGCATAATGCCATTTCCGCTGTCAAATATAGGTATCTCCTGTTCATCCGAAACCCAAAAAATAGGTATATAGACGGCGACTGCAGAAGTTTTTTTTCTTCAAAATATCCATTTTTTGGATATATAGCCAACAGCTACCGATGCTCTTAATATTCTCATATTATGGGTTTGTAAAAGAACCTCAATTATATCATCCATCACTTTCGTAAAATCCATACCAACCAGCAAGACGAACGATCGAAGTACTAGATAAACAACGCAAAATTGCATTAACACAAGGCCGGAAAAGGCTGAAGTCGTCTGACTTCATCCCTTTTATCAACAAAAAAAAAACACAAGGCCGGAAACAGGAGTGAACTTTCTTCCGTTAAAACAAGAGTTACCTAATACGAGGCTTGCTAACATATTAGCAAGCACCCAATTACAGAAGAAAATCGTATTCTATTCTGCTCTCTACTCAAAATGTGCTGACAACCTGAAATTTGTTCCTCAAGAGCTCAATTGTGTTACAACATCAAACCCAACTTGGCTCGTCTTTATCAAAAGAACCACCATCTCCTTCTGTTCTTTTTCTGAATCATCTGGAAAAAAAAGTACTGTTGTAAGTCGTTGTGTTCTTTAGATAAGCAAAAAACATATATGAAAACAAATATATATGCAAAAAAGCAAAAAGTTACAAGCAAAAAAAGAGGCTGATTGCAGGGACTGAACTGGTTAGAAACTTAGAAATAAGGTGATCAATGATATTTTATTGCGTACTAGGTTTGCCCGTTGACACGTGCCTACGGCACGTCTTCGGAACGGTGCACCTTATTTGATCATATAAAATTATTTTGGAGGTCGAGCAAATTAATTGAAGTAGCAAATATATTATATGAGAAACTTTTGGGGTCCAGCAAAAAACATATTATATGATTTTTTTTGATTTTTTTGAACTATTTTTAAAGCTTTTAAAATTTAAATTTTTTTAGTTTTTAAATTTTTTATTTTAAAAAAAATTTAAAAAATTTTATTTTGTAAAATTTTTGAATAGAAGAGGGAGAAAGGGAGAGAGAGAGAGAGAGAAAAAAAAAATTAATTAAATATAGGAGTTGTTTTGGGTGGGGGATTTGAATTTGAGTTTTGGAGGGAACTTTTGGGGGGGAAATATGTTTTGTGAGTTTAGATCTGGACCTTTAATTTTTGAGGAGATTGAAGGAGAACCACTTGATAGCTTTCTTTGTATTTTATTATATAGAATTAGCGTATGAGCAATAAGAATTGAAATTATTGTAGTGCTAGCTCAAGGGAAAATGCCAATCTCCATGCTTTAATTAAGTCATCACTTCGAGATGAGTATGGATCTCCCTATTAGTAATGCATTATGTAGCATCCTCTTATCACCATGCAATTCTTGCTGTTTCCTCGTCTTTCCATTTATAAACCTTTGTCATCTGGTAAGGTGAGGAAAAGTTTCAAAGAAGGGGAGATCAAAAGATTGGGGGGGGTGGGGGGGGAACAAAAAATCTATCCCATCATCCTACCTGCAGAAAAGAAAACATGCACCTTTACCTTTTCCACTGTCATCCCTAAACCCGAAGGTCAAAACCAATACCAAAACTAAGAGGTTGATACCATACTGTGGTGGAAAGGTTGAAATTAGGATGTTCAAACTCTACTACTGGGACTGGAAAAAATTCTAAAATTTAAGTTGTTCACTAGTAAAGCGTGCATCATAGTTTGTAAAATGCCATCAAAGAATACATAGACAACAGAGCCAATTATTTGAGCACCAGTTCTGTAAATTGTAACAAATGAGCAAGAAAACAAAAGCACTAGTGCGCGGCAAGTTTTCATAAAACTGCTAGTTTTAGCAAAACCTGCTCTACACGATTGTATTGAAGGGTCTGAAAGAAAGTCTTGTTTTTTTTGGGGGGGTGGGGGGTAATCCTGGGTGGTATTAGCATTGGTATTAAAACCCGAGACCCGGACCCGACCCGGACCTGGTGTTGGACCGGAACCGACCCGATCTAATTTGGGTAGAGTATGGGTCCTAAATAACTACCCGTTGAAATTTCGGGTCGGGTCTGGGTCCCCTAAAATTGGATCCGACCCGGACCCGGGCCCGCAATAGAAAAATAATGAATAAACGAAGCGGACCCGATCCGGACCCGACCCGTTACCCGTTATATAAATACATCCTCAATCCCTATTCAGTACTCACACCCCCAAACCCTATCACCGCTACCCGCTCGCTATCCCTCTTCTCATCTTCTGCTCTTCGCCTCTTCCTCCATTCTCCAAATCTCCAATTCCTCCATTCGAATCTCCAATTAACCCTAAAAATCGAAGATTCGAATCTCCTCCATTCTCCTAATCTCCAATCCCTCAAACCCTATCGCCCCCTATCCCCGCCAAACCCTAAAAATCGACTCAACTCACCCCAAACCCTATCGCCGCCAAACCCTAAACCGTTTGACTCCAGTTATCCAGTCACTCCAAACCGCATCTGAGCTAATCGCTATCCCTCTTCTGTAGTTCTGCTCTTCCTCTATTCTCCAATTAAAGGTATGATTTAATGATTCATTGAGTAAATGATTCATAGGAGTAACTAGTGATTTGTTTGAATCCTATCTGAGCTTTTTAATTTATGAACACTTTTGCTGCTGAGTGAAAGCACAATCAGTGAGCTACTGAGTGAAAGCTTTTTAATTTATGAACACTTTTGAAGTTACATGCTCCTTTTTAATTCACTGACTGCTTTTGATATACTGACTAATTTATGAGTCAGTGATTGGCAATCTACTTTTGATATACTGAGTGGCACTCACTGATTAATCTTTACCTCTTTACCTGACTAATTTTGAGTCAGTAAGTGGCACTCACTGATTGTGCTTCTCTATTTTATGAACAATCCTACTGAGTGCATTTTGCATATGAATCTATATTGATTTGGATCTATATTTATCATGCTTGAGTAATTTATGCCATAGTATTTGTGAGAACAACTAAATATGCTCGAGTAAAAACAGTGAACAAATAGAGTTTCTTCTCATTATTTTCGAGTGAATGAGTGATGATGAGATGGATTATGCTTCTGAAGTTGCATACTATGTTTCATGATTCATTGAATAAATGAATTATAGGAGTAACTAGTGATGATTAAATCCTATCTGAGCATTTAATGATTAATCTTTACCTGACATTTTGGGGTTTTTTAGAGTGCATTCTGCAAAATTTATGAACAATCTAGTGAATTTTGAGTCAGTGAGTGCCACTCAGTATATCAAAAGTAGATTGCCAATCACTGAAGTAGATTGCCAATCACTGACTCATAAATTAGTCAGTATATCAAAAGTAGTCAGTGAGTGGCACTCACTGATTGTGCTTATCTAATTTATGAACAATCCTACTGAGTGCATTTTGCATATGGATCTATATTGATTTGGATCTATATTTATCATGCTTGAGTAATTTATGCCATAGTATTTGTGAGAACAACTAAATATGCTTGAGTAAAAACAGTGAACAAATGGAGTTTTTTCTCATTATTTTCGAGTGAATGAGTGATGATGAGATGGATTATGCTTCTGAAGTTGCACACTATGTTTCATGATTCATTGAATAAATGAATTATAGGAGTAACTAGTGATGATTGAATCCTATCTGAGCATTTAATGATTAATCTTTACCTGACATTTTGGAATTTTTTAGAGTGCATTTTGCAAAATTTATGAACAATCTAGTGAATTTTGAGTCAGTGAGTGACACTCAGGTAAAGAGGTAAAGATTAATCAGTGAGTGCCACTCAGTATATCAAAAGTAGATTGCCAATCACTGACTCATAAATTAGTCAGTATATCAAAAGTAGTCAGTGAGTGGCACTCAATGATTGTGCTTCTCTAATTTATGAACAATCCTACTGAGTGCATTTTGCATATGGATCTATATTTATCATGCTTGAGTAATTTATGCCATAGTATTTGTGAGAACAACTAAATATGCTTGAGTAAAAACAGTGAACAAATGAAATTTTTTCTCATTATTTTCGAGTGAATGAGTGATGATGAGATGGATTATGCTTCTGAAGTTGCACACTATGTTTCATGATTCATTGAATAAATGAATTATAGGAGTAACTAGTGATGATTGAATCCTATCTGAGCTTTTTAATTTATGAACACTTTTGCTGTTGAGTGAAAGCACAATCAGTGAGCTGCTGAGTGAAAGCTTTTTAATTTATGAACACTTCTGAAGTTACATGCTCCTTTTTAACTCACTGACCACTTTTGATATACTGACTAATTTATGAGTCAGTGATTGGCAATCTACTTTTGATATATTGAGTGGCACTCACTGATTAATCTTTACCTCTTTACCTGACTAATTTTGAGTCAGTGAGTGGCACTCACTGATTATGCTTCTCTAATTTATGTACAATCCTACTGAGTTGGCACTCACTGATTATGCTTCTCTAATTTTGAGTGGCACTCACTGATATGCAGTACTTCTTTGTGATATGCAATACTTCTTTGTTGCTAAATTCGAATGACCATATTGTTGAATTGTTATGTACTGAGAACCAGCTTAATGCAGTGCTCCTATTGATATGCAGTGCTCCTATTGGAATGACTATATTCTTCATATGTAGTGCTCCTATTGTTTGTTTTTAGAATGATAAGTGTATGATCTAATTTTGGTAGCAACCATAATGAGATCTAATTTTAACCATCATTTTCCAAGAAAGTCACATATTGTGTAATGCTTTAAAGACCCGGAACCGAACTGGACCCGCAATTAGAAATAGGACCCGGACCCGGACCCGAAAGCGAACGGGTAACATTTTTTATGGGGAACCGGACCCGGACCCGGACCCGAATTTCATGGGTCTGAGTCCGGGTCCATTATTTGGACCCGTCATTGACCGGGTCCGGGTCCGGGTCCGGGTATTGAGCTACCCGACCCGACCCGTTACCAGTGCTAGTGGTACTGAACTTAAAACAATGAGCGCACCGTTCACCTGGCTCCCAAGCATTTATTTCTTTGCTGTGTATCAGTATGACACACGATGTTCAAAAACATGTGCGCATTTCAGTTTAGGCTTTGATTTTAAATATCTCGGAGAAAGAAAGGGAATTGTATGTTCTATAGGGAGAACTATCAATCATGAGAGACAATCTACATTTTTTCCATAACCTATAAGGCACAAGCATAAAACCAACAACAACAACAAGGCATTTTTCCCAACTAGTTAGGGTCGGCTACATGAATCCTGATTTTCCATTCTGCTCGGTTTAGCACAATATCTTCTGAAAAATCACAAGCTATCACATCTTTTCTTACCGTTTCCACCCAAGTAAGTTTAGGTCTTCCCCTGCCCCTAACTCTACCCCCAATACTTATCAAATCACTCTTTCTAATGGGGCACTACTAGGTCTACGTGTGACATGTCCAAAACCACCTGAGGCAATTCTTTCTTAACTTATTTTGGATATGAGCTACCTTTAGCATGTCTCGTATATGCTCGTTTCTAATTCTATCCTTCTTGGTTTTACCACACATCCATCTTAGCATCCTCTTCTCCGCTACTCATTTTTTGGACATGTTATTTCTTTGTTGCCCAACACTCCGCTCCATACATCTTTGATGGTCTAACAGCCGTCCTATAAAAAAATTTCTTCAACTTCAAAGATATACGTTTGTCACACAAAACATCGCTGACACTTCTCCACTTAGGCCACCCTGCTTGAATCCTATGTATAACATCTTACAAATCTCCCCATCTCTTTGTATAATCGAGCCTAAATATCGGAAATGATCTCTCTTAGATATCTCTTGACCATCAAACTTCACTACTTCCTTAGTTGTGTTTCGAATATCACTAAAATTCACTCCACACTCTGTTTTAGTTTTGCTTATTGTAAAGCCTATATGCCTATGGCTTCCAAAGTTTCTCTCCACAGTTCTAATTTAACATTGACTCATGCTCTAGTCCCGTCCACTAAAACAGCGTCATCGGCAAAAAGCATACACCAAGGCACCTCATCTTGTATTTCTCGCGTCAATTCATCCATAACCAAAGCAAAGAGGTAGGGGCTTAAAGTCGAGTCTTGATGTGAACCTACTGTAATAAAAAATTACTGGTCTCTCATGTGGTTGTTCTAATTATGGTCTTTGCTCCTTCATACATATCCTTAATTACCACAACATACTGAATAGTTACTCTTTTGTTATTTAACACCCACCATACTGTCTCTAGGAACTATATCATATGTTTTTTCTAGATCTATAAACACTATATGTAGATCTTTCTTATTCTCCCTATATTCTTCCATAAGTCTCCTCAGAACATAAATTACTTCCATTGTTGATTTCCCACGCATAAATCCAAACTGATTCTCAGACACGGTAGTTTCTAGTCTAAGTCTATGTTCGATCACTCTCCCAAATTTTTATCGTATGGCACATTAATTTAATCCCTCGGTAGTTAGAGCAACTTTGTATATCTCCTTCATTTTTATATATAGATGTACAATTTATTCAATGGAGGAAGTACGTTCTCATTCTCTATTCATCGGGCATCTTCTTAGTCCTTAAAATCTATTAAATAATTTTGTTAGTCAACCCACTCCTACATCTCCAAAACACTTCCAAACTTCAATGAGTATACCATCTAGTTCTAAAGCTTTTCCTATTTTCTTCAAACCTAGAGCACGAAGGATGAAATCATCTTATACTAGTTACAGAAACAACCAATTCATCACCATTCTCTGTAATAGCCATTGCATTAATTGCACAAAAAACCCGTGCATGCACATGCTGAAACACTTAAGTAAATGTCATTCATAACAAATATGTGTCACCAAATCAATGATTTAATATACCCAAAAACTAAAACCAGTTCGTAATAGCATTTTCTTTTGTATAAATCTAAAGTTTATTATGTTTCTGGACAATTGACGAGATACTTGTGGAATTCAACATTTATTGTGCTTCTAGATGACGGACCAGAACCCAATTCCTAATACTACCCAAAAAGGAGGAAGCAAACAAGAAATATTTCGAACATCCAAGGCATGGGATTATTAGTAGACGAAAGAACTGCAAATCCATACTTTTTAAAGTCTATTTGACTATTAAAGGTACTGGAACTATCTACTTCTGCAAGGCAATGGCCTCAAAATCTACCCAATCTTGCACCTACCTATAATACTTAATAGAACCAGTATCTTATAGCCCAAGCAGACCCAAATTTGATTTAATGTTTACCTTACAGCCCTATGATGAATAAATTTATCATAATATGTTGAGTACGAGATATCAAGCATACAGAACTAGAAATATGAGGCTGATCCTGAGAAAAGGATCCACCAATCCCTTCGCACACTTGTTTATGCAGAATTCAACTGGTACTTAAAAAACAAGGGAGAAGAGTGTTTATGACCCATCACCAAGGCACCAATCAAACCATACAAAAATGAAAATCATACCGAGAAATCTGACCTTCCACAATGTGACTCTCCCCGTGTTTGATTGTGTACGTAACCAAATTAATCACATGATATACAAAGAAATAAAATGTAAAGCCAAATTTAACATTGATTAGACATGCATGACGTGTAGAAACAATCAGAATAATAGGCACTGAGAAACTATGTAAGGAATAAATAGAAACCAGTCAACCACCTGCCACACGACATAGTTATATTTACAAGATAATATCGAAAAAAATTCCAAACAAACAAGGAAATAAAGTTCAGAAATCCGGTGGCAAAATTTAGCAAGATGCAGGAAACAAAATAATCTAATAAACTAGAATGAAGGAACTTACCTTATTTTCCTGTTGTATGACAATAGACTGAGGAAGTTCACCTCTGTCAACGCTATGGATATATGGTTGCAGCTTCTCTTCTAACAGAGAATTTAACTGAAAGCACATAGAAAGGAAAATCATGAATATACCATCCAAAATCTGAATGAGTATAACTGGAAGAGAGTGGAAGAGAGTGGACTACAGTGCATATATAAGTGCATAGTGCAGTATACAAATTCGAAGAATCTATGTCAACTAGGATTTTCTTAAGCCTTCAAAGCCACCATGTGATTACCAAGATCTTCAAAGATATTAAAGTTGTATCAGTATATCTGAAATGTTGTTCTTTTTCCTAGTTATGTTCAGATTTGCTAGAATTTTTTTATGCTAGTTTTAACAATCATCTATTTCCTGTTTCGTTTTATAAGCATTAGGATTTAAAATCTTGAAGATTAGATACAAGTTTTATTTTGTTATAATTTTGTTCTTATCTCTTACCATCTTTAGCTTTGGCCTTTTCCCATATCTACTATTTCTGAAATGAAACAAAGAAGCTTTCTGCATTGATGAAAAAAATTAAAAATTTTATTGTAGTACTGTTGAATGGTGTGAGATCATAAGTTCTTATTAAGTGGTCAGAGGCCACAAGTACCAGAACTGGTTCGAGGCCATAACAGGTGGTGTGAGATCACCGTTATCTTCTTCTTCCCAGTTATCTCTCTACTTAAACTTCACATAAACATCTTGCTTGGAAATGGATACTAGAAATTACAAATAAGCTGTCTAGTGTCTGCAAACAATGAACAAATGCTAAATAAGTTTCATAGTCATGCAAATTTTGTTATGATGAGACTAAACCAAGTTGAAGTGCTTACTTTTCTCAACAAATTTAAGATCATTACTACCATCACGCTCTGCGTCATTAAAAAAAGAAGCAAAACATAGGATTCTGTGTTTTAAACTATCCATATGATTACTTGACCTATATATTTTCAGTTTCTGAACATTTTGATGTATAATAGCTAATAAGCCTCCCAAAGTTTCCTCATTCCTGATCTATGTGATAGATAATGACTTACAGGCGAATGTGGAATGTAAAACATTAACTATCAATAATATTTTGCATATTATGGTAAGTGTAATTCTAATTCCTAAGATCCTACATACCTTATCTTGGCGCCATTTTGCTTCCCACTGTGCATCTAGTAGTTTATCTGCCATTTCTCTTTGAGCATTAAGAAGAGTCGTCATCTCTAAAAGCTTTTTTGGATCTTTCAGTTCTTTTTCTGACCACGAAGATCTACTCAGCGGAAGGTCCCGTTCCTGCAAGAGCTTGTCAGGATTAAAGTATAAACAGTTGCTGATTTACCAATGCAGCTGTGTTATGGAAAAATTCAATTATTAACACAGAAGGCTGAGTTCATAAGGCCAATCCCACCTGATGACTCACTACAAGATAAAATTGACTAATTTTGGACACAATTTCCCTCTCAATTGACATAAAACATTTATGGGCACAACCATACAACAGAAATTTGAGGACATTTGCTACCAAGTTCGATCACAGTGGCCAGCTATCAAACGACAGAGATTAGTTTACTTCATTTGAGTTGAGTGATGTCCTATACATGACAACATGACAAGTAATTAAAAACTGCTGGACTCGTAAGCTGACTGTTATCTTTAAAATTCACTTGTACATCCACGATTCCAAAATCCTCCCTGCCAATTACATATTGAAGATTGATTGTTACCAACATGCAGGAAGAATAGGGTGCTCTGTTGGATCCTACTGCAGAAAATGTCGATTTCATCTTCATATCTTTTTGATAAAAAATAGATAGAATTCTAACGGACTCCAGCCAATTTTCATCTTCATATCTTTTTGATAAAAAATAGATAGAATTCTAACGGACTCCAGCCAATTAATACAAGGAAACAGTACAAAATATCAGTGAGCAAATAACAAAATTGTGATCAAGAAGATCACTTGCTCACAGAAAATCAAGTTCTTACAAGCACAGGTTCAGATACAGCAATCTAAATAAAGCAGGGAAAGAAAAACAACAAAGATAGTTTATCTCATGTATAAATGACACAGAATTGATTAAGGATTCAAGACAGTTACATAGCTAGTCACATCCTTAAGACATAACAAGTCTATCTAAATCTCATGGATTCTGCAAAAGGTCATATTGGCTAGACTGAGATGAACTGGGGAAGGAGTGGGAATTGGGATCAGATGAACATGAAGCGCATTTTGATGCTTTGATTGGGATGATTGAAAATCGCAACAAAGACCAATAATTTGTACTGACGAGTAGGATTTTATTGGGCAGAGCAACAAGGTCTGTGAAGAAACCTAACCAAAACTGAGCTCAGGTAGTAAGATAAGTAAATGATGGTTGTTAATATAACTAAGATGCCCCTTAATAGACAAATGAATAAGAAGGCACAAGTAGCTGAACCCAAATATTGGGAAAGAACAACTTTTGTTGTTGTTGTTGTTGTTATTGTTGCTGCTGCTGCTGCTGGTTCTGTACTGCATGAATATGTGATGAATAACTGATATGTTCGATTTTAATGAAAACAGACGAAAACAAGAAGGAATATAATATCCATGGCATGTAAAGTTGCTTTCATCATTGGTAAAACCAATCAATAAGTGTTAAAGATTTGAACAAATAAACAAGAACTTAAAATTAAAGAAATAGTTCTTACACCCCAATTATCAGGTCGAGGAGGAGCGTCCAGCTTCATGACTTCAGCCTCTAGTGCTTTCTTTGCTTTGTAATAGGGGACATTTTTTATGATGACTGGATCGTCCCTTGCTCGGACAGGATCTAAACTGATAAGAGCCTGATAGATATGAGAAAAAGATTTATCAGAAGTATTGTTGTTTTATATTCTTGCAAGCTCAACATTTTAGTAGTATCATTTACACCAATATAGTTAACAAGATAATTGTCCTTTCCCATTCACCACCCACTTGATAAAAGATTTCAATACCAGAAAGATTAAATCTCCTCAAATCTATAATATATTCTAGCCCTGTGAAGGCTACTTCCTTCATCTCCTCAAATCCAGGCAGGTTCTAGCACGGTGAAGGATATTTCCTTCATAAAGTAGATAGAAAGAAGCAGCAAGGATAAAACCAATTCTCTAAAACTTCAATAGACACCATGAACAATGAACAGCAGATAAAACACTCATGACTTGAACATGTATGACTTGCAATGACAGTAGATGCTCACATTTTGCAAATTCTCCCAACCAGGTTTCCTCTTAGCAACAACATCTCGAAGTCGATCATAACGCATTGATTCCTGCGAAGTAAAGTAAGGACAAATTTCAAAAATAAGTTGACCATAAGTTGCTAGGTATGAGAACAAACGAGAAAACATTTTGTAGGTTTACATGTTATGAATTAAAGAAGGACAAAATAATTGGAGATAAATATAACTACATGATTGGAGATAGAGATGCACATGTGATGCACTTATTTTCTTCATTCTCAATGTTCTTTTTGGTAAATTCTTTCACAATATTAGTTAAATAGTTGTGAGTGAACTGTGAGAGAAAAGATGGATGAAGCATCTAAAGATATTTACTTTTTTTTCCAAGGTTGGCTACACACATTCACATAGTGATCTCTCATTTTTTTCAAACTATTGCCGATCCTACCAGAATACTGAGAGACCTAATTGATGTTCATGGTAGTTGGATTTTTTTCCTCACCTTCTTTTATAGGAAAAAAAAAATCTGAATTTGGTTTAAATTGCCAGCTCACTAACCTTGCTGTCATAAATTCTTTAACCATAACACGATTCCACTCATAGTTAAATGCAGCCATTAGCGTGCGCACATTATTTTTTCCTTTCTGGTTTACATTAAAATGAAAACTGAGCTGTAGGAATGATTATCAACAATGCAACAAGACAAATGAAGCCTATTCAGCATGATATGTATTGGAGGAAATGAACTGTTCAAAACACTGGGTTAAATAGAAACTTAGTAATAAGCAGCAAAGATAACAACAGTTAACCCCATTCACTGGAAAACTCAAAACATGATAATAGACAATGCTATTCAAACAAAAAGTACATATAATTATTTTATTGACTTTAACCTACCTCGTAAGCCCACCAAATTTTCTGCTTGACATCATCATCATAATTGAATCCACCCAAAACCTGCGGCATGGTAATTAACCAGAAGGCAGCAACTTTTGGGTCCCTCATGCTATGGATAATATTCTGAGACAACAAATGAAAACCTTAGTTCACTTCAGATAAAGAAAAAAAAAATTGCTAATGCATACAATAAATTCAAGAACTATTAAAAATATATAAAATATAGAATATTAAAAAATTATTTAAAAAACTGAGGTAAGTTAGGTTTTATCTCATTTGCAGCGCTACTGAACATATAAATCATATGGAACTGTTGATCATGTTTCCCGATAAAATAATATTAGATGATAGCAAAAAAGAAAATTTTCAAAGAAAACGTTAATTCCTTGAGGACCAAACTATGAGGACAACTATATATGAGCAGATAAATCGTGTTCCCAAAACATTAAAAAAATAAATTGCACCAAAAATATGGCTGTGCTGTTTATAAAGATACAGAAGTGCTAGGGCTGCATATGGAAAAATAGTTCACTATGAATTAAAATTGTATCAGTGTATTGTATTAAGATAAGTTACACCTCGAACATATATAAATTTTGCAGATCAATGACAGACGAAAATCATCGTATCATAGTTAAAATGAAATGGTAATAAAATCTATAAGCATAACTAACATAAAAATAACATAATGCATGTACACACTTCACTTACTTTTTTTAAAGGAAAAGGCCGTAGCCGGGGTACTCACTTCACTTGGTAATTAGTCAGCAGAGATTTAAGTACACATATACATACGTATAGTATAAGTATACATGAATGTATTATGTATGCATACATCGGGTATGTTCGGGTTGGGTTTGGGCAGGTTAGAGGTAATTTCCAAACCCAGCCTGGATTCTTTTGAAGTTGGATTTTCAAACCCAAATGGGTTTGGATTTTGAAGAACAATGACCCACCTAATTTTTTTCAGGTTGGGTAGGGCAGGTTCGGGCGACACCTGACCCGATTGACACCCCTAAGAAATACCATTATATAGCAAGTGCTAACAATTTCCTTAATAAGATCACTCTGCTAGTATATTCACATATTTTAAGAAGGTTTCTTTACATGATGTGGAATTAGTTACATAGGTCTATATTCTAGCGATAAATAATGTCCCTCATTCGACCTTTTCATGATCAACAATAAAATGTATATAGATCAAATAACATTGATTTCATTGGTAAGGACAATCACTCAAATTGAGGATTATATGGGGGAGAATTATTTGAGATTATCTGAACATATACAATAATCAATGGGACTGTTCCAAAGACGGTATTGCAGTATAAGAATCCGAAAGAATTGAAACAAGTATTAAGTGACAGTATAAAAATGAAATGGTAGTTACTAATTTCAACAGATGATAGGATTCTGCTATAATAATAAAAAAAACAGAGTTAAATGGGGGGGGGGGGGGGGGGGGGGGGGGATCTTCCAATTACTACAAAAAATTCGTAAAAAATTGGTTGTAATTGGTACTTACTGTTATTTTACCTTTGAAGAAACAAGAACAAAAAACTAATAAACAACAGCTTGCTCATTTGTATGGTGTATTATCTAAAGAACCTAAGGAGATTACAACGATTTACAGATCTCAATCAAATTTCAGTAGTATATCAACAAGAAAATATTATAATACTTGCCTCATAGGGGTAATCCATCTTCTTCATAACACTATATGCTTTCCAAGGAGGCTCCATGATCTGAGGAAGTTAGAAGCAACTTTGATCATAATAAATAAACTACAAAGAAAACTTCAGATTTTCTCATAAAGAACAGTTTGGATAATGTATTTAAAAAATAAAGGCAAAAGACAAATACGAATCCAGGCAAAATTATATATATATATATATATATATATATATATATAGGGTAAAAGGGATATGAGCAACTTGCTCATTTAATAAATGAGCAATTGATGAGGTGGCATGCATGTGATACATTGAGTATCTAATCACTTTTAGGATTTTCCAATCACATGCATGCCACCTCATCACTTGCTCATTTACTAAATGAGCAAATTGCTCATACCCCTTTTTCCCATATATATATATATATATATATATATATATATATATATATATATATAAACGTTCATGCATATTATACGCAGAATAACTGGTCAGTTGCATGCATTCCACATGTCTGATCAGATGCTAATGTGATGAATGATAGTAATTGAAACTTAGTCCTGCCTCCTATACAAAATGGTGATCACCTGTGAGTTGTGATAACCTAAAAATGTACTCAAACCTTGAAATGGAACAAATCTAGGAAATTATACATAATGAAAACAACGGCATCATCTTGCAGTTTATGGTGGCTGGGTTATGCCAATGGTGAATTTTGTTAAGAGTTCTAAAAAGAAAATGTGTTCCTCAGTGTTAATTCTTAATTTCAACCAATAACTGAGTGTATTCTACGGAATCAAATTCACCAGTATTGAAGTTTTAAGATTTATGCAAATGGCCTTCCTAATTTCATATAATATGTCAATATTTGTAATACTGTCAACACAGCAAAAAGAATTTACATGTTATAAAATTTATGATTCTCAGTAATTACTACTCCATTGATGCAAAAGGATTGAAAGACTAAGGTTTATTAAGCCACGCTCACAGTAAAAAAAGCCTATACGTTATTAACATAAATACTCAAGCTCAAAGACATGAACAAGAAGATCCCAGAACAAACGTGGAAATTTATGCACGTATAATTGTGACTTAGAAAGAAAAACCTACTAAAATAGGTTCAAAATTATATGAAAACAACGCCTAATTTTTTTTGTGAAGTATGTTTTAGAGGAAAATACATATGACTCATAAGGAAGTCAAAGCAATCAGTCAACAAATAGAACAGGGAATGCCCTCAAATCACCCTGAACTATGTAAGGTAGTGAAGCAATCAATCAAGTCATAAACTTACTAATAACTTTAAAGAAATATTAGTAGTCCAAATGATGCCTCGGCAGGTCATCTAGTTCACAATTTCTTAGTTAAGTTACTACTTGGATCTGACAATTCAAAAAGTTTCATTGCTCTCTACAATTTGTTATGGATGTTAAGAAGATTCTGTAAACATGTTTTAAGGATAACCATGAGATGAAAGGAACATAATAAATTTCAAATATATATATTTAAAGATGAAAAACAGCAGCAGACTAAGAAGTATTGTCCATGCCAGGGACGCTACGAGCTCAATTTTTGACTAGAGTGAAAACCCTTTTATTAAGGCTCACAATGGAACACAATAAAGTAAACCTGATCTGAATCCAGCATGGATTTTGGGTTTGAACCAAATAAACTTGTTACTTGTTAGTAAGGGTGGAAATGCTGACAATGCCCACCCTTACCTGTCATGGTTGCTTGCAGCAAAATCTTCATTTTTTTAAATTGGCACAAAAATAATCTAAAACAACATATAGTTAAATAATTGCTCAAAAAATTATGAATAAATCTCTAAAACCAAACAAAACAAGAGAAGAGATGCTGCAGATTTATCATGAGGATCTGGATAAAGTTTTTAAAAAAAACCATCAAAAACACACACAGAAGGAAAAAAAAGATAGAAAGAAAGACTGGAAGCAAATAGCTCTTAAAACTCACATCATCAGCTGAGATTCTGACTTGCAACTTATTCTTGCACTCTGGGCAGCTCATGACGCCCTGCAATGTTTAATCAAACTGATGACAGTATTGCACAGCCAATAATATAAAAAAACATGTACTGCTGTACAAGGAATGACGGAGCCATGTATAGCTTTGTCAACTTTCAATGCATAATATTAAAACTATGGGGATCCTGGAACCACATCTCACTGTAACAGGGAATGGAGATGCCTACCCCTTAACGCAAAACAAAATCCACCAAAACTCAATGTGGGATTGGAATTATAGCAAGAATTAGGGAGAGAGCAAGTGAAATAAGTCTTGTACAGCTTATCGTACGACTTGGATGTTGAGTTCAGAATTATTATATGATATTCTCAGCTCAAATTGTATTCACAATGTACGTTTCCTAGGTAAAATATGGCTCAGAGCACAGCCAAAACATAAAACAGAAGGAGGAAAATAAGAAGTAAGGACACTTCTTTATGCGGATGCAATTTATCAGGGTTAGTGGTTACCAACTTACAACCAGAAATGAACTTAAAAACGCTTCCTTCAGAAAATAATGGAAACCATATTCAGTATGGACAAGGTAACAAAAAACCAGATTTTATTAGTAAATCAGACAACTATACAATAGCCAGAGACAATTACATTTCAAAAAGTAAGCCACTACGTTCATAAGTATAATGCCAATTACAAGCATTTAAATTTGCGGTTTAGCATACAAGATGCATTAAGTGAAGAAAGATTTACACAATGTACATTCGTTAGATTGCATGTTGATTTAGCATGAAACAGCCATGTACTAAAGGAACAACTTTTTTGTTTGTGCATCTTCTTATTGTCTATGGCACATAGCTTCGCACTTTTGAAAAAAAATAATTTATAGCATATATTTTATGCCTAAATAATTGTTAATAGGTTCGCAGTACGTTTCAGTTCGTGGTATGGGTAAGGTATCGCGGTTTGTTACCTTCGGTTCAAGGGCTGACCTAGGTAGAGTGGTACAGGGTCAGCTGACCCCATACCACTTTTGTTATAAAAAAAATCTCTAGTTAGATGGTTTTTGTAATTATCAATTTTATAGGCTTTCACTTAATTTTGACTCCACATCAATTTCATAGCCACACGACCCACATACCTAGCAGCCTGCACACTAATCCACTTAGTGAAATTTTAATCAGACCCCTTATTTGGCCATGATTTTTTAAAAGTTTCAACTTTCAACTATCTCTTATGCACTTAACACTCCCTTTAAAATAATTTCTGGAAAACTCCTTTCAATTGATGGTAGTTTTTTTCTTTTTATCTTAGAAGACTTGTGCTAATACTAGTTTAAAAAACATTTGGGATTAAAAATCACCTGTAAATTGTACTTTCTAGTTTCTTCTTTTGCATTACTTTTATTGAATATTATTTGTACTTATAATGCATTACTTTTCTTCGGAAATATTCGAAGAGTTTTTGTTTCGTAAAAATTTGCTCTTTTCTAAAGAAAGTGGCTCTCATTTTTAATTTAAGGATAAAAAGGAAACAAAAACTTCATAACATTGCAAAGTTAAGGTGTTGTTAAGATGTGTAGCATTTTACATGCTAAACAATATATTGGCAAAAGCCAGGATTGATCAAAAGAGAGAGGGCCAAAATATAAAAGATTATATTTTTATTAAAAAATAATTAAAACTGTCACACGATTTGAACTTTCACCTCTCAATTACTAACATGCACACTAACCACTAGACTATACCAACACTTGTGATTATGTATGGAGCCATACTAGCACTTGAGATATCTTTAACAATTTTAGATATTTTAGAAACCTCTTATACTAAATAAGGGGTTTTCGAAAAATTTGCAGGGGCCGGGTCCCCCTCTTGGCTTGGACCCTACAATATATGCAAGTTATAATTATTACGTACTTGTATTTCTTCTTCTTTCTACTGTCACATTATGACCCCACACAACAAGATTTCTGGGTCAGCCACTACTTTAGTGGAACATGGTGCGGAGGGGGTAGGATGAATTGGGGCCCTCATTTAATTTATATATATATATACATATGTGTGTGTCAGTGTGTGTGCATGTAAAGATAGATTCCGAGAGAAGACTAATATATAAAAGCATTAGTACCTACACTGCTAAATATAAGAGTATATCTAATGAATAATTGGAGACTTGAAAAGAAGTTCATGAATTATAACTATATTACGCTAATGGGTCATATAAGAGTATATCTAATGAATAATTGGCGACTTGAAAAGAAGTTCTTGAATTATAACTATATTACGCTAATGGGTCTACCCCCTCTCCCCTTCATCTATTTTGAAATCGAGAAAGAAGAGCAAATAGAAAAATCTCATTTCAACCAACACGTGCGGACCGCACATTTTCACAAAATAAAGAAAAAACCCAACCTCTCCCACTTCCCAAACCCTCCACCTCGCCTCTCCCACGCAGCCATCCACCTAGCCAAAACACCCTGCTGCTTCCTTCAACAACAATCCCTCCGCATACGCCGCCGGCGAACTACATCACCGACCTCCCCAACCCTCGACCTCCTTTCTTCCACATCCACCTCGACCTCCCCAATCCTCCACCTCACTTGCGGCGCAGCCTCCTCCCGAGCGGCCCTCTTCGAACCTTGATCTCGCCTCCGACGCTGTCGTCTGCTTCGCATTCATCAAGACAGTATTTCTGGTGGTGGAATTAGGGAAGAGTACAAGTTGAAGACGAAGATGAATGCGGTGTCGAATTCAAGAATGAGATTTGATCAGGTTTCTTCTACTTTTTTCCTTTTTGTTATTGCCTCATGCATATTTGAATAGGAAACACTTGAAAATCTAGAAATCCGGTACTTAATTTCTAGAATTGTGCTTTGCTCATTAACTCTTCGATGAAATGCATATGTTGCACAAACGTGTTTGTAAAAATGCTTTTGAGAAATTTTGTTTAACCAAATCAATTGTATCTATGTGTGGTGTATGTATTAATTTCTGAAACCCTAATTTACTACCTGATTTCATTTTCAATTTCTAATTTGTGATTATGAAATTCCGAATTTTTGATTTAGGGAAAAGTACGAGTGAAGACGGAGATGCATGCGGTATCAGATCCAAGAATGAGATTTGGTAAGAAGGGAGGTGTCGGAGGGCAGGGTAAGGCGGACGGAAAGGTGGAGGGGGTGTTGGAGAGGGGGACATCCCGACGGTCGAGAACGGCAGAGACACGGAAGATGAGAGAGTAGAGGACAGTGTCAAAGAGGGTGTGGATTTGGGAGGTGGAGGGGGGCAAGGGGAGGGTCGAGGGGCTATGCACGTATTTTTCGGGTAAATTTCTCTAAACTATACCCTGAAAAGGTAATGTCTTTCAATTCACTCACTGTTTTGGAGTTCTATACAATTTTATGAGTCCCTCACAAATATTTGTCTATGCAATTCGCACATGGAAATATTAGTTAATGAATAAAGGTATTCATTTTGAAGATACAGAAAAGCCTAAACGCGGATCGCTAGTTTATGAGATCCGGATCGAGAACTCACCATAAATTGGTATACGAGATCCGGATTGTTGTTCGGAGGGGGGTTGGGAGAACCCAGTAACACGGGTCTAGACGTTTCTTCATTGTTATTTTGTAGCTTAGCTACTTGACAAAACTAGGTTTTTTCTCATAAAGCATCGTAAAACTGATGCAAGCAATAGAGCTAATAACTGCATGACAAGGATTTTGGCACCAAACCAGGGATAGGCATTAAAGTGATGGGCAACGAGAAGCTAGTTAACCTTTTTTTAAAATTTTATTCTGCATAAGAGTTTTACTCCATAAATAGTCTTCTGAATTAAACAAACAAACAGATGATAAAAAAAAAAAAATCAACATTCAATAATCAACATATAATATCAATATATGCTAAATTACATTCAAAGTATATAAGATATAGTTATATGTGAAGGCACAATCAACTTTAAGGATAAGAAGAGAGTGATATAAAGAAGGGATAGTAAATGCAACTTACTGTTCCATCACAACCTGGACAATCCTTGGAGGGTAATGGTGTGGCAGTATCAATAGCAGAAGGGATGTGGATCAAGTCTGCCTGATTCCCTACTATGGCTTCTGCAACACGCTCAGCAGTTGCCTTCTCCCCACTACACAATGTTAAAGATAACCAAAGGATACATCATAACAATACTAAAATTAATCTCTAAAATATTGGCCAGAAATTTATCGGAAGTATGTCATTTCAGGAAGCAGCAGAAAATGAATGGCAGTGTCATACAGAACTCAAGAGTAAACTGTGAACAAATAATTCCCTCTTATAACAAAACAGAATTGAATAACTGAACATTTGAACTTAACTCAAATATTTAAAGTTGACCAATTTCACATATTCTGTTTTCCATGAATGAAGATCAACTTATTAAAGTGCTCTAATTATTCCTTACATAATGACTACCAATTGGTGCCACAACAAAATCGTACCATTATTGGCCATGCTGATATGTCCACACTATATATAGAAGGGTTAAATTAACACCCTCACTTCGATGAATCAACATCCTAGGTAGTTAAAATCGGTTTTTGGAACTAATCGGTCTAGGAGCGATTAGTGATTAATCGGTTAATCGGAAAATAATCGGGGATTAAATCGGAAAAATTGTTATAGATATAATTAAAAAAATATATCGTGATTATGTAGCAACCCTAAATCCTAACATAAAACTATTATGAGATTATCAATAGGAACATATAGTTATAGAAAAAATGAAGAGAGTACTTGGTTTAAGCTGAGTTTGGATTCTGAACGTGGGTTGGGTCGGGTTTGCTGGTTGGTTCCATCGAACAAAAACAATCGGGGCGGAAAAGCAGTGCGAGCAATAATAAAAGGAGGTGCAGATGTGGGCTGAGTCAAGTATGCGATGGTACAGGGGGAGCGACGACGGGTCGGGTTTAGGTTTGCTTGAGGAAGAAGAAGAGAATCAGTTTGGGTTTGGGTTTGTACGAGGAAGAAGAGAGCGGCGATATGTCGGATCTGAGTTTGCGCGAGACTAGAAAGGGTTTGAATTTTGAATTTGGGACGGATTGAGCCCAAATACTGCAAACGATCATGAAAATTAGAGGAGGAGATTCAATCGGTTAATCGGCCACTTAAAATCGGCCGATCAACCACTAATCGGCCGATTATTACTGATTAAATCACTAACTATTAAAATATTATAAATCGCCAAAAAAATAATCGCTTAGTCTCCGATTAGCAATTAATCGGGGATTAATCGGGTGTAATCGGGGATTTTAACTGCATAGTCAACATCACAAACCAAATCTTGACATATTAGTGTTACTGGTCTTGACTTGTCCCAATGGGATATCACATGGCAACAGCTAACACTGTTTCTTTTGGAAAACCAATAAATAGACTGACGAGCAAAGTAATGCAAAGGACTCAAAGAACCACTTACAATATGCCTTATGCCTTGAGAGCTCACTCTGGTACACACCCAAATATGTAAATAAATAGAAGTATAGACTTAAATGTAAGAATGTAATATACATAGTGTGCACGTGTAATAGAATCTATAAATAGAAAGGGAGAGCTCATTCATGTGCTAAGTCTGAAATTGGGATTAATTCCATCTTCTCTGTTGTTCTTCCTCTTCGTTTTTGATTTCCCCGAGCTCTAGGGTTCCTTCTCTCAAACCCTAGCTCTCTTCTTTTTCGTTCCCTCTCTAATTCACTGTTCTCGAGTTCTACAATGGCCATGAAAGCTTCAAATGGAGCGCCATGTCAAGGATGCAATTTGGAATGCATCAATTGGAATCAAAGCACTCCGATCCAACTGGAAATTCCATCAACAGCGTTCAATTCCGTCAAGAACTAGCACCGCAACAAATCTTGCATTCGAGATCGGGTGGAGTTGAGAATCAGGTTAAGGATTTTTCGACTCAAACGAAGATGATTCTTGCTCTATTACAGCAAATGTTGAATCAAGTGAGTTGATTAATTGAGGCAAGGAAGTCTAACAAGGAGATTTTTTATCCAACATAGTCAATTCCACCGTTCAAATCCATGGAGCAATTCAATCTACCGGCCAATTTTGTCGACAACGTAGAATTCCATCAGGAAATGGTGGGAGCAAGTTCTATGGTGGGAGCGGGTGCAATTCCAGAGACTGGTGGTCAGCTTCAACCTCAGTTCTTGGCTGAACGAATTGGGGAAGTTGAAAATCGGGTTGGGAAATCGGTTGCTATAGCAAAGCAGGAGTTTACTACGGTGTCAGGTAACCCTACTTCTAATCTTCAACGGTTTTCTATGGAGAAGTATGAATGCAATCTTTGCTTAGCTAATTGTTCCTACAAATGATACAAGTGCAACAAAGTATTCGACTGTGATTTGTGCCCTAGTTGTTTTGCTAGTGGAAGATTTAAATTGGGCTTGGCACCACTATATTTCATTTGTATAGAGTATGTTGATGGTTATAGTTTGGCGGATAAAGATTAGAAAAATGGGGAATGCGCACCAAATGTTCGAACATATGCCCTTGAGAAATCAATGGTCCAAAGCTCGTAGTCAAGACAATCGAAGTTGGGTGATGAAAGGAGCAAATTTCAGAGTGTAGAACTAGAAATGGAAATTGAGAAAACAAAGTCCAACCGAGGGATAATTTCAACTCTTCTTCAAAAGGCAAATCAAAGTTACCTGAGTGGTGCTTCCTTTATGGGTGGAGTAGAGAGTGCTTTAATGGATAGGTTGGTTAGCGAAGTTAAGGAAAGCAAGGAGGGCAAGACTGTAGAAACAAGAACAGTGATGTGCAAGATGTCGGGAGATGTTGTTCCATCTTGGCTTGTGCAACAAATTTTGACTTGTGTTGCTAAAATTCTTCCAAAAGTGAAGATGAAGTTGGTTATTGATATGGAAGTTCCATTAACTGAGGTTTATGTAGATATTGGTGGAGATGCAGGAGTTGTGAAATGAATTGTATTGGGAGATGATGACACAGTGTTCTTTATGGATGTTCAGATAGGTCACCTACAGAATCCGTGGAATGAAGTGCAGCACAATTCAAATCAAGAGTTGGTGAGGCTATTAAGTCAAATTGAGATGTTGCAGAATGAAGCGAATGATAGGGCAGTTATTCTGAAGCAAGAAGATGGTTCTATTATTATGGCAGTTCAGAAGCTCAATACTTCCATGGGGCTGCAGATTAGTGATGGATGGGATGCACTTTATTTTTGTGTCCCTTTCTGGGAGCAGTTATTGGATTACTATGCAAATAATCGGAACCCTAATAATAATTCTATGGGGTTGCTGGGGTTTGCAAGATTTATGGTCCTATAGAGTTTATTCCTCTGGTATTGATTGATTACTCTGCTCTCCCTTTGTACTTCAAGAGCTTGCATGCAAATGTAATTCACCATTCGTTGTCTCTTTCGGATGCTTTTCGATCAAAATATGTTGTTGGTTTGCGAGAAAACCCCTTAACGATTTGTCCAGTTGAAGAACATGTTCAATTTGATACCCATTTCGATACGGATTTTTTAAAAGGTGGAGTTGATACCCATTTGGATATGGAATGTCAGGATCGTAATCTTGAAGAAGTTTGCGTGAAGACAATTCCCATGCCAGAAGTCAAAGAGGTTTCTGGTTACGAGGAAGATGCAGTGCCTTCTTTCATTCGCCCAAGCACGTACATCAATATGTTGGATGATGATGAAGTTGGTATATCTCTGGCAAGTGATAATTTCTTCTATGTTATGGATTTGGAAGATGTGTTCCTTACACATTTGAATGCTAATTCTGTGTTGTTGAGTATAATGTTTCCAGTATATCAGAAGAAAACTTCAAAAGAATAATATTTATTTTGGAAACATATGCATACAATTCTATGGATGATGCTACCGAAAACAAGGAGAGAGCTATAGATTACTGTAAAGGGCTGGGGGCCGAAGAATATGGTGTGTTCACCACACATTCAGAACTCAAAAAGGTGTCATTGGTCAGGGTGTTTCCCACCCTTGAGGAGAGCAGAATTTCTTCAAAAGCCATTTCTTCAAAAAAATAGTGCCGTCTATAGGAAAGGATCTTCATCTATGAAGCACGGATACGGGTACCGGGTGCGAATATGACACGACATGAGTACGGGGATACGTGATTTAACAAAAAAGTAGGATACGGATGCATTGGTGGGTACGTTAAATATAAGACGATTCATAATATATCTATAGGTATACAAATATTTTTCTTGTTAAAAATGCAAATATTTAAACAATTTCATAGAACTATAAATAATACATTATAATTATGAGCATTTTGGAGAAAATAAATGATAATCTAACTATCAAATCTTCGTGTAGACTTGTTCTGTGTTTGAGCATAATTGTAAACAATGAACTTTTGAAATTATTCTAGGTCCCCATGCATTTATCAAAATATAATTGTCTAAAAATTGCGAAAAATGCATTAAAAATTTGGATGCTCCTTGGGAACGCACCCGGGAGTACCCAAGGAGTATCGGCACCAGATACGCACCCGACACGGGTACGTCGGCCATTTAGAAGTATCCGTGCATCCTAGATCTTCATCACTTGGTACCATTGGTGAGCTCTCAAGGCTGTAATATTATCTATAAATAGAAAGGGAAAGCTCATTCATGAGCTAAGTCTAAAATTGTGATTAATTCCATCTTCTCTGTTGTTCTTCCTCTTCGTTCTTGATTTCACAGAGCTCTAGGGTTCCTTCTCTCAAACCCTAGCTCTCTTCTTCTTCGTTCCCTCTCTAATTCACTGTTCTCAAGTTCTACAATGGCCGTGAAAGCTTCAAATGGAGCGTCCATGGTAGCGATGCAATTTGGAACGCATCACGCTCCCATGACTTGAAGGTTTTGTTGATTGATTTGAAGCAAATCGACAATAGAGATTACTAACTCTAGATGATAAGCATATCTCATCTTCATAAAGTTAAACCATTAAGAGCTGCAAGAGCCAGAAAATTTTGCTTAAGGTGGGCAAAATAAATAATGGTGTTTTTTTTCTTCTAGAGCCGAGATCTAGGCCAGGCAAAAAAGACTCAAGAGAATTCAACTATATGAGTCAACACTCCCATCAAACTTTATAGAGGAATTGTGCGCATTGCAAATGAAACGGGATAGCATGAAGGAATTTAAGAGCGATGCGAATGAAACCGGATAGCGCGATGGAAATCATGCACGTTGCGGATGAAAACGGATAGTGCAGAGAAAATTTGGCGCATTGCAGACAAAACCGAATGGCGCATAGAAAATCTGAATTCAGATAAGACCGGATATGGAAATCCGAATATGAAAAAGATCGGATCTAAAAATCCGAATATGAAGAACCAAATCTGGAAATTCGCATCTTGAGGAGGTTGGATGTAGAAATCTGCATCTAGAAGATGACTTATATGTAAATCCAAATATGGAGTACCGGATCCGAAAATATGAATCTAGAGGACTGGATCTAAAAATAAGTATCTTGAGGAGTGTGCCAACTGTGAAAGTCTGCCACTAATCTAAAACTTCGAAGTTATAGAAGAGTTGAAGAAAATTGCACTTGTATTCTAACACGCCCTTTCAGGTCGAAAGCCCATTTTTTATGAGCCAAAAAAACGAGATAGATGCCTAACAAATTGTGGGTCGATACCTAAACTATATGCAACAGTATTTTTTTTATCTTTATTTAAATTGCATAGCCAGTGGAATTCGAACCTGGGTTGCTATGATACCATGTGAAAGTCCCTGCCACTGAGCTAAAACTTTGAAGTTGTAGAAGGCTTGAAAAAAATTGCACTTGTATTCTAACAACAACTAAAGAAGAAGAGAATTTTTGAAGAGAGATGACTCTCTTCTTGCTGCTCAAGAAAGAGAGTGCTTAAGGAGGATCGAAAGTTCGAAACGCTTTGATATCATGTTGTAGAATAAAATATTGGAGTAAAAAGATATAATATCATTGATCTTCTTGATATACATAATGAGAAACACCTTTATATAGGTTTACAAAATTTGGGCATAAAGAAAACCTTCTAATCTAATATACTCAAATATGGATATAAATATAAATCAATTCCATATAGAATGTTGATCAACTAATATGACAAATCTTATATATTACTCCCTCTGTTCCAAAATATAAGTCATTCTAGCTCAGTTTTTTTCTGTAACCATAATAGAAGTCGCTTTAGGTTTTTGAGATAAATGTCTTATCTCATCATATTAATTAATTAATAAATGTCTTGTCCATTAATTAATAGGACACGTGACTTCCAATTTTACCCTTATCTATTCATATTACAATAAAGAATGGTAAGTAGTAAAAGAGGAGTGTAAGTATGACATTTACAATATTCTTCAAGATCCATCAATCATAATCTAATACTGTTACACAATCCTAGGTTGTTCCTAAATAGTTGTGTAGAAACCTAGAATAACTCATATTTTAGAACAGATGGAGAAATTTATTACTAAATATGAAAGATATGATAAATATTCCAACATGAGGAAAACACAAATTACAAACAACTAGTAAAAAAAACCACATATTTCTTTTGCACTTTAAGAAAGTCTGTAAAAGGAAAATACTAGGAAGAAAGAAGAATAGCTCTAGTACCCTATTTCCTAACCTATTTGAATGACTGATAAGACTTCAATGAGTTTAAAAAACTAGGTATATCCACACATCTTTAAAGTGAGTAAAATGAAATTTTGATGCAAAAGAGGGCATCAAATCAAATTCTTGCATATATTTATTTGTGGGATGTCAGTCTAAATGTTATTCTTATGCCTAGTCTAAGGTGGGTAAAAGAATTGGTATGATATCGTTTTTGCACTTTTCTACCATATGTACAAAAAAATTGGAAAATTAAGCTGGTCAATTGAGCACCACATCCTATACCCTAAATCGCTCATGATTTAGAGTGTTACTTATTCTCTTGATGCATAATATTTGTCATCAAATTTCCAGTGAGTATGGCAAAATACAGATGGAAAACATGTGCATTATATGTGAGCCACATATTCAATGTTCAGCAGCACATTCCAACTCTCTACTAAAAATAGTTCCATAAAATGAGTGTAAATACCAGTGTTTGTTCCTCAATAAAACGATTTTTGTATCTTAACTAACAGCAGGAGAACCAATACATGCTACAGACTGCATATTCTTGCTGTTTTAGTTGGTGGTGTAGCTTAAGAGCTGTGAGCACTAGGTATGTAGAATTTTACCATGAACGGTACAAGGATTGAAAATGATACCTTCGACTGAGTAAGAGAAGAGTACAGAGTTTCAAAATGTCATTTGATGCCCTGGCTGACTGAAGACGAATGAGTAGTTTTGTATACTTTGTTTCTTTTTGTAGGCATCAAAGGAAGAATGTTCCCTACAGGGTTTTGTGGTACATATTTTGGAATACAGGGTTTTGTGGTACATATTTTGGAATCTCCCTACAGCATCTCTTACTAGAGTGAGTTATAGGATTCTAAAGAAAGTAAAGTGGGATATACAAATTACAAAGACGTGTTCTGTTCTTGAAATTTCTGATGAGACGGTACGTGCCAAGTCTTCTAACTCATCGGAAGATGCGTTATCACAGGGTTCTGTTTGGCCAGCTATATAATTAACCATGACACACTCCTCCAATGCTCAAGAATCAATAATCAAGAATATCAAAATATTAATGTTGATAAAACCGAGGATATTAGCACAGATTAATAACAAGAAATGATAAAAATGGATAACAAATGCTTACTTATTTTGAAATCTGATGTTTATAGGTAGCTTTCATTTTTTTTAAATGTAGGGAATTTACGAAATTGAAATGGTCTGGGAATGTACAACCAAGGGAGCTGAGTCAGAACTTAGGTTTCACAATATTTAGACTCTTCATTGTTTAGGCTTTTCCTGAGGTATCAAAAGTGTTGGTTGGCACTGAAAATAATATACATGTCACCGGCCATATAGACAAGTGAAAATATTATAGTATACTGCTGTTAACTGAAAATGGAAAGAGAAAAATAAAATTGGCATTGTCGTGGGCTTTTTCCAATAAAACCATAAATAAGCAATATATGTCAATACCAACCTTTTCAAGCTGACTCGAAAATGCACCTTTCCTGTGCCCTTGCACATGGTACATCGTAAGGCTTGCCAACCATTGCAGCTGCGGCAATTCCTAAAATGTGCGAAAGCAATGTTTGACACTTTCTAAGAACAGACTTTCAACTTCATGTTATATGTAAAATGCAAACATGAAACTTTATTTTGTCTCAGCATATCCATGTATATCTATATCCTGTTAATATTATGCCTTTCATTTTAATATAACCCTGACTAATAGTTGTCAGTCATAACTAAGAAGTTGAAGTAAGCTTCAACATACTGACATGTTTTGATGATTGTCATTTAAAATATTACACCTGTATACTAAAAAGTATATATAAGAATAAAGTAAGAAATTTTTTATAAAATAAATATAATAATTAACAAGCGAAAGGCTTACAAACTCTAGTTTAATTTTATGTACTATTTAAAACTTAGCATAACACTGTTGAAATAAAATGCAATTCAACAGTCAAAAAGAAACTCAAATATAAGTACTCTCGAGGAAGATAGTGTAATTAATAGTGTACAGATATGTCAACAAGATGGATATGAAAGTTCCATTAAGAGTAACACCATACTAACTGTAGTTGTAAATCAGAAAATTAATGAAAGGTACAACAAAGAATAAAACAGTTCAGACTTGTTTGGATATAGAGATTAGGTAAGGTAAGTGGAAGTTAGTGGACAGGAGATGACTTGTACATCAGAAGATATCAAAACATTTTGGATCTTATTTTGAATTTAAGTTACCTTCAATTATCTCACCTCAAAGTTAAATAAAAAAACTGTAGTAACTAAACTCCTAGGTATCTAAAGTCCAATCTGAGCATTTTTAAAGCCAAAAATGGGTGGATGCAAGTATGCAACCTATAGGTTGTATTCCTCTACCTCCACTTAGGCATTGTTTGAAAACAGATGTTACAAGAGGTACTGAAGGTATCCGAATACTTTTAGTTGTCCTACCTAGTACCTATGATCCATTTGAAAACTTTTTTAGAGTTGAGATGGCTACATGTATTTTAACTTCTTAGGCCCCAAAAGTTACGATACTTGCAGGTATCTCAACTCCCCAAAAAAAAAAAAAATCAAAGTCATTTTCTACCTACAAGTATCTTGTAAGTTGCAGGAAAGGTATGCTACCTCCGGGCTGCCCACCCCTACCTCCACTTAAAAGATACCTCCAACTATCCTAATTTTGTCTCCAAATAGGGCCCAAGTTGTAGGTAAAGGCAAGCTACATATAGGTTGCACAACTCTACCTCCACTTATCCATACGCATCCCATCTTCGCTTCCAAACAGTGTCTTAAAAGTTACCTATAAGTATCCAACTGATCCAGTTTGATCCAGTTCGCCTGAACATGGATCTTGCTCAGCTGCTAGCCATGGAGCTTCGGGGTAAAGGTGCAGGTGCAGGTGTATCAGACATATCGGTACTAGAGTAATTGTATGTCTTTTGTTGGGGGGGGGGGGGGGGGGGGGGGGGGGGGGTTATTGTAAATAGAATGTCTTCTTACATTGAGAACCCTGTATCAATAGTGCACTATGCACGTGGATAACAGCTGTAAGAAGATGGTTAGCAAATGGGTTAAGTGGTCCCCACCCTAACCGTTTTCTGTTAGAGTTTCAGGTTCATTTACGTGCAATGCACGTGTCTTCTTCATTTCGTATAAATAAACCCAATGTAATCAGTGTGCTTATGAATAGAAATTGAGACTTTGAGCCCACTGTTCATCATCTTCTTCCTTCTCCCTTCTTGATTCCTAACTAGGATTTGCAGGTAATCAAGGCAGAGAGAAGACGGTCCGCCGTGTCCAACGGCGCTGCTAGAGGCCGAGTTGGAACAATGGTATCAGAGCTTCAAGTCGATCCGGTAGCTACCGTAGACCAAGAATTTGATCAAGAACCGATTCAAGAAGCTGAGAATCCTATCAAATTTAGGTCTGGATCTCGATCTGGACCTAGAGTCATCAAAACGCGAGAGCAGCCACCAGCAATGGTGATGATGCTCACAAGCATTCCAGCTATGAGGAAAGGTTTGATCAGATTAAAAAGGCTATTGAGAAATTGCTTCAAGATCCACGACGACGATGTCATTCTCGACGATCGCAGCAGTTGTGGAAATCAGAGGAAAATGAAAATGAGTTGGATGGAAATGAACTATATCGACATTCAAGCAGCAATCATCACTATCGAAGATCAAAAGAGCATTGGTAGTCGAAAGACAGTGGAGAAGAATTGGAAGATAGATAGAGGTGGTTCTTGGTGACCACCAACTGTTCGACAAAATTAGTATGAGAAATCAGCCCCATCCATGAGTACACAGGGCCAAGAACTCACTTCAAGGGTGAAGGTACAATCGGCCAAGAGGAACGGGAAACGCACACCGTGTGTTCGATCAAATACTTCTTCTCCATTAGCTACAACGGAAGAGTATGAATGCGATCTTTGCTTCGCCGAATGTTCCTACAAACGTTATAACTACAATAAGGTGTTCGACTATGATTTGTGCCTCAAGTGTTTTGCTAGCAAAAGATTTAAATTCGGGTTAACACCGTTAGACTTCATTTGTATAAAGTATGTTAACGGTCATATTTCAGTTGGTGAAGATGAGGAAATAATTGTTTCGAAAAAAAGTCTACCGCAGCTAAAGAAAAAGACTATGAGAGTCAAGGAGAAGGACCAGCTACTATAGGTGTGCAGAAACCTGATCAGGTTGAAGTCAGTGAAGAGAACACTAGTATCCCAGTTGAGATGTTTAGCAAATCAGCATCTAAGCTAGGGACGGAATCTGAGAAACCAACAAAAACTACTGCTGAAGATGAGGTAACTACTCACTTTCCTACATTGTCTTCGTGTTCTTATGAATCTTCCAGTACTTGTTTCCCTTGTTCTTGGTGGCCGAAACTCACATTCATTGACTTCGTCACTATACAACCATGCTGCCTGTTCTTCAAGAAGTTTTCACTAAAACTCATTCTAAATCAGCTCAAACTGAGGTTGAGAATGCATTTAGATCAGGAAAAGAGTATGGTTTGTGTTCAAAGTCAGCTAATATGGGTGTTAAAGAGAGAGTAACTGACAATCATGCTTTGCTAGTGAAGGAAACATTGGAAGTAAAGAAATTTAAATTGCAAAGGTTGCAGAGAGGGGAAATATTGTTGTATGGTCCAACTTATATAGGTGACCTTAAGGCCTCTTTGTATAAACAACATCAAACAAGAACTATGCTAGAGTATCCCAAACAGTTCATTAAGAGCAGTCACTTGACTAAGCTTGGAGCCACATCTTCTCTGCTGAGTTGTTTGACGCGGATGGTTGGAGAGTTTGTTAGTAACAAATTAGTGCTCAATGGATGGCCCCCACCTATGCGAGGAAATGTGGTTGAATCGAATTCCTTGGAGCCCTTTAAGTTGGGTTCATTAGTGTTAGAAAATAATAATTTTGAGCTTACTGATTATAGTGCATTGAAATACTTCTCTTCACCTTCTGAGGTTGATCTCCTTAAGCCCCTGTCAAAATTGGAGATGTTGCTTTTGAGGAACTTTGTGGGTTATGTTGTGCAGTCTGGAACGGTGGATAAGGTTGCGGAGATTTTTGGAGAAAATGAGAGTTTTTTGTTGTTGAAATGAGAATATTGGATGTCATGGGTTGTTATTCAGTATGTGAAGAACCCAAATTTTGATCCGCAGTTTCGGGTATACTTCTCGAAGGATTGGATTGAAATGTTTATAGGAAGATACACTTGTTCGATGTGGATGTCCCCCTCAGCCATATTTCAGATATTGTTTAAAAAATCTCAACAGATTGGATTCCTCAGAAATCTGCTAACGCCCTCAGTGTTTTTGTTTTATGGTGATGTAAAGCCTAAAAACTTTTTGCTCGGACCTCTTGGAACTCGTGAGGAGAAGAAACTCTTTCTTGTTGATCTTGGCTTGGCTACTAGATGGCAGGATACTCATTCAAGGGACCATATTGAGTATGACCAACGACCTGATGTATTCAAAGGTACAATGTGGTATGCTAGTGTACATGCTCATCTAAGAAGGACAGGGAGCTGGAGGGATGACTTAGAGTCCCTTGCATATACACTTATTTCCCTTCTTCGTTGTCGTCTACCTTGGTAAGGATACGAGGGAGAAAATAGAGGATTCCTTGTCTGTAAGAAGAAGATGGCTACATCCCCTGAATCTCTGTGTTGCTTTTGCCCTAGACCATTCAGACTATTTGTTGAGTATGTGGTCAATCGAAAGTTTGAGGAAGAACCTAACTATGCCAAGTGCATTTCTCTTTTTGATGGTACAGTGGGTCCAAATCCAGATATTAGGCCAATTAACACGGATGGTGCACAAAGGCCTATATATCAGGTTGGTCAAAAGAGAGGGCGATTGATGATGGAAGAGGATGATGATGAGCAGCCGAAGAAGAAAATTCGGATGGGGATGCCAACAACTCAATGGGTTAGTGTTTACAATACCCGAAGAGCTATGAATCAGAGGTATCACTACAATGTTGAAAAAACTAGACTTCAACATATTGAAAAAGGAGATGAATATAAATTTCATATCAGTTGTGTAGCTTCCTCTACAAATCTCTGGGCCCTTATTATGGATGCAAGAACTGGTTTTAGTGCTTAAGTCCATAAGCTGTCAACAAATTTTCTTGACAAAGAATGGATTAGGGGGGGGGGGGGGGGGGGTAATAGGGGCGCATAATGGGAACTCTTTAGTAGGGATGTCTAAAGCTTCTCCCTCACTGAAGGTATTTGTAAAGGTGGGAACACGTGAGTTTTTGAAACATTCATTGGCACTTCTTAGTTCCAATAGACTATAGGAGCTCTTTTGAGAACCCGGTATTAGTAGTGCGCTATGCACGTGGATAAAAGCTGTAAGAAGATGGCTAGCGGATGGGTTAAGTGGTCCCCACCCTAACCGTTTTCTGTTAGAGTTTTAGGTTCATTTACATGCATTTTGTATAAATAAACCCAATGTAATCAGTGTGCTTATGAATAGAAATTGAGACTTTGAGTCCATTGTTCATCATCTTCTTCCTTTTTCCCTTCTTGATTCCTAACTAGGATTTGCAGGTAATCGAGGCAGAGAGAAGACGGTCCGTCATGTCCAACGACGCTGCTAGAGGCCGAGTTGGAACACCCACCTTTGTATCCCGAAAAGTTATCTCTCGAACAAAAAAATTTCATGTCTAATAAATGAATGACAACACTTTTCATAACTAATTATAACAACAAAAAACCTTAAACCTTCACCATTTCCGCAAACAAAATAACTAGAACGAAACTACATCATCACAAACTGTCACAAATTGAACAATGAAATTCCAACTTTTACCTCTGACACATCACCTTCTTCCCCAATTCCAGCGCGATATCCCAGGTCCCGACAGTCGCCACAACCTGCACCAAAATTAGAACTAGGGCATCAAATTACGACCAACTCAAAAGCAGTGAGGCCAAAGTGGATGAAATTGGGGTTACATACGAAGATGGCGGAGAAGGAGAGGTTGGAGGCGAGCTCGGGGATGCCGAATCCGCGAGGGGCGGAGCCGGCTATCTCGAAGGGGAGGGTGAATGGGGCCATTATTATCTTGACCGGGAGGTCGAGGAGGTCCATGAATTGCGGGCCGTACTTAGTTTTAATGACCTTCGTTTGGACCTCCACGAATTGCTTCGCCATTTTCACCACCCTATCCGTACCCTTCCCCATTCTTGCTCTTTCTTCTTCTTCTTTCTCTGGTTTTAGTGGAGAGCTGGAATGTGGGTAAGGTTTAGGGAGAAGGGGAAGAGGATTAGTAGATTTTTGGGGGCACGTGAGCTGCACGTGAATTTATAATGGAATATTGAATTCCTATAAGGCCCAAATGAATTTCGGCTGATGAATTAGAGCCTCAAACAAAGGCCCAGGTCAGTTTTGAATGGAGTAGTTCTCAGTTATATTAATCGGGCTTTAAGGTATGAACATTGGTCAAATATATATCATATTTATTGAGAAGAGATTATGTGTGTTGAATGTGCTGTAAAAATGGGGGCATAGTAGTGGTCAAAGCTTTCTGTACATTGGCATTTCTGACCCTAATTTTTTTTTTTTGTTTTAGCAAGGAAGATGTGAGAGATCTTCCGATCGAGGGATGCTCCATTATGTAGTTGATGTTTTTTATTTCGTTTTTCATTATCTTGTCTAACAAAAAAATAATAAGTTTTGATGTAAAACTTAGAAGACACAAAACAAGTTATGGCATTGTTAATCTGATGGTGATTAGTGAATGAATCTTAATGATATCTTAGTAATTTGGAGCTCTAAATAGGCTCAGAAAAATTTTCACCTACAACAAAATTGATTGGTATATGCACAATTACAATGCATGGATGCAAAGCAACTTTAAGTAGATACCATATGGCTCCCAAAGTTCAAACGTCGGCAAATAAGCAGTGCACGGCAACTGCTCAATGTAATGTGACACACAGAGATGGGAGCTCAGCCAGCAGTACTACACTAGCCAATTGATGGATTGTTAAACCACCCTACTGGATCCGTGAAGACAAAAACTGAGGGGCAGTACGGGTGTCAAACTTTTCGGCAGCCAAAATTGCTAGGATTTAGGAGGATGAATTACTCATGCCAATAGAGAGAGCGGTAAAGGTGAACAGAACAGACCCCGAGTTTGCAGAGGTAATGGCGATGAAACAGGTTTTACTTCTAGCAATTCACTTTATTAATCAAATGATATTGAAAATGTTGATCCTATACAGAATTGAATTCTAATTCAATTATTGATATATAGCCTCTTTAATTATGAGTGATCATATTTTCATGTCAATTTTAGAAGCTTATGATACTATATTATTTTCTTTGATGAACTTATTATTATGATCTAGTCGGTTATAAACTTGGGCAACAAATGAAGTAGGATATAAATAAGAATTTTTTGCCGTACTGACCCACTTTTTGAAAATATTTGGCGCTCTGATCCACTTTGAAAAATATTTAGCGATCTGACCTAGTTTTGGACACGTCAGTATAAACCGTTATTGGGAATAACGGCATAGGTTATTTAGATGCTGTTGTTTCTAATAGCGGCAATTTTTTAAAAAAACTTTCGTGCCGCTATTTGGAGTAACGGCATCCGTTATTTTTATTCTCAATCGCTTACCCTCTCACTTGCGAAAAAAATTTGCAAGTGTGAAAAAAGCCTATAACAGATGTTGCTATTTCCAACAACGGCATTCTCATAACGGATGCCGTTGTTTGGAATAACAGCATCGGTTATAATATTTTTTGTATATAAATAGTGACCTCCTCTTCTCCTTCATCTTTCACTTTAGAACTGCTTTCTCTCTCTCTCACTCCCGAAACCCATAAACCCTAGTACCCTAAAACCCAAAATCCCAATTATTGTATCATTTCAAACTTCATATATCCTACATCCTCACTTTCACTCTCATCTCATTCCTCATCCACGACGTATTTTCAAGCTATCCAAGATACGGTATAATTCGAAGGTATTATTATAACCATATGATTGATATGTATGCATCGGTTATACTTATGAGTAGTTAATGACTTGAATATGTTTGAATCTTTATGTTTAGGTTTGGAATATTATATCCCTATTTGGTTATGTTTTGGGGGTGAAATAATTAGAGATCCGAAAATTAGATATTGTTATAGCGATGTTGAACCGGTCATTATTTGGGCTCCCTGCAACTTTATATACTCACAACTAATAGATAAGATATTTGAAGTTACTAATTGGGATAGAGGCGAATTGAGTGTCAAAATCAAAACCCGTTATGCTGCCGGTAAAGGGGAAGGGTAATATTTCATGGTGGTTCCCATAGATAATGATAATTCTTTGAGGTCCATGATTGGTATGACACTTGATCCAAATTGTAGTTGGACCGCATTGAAGCTATATATTGAGGTTGGACTGCATTGTAGCATAGGTATGAAGTTGAAGACGAGGAGGATGTCGATGAAGCTCCGGTTAATGATGTCAACGTTCATGTGCCAGTTAACAATGTGGCGTTGCCAAATCAGTCCATTAGTGCATCTGTACATGAGGTTCAATCGAGTGAATGGATGTCCCGGGTAACCATACATGAACATGCACAGTCTTCCGTCGACTCTTCGAACAAGGATGAATTCTCCATAGGTCAAAGATTTCCAACTAAAGATAGTATACAACATCAAGTTAAGATGTATTCTGTGAAAAACCATCGAGAATTCGTGACGATAAAATCGACCCATAGTTTATACTATGTCAAATATAAATACGCACCCATCAAACATTCAGTCGAGGACATTGCAGAAAATTCTGCACTTGTAAATGTAGTGGGTTGTCCATGGCGATTGCGTGCAATTGTTCCAAAAGGCTATACTTATTTCGTGGTAAAGAAGATTGAAGGTCCGCACACATGTGTGAATCCGACATTGAATCAAGATCATAGGAAAATTGATTCTACAATTGTATCAATAAGCATATTGAATGTTGAGAAGGCACAACTAGGAGTAACACCAAGATCCATAATTGAGATAGTCAAGCTTCAGTTCATTTACACTATTTCATACTGGAAAACTTGGAAGGCAAAACATGAAGCAATTGAGCGGTTGTATGGTTCCTTTGAAAAAATTTGCATAAAATTACCCTATCTTCTCAATACAATTCAAGCATCAAATCCAGGAACAATCGTCCATTGGGCCAAGAATGTGTCCGGTTCGGCCGAAGAAACTTTTAAGGGGGTCTTTTGGGCAATCGGCCCTTCAATCGAGGGGTTTAAGGCATGCAGACCAGTTATAAGTATTGACGGAACACATTTGTATGAAAAATACAAAGGTTGTTTATTGATAGCTGTTTCATCGGATGCAAATGGTAGGTTGTTTCCATTTGTTTTTGCAATAGTTGATGCAGAGAGCATAAAAACCTGGACATGGTTCATGAACTGTATTCGGTGCTTTGTCACGGACCGTGCAGGTCTATGTATCATTTCTGATCGTCATGCAGGCATTTTATAGGCAATGGATAATGAGTTCGGAACATGGAAGGAATCACTTGCTTATCATCGTTATTGTATGCGACATTTTGTTAGTAACTTCCATACAAAATTTGGTTGCAAGTTTTTGATGAACAAGCTCAAGGTGATCGCGTATCAAAATCAGTTTAAGAAGTTTGAGGAAAAGATTGCACAGCTTGAAATCGCTAATGTTGATGGGGCTAATTGGTTGAAGGACAAGCCGATTGAGATGTGAGCACTTTCCGCCGATCGAGGCCATCGATATGGTATAATGACTATAAATCTATCAGAAGTGTACAATTCGGTTTAAAAGGTGTTCGTAGCTTGCCCGTCACAGCAATTGTGGAAATGATATTTTTTCGTCTCAACATGTACTTCACTGATCGCCGTGAAACGGCGTGGACCCTTATCAGTGAAGGAAAATTATGGGCACCACGTGTTCAAGAGATTATTAATTTACGGCGTGAGAAATCAAATTTGCATGAGGCAATAATATTTAATAACCGGCCTTGTATTTTTGGAGTTAAAACCAGCATTAGAATGGATAATGGACATCAAAAGGGTGGACATTGGCACACTATTGACCTCGGGAGCCGTACTTATACTTGTAGAAAATTCCAACTCTGTCACATTCCATGTTCTCATGTATTGGCCGCTTGTGCCTCCCGTGCAATTGATTATCAACCTGACATTGATGCATTTTATTCTACAAGTTCATTAGCACTAACGTGGACACCAACTTTTAATCATATTCCAGATGAATCTTATTGGCGGACACCGAGTGGATCGATACTCATAGCCGATGCGAGTCTACGTAGGTTGAAATGTCGCCCTAGGAGTACTCGTATTCGCAACGATATGGATGCTCGAGAGCATGGCAGCACCAGAAAAATTTGTTCTAAATGGGGTTAAGTGGACACAATAGGCGCAGATGTAAAAAGGTACCCAGTGTAGGCACATCCCAAACGACCGATATTTGAAGTTGTATCCCACATTGTATTTTTTTTTAAAATGTTCAAATGGTTGCCTTATATTTAATATATAAATGTGTTCGTATCCTATCCTAATATGTGTAACTGTCATGATATAAATTTTGTAATTTGTATCTGTAACTTATTATGATTTAGAGAATTTGAGTCTTATGAACATTTGTTGTAATATATGGTAATGTTATCAATTGAGTATGAGATACATTGTGATAACTGAAAATGAGATGTGTGAATGGTTGTGCATGTTTTGGAGGCAAATTAAAAGTAACAGATGTCGTTATTTACAATAACGGTATCTGTTACCTGTAACGTTATTCGCAACAACGGCAACACTTCAAAACATGCACAACTTGTTTTAAATTTTATTCTTGTTGCCGTTATTCACAACAACGGCACAAGTTAAACTGATGCCGTAGTTCAGACTAACAACATCAGTTAAATTTCTTTTTCGGATGGAACCAATTGACTGCCAAACTGTTTGCCTCAACAGACGTTGTCTAAGACAACGACATAGTTTAAAAAATGTCGTTACTTTGAACAACGACATCAGTTAAATATTTTTTCCCACCGAATGATTCTCCACCAAATCCTATGCCTCAATAGACGTTATTGTAAATAACGACATCACTTAAAGGATGGTGTTATTTGGAATAGTGACAATAGTTCAAATTTATTAGATAATTTTGGTAAGTTACAAATTTGAACTGTTGCCGCTGTTCCAAATAAAGACATTCTTCAAGTGATGCCGTTATTTACAGTAACGTCTGTGGAGGCAAAGGATTTGGCAGAGAATCATTCGGTGGGAAATAAATGATTTAACTGATGTCATTGTTCAGAATAACCGCACTGTTTGCACCAATGTCGTTGTCTCAGACAACGTCTGTTGAGGCAGAGAGTTTGGTAGCCAATTGGTTCCATCCAAAAAATAGATTTAACTGATGTCGTTGTTCAGCATAACGACATCATTTTAATTGGTGTCGTTGTTGCTAATAACGGCAACAAGTAATAATAATATTTAAAACAAATTGTGCATGTTTTGAAGTATTGCCGTTGTTGCGAATAACGTTACAGGTAACATATGTCGTTATTGTAAATAACGGCATCTGTTTTTTTTTAATTTGCCTCCAAAACATGCACAACCATTCACACATCTCATTTTCAGTATTTTAAGACTTCAACTTTAATATGATCAACAAATGCAATTACGAACACCAGAAAATATATATAATAAGTAACACCAACAAGCAATTCATTGGCTAATACATATGATCAAGTTTTCAATTTGCAACACAATATAAACGGCCAAAAATTGACATTCAACATGTACTTCACAAAATAACAAAATCTAGTCAAATTTCACATTTAAAAGGTATCTCAACGATTGGGCAATTCAAATGTTACAAAATAAAACATTTTCACATTTAACCTAACTAGGCATATAGTGCTGCGATTGTAACGCCCCGCCCCAATACTCAGACAATTTTATATATTTTGGATGACAAATTATTTAATTATTAGTACAACTGCCTACCACAGATTGCCTCTCAAAATGTGGTTAACCAATTAGGTGACTTGATTATAGGTTATATTATTTATTATTATTTAATATACTTGTATTCCCGATATGGGACAAATCTATTCAATCTCTTTCTCCTCTTTAATCCCGTGCATAGCAAATCCCTTACGTGGGACCCCTGCTACGTCACCAACGCAACAACAGCACGATTGCCTTCCTTCTCAACCGGGTGGGACCCTCGCTGACGCCAGCACACACACAGCACCTCTGAACCCATGCCCCCCCCCCACTTTATTTACAACTCTGCCATCACCATATATTATATATCTCTAATATTATAATGGGAGAAGGCCTTAGCGTCATTTGTAAATCTACCAACATTTGTAAATCTACCAACATGTGCAACACACGTACATAACTAATATAAAGAAGGTTTCAAGTTCGAGTTCTCCCTACATCAATCTTTTTATAATAATTATTAAAACGTGCATCACACGTGTAAATTACTAGTATATATATATACTATATATTTTAAATTACGGGGTGTTACATACACTCACTCCGTCGATTATTCTGGAGTCCATAACCCACGACTCTCCCACATTCGGTGTCGAAAGTCGGCTCTGATACCATTTGTAACGCCCCTGCCCCAAACTTAGACAATTTATACAATTTATCAGACAAATTATTTATAATATAGTACAACTGCCCACCACAAGCTGCTTCTCAAAAGGTGGTTAACCGGATTAGTGACTCTTGATCATAGGCTATATTATTTATTATTATTTAATCTACTTGTATTTCCGATATGGGACTATCTCAAATCCTTCTCTCCTCCAATCCCGTGCGAGTGACATCAGCAGGCAAAGACCGCCACGTCATCACACACAGAGAAGCAATAACTCCTCTCTCCTCTGGCGGTGGGCTCTTCCTCTTTCTGACGTCAGCACAAAACCAACAACACACTTGCTGTTTTTACAACCGTGCCCCCCCTCTTTCCACTTAATTACCAAACTGCCATCCACCCCTTATATATATATATATATATATATATATATATATATATATATATATATAAATTACGGGGTGTTACATACACCATCCCCTTCAGAAATCAACGTCCTCACTGAGCACGGACATGCACAATCTAGTGCAGAATCCTTCTTTCTAGTCGATGTGGAGCAGTCTCGTGAGCGTCGTTCTCGTCTTTCGAATACTGGAGACCAATCCCACTCTGCGGATCATTCTGTGGACCTTACATCCATCGTCTCAGAATACTGGGGATTGTCTCACTCCGCTGATCATTCTCGAGTCCATAACTCACGACTCTTCCACACTCTGTGTCGAAAGTCGGCTCTGATACCATTTGTAATGCTCCGCCCCAATACTCAGACAATTTTATATATTTTAGAAGACAAATTATTTATTTATTAGTACAACTGCCCACCCCAGGCTGTCTTTCAAAAGGTAGTTAACCAAATATGTGACTCTTGACCATAGGCTATATTATTTATTATTATTTAATCTACTTGTATTCCCTATATAGGACAAATCTATTCAATCCCTTTCTCCTCTTTAATCCCGTGCACAGCAAATCCCTTATGTGGGACCTCTGCCACGTCACCAAGGCAACAACAGCACAGCTGCTTTCCTTCTCAACCGGGTGGGACCCTCGCTGACATCAGCACACACACAACACCTCTAAACCCGTAGGCCCCTCCTACTTCACTTTATTTACAACTCTACCATCACCACACACACACACACACACACACACACACACATATATATATACTGTATATTTGAAATTACGGGGTGTTACAACGGCTGCCTCCTCTTCCGAGCTGGGACTCTCCTCCTACGTTCTACAATATCTTGTGTCCTAGGTACACGGGGGCTGACCTCTTCTTCATGATCCGCTTCTTCTTCTACAATCTCTTGTGATGCTAATTGAGAAGCCGCAGGAGAAAGTCAGACACTCTTCCTTCGTTTCCCTTGCGAAGATGAAGATTCCGTATGTGAGATAGTGGTGGATATTGACCTTGTCTTTGTGGTGGTGAGGGAGGTTGAACTTGTCTTGTTGGTGGTGGTGGAGTTTGAGCTCGTTTAGTACTTGGTCGAGGCGGTTGACTTGTAACTTCGGATGACCTAAAAGAGCAGCGAAGGCCGGATCATCTCCAGCCTCTTCAAGTGGTAAACGACATGGATAGAGGATTTCTCTGGATATCTCTTTGCAAGCTTTCGAATCATTGCTTTTTAACACACAAGCAAATTTTTGTGCAACATCCCATGTGTTGTCAATCTACAACACCAATAAAATATAATAGAAGTAGTAAATGGAATTTTTTTTGAATAAGTAAAAGCAAAATGTCTACAAAAATTTTAAATTAATATTTGTTAACAAAAACATAAATTTACCATTAATCGATACGAGGACGCTTTTGGTTGATACTGTTAGGGTTATATACTGAAAGCATCACTTTTGTATTAACTTTATTTCCTTATTTTTTTGAATGAGAATCATATAGGCATATGTTTGCATATTGTGTTTTTTATAATATTAATGCAAGTGTCTGATATTCTATAAGGTTGATAATATGGTGTGAGGTGACACACAGAAGATCATATTATCAGTTCCCTATGGAATATATAAATAGTTCACAACCTAGACGGACTTGGACAATCCATTGGAAAGGTTGTAGTGTAATCTGGTATTAGTCTATATTGACTATAGGTTTACACTAGTACACTTTGTGTGTATTGAACAGGACCACTTGAGGTTGTTCTCTTTGTACTGACTACAAAAGAGAACAAACACCTCTGTTATTATGGATGCTTATGCTCTTAATCCAGATATAATAACAGACATGTATATGCAGTGTGCATTACTTTGACTCATAAAAGAGTGAGTTTCATTATGGATTAACAACCTCTATGAATTGGGTAATAGCATTGTATGTATGATGGCCTGTTGATTGTAAAAGGAATCCATGTCCCGATACGTCGGGTTGATGATGTCCCCTTAAGGAGCTCATAAGGATTGTCATGTAAACTAGGGGTGGCAACTGGACCGGGTCAACCGCCGACCCACCCGCGACCCGGCCCACGAACCCGGCCCGCTTAAGGCTTTCACGGGTTCGGGTCGAACCCGGTGAACAGTACCGGGTCGATCCGGGTCGCAATATACGCGAATCGAATTCGCAAAACCCAACCCGCGAACCCGTTAAAAAAACGAATTAAACCCGCTAACCCGCGGGTCGACCCGTGTGTGTCAACCCGCTCGACCCGTACGGGTCGAACGTTCAACCCGTGACGGGCTGACCGTTCGACCCGCGGGTCGAACGGGTCGAACGCGTGGGTTCGACCATTGGGCAACAGTCAGCACAGGCAGCAAACGGCTCTAAGAGCCGTTGCTGCCGAACGTTGCTGTTTTTTTTTTTTTTTTTTTTTTTTCCCCACAAATTCACCTATAAATATCCCCTAAAATTCTCAAAAAAAATACACCTCACTCTCTTACTCTCTCTACTATTATACATCATTTTAAAGAAATTTTTGAACAATTGTAGTGTTCATCAAATAATTATACAAGGAGGCATATACACGATCAAATTTCGGTCGTATCGGAAACAAAATTCAACGTCTTCAACTCTCTTCAACTCTCAACCTCTTCTCAACTCTTTAATTGCGGAATCGGCAAAGGCCGCAAAGCGCTCCTCCATCTTTTAGCTTTTCTTTTTATTTTCACGGTTTTTTTTTACATACGCATATTCTACGGTGAACGGTATCAAAATTTCTCTACCTCTCTTGTTTAATTTTTTTTGCATTGTAGTTAAAATTATTGTTTGTTTTTTGAACTTCTCTATCTCAACCTTCTTGTTTTTTAGATTTTTTTAGTATAATTCACCGCTCGGTCCGCACCTACATTGTAGAATTTTTTTTACATATTTGAGCGCATTACCACATTATGTCTAGATCACGCGGTAGCGGTCGTAGCCACCAAGATTCCTCCTCCTCTTCACGTAGGCCACCAATTGTCCCAATTAGTGAGCCTGCCCAACATTACATTGATCCTACTATGAAACAATGGGGTACACACGACATGGATGTTGTAGGTGGCATTCAATTAGAAGAAGAAGAAGAACAACAACAACCCGAAACCACACAACCCCGTAGTAGTAGGAAAAGTAGAGGAGAAACTAGCGATTGGCACAAGTTTTATGAGTATATCCCGGACGAACATATTCCGGGTGTAGGTTTGAAAGTGTGTAAAACATGTAGCAAAACATACAAATTCAAGAGGGGTGACAGCACCGGTACAATTAGTAGACACATACAACATAATCACAAAGAACTTCTTGATCAAATACAAGGCCAACAAAAAATTAACCCTAGGACCGGTCAAGTAGATAGCCACCCTTATGATCCCGAACTCGTTCGTCGGGAAATGGCCCGATTAGTCATTAAGGAAGAGTTTCCATTTTCCTATCCCGAGAGTAGGAACTTGGAAAATTTTAATCAAACGGCCTTAAACCCTCATTTTAAAAGAATTTCGAGAAATACTTGCAAATCGGATTGTTTTAAAATGTATGTTGAAATGAAGGACGCGTTGATTGCAATTTTATGGAGTTTAACTTGTAGAGTTAGTTTAACTTCGGATTGTTGGACGGGTGTCAACAATATTCCAATGATGGGAATAACCTGTCATTGGATCGACAATGATTGGATTCTTCAAAAAAGAATCATATCACTTGCGGTGTTGCCGTATCCCCATAGTGGCGCTGAAATAGCAAACCGTATTATAAAAATTTGTGATGTTTTTCATATTCGCGATAACATTATGGCTATTAGTTTTGATAATGCATCTAACAACAATGTAGCAATTACTACTTTAAAATCTGTATTAAACCCTCCATCTGACAATATTTTTCATGTTAGATGTGCATGTCATATTATAAATTTATGTGTTCAAGATGCATTAAAAATAGCTGATCCATATATAGTTAAAATTAGAAATTGTGTACATTTTATTGCATTAAGTCCAAGCATTTTACAAGAATGGAAAGCTTGGTGTAGGGTTAGAAATGTTTCTTTTAGAAAATTTTCAAAGGATGTTAGACACCGATGGAATTCTACTTTTGATTTATTGAATGTTGTCACCGATTATAAAGCAGTTGTAAATGATTTTTGTATCGCAAAAAATATGCACAATTTTGAAATGACTCCGCCCGATTGGTATTTTGCCGAAGCTTTGTTGAAATTTTTAGAACCTTTTAAAACCGCAACTTTAAAGTTTTCAAAAACATATGAATCTACTTCTAGTAGCATTTTTATTGAATTAGTTAGCATGATGCAAATATTTAACGAAATGTTAAATGATCCCTATATTAGTGACATTGTAATACCTGCATTTCAAAAATTTTTGAAATATTATTTTCCTCCTCCTATGTTGATTTGTGTTGCTACTGTTATGGATCCTCGTATCAAATTAGAAGGTACGAAAAATTTGATAGAAATGTTTTTTGCATGTTTAGATAACAATGTAGAATTAACAATTGATTGCGCTACTTTTTTAGTTCAGTTTGAATCTACATTAAATAACTTGTATGATTATTATGATAGACGTTTTGCTTCTAGTAGTACAACTTCTGTAGTTAGTTCTTCTTATGGTAGTTCTAAAGGTAAAAGTAAAATTGGTGATAGAACATTTAGTCTACTTGAACAAATTCAGTCTAAAAAACCTAGGACTAATCAACCAAATGAATTAAATTGGTATAACCAACAGGATACTGAGCCTACTCTTTCCCCACTAGATATTTTACAATGGTGGAAAGAACATGAACACACTTTTAGTATTCTGTCTATTATGGCTAAAGATTTGCTAACTCCTCCTGTCTCTACAGTTGCTTCTGAGAGTGCATTTTCTACAAGTGGCAGGGTTCTATCTGATTACAGAAACCGGTTGAAGCCCGAGGTGTTGGAGATGCTCGTTTGCACAGAAGACTGGCTGAAGGCTGAAGATAGGACGCAAGGGAAAGCACTATCAAGTTCTACAAGTGGGAGCAACTCGCCCGAAGAAGAACAACAACAACAACAATAGCTTTTCATCTTATGTTAAATTAGAAAAATTGTAGTCAATTAAAATTGTACATAAGAAATATGTTATTGTATAAAACTTATTTGTGAATTGAATTCTTCATTTCATTTCGTTATAAATTGTTCAAATTGTATCACTTAAATTCGTATGAATAAAATTTCAAAATTTGTTGTCAATTTCACTCTTTCAATCTTATTATTATTATTATCACAATTTTTTTTGTTTATTAGTATTATTACTTACTTAGTATTATAATTAAACATTATTTGGGGATATTTGATTCAATTTGAAGAATTGTAGTATTATTACTTATTAGTATTATTACAAAATTTAGTGAATTACATACTTAGTATTATAATTAAACATCATTTGGGGATATTTGAAGAATTGTAGTATTATTACTTATTAGTAGTAATGTAGTATTACTTACTTAGTATTATAATTTTAAACTACCAAGAAAAATTACTTACTTAGTATTACTTACTTACTTACTTACTTACTTACTTACTTAGTATTACTTACTAAGTATTACTTACTAAGTATTACTTACTTACTTAGTATTACTTACTTAGTATTACTTACTTACTAAGTATTATAATTTTGAAGAATTGTAGTATTATTATTACTTATTAGTAGTAATGTAGTATTACTTACTTAGTAATGTAGTATTACTCACTTAGTATTATTATTAGTAGTAATGTAGTATTACTTAGTATTACTTCAATTTAAGCTACCACAAAAAAATAAAAAAAAAATAAAAAAAATAAAAAAAAATTATATATATATTATTAAACGGGCCAACCCGCGGGTCGACCCGGCCCAACCCGGGTTGAGCCCTAAAGGGTTCACGGGTTGGGCGGGCCACCCAATTAAGAATCTGACCCGGCCCAGCCCGGCCCGTATAACACCCCAACCCGGCCCGGCCCGCCTACCCAAGCGTGCCAACCCGCACGGGTTGGGCCCGGCCCGGCCCGATCGACCCATCTGCCACCCCTAATGTAAACCCTGCAGGTGGATTACATCCGACATGATAAATAAAGTTGAGTGGTACTACTTAAGGATAAAAGATGTTGATCAATATAGTTGTCAGTAACTTAATTTGATCGACGGACATTCGATATCTTAACATGGGGAGTTGAACGAGCATATAATAAAAGGAGCCCATAAAAATAATTTGGAATTAGGAAGGTAGTGCAACAATAGCTCCTTAGTGGACCGAGCTATTGTTAATGGGCCTGGGTTGTGTGTTCGGGTTGAACACGGGATACCCAGATTCGTTAGGAGACCTAACCCTAATTTCTCCTCAAGGTCCCTGCCGTAGCCTTATATATACCCTCTATTCTCTGGCCGTCATTTTGATAATCTGAAATATAAAATTTTTTTCTCAAAATTCGTGATTCACGTAAGGAGAGAAAGAGAGGTCAGCCAAGGAGAAGAAAGGTTGGGAGATCGTCGCCCACACGACGTCCAACCCGAGGAAGGAATACGTGCAGAAGATCTTGGGGTCGCTGTCGTCTTCTTCTCATCGCAGGTATAAATCGTGAACCCTAGATTCCGCTATATAGGGTTAGATCACATATTTAATCTGTTAAATTTTTAACAATCGATATGCACACCAATCCGTATTCCTGGGAATCATCTCAGTTCCATCAGATACATAGGTTGCGAAGTGGAATGTGCCGGTGGTGGTTCGACTTGGTGCCTCAGTATCGGTATTTGGATACCCACGGGGATAGCCGATCGTGGAGCAATAAACAAATGTATAATACGACGGTGCCATGCCATGTAAGCTGTTTGCAATGACCCGTCGTACAGTGCAATCCCTTCTACCACCAAATCATATTTTCTCTCATTCCACATTGCTACATGAGAGCGATGGTGATCGGCCTAATCCATACTTGACAATCAATCTTGATCGGTAATATTGTGATGTCTTTGGTCGTACATTGTCTTCTCCGGGATGGCTTGTTGTGCATTGAATTGTCTGAGGGCTCGATCGGCGTAATAGAACTCCACAACAGAGAAATTTACAAGTGGAGTTCGTGCCAACCAAAGTTGATTATTTACCGTGCATAATGGGGATATACGTTGTAGCATTTTAGCCATGTACAGTGTCTAGTTGACGTACTCTTTCCGAAGCTGATCGAGTTCATCCCTATAATATGTCAACACACCACGTGGGTTATCCCTCCACGTGAGTTTACCGGTCCAATACACACCTAAAGGAGCCCTAAACACTGGATTCTCTTGAAGCACTCTCCAATTATTTGAAAGAATAGTTACTCGGGGGTCGGGAGAGGTGTTTTCATTCCCAACACCAAATTTGTAATATCCCCATCAGTCCCGTCATTTGGATCGAAACCATTGAACAATTGCACAGGGCACGGTAAAGAGAGGTCAATGCCGCACTTCTCCAACTATATCACTCAGCTCTATGTATGTCAGCAATCAAGGGAAGGTACATTAAATGGAATACATCACCAGAGGAATTTAGAAAGAGAATACATCCGATCATTGACATAAGATACGCCCGCGTGTAACATTGAATTTCGAAGTCGGTCGGTTCCGGTTCCTCTCCCAAACTATTGTGGAACTCTTGATAGGGCCACGAACATCGGATTGATTCCCTGATGAATACACCTTTATCTTCCTCTTCAACCTCCCTCCTAATTTAATCTCTAACCAACATCACTTTATTGAATATCAGGTTCCGGTCACCGCTACCCCATTGATTGGAAGACCCGATATGACGGCTATATATACCTTGTAGCGTTACTATCATCTTACCAACGGGCAGGTGGAACATGTATGTCTCTGGCTTCCATTGTTCCACAAGAGCGGTAAGTAATGAATGGTCATATTTCACTTTGGCCAACATGGATATTCCATAGAACCCGCAATTTACCAAATAGTTTTGTATGCAAGGATGCATAGGCAATATGGTGTGCATTCGGAAACTCATTTTCTCGGTATCTCCATTCCACACCGCCTGAGACCTATGATCTTCTTGCAAATAGAGTACGGTTGGGTCTAATGGACCCGAAATTCCTTGTTGTGCATGCGAAGATGAAGCACCCACACGATGGGAAGAAGATGGTTGTCTAGCATACATTTCTCTGTGAACATTAAAAAAAATGTGTCACGAACAATATTAATAAACAATGTATCGAGATAACAAAATTTGTAAGTCATGTTTATTCAACAAAATTAATAAACCATGTGTGAAGATGAGAACAATTTCTCAATACTCGTATCGAAATACTACTCATAACAATCCCCACCACAACATCTCCACACACTACATAACTATCTAGATAAACAAATCTCATATCAATATCCATTCATATATACACAACTATGAATATAATGATTAGAAATGTAGCAATTCTAATATATGACTATTTTTCCTTACTTGTATAATATACAATATTGTCAATTATAGACTACATCATTGACAACAATCCATTCACATATCTAATACTTAGATGAATCTCATCTACATCTCTTATACTATACTACCAATATAGCTCTCATTCATCAAAATGAATATTTTAAAATAAATTTAGGGATGTTGAATACATACCACAATTTCGGATTTTAGAAGAGCTGTAAAAGAAATGAGTGCCAAATATCAACGTCAAGGGAGATAGGAGGGAATAACAGTTAGGTTTATGGATGTGTATTTAATGGTTTTGTTTGGGATGTAAAAAAGCACTCCAATAATTGGGATTTTGGATTTTAGGGTACTATGGTTTATGGGTTTCGGGAGTGAGAGAGAGAGAAAGCAGATCTAAAGTAAAAGGGGAAGGAGAAAAGGGAGCCACTATTTATATACAAAAAATCTTATAACTGATACCGTTATTCCCAACAATGACATCTATCATAAGAATGCCGTTGTTAGAAATAGCAGCATATGTTATAGGTTTTTTTCACACTTGCAAATTTTTTCCGCAAGTGAGAGAGTAAGCGAATTGAGAATAAAACTAACGGCATCTCCAAATAGCGGCACGAGAGTTTTTTATTTAAAAGATGCCGCTATTGAAAACAACGGTATCTAAATAACTTATGTCGTTGTTTCCAATAACGATTTATGCTGACGTGTCCAAAACTGGATCAGATCGCTAAATATTTTTCAAAGTGGGTTAGTGCGCCCAATATTTTCAAAAAGTGGGTCGGTACGCAAAAAATTATATGAATAATAGGTAAACCTTCTCTGCTGTTGTGAATTCATCAAGGGAGGAAAAAGACACTATAATATTGATTTTGCCTTTGTTCCTCGCCTATTCGTTATGTTTTTCGCTATTGTTCTGCCATACTTCTCATACATGCATGCCACTACAACTTCCATTATTAACAATTTCCTTTTATGCTTGATGATCCAGACTTTGACTTTACCAAAAGTACCCTAAAAAAAGGGAAAAGAAAAGAAAAGAATTAAACTGAGATTTTCCGCAGTATTAAAGTCAAAATTAGGGGTCTAAAGATCAAGCATCAGATCAGACGTCCAAATTGAAAACTTTTGTCAAAGTTGCATGTTTGACCAAAAGATATTTAGGAAGAGTTGTATTAAGTTTACACATATGAACAGAATTCTATACCGTATCTCAGCATGAGATATTCTGTTCAAAATGCATACGTATCAGTATCATGTCTAACAGTCTAAGATTTTGTAACTGACTGCAAGAATCGGGTACACAAAAGATGACATGAGATATATATATATATATATATATATAAGCAGATTTCAAGGGTCAAACCTGTGACCAAAATAAGACTACCATTGGTAACGTAGTCTTTGTTTGTGAGCAGTGTGGTTTGAACGTAAACTCGAAGGCATTAGTTTTGAACTGCTTTCCTCTAGGCTAGACTTTTCAGTTCCTTTGTTAAAATCCAACTTTTAACTACCAGTAACTTAATTATGGTATAAGTCACATAATAATCTTTTACGGTTATAACTTATAAAAACTGCGATGCATCCTCTTCCGAACCCAAGAACTTGGGTGTATTATCCATGCCTTTTTTCCTTTTCAAGTGTATGTAGGAATTAGCGTTCGATGATTGGTGAGAAAGGCGTGCAAAGGACGTCCAAATTAATGTAAGATGTACGACTGTCCCAATCATATAATGGACAGGCTATTATCGCAGGACAAAAGGTTAGTGAGTCATTTTCTAAATGTTTATAAGACCATTTCAAAAGTTGTTTTTTTCTGCCAAAAGTCCAACACCAAATTTCGTCGAAGATCCCTTTCATTATAGATGAAAATATACATGAGAATTAAGACCCTACAAGCATATTTTTCAAGTTCAGAAAATAAGAAAAGTCCATATCCATTTTGCCTTACATAATCACAATTACAAATTACAAATGGAACAAAAACAACTATGACCTCTCATTAAAAGAATTTCTATCAATAAAACAAAAGAATTGTACAAATTTTATAATCTCTCATCACCATGAGAATTCAGTATTTTCATGGCACTAAGTGAAAGAGAAAAAAAATTAAATTATTAATGGTTCATTGCTTATTTGAACAAATAATGACCAAGTTAATTAATGTCAAAAATTCACAAAAAAATTGCACAGGCAAAAGAATTGAATAAACAAACAAAATCAATCATCCGTTCTATCTGCACTTCACTTTGGTTCTTCATCTCTCTGCTTACTCTCTTCACTCTTGATCTACGTTCGTGTTTGTTAGTAGAATCTCAGTACTGCTAAAAGGTCACGTACAACACAACTTGGTCGTCTTTTAAAGGGGAGTTTGCCCACCTGTTTATCGACGAGATGATATTTTTTTGCACGTGGGAAGAGTAAGGCAGACAGTAGGAGTTGGAATGCCCATATAAGCAAGTCTAGGAGAAAGCCTGACACGTGGGCTGGGGCGAGGGGATGGAATTGGAATTTTGTTGCCGCCCCTTGGTGAAGGAGCAACTCTCGGTGAGAGGTTAACTTGTTCGAGTGCCCTTGATTGGAGGTCAGCTGGGTAGTCCCTGACAAGCCTAATACGAGGCCCTGTCCCCGTACTCCATTTGCATGACAAGTGTCGCCCCAAATCGAACGCTTCGTGCTGAGGCTCTGCAGGGTTTGGTTGTGGTGTTTTAGCCTTTGGTGTGGCGGCTCTGATTGCGAGTTCTACAATCTTGGCGAGCTCGGACTCGTCGTCATTCGTCTTCTTGATTGAAGGGTATTCATCATCATCAACCGAACATCTCTGCAGGAGATCACGTACCACACATGATTTCATTAGTACTAGCTAATCTCATTTTACAAGCTTAATTCTATACAATGCATGATAAGTAAATTAACTTCCTAGATTTTGATTAATTTGCTGTAGTAATGAGTTTACCTTGACATTGGTCAAGTCTACATTGTTATCCTGAAGGAAGCTTATGAACTCCTTGAAATTTTCTTCGGTTGGGAGGTAATGGCCGCTGTATGGCCAAATTGCCTGAAATATGCGAACAATTAGAAATCAGAACAGTGATTATTTCAAATGTATAGAAACCCCTACATTTAGAAATTAAGATTGATCACAAACCTTTAAGATCCCATCATTCACCACCATTCTTCCAGCGGCCGTAGTCGCCCCTCCAGCTAGAAAGCTTGAATGTTGAAATGACCCTTTCTTCTTCTGCTCATTATAAATACGAATCAATTAGAAACTTTTCTATCTTAATTACAGAAAATAACTTAATAATAAGTAAAAGGAGTATATATATATATATATATCTATCTACCTGACCAACATATAATGTTCTCGATGTGCTAAGAACAAATATCAACTTTGAACCTTCAACAGTGTTTACAGTTGCTTCACTTTGCTTGTACACAAGCTTTCCATCCTCTACAATGACTTCAAATGCTTCCCTCTCATTCTGAAATGAAGATATTTCGCCAAAAAATAATTAGTTATTTGTCTAGTGCAAATACAATTTAGAGAAAATCTCAATTTGTGAAATGCTTTAGGAACTTACAGGTCCAAGATATTTGATGCACTGCTGATGGAGCCTGGTTCTTGGGCACTTCTCGAGATTTACTTCTCGGCCATCTCCTACATCCAACCTTCAGTAAACCAAGAAAGACAATTATTAGTTTGATGGAAATTAAGCAGAAAAAGATCAGTTAGAATTTAGATACAATGAATGGTATCTGAGATATGTACTTACCAGTAGAAAAATGGCTCGGTGCTCTCGCTGTGGAACCACACATCGTAGTATAGATGCAAGTTGTGTCCATAACGGTGGCGTGGGTCAATCTGCAGAAAAGATAATGAATAAAATTTTAGATCAATAATTCGAGGAATCTTATCTAAATTGAGTAAACGACGATGATGAAACTTACAGCTTCTAACCAGTGCTGCAATGCCAGCTTTTGAGCCTTTTCGTCTTTAGACAAACCCTTACCAACCTAAAATTGAACAAAAACAGCTAAGAAAACTAATAATAATAATAATAAAAGAATTACAATATTAAGAGAAATTGGTAATTATAAACTGTAATTACCTTGGCTGCCCTTGTTCGAGCTCTAGCCCAGCGAGAAACTGCGGTCTCTGGCTTCTCAACATCGAAGAAAGATATCGAGCTATGCTTTAGAGAAGCAAAATCGAGAGCCTTCCACCTACAAATTCATTACCAAGTTAGAACTGATCAAAATTGGCTGCAAAATTTGCAATTAAAGAAGAAAAAAAAAATCCTATATACTAACCAGAGCTCCTCAACGACAACTGCGCAATCTGCGAGATTTCTCCGAGTCCTGTAACTCTTATACACCTTCTGAACCTTAACAGCAGCTGCATCAAGCTCACACAAAGGCCTAGGAGAGCTAAACTCAACGAGCCGTCCTGGACTCATCGGGGGCTTCTCCACAATCAATCTCTTACACTCTATGCTCTTAAAATCAATCTCTTCCACAACTTTCTTTGGACTGGACACTCTGCTTTCCATCTTAACATCTTCGGTTGGCTCCCAATTTTTAAAGCTCAACGATCTCTCCATAACCTTGGAAGAGTCAGACCCTTTCGGTGTCATCATCTTCACCCCTGAATTGCTTCTCTTGAAACTAAGTGATCTCAGGGTCCTGTTGACTTCACTCTCACCAAAACTGAGGGATTTTGCTAACACGGCTTCAACTTCTTTCATGCCTAGGATCCTGTTCAGCATGCCGTATAACTGAGCCCATGAGAGCAAAGAAAGAGATATGCCCATAACTAGGAGATGTAGCAATTCTTCCTAATAAACGAAATAGAAAACATAGATATGAGTTTAGATTATGTTTCGACCGAAAGAAAAAAAAAAAAAAAAAACATAACCCATGTCGGGAAAAGAGAAGAGTAACATACCTTGTAGGTTGTTCTTGATCAGAAGATGGTTGATTAGAGAGCAAATAGAATGAAAGAAAGAAAGAAAGAAAGAAAGAAAGAATGAATGAATGAATGAATGAATGAATGAATGGTAATGCAAAGAAGCTGTCCAGTTGATGAGCTTATATATAGAGAGAGTCAAGAGCTGAAACTGGGTAAGATTGTAAACGAGTGGAAAACTGGGAAAGAGGGGTCTCCTCCTGTACCCTTCCTATACGAATCTGGACAAAAAAAAGTGATGGAAAAAAACCTTAGTTTTTGGTATTTTTTTCCTGTGGAAATTTGGAAAGAGAAAGATATGTGCGTTTTGTGTGACGTATTTTTTGATACAAATTTTGTAGGAGATATGGGTGTCATATTGGGACAAAAAATAAAAATTAATTGATGACACAGGTTTTGGACCATTGAAGGTCAAAAACTGCAATTTTTCTATGTTCAATTCTTTAGTATGTGAGTTTTTTCTCATCACATGAGAGAGAATGAGATAAGAGGGAGGAGAGAGAGAGAGAGAGAGAGAGAGGTCATTAATGGTGACTAGCGAAGGAGGGTTGACTGTTGAATTGATTGATATTGAACGATCTTATTTTACTTCAACTTTTGAACAGGTGGGATTGAAGTTGCAAGGAAATTACCCTAATTCATAATAGCCGGGAATTTCCTAGCTTGTAGATAGGGTTGGTTTATATGAAAGTTGGGATTTAATTTTGTTTTGTTTTTGTTTTTTTGAGATGCACGTGCGATGTACGTGGAGGAGGAAGGAAAAGGACCAAAAAAACCACCAACACGTGCGCTGCATGTGTTTGCACACATACAAAAAACAATAAAAAATTATTTATTTGTTTACCAACCCATCTCTCCCATTATAATAGTTATTATAGATATTATGCAAATAGGCTTACCTTCTTTCTCATTTTTCCATTTTTGAAATAGAAAAAACAGTATCAAAATAGAGACTAACACGTGCTAATCCCGTGTACTTAATTTTCAGAATTTAAAAAAAACCAGACAAAATAAAATCCCCCTCATCTTCTATCTTCTCATTCAACTTTCAAAATCCTTCATCTTCTCGCCAATTCCCGACACCTTCTCCAACGCACACTTCTGCCACCACCGCCACTGCCTCCCACCTCCGACGCACAAGGTATTTGATGATTTGTTTATTATTTTATTTATTTTTGACAATGAGACTGAAGATAACACAAATCTTTTAGAGCATTTGATGGATGTGAGTAACTAGCTTAATTCGTTGCACTTTGAATGCTAGCGTAAAGCTATAAGTTGGATTTTGTATTGGTGGGTGTGTTCACTGTTAGAGACAGTTTTTAATTCTGCTGGAGTGATTCACGTTCTTGGGTTTAGTTAGTATCTACAATTCATTCATGACAAGAGTATGTCTATAATTCAAATGGAACTAAAATAAGGATATGTTCAGATGAATGTCTTATAGAACACTAAAATATGGGTGCGTCAATCCCTAATTGATTATGTACACAATAATATCCAAAATTGGATCTTGGTATGCTGTTGTGCTGCATAAAAGGGAAGTATCCTAACAACCAGGGACAAACCAGAAACTTTTCGCAGGGGCATAGCTGACAACAAATTCATAAATTATTCTATTGGTCCAAAAAAAAAAATATTTGATATCATTTTGCATTAATCATCCATAAATTAAAGGTGAGAGTGTAACCAAGTAATAAATTGTAGATATGGAGGGAGGTGAATGTTATTTTGAATATAATAGGTGGTTTTGTAGAAATATTGAGGGGAGGCTAAAAGGATAAAAAAAAAAAAAAATGTAGGGAGTTTTCCGTAAAGTCGGGAATGCATTTGTCCCCCGCCCCTTCATGGCTCCTTCACTGCTAACAACCACTGTCAGTGGGCGGAGCCATAATTTTTTTTTTTTTTAACGTGGGCGTCAGTAAGTAGAGGAACCATCTTTTAATAAACAAGGTTGGTGGTTCGGTTTGGCTAGTTGTTTGTTGGTGTTGGGGGTGATGGGGTGAGGAATTTGGGTATGGTTGGTCTGGAGTGTCCTACGATGTCGTCAGTGCAGTCTTCACAGCGCCTACTATCAGGCTATTGAGCTTCCTCCAGCTTTGGACACCGGCTCTTGACAGCGTTGCCTCTTTTCTTGGATTGGGAGTATGAGTCGAGATAAGTCTGTGTGGTGAGAAATCGCCCGAGAGAGCTTGATCGTGAGAGAGATGAAGGTATCCTCTCCACGGCTCCTTCATGGAGCGTGGTGTTTGGTGGGATGAGCGAGATAGTTGTTTAGTGAGAAATCGCTGGAGAAAGCGCTATCGTGTGAGAGAAGAAGGTATCCTCTTCACGGCTATCTCTTTCGTAGCGGCTGTGGGAGCTACTGACACGTTATTAGGATGAGTGGTGGAGATGTGGGAGGGTGCGATCGCTGTGTATGTGCCGTGGGGTCAGTTTTCGATCTGCGGAGCTTAGACCCAAAGATGGGTCCCTCCAGCGAGGTAAAGGTAGGGATCGGCGGGCGATAAAATCCTACCAGACTTAGTTCAGGTGGGTGTGCATGTGCCGTGGAGGCACTATACGAAGCTAAACTGACGTACTTACAATTTTGATGGACCGAGCTTTTGTCGGCCCACCCTCCAGGGTTGTTGGAGGAATTTGTTATTTGTACGCTTCATATTACTTCATGTATGTTTTATTTTCTGTCTGTAGTTTGTACTTGGGCCCAATACTCTGGGTTTGTTTTGTTAAGCTTTTTTTAATGAAACAGGGTGGTCAGATTCCACCTTTTCTCTAAAAAATAAATAAACAAGAACCAAAATACATTACTATACGATGATACCATACAAAAAATTGCAAGGAAAACTTATTTCTTTCATTAAAGAAAATACATCAATACTATACAATGATACCATACAAAAAAATTCGAGGAAAACTTATTTCTTTCATTAAAGAAACACTTAAATTGAGTGCATTAGCATTCATATAAGTAACTTTATGATGAGTGCACCAAAATACTTTTTTCTTGTGAACAGGAGGGAGTAAAATTTTGTAAGTGCATATGTATTAAACTTGATATTCTATTCTTACTTTGTTGGATATACAATAGTAAGCATCGAAATACATTGTATAGAAGAGAATTCCTTTAAGGCTAAATTTTTAAAAAAAAAATTCATTTAAGTATTGCTAGTTTAAAAAAACCGGCACTCAATTTTTTTAAAAAAATTTTACCACCCTGAATTATGTTTTGAATACATTTTTTCTTTTGACAAAAACCTCAGTCCTCCGTACTTTGAAAAAGTAGTACAATTTTTTTAAACTGTACAATACTTCAGAGATATTTTTTTATATTTAGCCTTCTTTTAATTAGTACTAGTATTTTCTACGTGCGATACGCATTTTGATAACTGTTGGAGGATTTTCACGTGCAATATATGTGTTAAGAAATAGTTTGGAGTTGGACGCGCGTTGCACGCAATTGGAAAAAATATTTTGAAGAAAAAGCTACGATTTGTATGTACAATGCAAATGTTTATAAGTAGAATTTGAGTTGTACGTACAATATATGTGTATGTTTGGTGTTAAAAAATATTGAAAATTTATTTTGCATGTTTTAAATAGGTTACATTTCTTTAAATTTTTATTGTAATTAATGAAAGAGTTTGAATTGCACGTACAACATACGAGTTTGTATGTTTTGATGAACCGGATAGAGCCGAAAGGCTCCAGCCACGCAATCAAATATATTAATAAAAGATAGTACAATCGGAATAACAAAAATAATAATAGATTTACAAGATGTAAACAATAATTAAACAAACAAGAAATCTGAAAAACCAATGGTCGAGCAGAACCAAGGCCAAAACGCCATCGCCACGAGTGACCGCAAGACATCAGACATGCACCGCAACCAATGCAGAGGCAGACAACCATCAACAAAGACCCCGAGAGCCCAGGGCTAGCAAAACAACGCGGAACAGGCGACTCCGATCGCCCCCAACCAGCCAACCGATGATAAGATGCTCCACCATATAATTGAATCACCAAGAGGGGGGAAGTAGCAACATGATCAGGAATACCAATGACATCGATAAGTGGCTTAACCGAGATAGACCCAAACTAACACAAGAGCTCGGGAGCCGCAAAATTGAAACATCAAGCAACCACAACGACAATACAGAGAGAAAATTACTACCGAGCCAATATAAAAAGCAATAAGAAGACGCTTAATAAAGGACCAAACGCATAATATTAACAAGAAAAACTACAACCAAATCTGGGGTTAAAAGACATTCCAGAAGTATACAGTACCAAGCATTAAAGTAGAACAGCAAAGGAAATAAGAGATGGATCCCACCGAGTAAGAAAGACAGCGTAAAAACCAAAAACACAAGAAACCGTTATAAGACGCTACATCGCAGCCGTCAACAAAAAGTTAATCACAGCCTCGGCGGAAACCATAGAACATAACTACCAACAGGGGTAGGAAAGCTGTAAGTAGAAT